>OX422220.1:25264296-26464296 GCA_949130495.1 Sambucus nigra
ATGATAATTTTCAGTGTAAAAGTAACTAAGAGGGTATAATAAATAATTTTGAAAAGTTTTAAAAATAATGTTTTTCTTCATTTTTATTTGGATTTGGTTTCAGTGACAAGAGACAAAATGGCTTTATTTGAACTAAAGAATTTGTGGAAAAAGTCTAGGTTTTTTTTAAATACTTAAAAAATCGATCAGGGATTTATGTGTAAAATTAAAACTTGATTTTAAACTTTAAAAAAGGTTTTCTCGAGATAATACTTTCCAGGGATCCAAACAGTGTGATGTAATATACAATTTTATTCAGAATTAAAAAATTAAATTGTTACAAAAAAATCATATTTTTTTTTATTGGAGAGGCGCTGTCACGCGGTGAGTCAAACAATTCACACGCCTGGTTTGACTTTCAGTCGCGCGCATGTTACCCACTCGTCTTCAACCTTCGACGGTTTGACTTTAGGGTTTTAAAGTTTTGTCCTTAAATTTGAGTCGTTTTAGAAATCCATTTGAGTTGGTTCCTGAATGAAAATCGCACAACTTTTGAAGAAGAATTTGGTGCGCTAAATTGAGCTATTGAGTTTCTATAAAAAATGGCAAAAAATTGACTAAACATAAATGATTGAAAGCTATTATTCTCATTACGACATTATATGGGTTTTGTTCTATAGTGAAAATGTAGAAAAAACAAGACTTATTTTAGGGATTTTGGTTGAGTAACACTCTTGAATTTGTTAAAAAAAAACACTCTTGAATTTGTTTTCTGAAAATTTCTGGCCCAAAAAATTCAAGCTTGGATTTGAGGTATCAAAATCTGTTCTTGGTTCATATAGACCTAGCACCTAGATTCCTAAAAACATAATCTCAACTTACCTCGCTTTGAAACTGGTTCAAGGTCAAAGAAGCATAATCCATTATTGAAGCTCAAGCTTTAATGGGGTTTTCTTATTTTTGAGCTATTTGAGTGCATTCACACATTAACATTCATATGCAAACACATAATTATACTCTATATAGTGTAAAAACATAACTAAATTGAATAAACAAACATTCATACATAAAATAACAAAAATGGAAAAACTCTCAAAATTTTACATTAGAAAAGCTCTCAACTGTTGTGCATTTTTATCGAGTTGAAGAGGGCCTTTTATAGGGTTGGTGGGGAGGAGTTTATTGGTTGGTTTAGGAGGTGAATATCAGCTAAGTTTACACGAGTTCCACCATTGCATATGTGGATTGAAAATGGGTACTCATGGTACTCTACATAGTACATGCCATGTTGGTAGTCCAACTGCTTCAATGTTAGCAGGTGAGCAAGTATAAATAAGTTTGGGTTTTGGATTAGGTCCTTGGATAGTTTTTGTGTAGAATTAAGACTTTAAGTTACTTTTTAAAAGTTTAGGGGCTTATGTGCTATTATTTAAGCTTAATGGATTTGTTTATGATATTCCTATAATATTTTAGTCACTTAGTCATACTGTGAGTGAAAGTTGGATTTTAATTGGTATATGAAAGTGTAAGATAACTTAGGGTGTGTTTGATACCATGGAAAATGGTAGGCAAATGAAAATAAGTTGGCAAATATGGTATTTGCCTACAATTTGGTGTGTTTGATAGTAAAATTTGCCTACAAGCTATTTGCCAATGTACAACACCTCCTACGCATAACATGTTGGCAAATTTTGCTTTGCTATATGGGTGAGAAATATTTGCCAACAAATTTGCTAACTTCTTAAATGGTTTTAATATTTTAAAAAATAATTTAAAAACTGTTTTAAATAATTAAAAAAACTGTTATGAATATTTTAAAAACTGTTTTAAATAAAAATCTGTTTTAATGTAAAAACTGTTTTTCCGTAAAAACTGTTTTAATGTAAAAATTTGTTTTCATGTAAAAACTGTTTTAATGTAAAGAATTAAAAAAAAATTAAATGTATAAACTGTTTAATATAAAAAACAGTTTTAATGTAAAAAATTTGCTTAGGTGTAAAAACTGTTTTTCCGTGAAAACTGTTTTAATGTAAAAAATGTTTTAATGTAAAAACTGTTTTAATGTAAAAAATTAAAAACTGTTTTAATAAATAATTTGGGGTAAAAAACTTTTTTTATATATAGTTTGTTACTTTTTTAATAAATAAAAACGGGAAGTAAAAAGAAAAGAAAAAACTATTTTTTTATTAAATAAAACTGTTTTAATGTAAAAAATGAAAAATTGTTTTAATGTGAAAACTGTTTTAATATAAAAAATTGTTTTTTCGTAAAAACTGTTTTAATGTAAAAAATTGTTTTTTCATAAAAACTGTTTAAATGTAAAAAATTAAAAACTGTTTTAATGTAAAAACTGTTTTAATGTAAAAAAATTAAAAACTGTTTTAATGTAAAAACTGTTTTTAATAAATAATTTTGGGGTTAAAAAACTTTTTTTTATATATAGTTTATTACTTTTTTAATAGATAAAAACGAGAAGTAAAAAGAAAAGAAAAAATTATTTTTTTATTAAATAAAATTTGGGACGAAAATAAAAAAAAATTATTATTATTATATACGATAACATGGACGAAAATGTGTTAATAAAATGTTTTGCCTAAAAAACTTGTTTTACCTCATTTGATGTTTGATAGCCTAATGTGAGAAAAAAATATTTGTCTTGGCAAAATTTGCCCTGGCAAATTTTGCCATGCCAACACTTTTGCCCAATTTGTATCAAACGGACCCTTAATTCTTCTTTTAGGGGTACTTTGGTAATTTGGTAAAAGCCTATAATTTATTTGGAGTTATTACATTTTAGAGAGACTAAAGGTCTATTTAGAGTGGATTGTTACGTTATTTCCAACTATAAAAATTTATCCTCAAAATTACGTAGAAAAAGTGTTGGATATTATTATCTCGTGACGTCTTCTGTTTTCGATGTTGCTTCTTTAGTTCTGTGGTATCGCCAAAGAACTTTTACCAGTGGTATGGCTTTATTTCGGTGAACTTTTCCATTCTTCCAAATTTGTGGTTAGATTTAACTGTTCTATTCTTCCAAGTAATGATGTGACTCTAGCCAGATATATACTTTTGTAATTGCGAAACATGAAACACGTGATGGAGATTGGATAGTTTGGGAGGTAATTCTAGATGATATGTTACAGGTCCAATAAATTATATGATTCTAAAGGGACCAACATAACGAGGTTCTAATTTTCCTCTTTTTCTAAATCGCATTATCCTATTTTTTGGAGATACTCATAAGAACACTTGGTCATTTATTTGGAATTCTAAGGGCTTTCAACGAGTGTTGACATAACTCTTTTATCGACTTTGAGATGAATGTAATCATTCTCGAATAAGGCGTATATTTTCTATGGTTTTGATGATGATCTCGAGTCCAAAAGTGTAATTTTCTCTGAATTCATCGTATCATAAAGGTGAACGATAGAGTCGTCCATAGAGAGCTTCATAGATGTGATTTGAATGCTAATTTGATAATTGTTATTATATGAGAATCTGATTAAGGCAAGATGATTATACCATAAACTCAGAAAGTCTAATGTGCGGTCTCGTAGCATGTCTTCTAGATTTTGAATTACTCGTTTAGATTATCCGTCGATCTGAGGATAAAACGTAGTGCTTAGGTAGAGTTTGGTTCCTAGGGAGGCTTGTAAGTATTGCCAAAATATTCCTATAAATCTAGGGTCTCGATCGGACACAATGGAAATAGGTACACCATGAAGTCTAATAATTTCCTTGATGTAAAGTTCACTTAGTCGTTGGAAGGAATCAGTGGATCTGGTTGGTAGAAAATGGGAAGATTTTATAAGACAATTGACAATAACCCAAATCGTATTCAATCCTTGAAAAGTTTGAGGCACTCCGCTGAAAAAGTCCACAGTTATATGATCCCATTTTCATTCTGGGATGGGGAGTGGTTAGAGTAAACCGATGGGATGCTGATGCTCAATCTTCACTTATTGGCAAGTTAGACACCTTGCTACCAAGTGTATAATATCTTTCTTTATAACGGGCCACCAATAATGATGCTTGAGAGTTTAAGGAATTTTGGTGCTTTTGGGATGAATCATGTTTAGAATGGTGAGCTTTATGTAGGATTTCTTTTCGAAATGAGGACATGAGAGGAACACATACCTGATTTCTGAATTTTAACCCACGCTCGGTGTCTAAAGTGCAATCTTTTTCTAGGAGGTTGTTTTAAAGTTTTTGCTTCTAGTATGCAAAAAATAATCTTAGTCTTGGAGGTCAATGATTTTCTTATACAAAATGGGGCGAGCAATAATGATTCATAGAAAAACTTTGTTCTTGGAGGAGTCTCATTGTAAATTGTAGTCTCTAATGGTTTCTAAGTATAAAAACAAGCTATGGAGTCTTCCTTGGGCTTTGCGGGTTAGGGCTTAAACAACTACATTACCTTTTCTTGGATGCTAGAGTAAGTTAAACATATAATCCTTTAAAAAGTATATCCATCGTCTTTGCTGAAGGTTTAGATCCTTTTGTGTGAAGATGTATTCAAGACTCTTATGATCAGAAAATACCTGAAATTCTTCTCCATACAGATGTACCAGATAGTTATTCTCATGAATTTTCAATTGTCGTGATTCATACTCAATCACTTTTCATTATTACATCAATACATAGTCGAGTCCTTGTAAGGAGGCATTGGTATAAACATCATAACTATTATTGATTGAAGGAATGGTCAAAATAGGCTCAATGGTTAACTTTTCCTTCAAGGTAAAAAAGGCTTGTTTGCATTTCGAGGTCCATATAAATCGAACATCCTTTCATATCAACTTCATTGAAGGTAGGGAAATTCAGGAAAATCCTTCCCCAAAGCGTTGATAATAATCGAGAAGTCTTAAAAAGCTACGTAGTTCTATGATGGTGGTGGATTGAGGCTATTCAAGTACTGTGGTGGTTTTGGTTGGGTCAAGTTGTATACCTACTTCAGTGACTACATGTTACTTCTCTTATGAGGAAATCACATTTACTCTGTTTTGAGTAAAGATGATTTTTATGAAGGGTTTTGACCATTATACAAAGGCGTTCTTCGTACTCTGCCCTAGTCTTGGAATAAATTAATATGTCATCAATAAAGATGATCACAAACTGATCAGGAAAGGGAGAAATATTCTATGCATTAGGTCCATTAAAATGGTGGGGGCATTTTTGATTCAAAAGACATGACCAAGAATTTAAATGGATTTATCGTGTTCAAAAAGAGGTTTTGGGTATGTATTCTCTCTTGACACGAAGTTCATGATACCCAGATATTAAATCAATCTTTGAAAATATCTTTGACCTTCGCAATTGGTCAAATAAATAACCTATACTGGGCAATGGATATTTATTCTTAATGGTCACTTGGTTCAATTTTTGATAATTAGTACATAATCGAAAAGATCTGTTTTTCTTTCACACGAACAAAATTGGATCTCCCCAAGGTGATGTACTGGAGCGTATAAATCCTTTGTTGAATAGGTGGTCCAGTTGTGTTCAAATTTCTCGCAATTCTAAAGGAGCCATACGATAAGGGGGTATTGAGATAGGGGAGGTATTTAGCAAAACATTGATAAAAAATTGAATTTCTCCAGTTGGGGTTATTCCAGGTAAATATTTGGGAAACACATCTTTGTATTTGGTCAAGATGTTTTAAGGGGAGGAGGTTTATTTTTCACCTATCCAAAAAAGTAGAGGTTGGTGGGGATTTTTCCCTTAGAAATGAAATGACGTTTGATGGGATGGTTTAAATGTCATTGTCTTCGCATGACAGTTAATGTGACCAAATTTCGGGGATAAAATGTCCATTCCCATGATTAAATTGAACTTTATTAAATCAAGGACTATTAAATCTATAGTTAATGTCCTGGTTCAAAAGTGTATGGTGTGACGTTTACAAATCCTATCAGTAATGGCCATCTATCCTATTAGCATTCCTATAGTAGAAGGGTGGGCTAATGGACTAGAAGATAGCTGCAGACGAGTCATACATGAATGACTAATGAAAGAGTGTGTGGATCCAGAATCAAATATATATATATATATATATATATATATATATATATATATATATATATATATATATATATATATATATATATATGTTGAGATATTATGAAAAGGAAGATTACCTTTGACCACATCGTGGTAATTTGGATTTTTTTCTGGGACAAAGGAGGAATTCCGACATTGGATCCTAATGAGTGGTTCTTGCTTTCTTTCACAGAGATTGTGTTGCGGTGAACGATTAGAGTTATCGATTGAATTCTTAAATGGAGATTTGATAAACTTGGGGGGGGGGGGGGAGGTATAAGGAAGAGGCATGTGTAGAATAGAGTATTATGGTCTAAGATGTCCTACTTGGTTGCATTCATGACAACACATCAAAGGTCTGATGTGACTGTGCTCAATCTGATTGAATACTCGGACATCCTTGGGTTTGTTGTTAGGATGATTTTGTTGATTGGGTTGGTTCCTAATGACATAGAGATTTCGAGAAGGAGTAGATATTTGGGTTGTGTTGGCCGAGGCATGGTGTTTTTCTATAAGGTAGGATATTTTTATGATCCGATTAAACTCTCGGACTTGTAAATAAACGATGGATAATTTGATGTTCTTGGATAAACCTCGTTAAAAATGCTTGCAATTTTTGGGTTCAGTGTCAATGTATTCCTGAGCATATCGGGATAATTCAGTGAACTTAACCTCATACTGGTCCATAATCATTTGTTGTTGTTGTACGCTTAGGAAATCTATGATCATTTGATCTCATACGGACTCTAAAAATTACTTATTGAAGAAGATTTCTTTAAACTGCTCCCAGGTTAGTTCGGTCAAATTTTGAGAATGTATAATAGATTTCCACCAAAAAATTTCTTCTCCTTTGAATATATATGAATCCAATCTTACCCTAAGTTCAGGGTTAATTCCTACACCATTAAATACTTTAAGTGTTTGATGGATCCATTTTTCTATGTCAACCACAACAGGCTTCCCAAAGAATGCCGGGGTTTTTATCTCAAATATTCATTAAGGGCATTCATTATCTGAGTTTCTTCTGATAGGTAATTATTAATGAGGGGTGGATGTGTATTTTGTTATCGTTGGGTTAGTATAGTTAATTCTTCTAGACAACGTAAAATTCCTTCATTGGTGGTAGTTAGATTAGGCATTTGTGGAATAGATTGTTCCTCTTGAGTTCCACTGGTAGTTTCTCGATTATTAACCATCCTATATAAACAATATATTAAGGGATAAATTTCAAGTTGAGATATATAAATATACTTGTTGTATAATATCACATTGGGTTACATAGTAATACACAGGAAACGTTGAAAAAGAACAAAGAAAATTACATAGCCATACCTATTTTACAATAATAGAATGATTAAGTAATACAAAAGAACTATTAGTTTAAACTACTACCGTCATTTGGGAATATGGGTTTGGTCTACTTGCACACCCACACCTGTATTTTTTTTTATTTACAGTCATAATCCCATGATATTCTTCCAGACATTTGAGGAACCATTCGGTCAAACTCGGGATCTGGGTCAGTTTTTTAGGGATCTGAATCATCTAGTGAAGTACTGGTATTCACGGGGGGTAAAGATCGTATTGGCAGGAGAAAGAGAACCACAGTTGATTCGCGAGTTAGGAAGAGTAATCATGACTTTATTAGGGGACATGAGGTCCCATGAAATATGGATTACCTGTTAAGGAATGTCAGGGTCTTTAGAGAATGTCTTGGCCTATTGGGATTCTTAAGCTTCTCTTATAAGGCGACCAATAAGCAGAATGTGTTTGATCTCAGGAGTATCAATCGCCCAGTCATGATCAATGCTCCTTATTTGTTGGCAAATCTATGCATATCCAACCTCTTTAGATGCTCGTTCAAACCTTTTGTGAGTCGAATCACGGATCTCAAGATAGATATCATCCCAAATATTCATTACTGCAAAACAGTATGAGTAACAAAAGGTGATAAAGGAAATATTCATAGTAGTAATCATATAAGTCATAGGAAAAAGATTCTTGTAATTGATCCCGTATAGGAATAAAACCCGACAATGATTTGATACCATGTTGTCGCATCTGTGAATTCAATATTTTAATGGTAACGAAGGAGTAAAAATAAATAGTACAATTAAATTAAAGGAAATGAAAATTAAAAGATTTTTATTATGGGGATGCCTAGCCTCCTATTATATAGATGAGTCTGAATCAAATTGAAATAAATAATTGCTCGTATATGCCATATATAAAATAAAACTTGTAGAAAACATACAGGAATCACAAGAGCTGATAAGTTATGGTGTAAATATTCCAGTGGGGACTACCAGCATTGTCTGCTACCACCCATACGTACGTAACTGGAAATATTTTTTTTGATGTAATATAGAATAAAATTCCAAATGTGCTGGAGGTATCTCATCTTTCTCTAGTTCATAGTTCATCTAGAAGGAAAATAATTTAAGCAGACATGCTAAGTAAATAATTTTATTTGTATACAAGGTGCGGGAGAAAATGTATTGTTAAAGAGTAATAAGATTTAATATTGATAAAAATCTAGAGACAAACTGAAATATAATAGAACTATCAGGGGTATAATGGAGTCTAATGATATAAAAATGAATAGTATGGTGGAGTGTAACGGGATAAATTATGTTCCAAGCTATTAGGATAAGGGCTTAGACTATAACAAGATAACCCATAAATTATAAGTTATAGGGACTTCAATTGCATAGATATAGCATTACAATATCGTCCAAAGCATATCATAAACTTGGATAGGAAATCCCAAATCATTGGGGAAAAATAATAATAAAGGCTTGGCACACTTAGCTAGAGTGACACTCATACGTATGTAGCAAATAAAAACTAGGCACTCAACATGGAAGTCCTACAGACCAATTAGAACTATTATGGTATATTGGGGTATAATCCTCGAATCATAAAGTATGCTACTAGGGGTTTCATAGATAATGGTAATAAATTGTAGGGTAATACGAAATTATTGTAGTAGGTTATCGGGCTATACCACAATTAAGGGTAAAAAGAGTTTAATGGCTTTCACTGAAGTCTTAGGTTATAGCGATTTATCAGCTTTAGGGTTAACTGAATATCGAGAGAATCAATATATGTGATAAACATGAACTACACAAATGAGTTCGTAAATAGAAACATGGTTCAAAATTATCACATAGTGATATAACAATCATTAATTTTGAAATATGTCATCTCAATATGTTTGGTACTGAAATTAACATCACCTACTTTAAAAATTCGGATTCCGAGTTTGTGTGTTTGATTCACTAGGGTTTATTGGATTGTCTGAAATCATGGATAGTGTAAGTAGGTCATATAGGCCTAAAATAATGCTTATGCGGTGGAGTAGGATGCTAATTTGTAATAACTTTCAGTGTAAAAACAAGTAAGAGAGTATAATATATAATTTTGAAAAGTTTTAAAAATTATGTTTTTCTCCATTTTTATTTGGATCTGGATTTAGTGACAAAGACAAAATGGCTTTATTTTAACTATAGAATTTGTGAAAAAAGTTTGGTGGTGTTTTCAAGTACTTATAAAACTCATAAGGGGTTTATGTGTAAAATTAATTTAAACTTAAAAATGAGTTTTCTCGAGATAATACTTTATAAGGATCGAAACAGGGTGATGTAATATACCATTTTGTTCAGAATTCAAAAAATATTTTTTTTAAAAAATATCTGACTTTTCTTATTGGAGACGTGCCCTCATGCGCTGAGTCAAACAATTCATGCGCCTGGTTTGATTTTAACTCGCGCGTGTAACCCCCTTATCCTCAACCTTCAATAGTTTAACTTTAGGGTTTTCAAACTTTTACCTTAAATTCTAATCGTTTTAAAAATCCATTTGAGTTGGTTCCTGAATGAAAAATGCATAAATTTTAAAGAGGAATCTAATCATATTGGTTTCAAGGATTTTGATGGGCTAAATTGAGCTATTAATTTTCTATAAAAATGGCAAAAAGTTGCCTAAACATAAGTTACTGAAATCTATGATTATCATTCCGACATTATAAGGATTGTGTTCCATATTGAAAATGTAGCGAAACATGACTGGTTTGAGGAATTTTGGTTGACTAAAACTCGTGAATTTGTTTTTTGAAAATTCCATGGCCGAAAACCTCAAGGTTGGATTTGAGGTATCAAAACCTGTTCATAGTTCAATTAAACTTTGCAGCTAGGTTCCTGAGAACCTAAGCTTAACTTAACTCACTTTGAAACTAGTTCAAAGTCAACAAAATAGAATCCCAATTGAAGCTCAAGCAGCACGTCATTCTACTCAATGTAAGTGGAGAAATATAACTAAATTGAAGAAACAAACATTCATACATAAAATAAGAGAAAGGCAAAACATCTCAAAATTTTACATTGGAAAATCTCTCAACTGTCGTGCATTTTTACTGAGGTCAAGATGGCCTTTTATAGGGTTGGTGGGGATGAGTTTATTGGTTGGGTTGGGAGATGAATATGAGCTATGTTTTCACAAGTCCCACTATTATATATGTGGGTGAAAATGGGTACTCATGGTACTCCACGTGGTACATGCCATATTGGCAGTCCAGCTAGTTCCATGTTAGCAGGGGAACAAGTATAAATAAGTTTGGGTTTTGGTTTAGGTTATTAGATTTTTGTAAAGAATTTAGGGCTTTTAAGTTACATTATAAAAATTTAGGGGCTTATGTGCAATTATTCATATCTAATGGATTTGTTTATGATATTCCTATAAAATATTTGTTATTTGGTCAAACTTTGAGTGAAAGTTGGGTTTTAATTGATATAAGAAAGTGCAAGTTAACTGAATTCTTCTTGTAGGGATAATTTGGTAAAAGCCTAGGGTTTATTTAGAATTATTACATTTTAGAGAGACCAAAGGTCTATTGAGAGTGGATTGTTATAGATTTGATCATGGAAATACACACACACACACACACACACACACATATATATATATATATATATATATATCAGATGATAGCTTTTTTGAAAAAATTCGGATATAGGATGCAGGTTGGGTTTGGATGGGTGAGAAGAGGAAGGAGGGATGGTTCACTTTTTCTCAAGAGAGTGTTGGGTTGGATGGTTATTTATCTAATCGATTGAGAGAAATTGAGAATAAGAAAAAGAAGAAAGGAAATATAAGTTTTTGGTTGATTTAATTAATCTTTTCATACTTTTCATTAGTCATTTGAATGTAGATGGAGTAAGAAGGCAACTACTTCAATGTCATTTGGCTTGAATTTCTAACTAATTTCGTAAAAAGTGAGCCTCAAAATTTTGGAGAAGAAGTGTCTACTCTTGAATCTCCATATAGGAATGAGGCTTGAAAAGTGAAAATATACAATAAAGACCCTAAATTGGGACTTTTTGTATCTTTAAGTTGGTAATAAACCTATTGGGTGGAAATGAATTTTAAAATGAAGATGAGGCCTTGTGGTTCTATAAATATGTATAAGGCCAGATTGGTTTCTATAAGGTATATCAAACCTAAAATAATTGCAATATTTTGAATATGGACCAACTATATGAATGGAATAAAAGTATGTGATACAATATGTACATAATTCAACATATTGTCTTGTTTACGTCCATGGAGAAGAGGGGGAGAGTTCTTTATTGACTAGGAAGAACATATGACGATTGGAGTGCTAGGATTTCTAGGTTAGAGTCCAAATTGTTGTGAGAAAGATACACATCAATGCCCTCAAGTAGAATAAGGTCGCCTCTATTTATAAGTGAAGGATCCTATAAATATAGGCCTATCTCTTGAGTTTATCTCCAGACTAGTAGAGTCATAATAGGTTTGATCATCTATAATGCATTATGACCTCCCTAAATACCGTGTTAGCTCTTACTTGATATTCGGTTGATTATTCATCCTCGACATCTAGATGCCATGTGTCAACCAAGTGAAATAATTAATCAAGTCTTACTTTAATTTCCCCTAAGTTTGAGGTGATCGATCTTTTAGGGAAAATTGTCCAAGTCTTGTCATTATTTGGACATGTGGTGTCATGCATTTACTTAATCGTTGCCACCAACTTAACACTACCCACCTTTGAAAGTGGGTTGTAATAATTTACATCCTTATGCACATGATTCCCATGATTAGGGTCTCATAATCCTATAGTGGGTTATCCCAAGAAATGATTATGCATGAGCGTGTGGCCTAGGGGAAAATTGGCGCAAAGTCCGTGCACAACACTAAGCCGCAATTGCATTTGATTTTAGCAGTAAAAGGTATAAGGTCTTGGTAGCCTTATACCCTCCCCATTTAATGAGAATTTTGGATACATATCGTTTATCTCTCTCTCTCTAGACTTGTAATAATTAGAGAACATATCCTTCTTCTTTTTCTTTTCTTTTTCTTTTTCTTCTTCTTCTTCTTCAAGCTTTAATGTCATGTCAAGGTGATTTAGGAAGTATGAAGTATCCTCAGAGAATAACATTAAGTCATTTCGTACTAAATACCTCATACCTAATAATGTTCATATTCGTCGGATATTGAGGACACCTTTATTATTAATGGCAGAGTCGCTCTTATGATTGTTTCTATAATGAAAGGGTTGTTTGTTTATCCCTTCACGCATTGTTGGTAGAAGGGATGCATTTTTATGGAATACTTCCAATAAAGGAGAATGATAGATTTTATAGGATCTTTATGGGTACAATTTCTATAAATCGAATATGTGGGATAAATCTTGGACTAAATAAGATTAAGTACTATTATGATATGAGAAGTTCTCTCAAATCTGACATGTGCCAATTCTATGTGTGAGAAGAATATCACAGTTTGGTCACATGGTTGCCATGATAAAAAAAAAAGACACCAATAAGAATGTATTAGTCTGGACATCCCGATCTGAAATTGGGGTATATTCTATCCTGTCACAAATTACCACAGACATGAACATCGAAAAAATCCAAAAAATATCAACATCTCAAACCAAGAATAGATGTTCTAGAGGTAAAAAAAGGAAGAAAAAGTCCATGGAATTATAATGAAAATAGGAAAAGACATAAAAAATGAGCCAAACCTCTCCTTTGGGTCCTTTAATTGATCGGTTAAAGGCCCCACCCATCCTTTAACTAGTCAGTTACAGGTTGTTCAAATCTACGATCGATTAACTATCCCCTGTCAGAGTAATAATTATGAGATCTTTGGAAATATTTTGTTAGCCATACACGTGTTCCACCCTTCAATCCAACATTAAAGAGATTTAACCAATAGATTAAATGCCTCGAGCTAAATCCTTATAAATAGATGTCCCCACCAACTAAGAAAGGGGACCAAAACCTGACCACGATCCATTTTTTTTTACTTTCTTCTCCCCTGGCATCCGAGATACTCGAGATCATTCTACAAAGTCTCGAAGAACTTCATACTTCAGAAAAATCACTTTCCCCTATAGAAATCTCATACCTACATAGAGTCACTTCAGTTTTGGATGAGTTCGTAGTTCTCAAATTCGCCTCCGAAAGAAATAGAGGAAAATCTCTCTGCGTATTTCATGAAAGTCGACACTTCTGAAGAAAAATATTCCCAATTAAATGGATATCTTCCCAGATAAGGAACCTCAAGTTGGGACAATCCCCAAATAAAATTCGTATCGTGCTAAAAGGGTAAGGAAACTCTACCAAAATTTTGGATCATGCACCCCACATATATATTGTGATAAATTGTCCATATATGTTTATCTATCTTAATCGGGCCCCCATTTAGGGGACTGGGTATGTACTTTGTAATGTTTTTATTTAAATCATGGTTTTAACCCATCATATATGTCAATTGAATTGACATTCTCATATGTTAAAACAATGATAATCAAATGCCATAACGACCAAATACAAACTTGAAAAAAACTACTTTTTTAAACTATTCTTAGGAAAGTGTCTTGAGCCGAGTCAGTCCAAAACTTTTCATCAGCTTAAGTTTAAAATCCAATTACTCCCAAAACTTCTCAAAAGAACAAAGCCCTTCCGCTTGGCGGCACCCTAAATATTTTTTTTTCATATCAAATACTTGTCTAACGTCGACCTTTGATTATACATTATAAATATATCAATCCAGCATAATAAAAATGCTATATTAATGACTAGGATGCATAAATATTGCAATATTATATATTTAATACCCGGTATTCCTTTGCCTTTGCCTTTAATTATGCTCCATTTGTTGGAAACGTATTGACTTTGATTCCAAGTCTCCATGGGCATGTTGGCTCTATACCGAACTAAACTCGTGAAGAAAAAGCCTCATAATATATACCTCGACATATTATTTCTTAGGGATGCATCCATCACTAGTCCAAACTCCAGCGATTTCTACCCCTGCCTTTGTATAAAAGGATGTCTAAAACATAAAATCATTAAAGTTACACCTCCAAAATGGTCTGAAGGATAATACCTTCTAGATAGTGATCACCTGAAGATCATAATATGATATGTAAATATTGGTGAACTTTGGGTCCACCCCCATCCTGACCCTTCATTGAATCTACCCTCGGTCACACCAATAGATTCTCTCCCTCCCATGCCAAGTACTACACTTGCACATACATCACGTTTGAGCACTTGAGCAACCTAACTATGTAGGCACAATATTGAGTCCTTTTCGTGAGCATAAGACTCAACAATATACCTCATGATATATTGTCTCCACTGCAATCTAATCATCTCTCACCTCTCTTAAACCCTATCTCGTACATATTACAAATAATATATAAAGATGTATCAAAGATACAATCTCTCGCGCACCCTATAAAAAATCTCAAAAAGCATACTAACTAAACACAACTAAACTACACACCATAACAAATGCTCTATATCATACATACTAAACAAAAGCGAACAACATCCACCCACTTATCACTGAAAGTATGAGCCATAGATTATTCATCGACCCATTTGAAAATATCATGATCCATTGACATGTCAGAATAAAACGAAGTATATTCATAGTTGCTAACAATCACATGATTAAGCAATATATTTTTCATATAAGGCTCATACCTTGCATGATCACAACTTACCTAAATAATGAGTGTAACCATTGAAACACTATGATCTTACTAAACTCAGGTGTAGATGTTTCAAAGGAAAAAAAATATTTATCCCTCACACCGTATCTCTTTCATTCAAAACAAATGATATAACCAACTATATCAAGATGCGACTTCCCACACAAACTGACACAAACTCTCAAATTCATATACATAATTGAACTACATAGTATTTAATCCCAAGTCTTCTTGGGTACATAGGAGAAATACCAAGTCCGTATCATGAGCACGAGCCTCTATAATATATCTCTGGATATTTTGTCACAACAGGGATGCAACCATCTATCATATTATCATTTTAACTCTCCCCAAACATTGAAAGAGATATCAAACTATCTAAAAATTGATCTCTCTCGCACATTTACATGTATTCCATTGACCACCACTTATATACACACGGAGTCATACACCGGTACCTTTGTGTACCTACATCGATTGAAATTACGTTCTACACCTCTTAATGATACCATTTTTTTAGCTAAGCACCTACCTATATTTAAGGTATTCTCAATGTAAGGTCTCTAAACTAATTCTAAATAACGAAAAATTAATCAATTAATGTTAAGAGCGATAATAAGCATATAACTAAAGGAATAATAAATAACAAGTGGGGTACCTAATACCTTCCTCAATCACAACTCGGTTCCCAAACCCACATAAGAAGAAACTCTGGACCGACCACAAACTTATACCTACCTTAAGATTAGCCTGAATCTTTTAGTTATTTTTGTAAAAAACAAACTATAGACTCTAAATGACCAAACAAACCCCTTTTCATAAAAAAAAAAACATAATTAGGCTTAGGCCCTAAACTAAGGGTGTCCGACTCAAATTGAATATTGCGTTTAATGTCTTCCGGGTAAAGAGTGACCTAAACCCACATTAAACCAATAACCCAACCTCGGGTGGACACGGTGGATTGAGATATAATAACTCCTAGTCGTCCACCATTTACACAAGTGTTTCCCTTGGATGCATCACAGCTCGAGGCTCGCAATGCCGTAGTGGAGGCTCTACTCTGGACTACTCAAGAGAACCGAACTATCTTTATGCTTCCTCCTTAATATGCATAATATTTGTATCATGTATGACTACTTTGTGTGATTTTTAAACTATTTAGCAAACTTAATTTTAGAGTCCCTCAAAATGTAAATACACGCTTAGGTCCCCATGTACAAGATTGTTCATTATCCCAAACATATAGGTACGTACAAAGGACCTCGAAATAAAATAAAGATCAAAGTATTTAAAACTAAAGATTACCTATTTTGCATCACACACTACATAGTATTGAATTTCATATTATTTAAACATTATAACCCCGAGACCAAAAACGATTAACCGGAAGGAATATTTGTACATTCAAAAAGTCACTTCACCCAAAAAGAGGCTCGTATTTTAAAAAGTCACTTATACCTAAGGGAACATCGTACTTTTGGGAAATCTCTTCCTTGACAGTACACAAAAAATAACAATCTGGCATAGATCAAATCTAGCACTATTTTGAACTGTGCCAGAATCAGGTGTTCCAAAATGGCCATTTTTTTCTGGCACGGTTTAAAAGTGTGCTAGATTTGGACAAACATGAACACTTCTGGCACACTTTCAAACCATGTCAGAATTTAATATTTCTCGCACACTTTTGGCACATTTTATAACTGTGTCAGATTGAGTACATTTTAGTACATCTTTGACATAGTTCAAAACTGTGCCTAAATTTGATACACTTTTGGCACAGTTTTGAACTGTGCCAAATTTTTGAATCAAAGAAAAAAAATTATTTGAAAATAAGAAAATCCACAAATTGTGAATCTCACACGTTGATAAACTAATGTACATACAAACTTCAAAATCTTACAAGTCTTAATAGTCACACCAAAAAAAATTGGACAGAGTTTTCGCTATTTTCTGAACATTCTAAAACCTGTTAATATAAAACCTATGTAATGTATATCCCGCACGACCATAAAATATGACAATAAAATTACAAAAGTCCACATGGCCATAAAAGTTAACAATAAAACTATAAAAGCCCACACAGACATAACATAAAAAAAATCCTGAATATTAACGACATTAAATAAACAAACCCCTTGTTGTAAACCATTGACTTCTTTGTGTGTTCCACGTTGATAAAAGCTCATGATAAAATATTATCCTGCAAAAAAAAAGATACAAAAAAGATATGATATTAGTAACCAAATAACTTTAAAAAATCTTAATCAAGCTAAAAAATTACATATATGAGATAAAATTATTATAATATACTCAAATCGAAAGTCTCATGACTACGTGGTTAGTTCCTACGAGTTGCATTAGTCTCATGAGAGGTGTTTGTGCCTCTTACGGGGCCATTTGGGGGCTAGTTTGAGTTTTCACCTTTTAATGGCTTGTTTTTAAGGCTAATCTAGATATTTTCAAATTATCGTCGTATTCTCAAACTAGGAGTCCCATGAATACGTGATTAGTTTCTATAAGTTACATTGGTCCCGTGCGAGGTGATCATGCCTCTTACGGGGACCGTTTGGGAGATGGTTTGGAATTTCACCCTTTAACGACTTATTTTTAAGGTTAATCTAGATATTTTCAAATTATCATCGAATTTTTAAACCAGGAGTCCCGTGACTATGAGATTAGTTTCTACGAGTTACATTAGTCCCGTGCAAGGAGTTCATGCCTCTTACGAAACCGCTTGGGGGATGGTTTGGGTTCTCACCATCTAATGGCTTACTTTTAATCCTAATCTAGATATTTTCAAATTGTCATCATATTCTCAAACCTGGAGTGTCGTGACTACGCTATCAGTTCCTATGAGTTACATTGGTCCCGTGCGAGGTGTTCTCTTATGGGACCAGTTGGGGGCAGGTTTGGGTTTTCACCCTTTAACGTCTTATTTTTAACCCTAATCTAGATATTTTCAAATTATCGTCATATTTTCAAATCAGAAGACCCGTGACTATGCTGTCAGTTCTTACGAGCTACATTAGTCCCGTGCGAGGTGTTCATGCCTCTTATGGGGCCGTTTGGGGGCTTGTTTGGTTTTCACCCTCTAACGCCTTGTTTTTAGTTTTAATTTAGATATTTTCAAATTATTATCGTATTCTTAAATCGGGACTCTACTATGCGGTCAGTTCCAACGAGTTACAATGGTCCCGTGCGAGGCGTTCATGCCTCTTACGAAACCATTTAGGGTTTGGTTTGGGTTTTAATCCTCTAACGGCTTATTTCTAAGCCTAATATAAATATTTTTAAATTATGATCATATTCTCAAACCAGAAGACCCGTGACTACGCAGTCAATTCCTACGAGTTACATTGGTCTCATGCGGGTTATATAAGCCTCTCACGAGACCATTTGGATGCTGGTTTGGGTTTTCACGCTTTAATGACTTATTTTTAAGCTTAATCTAGATATTTTGAAATTATCATCGTATTCTTAAAATGGGAGTCCCGTGACTATGCGGTCAGTTCCTATGAGTTACATTGGTCTCGTGTGAGGTGTTCATGCCTCTTTCGGGACCGTTTGGGGCCTGGTTTGAGCTTTCACCCTTTAACGACTTATTTTTAAGCCTAATCATTATATTTTCAAATTATCATCATATTTTCAAATTGGGAGACCCGTGACTACTCGGTCAGTTCTTACATATTACATTGGTCCCATGCGAGGTGTTCATGCCTCTTACGGGGCCATTTGGGGGTTGGTTTTGGTTTTCACCCTTTAACCGCTTGTTTTTAATCTTAATCTAGATATTTTCAAATAATCATCGTATTCTTAAACTGGGAGTCCCGTGACTATGTGGTCAGTTCCTATGAGTTACCTTGGTCCCGTGTGAGGCATTCATAACTCTTACGAAATCGTTTGGTGGCTGGTTTGGGTTTTCACCCTCTAACGGCTTATTTTTAAGCCTAATCTAGTTATTTTCAAATTATCATCATATTCTCAAATCGAAAGACCTGTGACTACGTGGCTAGTTCCTACGAGTTACATCGGTCCCGTGCAAGGTGACCATGCCTATTGCAGGACTGTATGGGGACTAGTTTGGGTTTTCACCCTTTAATCAGTTATTTTTAATCCTAATCAAAAT
This sequence comes from Sambucus nigra, assembly GCA_949130495.1. NCBI lineage: Eukaryota > Viridiplantae > Streptophyta > Magnoliopsida > Dipsacales > Adoxaceae > Sambucus > Sambucus nigra. The sequence goes on from OX422220.1 coordinate 25,283,472, forward strand.
ATTTTCAAATTATCGTCATATTCTCAAATTGGGAGACCCATGACTACGCGGTCAGTCCCTACGAGTTAAAGTGGTCCCGTACGAGGTGTTCATGCCTGTTGCGGGACATTTGGGGGTGGGTTTGGGTTTTCACACTTAAAGGATTGTTCTGAAAGTGTAATCTAGATATGTTCAAATTATCATTATATTCTCAAACCGAGAGACTCATAACTACGTGGTCAATCCCTACGAGTTACATTGGTACCGTATGAGGTGTTGATGCTTCTTACGGGGCCGTTTGGGGGATAATTTGGGTTTTCACCCTTTAAAAGCTTATTTTTTAGCCTAATCTAAATATTTTCAAATTATTATCATATTCTAATACTGGGAGATTCGTGACTATGCGGTCACTTCCTACGAGTTAAATTGGTCACATGCGTGGTGTTCATGATTTGAACTTTTTTTAATGGATTTTTTTTAATCCTAATCTAGATATTTTTAAATTATTATCATATTCTCAAATCAAAAGACCCGTGACTACGCGGTTAGTTCCTATGAGTTACATTGGTTCCATGCGAGGTGCCCATGCCTATTACAAGACCGTATGGGGGCTGGTTTGGATTTTCACCCTTTAACGACTTGTTTTTAGGCCTAATCTAAATATTTTTCAGATTATCATCATATTCTCAAATCGGGAGACCTGTGACTATGCGGCCAGTCCCTACGAGTTACATTGGTCCCGTGCGAGGTGTTCATGCCTTTTACGGGACTATTTGGGAGTTGGTTTGAGTTGTCATCCTTTAACGGATTGTTCATAAAGCCTAATCTATATATTTTCAAATGCATTTCAAGATTGTTTGTACCACATAGGACCAAGGGTAGGCTAAGAATATGCTAGTTAGTTTTGAACAAATAACAATGTGCAAAAAATAGGGTCAAGTCAACAATATTCTAGCTAGTTGAAAGAACTACCTCCCTCACCAATTATCAAGGGTAAGAACCTTCCTAAAATAACCTAGGAAGGAAGGACACATTTAAGAAAGCGACATGACCATGTCCAACACCGACAATCTCAAACACATGTCCATAATTTAAATATAAAATGAACATGTCTGATACTTGTTTTCACATGTTACACATTTATTTTTACCATATTGAATTTTTAATCTTATTCCCAAAAAATAGTTCTTATGATTCTCTTGATTCCTCGATAGAGGAATGGATATAAAATGGGACTCAAATAAATACGTCGGATTACATAAATCCTATTTCTCTTGATTAACTGAACCTGGAGGAAGAATCTAAAACTAGTAACCAAAGAGATACCTAAGATCGTCTCTTAGCTGGATTCGATAACTAAACATTAAACTGAAAAAGCACCACATTTGCATACTGAAGAATATTAATTTATAGTCCCGATTACATCAGTAATGCATAAAATAAGTCAGTAATGAGTAGTCCTTAATATCAGGTTTCCAATGTTGGTTAAAGGTAATCAAGTATCTGATTCATAAATTCAATCAATTGCAATTAAAAGAACATAAAGGAATGAGAAACTGATTATAAGAGCTTAAGGACTCACAACCAGTCAAGGAAACCATAACCAAGTAATCTCACAACTCTTAGATCTAAGAAAATACACAATATATACATTAAATATGAAGGCCAAAGACTATAAACTGGACCTCAACACCATTTTAATAAAACCATTCAACATACAAACATTTAAAAAAAAAGTATAAAAATAAATAGAGCATATAAATAGTGTCATTGTAGCCGAAAAATCCAATTAAAGTTATAACCCTCTCCCATGTCACTTGGAAAATACCATATAGGATATAAAAAAGTAAAAAAAAATGTACCCTTGTTAAAAATGGGTCAAGATGTTTGAATCCAAATGTATTCGTTTTAGGAAAATAATTGTATAATCCTATTTAGGGCTTAGAAACATCAACAAAAGAATTTTTCATTTAAGGAATATTTAGGGTTTACCTAAATGGGAATCAAGTAAAGCATTTAGGGCTTACCAGCGAAGAGAGAGAGAGGGGGGTTAATAGCGAGGAAGAGAGAGAAAGAGGTTAGCAATCGGAGGTTTAAGAGAGAGTGAGTGGAGATAGGGAATGGTTTCACAGAGAAGAACTGAGCGGGAACGAAAGTCTCCAAATGAAACCCATTTACTTTTTATTATTTTTTTAATAAACCTTTACAATTTTGGCACGATTTTGGCACGGTTTAAATCAGTTCCTGATTTTAGCACGATTTAAAATCGTGCCAAATTGTAATAAAACCGTGCCAAATCCTGGCACGGTTTAGAACAGTGCCAGATTCTCCTTGTACAAACGTGCTAGATTGGTGTTTTTAGTGTAGTGAGAGTAAACTACATAATTTTGAAAACTCACTTCTCCGAAAGGCTAGTCGTCTATAAATTCTCACTTTTTTTTCCCACACGTCTGGTATATTAACTAACTTCTCTCATGATACCAAAGTGTCGATGACATGGAATGAAGAAAGTTTTCTCAGTATTGGGGTATATATAATAGGCTTTCGCATCTATTCAGTATTAAAGTAAAGAGTTTTTTCATGTACCTCAAAGGTTGTTCGGTCCAAGCAGCTCGATATCTCATGATCCAATGCAATGAAAAGTGATCCATCGATCAACGAGTTGCAGCACCCTTTTTACATTTAGAAAAAATCTCCAAGAACACACCCTATTTCACAAAAAAGAAAATGTATGTACCGTTTGTATTCTTTGCTGAAAATTTTCAAAAAAATTGTCCGAGGTTAGTCGAAGACCCCTCAGATTCCGGTTGAATGTCTTCCCATTTTTAAATAGAAGATAAATAGTATGGATCCACACTTTATTGTCAAAAAATATTTTACTTATGTTGGATTTACCTGCCCATTTTTTAGTTTCTTGAGAAAATAGTAGACTATAGTCTATTACTTCCTCACTCATCATCGAAATAATGAGATTTTACCCATCTTCACTCAAATCCAACAATATTCCATTTAATTCTTCCCCTTAGCAGAAACTACCAAACAAAAAATACCTCCACATTCTTTAAATGTAGATAAAAGAATTTCGTCAGAAACATTATGCATATATGAGACCTTCTACTCCCATGTATTGACCTTTTGTCCAGAAAAACTGAACGAAAGTGCCACACTTTTTCTCTAGTTACTACCATTAGTAGAGAGATCGCATGAACTTCTTAACTTGAAAGCCCAAGTTCATGATCTATATGGATAATTATTTTTCAGTAATGAGCTCCCCCCACGATTATCAAGTTTGCTCCATAGTACGCTCCATGTGTATCGAGGAAGATTAGGCTCTCTCTACAATGGATCAGATTTTGGGTCAATTTGAGAACATCATCGCCTCACATAATCCCATGCAGTCTGAGATCAGGGCATTAAGCCTAGCACAAGTTCGCTTGCAAGAGGCCATTATTACAATCAAAATATGAGAGAATGTAATTCCCGACCATATCCTCAATACTGGAACACCGCCCACGATGGATGCTAAAATAGTACTAGCCAATCCCCAAGATATATCTCCACCAGTCCTAGCACTGACTCCACCTGCTAACACTGGTGCCCCTTTCTTCCAAGTATGGTTTGACCCATATGGATACTTTGAACCCGAGTACCCACACACCTTATTCTAGGCCTCCGTGAGTCGATTGTGTAGCTCTTCCACTAGCCGATAAGGATGTTCCCCCTCCTCTAAATAAGATATAACATATGTCCTGTCACAACCGCATCTCCTTAAAGAATCCATCACTAAGATGAAAACCATTGATGACCTTAAAAACATCAAGAAGAAGACCCTTTATCCTGAAGCCCGATTCATAAAGAAATTTAACATGCTAGTCTTTAAAACATGTAAAGGACTAGGCTCCCCAATTACCCACTTATCCACCTACCACCTTTCGATTCAGATCTAAAATGTAGTCCTAGGGGTTCTAGAGAGTATGTTATCTTCTAATCTATCCAGAGGAGCCCTTACCTGGCGTATGGAATCAAAATGAGATGGGATCACCAAAACTTAGGACGATGCATCTCATGCTTTCCTGAAGTTGGAGGAATACAATGAGGAACTTAGCATCACTCGTAGAGACTTGGAGATGCTGGAGAGAGAAAGCCTATCAGATAGTCAATTCCCCCTAGAAAACCATCACATAAAGATCATATTCAGGAACCTCCAGAAAGGTGTATAAAATGAACTCGAGCTCACATGGCTTACCGACTTCAATGTACTCAACCATATCAAGTGAAAGATCTATAAGACTCTAGTTTCTAGGGATACCAAACATACTAAAGAACCACGTCGACCCACAAATAGATTCTACACCTGCAAGATATCACTTGGACCTTTCACATCTCACATCACCATTCTCGTGGTGAGGCTAGAGTGGGAATCACACCTAATTTCCAATATTCCCAAGCTATGGTTACTAACATTGTGCCCTTCCAACAAGGACCCCCCCCCCAAAAAAAAAATTGTCAAGTTGTGCATCCCTGTAAAGAGTTCAGAAAGTATCCACGATAAATAATTAATATGCAGGCTCATCTTCGATGAGTATATGCCGCCCTGAAAATGTATGGTCTCTAGGACCTCTCAATCCAAGATCATCCATGCATTCCCAGATAAAAATTGGAGGGCAGACACCCATTGCAGCTTCAATTAAAGACCCCATCCCCTTACCAAAAATTACTGGGCCCTGAGATTTTCCATCTAAGACCTCATTCATGCTAGGAGTCACATCTTACCAAAGCCAAATATCACCAGCAACTCCTATCATGTCATCCCAACCCTTCCACTAACACCCTGCCAGATGCTCCCATTACAAACATAGAACCATCCACCCTAATAGTCTATATACATCACAAACTAAGGATGATGACACATTCCAAAATCCAAATATCTAACCCTTTAGAGGAACTATCACCCAACCCAAAAATAATCATTAAAATTAAGCCCATCAATAACCATATGACATTCTTTATCATCGATATATACTTCTCGCAAACTAACCACTGTAACTTGGACTTACTTATGGTCACATAATTTATTATCTCGAAAGAGATATGACTCCTCAATACATCCCAAGAATAAACATATCACTAAGACTGTAAGGACATATTTTTATAAGTCCGTTACCAATTTATTATGTCTTATATCGCTACACCGTCAAAGAGCATTCAAGAACATTCAAGCATCAAAGACGGATTCGAACATCAAGTTCTTCATCAAAAAGACTCCACGAAGTTTATTTTGGTAAGTTTGAGTTTTAATTCCTTAGCATTTCACTTAAAGTGTTGGGATATTTTTATGAAATATTTTTCTAAAGATTCTGTTCTCGGACACCTTTCCGTAGAAAAATCATTACTAATTCATAAAAAATCAGAAAAATACCAAACTTGTGGCCACACATTCGTATTGAAATTTTCTACAGGCTAGCATGTAATCTCGTTTGATAGGTCGTTCGAACGACCTTCTTTTGTCATTCAAATGAAATAGCATCTCGTTAGATCTCATTCGAACGACATTTGTCCTTCGTTCGAGCGACTTGCTGATCTCGTTCGAATGAGCTCTGTTTTCGAGGCAGCACATGTTTTTTATAAAAACTCATTCTGTGGTTCCATTTTTCAGAAGAAGTCACAGCGTTTTGATGAACAGAAAAAGTGCGAAAGCACAATCCTTTTGACTTCTTCCCTTAGGGTTTTAATCCCTTTTTGGTTTTCAATTCACAAAACTCCCATATACTTTAGTGAATTGTTTTGGTTTTCAAGAACACAACTTTTTCTTTTGTTCAAACTTATGGAGAATCCTTCTCTCTTCTTCGTAGCTGACCATCTGGAGTTCCTACTGGAGATTTCAGTCTGGATATCAAAATCGACGCCTGAGGGTATTTCGTATGTCACACGTATGTTCATTGTAATCCATGTAACCGTATCTTACAAAATTATAGTGCAAATAAAAGGTTTTACCCATTTGGGGAATTTTTCCTGAAATTGTTTATTTTATCTTGTATGCTTTATTTTATTTAATAAATCATCTAGATGCACGTTTTAGGGTTGAACTAAAATTTGGGATTAATTTAAATTGGATTTTATTTGAGAAGTCGCAATATTTCCGCTATAGAAATTCTACAAATTGGTATCAGAGAGGGTTACGCTAATTTATCGCGTGATCCTGATTTTTCGAGGATTTACTTTCTGATACAGTTTGTCTACTCACGTTTACAAATTGGTATCAGAGCCTGTTGCACTAAGTTATTGTGTTTTGATCCCGATTTTGCACAAAAATGGCTTTTGATGGTTTTGATGATCTTCGATGTCAAATTTTTGAAAAAGTTAATTGGAAAATTCACATGAACTCTTGTTTTAAATCTTCTGTTGAAAACGATTCTGAGTGGTGTCCTTGTTGTGAGGGTGTTTGTCACACGTTAGATGAGTGTACCACAAATTTAATGAAAAAATTAAATAAACCGGTTTCTCATGTTTCTACCCTTAGTGATTGTGATTCGGAAGAAGAAGTCTTTTATGCTTCTAGGCGAGAGTTTCCCATCCATGTGATTAGTGATGAGAATGAGGGTGAAAAGAGTGAGCAGGAAGAAGAAGAATTGAGTGAGTTGCAAGTTGCCTACAATAATTTGTATTTTGAATCTTTAAAGACAAAAAAGGAAAACTTGAAACTTAAAGATGAATTGAAGAAACATGATTTAGATAATGATAATACTAATGCGTTGATTAAGGATCTTAGGGCACGTGAGGAGATGCTTAAAGAGAAATTAGGACATGTCGAGGGTGAGAGAGATGGTCTTAGAGGGTTGATGGAGACTATGAAAAGGGAGCTTTTAGAGTTTGAGGATTCTAGGCGTGTACTTGAATCTAGGATAGGTGAACTTCAGGTGAAATTGAAAGATTCAAGTAAAGTATAATTTGATTTGGAGTCTAGGTTTGAACAACTTGATAAGATTTTAGGCACCGTCGAGATAAAAAAGGATAGGGGTGGGATTGGTTTAGAAAAATATGTTGCACCCATTCCCACACGTGTGAGAGAGCCTCCTAGGATTGTTAAGAAAGATGCACCTAAGTTTGTTAGCAAAGATATCCCTAGGAACATCATGAGGGAACCTCCTAGGATCATTAAGAGAGACCCACCTAGGCAAATTCGGAGAGAACAGCCGAGAAATTTGAGGAGAGGTCGACCTTTAGGTAACACACACCGCCCAATTTACACTTTCACACATTGCGGTAGGCAAGGTCATCTCAGGCGCTTTTGTTACAAGATTTTGAAAGAACCTAGGAAGGTTAATAGAAGAATAAATTCGATTCCCCACACCCCCAAACCTCATTACACATCGATTTGGGTCAGGAAATCAGATTTAGAGGCTTATGGTTTACTTGTCCACGATTCCCATATGCTTGCACGTGATTCACCACATGTGAAATCTTTTGGTTGATTGTGTTCGATGTTTGTCATACACTAGTGATGCATCATGTTATACTCTTTCTAGTGTTATGACTCACTTTGATGTAGCACATATTGGTATATTTGTTGTATTTGTGTGTTTCGCTACTATTTTATCACTGTTTTTGACATGTTTACCCTTACAGGTACTATTTTCAAGAAAAATTTTCACTGGGCAATATTATATTATTTTTCTAGGAATCTGGAAAATTTTTGCAGGTCGCGAGAAGTTGTCCAAATGACATTACATATCACGCGAACGACATATGTCCTTCGTTTGAGAAACTTCCTCAACTCGTTTGAGCGAAGTCGCTGGCTCGTTCGAACGACAGGTTGAATCTTGCTTCTGATTACTTTGCCGTCCTCTGTGTTATTTTAATATTTTGGTACTGCTGGAAGTATTTTTGACTGTCTGGAAATTCTAATTTTTTCTTCCCTTCTGATTTCAGTACCCGGTGTTCATATGCTTAGGTTTTTGGTACTGATGGGTTGCTTCTATTTGCAGTTATTCTTGGTATCCATGCTTAATTGATAATACTGCATTGCTCATTTATCACATATTCTTTCATTGCGGATTCTCTTATGTGATTACTATTTTCTAGAATAGGATGTTGCGCACATCTATATTATACGCCTATTGCTGGTTGTATCATTTTGTAGTTATATCTTTTCTGTTTGAAACTTTTGAAAAAATACAAAAAGATTTTTGTATTTGTTTACACCGTTTATGGATAGACACTTAGGATGACCGAGTCACAATTTCATTCCATTTATCCATGTGATTATTTGATAGTGTTTTGAGACAATAGGTCAATTCATCCATGTGCTTTATAATGTTTGGAGTCATTAAGACGTGATTAAGTGTTGCTTCCTACATGTTTGACTCATAGTTTCCTTTATTTCACACATGCACGAATTTGTTTGATTATTGTTCTTGACTTATCACATGTTGGTTGGGTATTTTCATCTCAATCCTATCCTTAAAACGAACCAAGTGCAATAATACGAGATTAATAAAAGTAGTGCATGTAAAAACCATTTCCCGTGAGGAATTAATTGTTTAGTTTGAAAAAATGATGAGTGAACACGGGAAAGGGTTGCGAGTGAATACTAATCATGTCGTGAAATCCACCATTTGAAAAGAGCCCACAAAAAAAATTAAGGCAATAAAAAGATGAAATATGCCAAAAATTTGGGCCAATAGGTTTTCTCTAAGTTGAGAATTTAGTACCTCTTTAGATATAAAAAATTTCATTATTATATATGAGGGAGTTTTGGATGGATATATCAATGGGTTTGCACGTCCTTTGAAAAGTTCTCTAAATGACACTAAATAGTTTTGGACGTTATTGGTGTGGAAATCATTTAGACTTTGATTTGTTGATTTGATTAAGACGATGTCATTTAAATTCAATAATTTTTACACCCAAGGATTATTTTGATGTTCATTCGTTAAGGGTACACGTATGCATCATGCACATATGATTGATTGAGTTTATTTACCTATCGAATGTGCTCACACCCGTACATTCCTTTTTCATGACTTGGTTGTTTTAGTTTAAATCCATGGTGTGATTTTTGGTATCTTATTTTTGTATGAAAAATTGAAAAATCCAAAAATAGTTTGTGAATGTTTTCTATGCATTTTTTCATGACACTCCATGTTTTGATTTTTTCTTCTTATCTATCTATTTGGGGACATCATAAAAAGGGGGAGAAAGAATTATCATGTTATGGGAGAGGTTTTTGCATTATGGGAGAGATTTGATTTATTAATGCTTTATTCTTATATCATTTCAAACTCGATGCGTCACGAAGGTATTTTGCTTTATCTCATGTGTGTAGGTACAAAGACAGAAGATCATTATGTTGCACACCCTAACGAGAAAAGTTTTGAGATTTGATGAAGACTTTTTGAAGAACAATTTGAGGTCTTGCAAATTTATTCATAGGAGGGTATATTTGTATAGGCATTTCGGTTTTTGATAATTTGGATATTTTTATAAGTTCGTTATCAATTTATTATGTCTTATACCGCTGCACCTTTGAAGATCATTCAAGAACATTCAAGCATCAAAGACGGATCTGAATATCAAGTTCTTCATTAAAAAGACTTCCCGAAGTTTACTTTGGTAAGGTTTAGTTTTAATTCCTTAGCATTTCACTTAAAGTGTTGGGATATTTTTATGAAATATTTTTCTAATGATTTTGTTCTCGGACACCTTTCCGTCGAAAAATCATTGCTAATTTATAAAAAAGCAGAAAAATACGAAACTAACGGCCACGCGTTCGTATCAAAATTTTCTACAGGCTTCCATGGAATCTCTTTTGATACGTTTTTCTAACGACCTGATTTTGTCATTCAAACGACACAGCATCTCGTTAGATCTCGTTCGAACGACATTTGTCCTTCGTTCGAGCAACTTACTCATCTCGTTCGAACGAGCTTTGTTTTTTAGGCGATGTGATTTTCTATAAAAACTCATTCTGTGGTTCTGTTTTTTAAGAAGAAGCCGCAGCATTTTGACGAACAGAAAAACTGTGAAAGAAGAATCCTTTTGACTTCTTCCTTTAGGGTTTTATTCCCTTTTTGGATTTCAATTCACAAAACTCCCATATGCTTTAGTGAATTGTTTTGGTTTTCAAGAACATAACTTTTGCTTTTGCTCAAACTTGTGGAGAATCCATCTCTCTTCTTCATTGCTTTCCTCCCAGAAAGGGAAAGTTCCAACTGACAAACTTATGGGGAAGCCGTTTTCTTCTTCATTGCTGACCACCTGGAGTTCCTGCAAGAGATTTCAGCCGAGACATCAAAACTGATGACTGAAGGTATTTCGTATGTCACACTTATTTTCATTGTAATCCATGTACCCGTATCTTATAAAACTATAGTGAAAATAAAAGGTTTTTCCCCTTTGGGGGATTTTTCCTTGAATTGTTTATTTTCTCCTGCATGCTTTATTTTATTGGATAAATCATCTAGATGCATGTTTTAGGGTTTAACTAAAATTTGGGATTAATTAAAATTGGATTTTATTTGAGAAGTCGCAATATCTCCGCTGTAGAGATTCTACAAAGACTAATGAGAATAAATGTATGACTCAAATCTCAAATCCACTAGGAATATCTTCTTCGCAGTACCAATCCAATACTCCGTGTGGGGATGATCGATCTCTGAGGAAAACCTATTCACCTTCATGGATTCAAAAACTAATAATGGTACAAACTCATCCAACACATTATCGATTAACTTCATAGGAAAATAGTGGGGGCACCACTTATGTCAGTCACCATAAAGAGGTGCATACTACCTTCGATATTCCAATATAAATGGTTGAACGAGATAAACAGGTCAGTGTAGATGATCACATCACTTGGAAATTCAAAACCTTCACAAACCGTTGTTCAAAGAGGATGAAAGAGTCAAGTTCCACGTCCCTCAAAGGGAATATGCTTGGAAGGATAAATTAAGGATTGACCCTAGACCAATAGCTTTAGTCCAACACAGAATCCTTCCAATGGAAATATGAAATCCATTCACAAAGATCATTGGTTAATGGTTGCCCAAATAATATACCCTACTAGGTACGACATATAACGAGGGATGATCGGTTGGGCCAATACTTAGGCAAATGAATCTCTAATTACCCCCCACTCTACCATCCAAATGATAAGAACAAACGCCGAAGGTGACATCTATATGTATCGACTAATATGTTATAAGCCTAGGTTAAAACCCATCGTGAGAAACAATCCCTTAGATAAACCAGAGCCTACTCCAAGGCCTTCAGCCTCTAAGACTGACCAGGTCTACTTCAACCATGTGCCTAAGTAGTTTATTACTGAATACTTCAACCACATCTTGGTCACGGAACACATCCCCCGGGTTTGGAGAATAGTATGTCCCCAACCCCCAAATCTGGGAGATGATGACACAATGGGAATACTCCTCGAGGAAAGGACTCAAACTCCATAAATAAGGAACCATGTCTTTTAAATCTCCCACCATCCGGGATTACAATTTCGAGATTGGGTACAGAGCTAAATTATAAGATCTTGATAATTAAAGCATCATGAGAAGTTGAATTGTTGCATAAAAAAGAGAGGCTACATTGTAGATAATTTATAACCTAGTCTCTTATATAAAGGGCCACCCCTCCAATTATTAAACACTAGGGGAGAGATCGGGCATCCTAATGTCAACATATACCATAGCATCTAGTCTACCAAATAGTAAAACTTACCCTTAGAAACACATAACAATATACGTGATTCCATAGAGATCAATTCTACTCCACCACGAATTCTATCTTACTATAAAAGATCTCATTGATCCCTACAATGAGCTCAACCTACTTGTTATAAAACTATCATTTGACCTCTTCATACTTAGGGTGTCACCTTAGACCTGCCACTATGCAATTGTAGGATACAGACACATTAAAACTTATCTAGATGCCGCCCACATAGCAAACATAATAGACGTCTAAGTCAAAATAACCCATTAGAACCGTCCCCCACCAAAAGGTACCCCTTCCAAAAGGTACTCGTCCACTATCGAAATGGAATTGGTCAACCATGTTCCTCATAACCATGCATAAGGAAAGTTTGACAACTTGTAATATGCAGTAACTGCACTAGTCCATGCCCAATTTATCCAGGAAGTCTCACCCTTGGGGACAAAATACATTGAGTGCATGTACTATTACGAACAAATCTTTTGCAAGTCCTATTGAACCGTGAAAGAGATATTTCCAAAGAACCTAAAAACTCCTATGACAAGGAATATCACCAGCAGATCACCTACGATAATGACATATGTTCGAGATCATCAATGTCTTTAAAATCGTCTCTTAATGCACCTAACCTGACAGATGAACAAGTCATAGCTATAGTAACGAAAACCCTCACCCCACCCCAAACTCGGACGTAGGCATATGGTGGATATATGACTCCGTGTAGAGAGATCCTACCAAAACTAATAAAAGGATCCTAAAATCTCAAAACAAGACCTTGACCTAGACTAGACCGAAGTGATGGCCCTAAAGCCAACACTACCTATTTTTAGCCCTGTATCATCAGCTGAATTTCTAAGCCATCTTGAGAAACTAGAACATGAAGCCCAAGTAAATCTCATACTCTATCCATACAAATAACTCGACTACCTCACCGGTCAATTTGGCACTACACTCCTCTAAACCCAATTAGTAAGGAGAATGTCCCCCTAAAAACATTGTCACACTGCCTCCCCGGAAAAAAAAACAAAATCCTAGATCAACTTCATCGGACATGAGTTGACATGACCATCTGGGAGCTATTAGATTCATCTTGAGAGAACCGATCCATATTCATCCTTCTCCTATCCCAAGATTCTATACCTATAGACCTAACTCCAATTGAGATGTTAGCTACCATCGGATCCATCACCATCCAGTAGCACATCAGTTTCTCTCTTGAGGACTTACCCATACAAAGCCATAATCATCAATTCTCATTGCACATCACCACTGACACATGCATGTTGATTTTACTGATAAGCACATCACCACTGGCACATGCAGGTGTTTGTACTGAGTGTACTAAAAAACACCCGCAAAATTGGGTCACTTTTGATTTATTATATTTCTTTCTCTATATTTTTGCTCGATGACGAGCAATGTTCTTTGTGAGTGTGGTGTGGTAAGAACCCAAAAGTGTTCAAATAATATCCTAAATGGATTTAATTTTTAATTCTCGATAAAATTTCCCTTATGCATGCTGATGTCTTTCTTATAGGGCAAATATCATTTGCGGTTTCAAACGCTTCAAATCAAGGCAAATACGACATTGATGCAGTTAAACGAGCCAAAACATGTCCCATAACCAAGCCCAGACCATCCCGAGTCCCATCCTATAATTTCTCAGTGTGTGTGTGTGTGATATTATTATTATTAATTTTAATATATATATATATATATATATATATATATATATATATATACTGGTTTGTGTCATTTTTATTTCCTTTTATTTCCTTTATTTTATTTAAGTGTTTTTATTTTTACTTTGAGTATTTTATGATTTTATGTAAATATTATATAATATGTGCGTGTCATTGTGTTTGTGTCTACATATATTTATGTGTGTGTGTTTTTAATATTTTCTTATATTTTTAGTGTTCCTTTGTTTTATATTTATATTTATATTTTATATTTTAATATAATTTTATTCTGAATCTTTTTATGTTTTATATGGGTGTGTTTTAGTCTTTATGATTTTATTGTGTGTGTTGTAAATATATATATATATATATATATATAGAGAGAGAGAGAGAGAGAGAGAGAGAGGAAAATTATTTATTTATTTATTTGAGAGAAAAAGCTTATCCTAGAGCTTGTACATTTAAGAAAGAGAAGCCTAGCTAAAATTTTCTATTTCTATGAGAAATTTTCCTTAAATAAGGAAATCTATTTCTATCTGAAAGAATAGCACCTTTAATATTCCAAGGCAAATTTTGTGTAGAGAAAAAACTTGGATTCTTGAGAATAAGCCCCTGCATGGATGGTTGATCTGCAGCGAAGTTTGGTTCTCTAAATCAAGGCAAAAATTCAATGTTGTGCCGCTACGTAAGCTCTTGGCATTGAAGAACGTACTCTTTGATTCTCCATGGAATTTTTAGAATTTCATTGATGTAGTTCACAAGTAGAGAAGAGTCTGATTCCACTTGAAGATTAATCTAGCCTTGATTAATGCAATGAACTAAGATTTCTTTGATTTCCAAAGCCTCTGCCAAATTATTTTTTCCATTCTCCATAAACCTAGAAGAAGCCCAAATCAATTTTCCTCTTGAATCTATAAGAATTTCCCCCAAGACCATTCTACTATTTAGATCACAAGCACCATCTGTATTGAGTTTTAAATATTAAGGAGCTACTTTAGACCAATAAATCAATGAAAAAGAAGGAGAGTCAATAGTATAGGAGGATATGTCAAGAGATTTTAAGTCTTCTTTACATCTTTTTACAGAAAAAGGAATAGGACTAAAAGAGGATATGGAGTCAAGGATTCTTTTGTGTATGTTACAAATGATGAAGGAATAAAACATTTTAGAATTAACAAGTCTAGCTTTATTCCTGCTTATCCAAATTTCCCATAAAATATAACAAAAAATGACCTTGCAAAGCCATCCAAGTCCTCGATATGAGCTAGATCCTAACCACCATGAAATAATCTTTGATAAAAAAGAGGAAATGGGAGAGATTCCAAGTTTAGACTCAAAGAAATACCAAATTTTAGATGCTAATGGACCAATATAGACCCTATGAGATAAAGACTCCTCATAATTAGAGCAACACAAACATATAGAGGCCAATCAAACACTAACTGATTTGGTATTGATGTCAAGAGGAACGACATTGTGAAGAACTTTCGAGGAAAAGGCATAGATATTTGGAGGGATTTTAGAGTCCTAAATAAAGTTAAATGAGACATACTTGAGCTTAACTTCTCTGGATAAGTTCACTGCTGAAGAGAATGAAAATTCCCTTGAAGAAGATGTTGACCAATGCCAATCATCTCAAATAATTATTGAGTTATCTTCCCTTAGACACCACACTTTGGTTATCCTTCTAGCAGCCATAGACCTTTAAGAGATAGGCATAATTACATATTTCTTCTCCATAAAGACAGACCATAGAGAAGATCCATGTCTATAATCCCAAGCAATTTTTAAGTTGGTAGCCTTGGATATTAATTCCAATGACCTCACCCTAATCTACCTTTGAATTTAGGGAAGCATATGATCTTCCAACTAACCCAGTGGTACTTTTTCCCATTTTCTTTATTGAAGCCCCACATAAATGAACTAAAAAGCATTTCAATTAGCTATATAGTTTTCTTTGGATGAGAAAAGCCCTAAAGCAAGTAAATTAGCATGGATTTAAGCATTGGTTGCAGTAGGAATAATCTACCTCCAAAAAAATAAGAATTTTCTCTTCCAACTAATGATATTAGCAGTTATTCTTTGAAGCAACTAATGAAATTTTTTTTCTCTCATTCTACCTTTGAAAAGAGGAACACCTAGATATTTAAGCACACCAGATCCATGCTTGAAATTAGTCACCTCAGCCACTGTATGAATTGTTTTTGGGGGCACTTAGAACTGGTGAAGACATAACATTTGTCCACACTAATTAACTGGTCTGACTGAGCTTCATAAAAGGATAAAAACTCCATGAGCTTATTCAAATTTTTTTTAAATCCATTAGTGAATATTATCAAGTCATCTACAAAACTAAGATAGATTATAATATTACATCCTTTAGGATGAGAGAAAGCCTTAATAATGCCTTGGGAGAAAAACTTTCCAACCCTCTACTAAGAGATTCAGTAATAAGAACAAATATACTAGTGGACAAAGGGTCCCCTTGTCTAATTCATCTAGAAGGATGGAAGAGACCATGAGACATTCCATTAATAAGAATAGAAAACCATGATGAGGAAATGTATCTCCAAATCAAGTCAGTGAAGGTCTCATAAAATCCAAAGGCTTTAAGATATTGGATTAAAAATAACCAGGACACTCTATCATATGACTTGTGCATATCTAGCTTAAGAATAACATTACCCCCTTCAGATTTTCAATCTAGAAGTTGGATCATTTCTTGACCAAGCAAAACACTGTGTAATATTCCTCTTCCTTTTGACAAAACCAGTTTGATAATGTGAAATAAAAAATGGAAATATAGAGCTCAATCTGGAGTTTAAAAGCTTGGATATGATTTAATAAGAAAAGTTACAAGGACTAATTGGCCTGAAGTCTTTACAGGATTTAGGAGTTTGAGATTTTGGGATAACGCATATGAGAGTTGAGTTCCGAGACTTAGTGAATTATTTTCGCACAAAGAAAGTTTGAATGGCTTTAATATGGTTTTATTTGATAGTTGAAAAACAGGAGGTAAAGAAATATCCATTGAAACCATATATACTAGCTCCAATATTGGCATTAAGTTATGTTATAGAACTCCATATATCCTCTTTATCAGGAACTTTGGAAAGATTGTAGTTTATATCTGTATTGACCAATTTGGGGATGAATTGAAGGAGGGAGTAATTGCTAGTTTGACTTGTAGAAAAAAGATCAGTTAAATAAGATACAAAACAGTTTGTTATTTCATTTTGAGATTCCAGATTTCTTCCATTCTCCTCCTTGATTGAATGGATTCATTGATTTCTTCTATGTTAGCTGACTTAAGAATGGTGGAATTTTATATTCCTATCACATTCAGAAATCCATTGGCGTTTAGCCTATTAAAAACAAAATTTCTCCTCATTTGAAAGAGAAAATTCGAGGTTTGCTTGATTTTTGGACACACCATATCTACTTTCATATATTGGATTTTCTTTAAGTCTTCTTTCTTTAATAATCAACTTGTCGTCTTGGTCTTGAATCTCTTGGAAAAGGTTTTTAACTTTTGATTTACTCCAAATTCTGGGATCAACTCTCAGTTTTTTGATTTTAAATGCAAATTTATCATTTGTCCCACCAAAAGCAAGTTATTTCCAAGAGTTAGAAACAATAGAGAAGAATGAATCATAGGATGTCTAAAAGTTAAGAAATTTAAAAGGTTTCTTGGATATGTCTTCAAGTCTAGGAATAGAGAATGATAGAGAGGAATGGTCTCAGTAGATCTTATTTAAATGTTTGAGATGGGATTGGGGTAAGGGATCTATCCACAATTGATTAATGAGGCCTCTATCCAATCTTTCAAGAATCAAAGATCCATTATAATATTTGGTCCAGGTGAACTTTGATCCAATATACCCCGTGTCTTGGAGGGAACTATTCTAGATACAATTTTGAAAGTCATTAGTAGCTCCCAAGTCAAGTTCATTACCTCACACTCTTTATTAATCATGACTTACAATATTAAAATCACCCCCAATAGAAGTGGGATATTAATATGCATATCTAAGGTTAGTTGAATAAAGTACCATAAAGAATTTCTCTTTACCCTATTGCATTTATCATAAACAATTCCAATGCCCACTTTAAAAGAAATTAATGGATGATCCATCAAAAAGAAAACTTTATTGGCCTCCATTAGAAATAGAATTACACCTACCTCAAAAACACCACATTTTATTGGAACTACTAGCATAACAACCCTCAAAGTTCAAGAGATTCCTTAAGTGATCAATTCTATCACCATCTATCATAGGCTCTAGAATATATATGTTTTCTATTTTTTATATAATAAAATACACACACACACACACACACACACACACACTTCACTCCCATACACTACGATACATCAAATACACTCCCTCACCTACACCTTATTCGCATACACCTTACACACACAATAACCTCTCATACCTCACATGTTCAAACCACCCAACTAAACAAAATCAGATTTTGATTTTCTCTCTCCTCTCATCATCTTCAACCTCCTACCATTTTCATTCACTCTCTCTTCCTCCATTAAAATAAAACTCCACCTCCATATTATCTCACCCCATTCCTCAATTAAAACATCAACCCATTCTCTCTCTCTCTCTCTCTCTCTATATATATATATATATATATTCCATTAACACACATTAAACCTCCATTAAAAATCTTCCATAAACCTCCACCAACTCTACCTAAAACCCACCACCTTCTTTCTCAACCCATCCTTACCCTACTAACCCGGATAAAGCCATAACCCGATCTCTAATATTCAAGCCGGATCCATCATCCATGTGCCAATCCACAAACCAGGTACCTAACCACCTCACCTCCATACCCATTTTAAACCCAATTACCCATTTCAAATCAAAACCCATTATGCATTACCCATAAAAAAAACCCATTGTAACCCAATTTTAAATCCATAAAAATCCTACCTGATTCTACCTGCCAAGACCCCAAAACAAACCAAGAAAAAAGATCCCACATGATTTAAATACTTTTTTCACATTTTCCTAAACATACCCTTCAACCACCTCACATTCTAATTACTTCACAATACACGTGTGCATGTGTGTATTTTTCCTAATTTACCACCACCTAAATCTTAAAACCTTACCCATTTTAACCCTCATCACTTAAGCTTCCAAATTTACCCCTTGCCCCATTTCACCTATATATTGAAGAATTGGTGGCATTTGAGAGGAGACCTTCGTTTTAGTTTTAAACTTTGGATAAATTATTCTCCATCCCAAAATAGAGAGTATTTGTATTTTTAGCAAATATTTTATTATAGAGTGGTGTGGTAGAATTTATCTCTATGGGATAAGCTTTTCACCATTCATTTATAGAGAGTATCTGCATTTTTAGTAAATATCTCAATATACAGTGATGTTGTAGAATTTATCTCGTTAGGATGAGCTTTAATGTACAATTTTATAATGGGAGAGTTTGTAATTTTTAGCAAATTTCTCTCATAATTTAAGAGTACATTGAGAAATCATCCTTTATACATATTGTAAATAGTCTCTTCATTTCTTCTTTTGTAATTTTTTTTCTCTTTGAGATTGCTACTTTTTTAGAGGAAAATTTATAAATATTAAATTTAGTTAGTTTACTTATTAGTATAATTTCATAAATTTTGTTTCTCTCATATTTCTCTAATTAAATTTTACTTCTTAGCTAGTTACTTTAAAAATTAGCACACTAAGTTAAGTAATAATCCTTTGATTTTTTTAAAAAGAGGACTAAACCCTGATTAAATTACAAAATAGAGAAAAATAACTATTCTCGAGGGGCTTACAAAGAAGTACATGAAATAGAAAAATCAGAAATAAATGATCTAAGAAATCTAGAAAAAGGCCCTTTATAAGGCCTATCTTTGAAAGATAAAACAATATCTTTACGAACCTCATAAATTATAGACATGGAATTCATATTTTTATCTTCAAATGTAGCCTTGTCCTGAGCGCACCAAATTTTCCAACAAATGAAGCTTTAAACTAACTTGCGAAGAGTGGCTCTGATATTGTTCCCATTAGAATTAATCCACCAAAACAAAAGACGAGATGTAAATCCAGAAATATGAAATTTAGGACCCATAAGATTTTCAAAATGATTCCAAGCGGAGGTAGCAATATCGCTAGAGTTAAATAAGTGAGAGATAATTTTCGCTTGATATAAAGTGCAACATTGACATCTCGAAACAAAAGGAATATTGATTATTTGAAGGTTAACATCGAGAGGAATAGAATTATGAAGGGTACGCCACATGAACGTAGAAACCTTTGGAGGTAATCTAGGATCTCCAATCATGGTGAAGGAAAATTGAATGCCATGTTTGTGTCTCACTACATTACAAGATTTTTTGTAAGTAAGATAATGAGAAATCTAACCTTGGTTAGGAGATTCAAAAATATTATCATCATTAACATCATACAATGCTTTCATTCTCTTCCACATACCACTTGCAAAATAAGGCGTAGCTGTAAAATTTACATGAGATAATTTTTTATATTTAGAGTTTAAAAAATAGCCCATAAAGAATTATTATGAAGAAATTGAACCCATATTTTGCAAGAGAAAGACATACTCATGTCAAAAATTTTATGAACACCAAGTCTGCCTTCAGATTTAGGTCTAGAGATAACATCCCATGAAACCCAATGATATTTATGAATATCATTGGAATTACCCCAGAAAAAATTTACACAAATCTTTTTAAAATCTTGGATGAAAGCCACTGTAGGAGATATAACAAAGAAAACACGAGCTCCTAACATCATACGGACCACCTAAATAATGAATAATTTACCTGCCATTAAAAGAAATCTAGATTGCCAATGTTTAATACGGCTAACTACCTTATCATTAATATGTGCAAAGATAATTTTTTCGAACCTTGATAGAGTGGAACACCGAGATAAGTAATGGGCTGCTCTTTGATCGGAAAACTCGTACAAGAGGTCAGTTTTTTATGATATTGGACGGAGCATCTGGGAGATGCTATAGTGCAGCTTTTAGAAGCGTTAACCCATTGACCTGAATGAACCTTATAATTCAAAAGATACTACATAAAACGTCCGATCGATCGTAAGTTTCCATTCTGAAAAATATGATATCGTCTACAAATGATGGGGATGAAATGAGAGTACAACCCATGGGTATGGAGTAGTGCTATATGGACCCGTCTAACATAAAATTATGGATACCTCTACTGAGAACCTCCACCGCAATCATGAATACATGATGAGATAAAGGATTTCCTTGACTCACCCCACATCCTGATTAAAAATAACCGCACGACTTTCCATTAATGATAATAGAATACCAACAATTAGACAAGATCCTCCAAACCATATCAATATATGTTTCTAAAAAACCAAAACCACGAAGAACCTTTAGAATAAAGTGCCAAGTGATCATGTCATATGCATTGGCCGTATCCACTTTCATCACAACATTATAACCATGAATCCTCTTATTAAGATTAGAAAATAATTATTGAAGAAGAAGAATATTATCCGTGTCGTGTTGACCTTGGATAAACCGTGTTTGAGAAGGAGAAATAATCTTGGGGAGAAAACTACCAAAATGGTATCCAAAAATTTTGAAATAATTTTGCTTTGAAAAGTTGCAAAGGTTAATGGGTCTAAAATCCAAACAAATATTAGGATTGTCCCCTTTGGGAATACGGATAATATTAGTAGAAGACTAAATTTTGGGGATTTCATTCCCGAGAAAAAAAAATTGAATAGCTATAACTATATTCCCCTTGATGATGTCCCAACATGCTTGGAAGAAAAATCCATTAAATCCATCCAGACCCGCCACACTATCCTTGTCCAATGAAAAAATAACCAACTGAATTTCTTCAACAGATGGAACTTTGGTAAGCATAGAATGGCCACAAGTATTAACCAATTTAGGAATATGCTGAAAAATGCTAAGATTGTTATCACAAACGTATCGTTCAGAAAGATATTTTGAAAAGGAGAAATTACACATTTTTCAACCTCATTAGAATTCGAGAACCATGTTCCATTATCATCATCCTTAACCCTTTGAATAAACAATTTGTTATTTTTCGTACTAAACATGGAATGAAAAATATTTGAGTTAAAATCCCCATGACTAGCCTATTTAACCCTAGTTTTTTATTGCCAATAAACCTCCTCACTTTTCAATTCGTAAGATGCCAATTTTCTCTATGCTCTGGGGAAGGATCAATATAAAAAATAGCCTCCCTAACAATTAACTCGTGTTATGCTTTTTGGAGCCAGTTGAAGACATTCTTAAAAACCTCTTTATTCCAAGATTTTAAGGAAATTTTGACATTTATAAGCTTCAAAGCAAATAATGCCATAGGACTCCCATTACTAAAAATATCCCTAGCACCTCTCACCACATGAAAAAAAACAATTATGAGAGACCCACATGTTTTGAAAGAGAAAAGGTTTAGGGACGAAATCAGAAGGAAATTTTAGAGAAAGGAAAAGAGGAGCATGATCCGAGTTAGTGCGATGAAGATGTTCTATAGAAGAAGAAAAAGGATTATTAAACTAACCATAATTGCCAAACACCCTAACAATCTTAAACCAAATTCTCTCATCACCATCACGATTGTTACACCAAGTGTATTTAGCACCCAAGAAAGGAACTTCATTTAGCCCAAAATTGATTACGGTAGCATTAAAGTCTAAAATGGCATGTATATCAACCGAATTACCACTAAATTTTTCATCTTGTTTGGACACAATATTGAAATCAACTCCAATAAACCATTATTCATAACCAAGAGAAGCAATAGTGTTAATCTCATCCCAAAGAGGTTTCCTGTCATCATTATTGCATTCAGCATAAACACAAGAGAATAAATAGGATTTGGGAAAGTTTGGAAAAAGAATGGAAATAGATAAAACTTGTTCCATATCCCTAACCAAATCAACTTGACAGTGAAAATTCCAAAGAATCCAAATCCTCCCACTAATATTAGAAATACCCCCCGAAAAATTAATTTTCTGAATAAGCGATTGTATGTTAGCAAAATCAAGTTTAGGTTCTTGAATATCAATCCTGATAATCTAAATTTTTTTGATAATACGTTTGATTCTAAAGACAAGAAGGATTATTTCCTGTTCCCCTAATATTTTAGAAAAGGATATTTAACATTTGATAATAGTCTGAGTAGAAGTTTGAGAAATAAGGGCAGACCTTGTTTTATATAGGAAGCATGAAAAAATTTAATCTTTTTCTTCTTTCTTTTTTCCATGGATAATGGCAAAACAGAATGATGATTGTTGTCTATAGGAGGAACAACCGTCTCAGATTGAGTAGAAATGCCATCAAAAACTTTGAATATATAAAGTTTATTATCAAGGTTTGTAGAAAACTCTTTCAAACTATTGATAGAAATTTGCTTACCAGTAGCCTGATCAGCATCTTTCGGAGGAATTCCATAAACTCTTCATAATTATTTGAATGGATGCGTATAAATCAAGAGGAGAAGAGGTAAATGAGTGATGATTGAGATTCTTTGTTGGAAGAAAAATATTTGGAACGATATCAGTTTCATAAATAAATTCACCTTCTTATGAATCTGATTCAAGCATGGAAAAGGAATTCTTAATATTAATACCCTCCTTAATTATTCCGAAGATTCTGATTTGCGAAGACAGTCATGAGCAGTAATTTTCTCCGAACCAACCTTATTTTTACCATAAATAATAGAAGCGGTTTTGGATGTAGAGGTAAGCCCACGATTAGTAATTTCTTGAAGACGTAAATCGCTAGGGTGATTTTTAAAAGGACCAGAAGCATGCTTCAAAACTGCAACATCATTAATAATTATACCACTAGTTTGGGACTTTACTTTCTATTTTTATAACACCATTTTAGGATCCAACACGGAGGCAGTATGATGAGAATTATAAGGTTTCGGTGGAACGACAGAAGTATTAGCAGTCGAAGGCAGTTTAGGGTGGGAAATATTATCAGAAGCAAAATATTTTGATTTTTAGCGAAAGAACTACAATTACCTTCTACATGTCTAGAGAGTAAACAACGCCTAAAAAAGGAAGGAATGTTGTCGTAACAAACGATTTGCCAAAATCCTCTAGACACACAAGCAATCCAAATCCTCTCAGGAAGAGGTTTTAAAACATCAATTTCCACACAAATCTTGGCCATATTGGGTCTTAAAACCAAGGTAGTTTCTTCATCCATGATCAGAGGCAACCCAATACGTTGATAAATAGCAATTAATGCAGGTTTGGAAAATAAATGCATAGGAAGATGAGGAAGCAAAATCCATTTCAGAAAAATAAAATAGTCCACAGATGGAAAGAAATATGTGGTTCATTTAAAACGTTTATGGGCGTTTTGAATATATACCACTATTATCTAAGCCAAAAACGGACAAAGTCTTCTTCACAATGAAGTTTAATCAAAATATGTTGATCATCAAGAAGCCCTAAAGAGAAAGAACATTTGAGAGAAAAGTGTTGAAAGGATTTGCGAATGGCTTACATGGGAGGACGACCAAGAGAAAATCTTCCAATGAGGGAGTAGTTGTATGACTAAGCAAGATTTTCAGTTTCATCATCGGAAAAAATAACAGCGAGATCACCTTTTGTAAGGAATCGATTTGGACGAAATATTAAATGACGAAAGTGGATCAGAAATAGTCTGAGCAAAGCTTTTGGTATGAAATCTATCAAGATTAGGTGGCTTATGAATCTCGACAGGCGTAAGATCCGCTATGACAATAGTTACAATAGCAGTTAAGAGGAACGAAGCAGATATTAAATAGTAAATGAATGGAGAGAAAAAAAGAGGAGAGAAAGAGTTCCTAGTTCAGTAGCAATCCCCAGGATGCGGGAAATCAGGTTATCCCTTGAAAAATTGTTAAAAAAATAATATTATTACTTTTATCTTCTCGTTATTTTTTCTTCACATATGAAAAGTGCATTGATACCCTTACTTATCCTATACATATTTTTAGTGTATTTGTAGGTTTAAGAGATTTCGAGACTTGACTTTTGAAGAAAATGACGATATACACAAAAAAAAAGTTATCAAATGGTGCCTTTGCCAGTTTCTTGAACTTGGAGACTAGTTGAAGACTTGTGTTTCATTTTCATTTTTGTGGTAGTAATTGATATTTTTCATATTCATTAGATTGGTTGTATTTGGATAATTGCGGAGTGGTATTCCTTTGGGTGGATGTTTAACACCATTATCTTGTAATAGCGAAAAGGGAAAAAGTAAAGAGAGATCACCCTTGGAGTGGATTTATAAGCCTCTATATTTTGGGTCCATAGTACTCCCGGGGATGACTGAAGTTAGGTGAACTTCTCCCCGATCAACTCAACTCGGTTTTCACCCCATATGTGTAAAAGTCGTGGGATGTACATTTTCTATATCACTCGCGAATCTCCCATAAGTGAGTCCATTATTTGTGTGCTTATTTTCTCCTCTGTGATTTTTATTATCGCAATGCATTTATATTGGATAGTTTGATGAATTAATGAATCTGAAACCTCCACTCGGTCATTGAAACGAGTTGGCATTTTATCACCCACTCAATCACTTTATCCTATTTGCGTGCTACCCGTGCCCTCACATAATTCAAATCAATTAACTAGTAAGCCAAATAGGAGCACCATTTTCAAAGGCAGCGTTTGAGGCTCCATGTATTTCTCGCCCTCGAATTAATTAAAATTTGACTACCCCATCATTTATTGAAGATAAAATATTGGCTACAAGCTACTTAGAATTTTTCCTTTACTTGTACGTGTCTAATTCTCCATTTGGCAGTTTTTTGTTATTTCGTAAAGGGGATAAAATGGTCTCTCATTAAAACTCAAAAGGACGGAGCATTCAAAATCGAAATATTTTCCTTTTTTTCGAAATATTTTTGGAAACTCTAAAAAAAATGTTTTCCTTCTTTTTCAACATATTTTCCTAAAAATATCAAAAATATTTTCCTTCTTTTTCAAAATATTAAAAAAATTTCCAAAAAGATTTTCTTTTTTATCAAAATATTCCAAACGGCCAAAAAAATATTTTCCTTTTTCTTTCTTTCTCAAAGTCCCAAAAATATTTTCCTTTCTTTTTCAAAATATTTAATAACTGTAAAGATTTTATTTTCTCTATAAAAGACAGATTTCAATTCTTATTGTTCCCTTGTTTCCCTCACCTTTATGCTCAATAAGGCCCATGATCAGTGCCTCTTCACCATCATCCATGACTTTCTTCCCTATACCCTTCTATACACCCACCTTGTATCAAGTGTAGCACGTTACCATACAAGTGCATTGAACTTGTAACCTTTATTCAACAAGACTGATTATTTAGTATTGTTTAGGGGTGATTCCCGTCACCCACACCATTTCTTCCACCCCGTTTTATCCTTGTTTAAATCTTATTTTGGGTGAGTTCCATTCAGTTTAGTTGAAGAAATTAAACTTAGCGCTACCGAGAGGCAGTCCGTCATGTCTTGTTTCACGTTTAATGGTAAAAGCATGAAGATTTAAACCCTTACACATGAAATTCATAGGAAGTTTTATGGTAAACATAGAAAATTTGCACTTTCACGTTTATAATAAAAAGTTGAAGAGTAATTACATTCTCAAGAGAGCCTTAAAAGATGATTTAAACCCGTGAGATTTGAGTTATTCACCATTTTCAGAGTTTTTACGTAATCTCCGAGTCAGAAGATGACTCAAATTTCTTTAGGTACCGTACTTATCATTGTATGATCTCATTATTATTCATTTTTGGCATAACCATCGAAAATGACATCACTTTCGAGTTGTAAGAAGCACATGTCTTGTAGTTTTTCTCGAGCACCAAACCATTTTTAACCATACATTTACCCTTTCTCCATATCATTTACCAGTTACTTCACCTATCATCTTTCCATGTTTCCCTTGTCCATTTTGACACCATCCACATATAATTTTCCGTCATTACCATCTCTCATTTTTGATAAAAAACTATATGAAATTCCAAATGTAAATTATCTTCATTTGTGTTATGAAAAGGAAAATGCATCACAGTAAAAAACAAAAAAAAGAGAAAAATAGAAGGGGAAAAAAGAGACAAAACAATAAAAAAATTGAAATATAAAAAAAGGAGAATAGGAAAAAAATTAAGAAAAAAAAGAAGCATGAGATCATAGCTTCATAAAATGAAGACATTAGATATTAAAATTGTGTTCCACTCTTCTCAAAAACCCTACCATCATGTCATCCGTATTCTTCATCTCATTTTCCCATCATTCCTTAGATAGGCCCCATTTTTTGTCATTGGTAAGGTGTTCGAGCAAACGAGAAGTCTATATGGTGAATGGCTCAACATTCTCAAAATATTGGTTAGCATTCATTCATGAGATCAATTTCCTTCATGTATTCATCATTTCTTATAAGTGTGTGAGACTTTTGACCTTGTTTACATTTACTACCCTCCTCACACACTAAAAAGATACATTTACCTAAATATCAAAGGGTTCGATTCAAAGAGACATATCCAGTGAGATTTGAAGTAAAAGCGTTGATTATAAAAAGGAAATATAGGAATTACTCTCATGATACTTGATATTATTTCACACTTCACATGTTGAGTCTTTAGGAAGGATTACGCCTTTGGTATTAAGTAATTTTATGTCATACAGTCATGGTTGAACATTGTAATCCTTAAAGTCTTTATAGATGGGTTGTATAGCTTTTCATCGTCAAATAAGAGACTTCCTTTCAATAAATCCATTTTAATAAACTTTTTTAATTTTGTAGGTAAATTCACAGCAAACCCTCACGAGACAACACTCATCCTGTAGGGTAACCTATAGGTTTAACGACTTGTTGCACTAACTAAATGCAATCGCAAGTGCTCGCGAAAGTGGCACACTTTTAATTTCTTCTCTTTCTTTCTCTCTATTTTTGTTCGAGGACTAGCAATGTTCTGTTTGGGGTGGTGTGAAAGCACTCAAAAAGTGTTCAAATAATATCCCAAATAGACGGTTTTTAATTGATAATTCTTGATAAAATTTCCCTTATGCGTGTTTTTGTCTTTCTTCTAGGTCAAAATATCATTTGTGGTTTCAAATGCTTCAAATCAAGACAAATACGACATTGATGCGGTTAAATGAGCCTAAACCTGTCCCATAACCAAGCCCAGACCATCCCAAGCCCCGTCCTATAATTTCTTAGTGTGTGGTATTATTGTTCTTATTTTTAATATATATATATATATATATATATATATATATATATATATATATATATATATATATATATATATATATATATATATAGTCAGGCTCTCCAACATACCTCCTAGCAACATACCTATAAACATACCCTTTTTTTAAAATAGTAAAAAAATAATTTTGAGATGATATTTTTTATATGGGTTCATAATATTTCAGTGTATCGCTATAAAAAAATCAACTGAAAATAATGTTTTGTTATTTTTAAAAAACATTTTAAAAAAATGATGGTTTTTACCCCTTAAAACTGTCTGTTATTTTACCTATTTTTCAAAAATGGCAAAACACATTATTTTGAGCTGAATATTTTTATAGGGGCACATTGAATAATCATGAATCCATATAAAAAATATCAACTCAAAATTATTTTCTTTGCTATTTAAAAAAAAAGTATGTTCATCGGTATGTTAAGTGAGGTATGTTGAAGAGCTAGACTGTATATATATATATATATACTGGTTCATGTCATTTTTATTTCTTTTTATCTGATTTTATTAGTGTTTTTTTGTTTTTACTTTGAGTATTTTAAGATTTTATGTAAATATTATATACTATGTGCGTGTCTTTATGTCTGTGTCTGCATATATTAAGGGGTGTGTGTTTTTAATATTTCCTTATATTTTTAGTGTTCCTTTATTTTATATTTGTATTTTTATTTTTTATTTTTATTATTATTTTATTCTGAGTCTTTTTATATTTTTATTGTGTGTGTAAGTGTGTGTGTGTCACACACAAACACACACACACACACACACACACACACACATTACTCCCCTATACTACCATACACCAAATGCACTCCATCACCTACACCCGGCCATTCACGAGAAGTGATTTCATAGCCCCATTCTCTCACTTATCTACTGCATGCTACCCTAGCTATCATTATATTTAAAATCAATCAACTGTGACAACCCGCTAATTAAAATAAGAGGTGGCAACCCAATATCCCCATAAATACAGGAATCATAGATGGTCCATTCTTAGCATCACTGTTGGGAAAATAATAATATGAGATAACCACAAAATATTTTAGAAAACGGATGTCAAATTTAATTTTGTAAATTAAAAGAAAAGCATTTAGACAATCCAATTTGAAAAGAAGGTGGATATAAAAATCAACGAGTAATGGTATAACAACAATGTATAAAGTAATAACTGAATAAGCTATCTGTTAACAAACTAATACAAGCAGGTTACACCGAGTATTACAATTAAATATCACATTATAATAAATGAGTACAAAGCATGGGCAATACGCCCGAATAAGTAAACTGATCCTATCTAGAGTACAAGAGATAGAAGCGTCTATAATGAATATCCTATAACATCCGCAAAATGCTATAGCTCCAGGACAACTGAAATGGAGAGGTCAATATGGGAGTCCTTGCGGAGGAGCACCTGGACGAACAAAGAATTCATGCAAAACAAAGAGATATAGACGGGTCAGGGCCCGATTTGATATGATCACCATGTGAATAAAGTGCATGACAGTTATGAATATTTAATCATCAACATGAACTTAAATTTATCTCACAATTAATCATAAAATTTCTCACCTCACATTCTAAAAGTACAACCTAGCGTAAAATCAATCACAATGCTCAATGTTCATAAAAGCATGGAAGAACTCCTCTACTTTCACTCCATGATATTTCATTTCAGTTATTCACAACTTAAATACATAGTCCCTTTTCTCTTAAGCAAATTATATTTAAAGAAATTTATTTCACAAAATGCTTCACCAATACAATTTTATACCTTTTAACTTTATAGTCCCCTTTCTCTCTGGGAAACATATTGAAAGCAATTATCACACAAAATGCTTTACCATTTCCACTTTATTAAGAATAGTTATAATCACATATACATAACGATTCAAAGACCGTCCTTCTGAGTTTCCCCATTGGACGCATCCCTAAATGGCTATCATCTGCCAGGGCCTATCGAACAAGACAACTGAAATAACCCGAGGTTTTGGAGAAAAATATTTATTTATTTTGGGAGAAATAAATATTATTTTTAATTGGAAATTAATTAAATTGGCAATTGAGGTCAAAATTTAGAGTCGTTAGAAAGTGTGTCGAATGGCAATTCTGAGGGTACCATAAAGTCCAGAAGGGTCGAGAAAGTCGAAATGACTGTACTTGGGGTCTATTTGGGTTCCGAAATAATTTAGGATTGTTTGACTCGAATTAAAGATACCGAGTACTTCAAAGTGTGTATTATCATTTAAAGATGTGTATTTTGGGATTTAGGCTTATTAAGACTACGGGAGATTTAATTCTCCCAAGAAAGAGAGAGAAATAGAAAGAAAGAAAGAGAAAAGAAGAAAGAAGAAGAAAAGGAAGGAAAAAAGAGAGAGAAAGAGGATTTCCGGGCAAATACGCGATCTCAAGGCGGATTCAGACCCTACGAACCCGAGGCAAGTAACTAAACTTGCTAAATAATTGTTGTGTACTAACTATTGCATGATTTGTGGATTTAATTTTGGGTTTTAGGTTTAAATTCTTAAAACCTAACTTTTGGGAAAAACCTTAGATTTGTAGTGTATAAAATGGATTTAAGGTTAGAAATTAGTTTATAAGTATTCTAGAATGAATGTTAATGTTATATATTTGATTGGGTTGGATGAAAATGGTTGGAAGATGATTAAAATGATTTTTGGGTATTTTGGGTTAAGAAGAAAATTTCCCATTTCGTAGCTTGTTGCACTTGCCGAATCGATTCGCCCCTACCAAATCGATTCGGTCTATTGCAGAATCCCCAGGTCTTTAGGGCCAAATCGATTCGCCCCTTGAGAATCAGTTCGACATGTAGCAGACTCCCAGGTCCTTTGGACCGAATCGATTCGGATGGGCCGAATCGATTCGTTTCTGGGCCGAATCGATTCGGAAACAGGGGAATTTTTGGAAGATGTTTTCTAGGGAGAATTTCATCCCATTTTATTCTAGGTTATCGATTTGGGGCCTCTATATGAGACATTTGGAGTATGTTTTGGAGACTTTTAGAGGGTTTCCATCGTACGAAATTATGGGAGTCATATTAATTAAAGTTGAGGATTATTTTGGTATATTCTAAGTGGGGAAGCCCACCTTGATTTGGAGATTTGAACTGGGGATGATAATTACAATTATATGAATAAATGAGACAAATTTAGAGATAATGGATTTTAGAATCCAATCCCAAATGGGATAACTTTAAAAAGGTTCATAAATTGAATTGAACCCTATAATGGATGGAGAATAATAAATGCTACTTGATGGGCATACGGATATAGAAATATCCTTATTGGTGATTGATTTGGGAGATATCTCACACAATGACAAATGCTAATTGAGGTGCATCAGGATATAGAATATCCTTAACTTAAATAGAATTGAAAGATAATTCGTACTAGAAGCGACATGAGAGCTTCAAGCGAGAATTAGTATAGCATATACTAAGTGGGGTAAATGTGTGAGTATTGACGATTGGTGTATCATGAGAGAGATATACTAAACAATGATGTTAATCAAATTGCGCCAAAGAGCGTATAATAAAAATAAATATGTTGTTGCAGGTATACCTTATATAATGGTATATCTTTATTATGTGGGATGTATGTATACCTTATATGATGGTGTATATACATGTTAAGCATACCCCCTCCTTGCTATCATTGGGAAGTTTCGTGCGTAGAGGGTGAGCATTCTGACTAGAAAAGCAGGATGTGGATATTCCCCAGGTCATAGTCGTCCTTTGTGGTCAGCACATGACATATATATATATACATTTATTTATTTTGGGGGTGAGAGGTCGTGGGTATGTGTCGCTCTCACTTGCCGGTTAGGAACTATGACCGCTTCCCGGACGTTGTGTGCGTGAGTTGATCATGGGGTGGGTGTCGTTGAACCCCACCAGGTGGCCCCAGTTTGCTATGTATATGGGCTGCTGGAAGATGATAGCATGTGAGCTTGCGTCCTTCGAGTTATAGCTCGGTTGGATGGTTATTATGGCTTGTACTTTTATTTGGGTATTAAGGGCATAATATACCTCAACAACCTACATTGCCAGGATTAGTGTATTGGGGGGGTTCCTTGTTTGGATTTCGCCTCGGCGAGACGTCCCACGCACAAACCGCAATGTAATGTTGGAACTTGGGGATAAGTTTAGTCCTTAATGCTCATAATTATCAATATCTATATCACCTATCCTGACGATCGACAGTGCCAGGAGTAGTGTAACGGGGGGGTTCCTTGTTTGGATTTCGCCTCGGCGAGACGTCCCACGCATGAAACGGCGTGTACTGTTGAAAATTGGGAATATTAATTAATTAAAATGGAAAATAATTTGGGTTACATGCATCATGCATTGAGGGCATAATGAGCCTCGAGGATTAATACGGTCAGGAGTAGTGTAACGGGGGGGAGGGGGGGTTCCTTGTTTAGATTTCGCCTCGACGAGACGTCACACACACGAAACGCAGTGCCGTGTTGAGAATTGAGAGGAGTTTAGTATTTATATTCATGATGCTAATAACTCATGTATAATTACTATAAAAATTATATTTATCGTTTCATGCCTTATAAGGGCATCACTAGAATATAAAATTATAGTAAATGAGATTGTTGATGTATTGTGATGATGTGGACATGATTGGATCATGTAACTTTATATGTTCAACAAATGAACATTATAAAGATAACTATAACGATTATATTAAAGTTAATAATTATAACTTTTAATTGTGGAAACAAATGTATTGGGAGATAGGTTAGATGATTTCACTTAAATACTTCTTTTGGGTTTAAGTTATAATCCTCTTACCTAAATTAGAATCGGATATCCATTTGGAGATCACGTGCATACGCTTTAGATGATAGGTGAGTTGAATTATTATGGAGAGTTCGATTCCAGCTAAATCATGTAATAATGCATTTATAATTATTATGCATTTTAATACACTTGCTATAAAATGTTTTTCAAACTCGGGCTCTGACCCGTTTATATTTTCTTCCTCCATGTATATATTGTATTACTTCAGGTGTTCCTCAGCAAGGACGCCTTTGATGTTATCCATCCAGGGTATTTGTGGAGCTGTGGCAGTAGCGGACTGTTGCGGCACTTTTCTTTAGTCGACTCCTATCTTTGTATATCTAGATTAGGATTCAGTTGTATATTGAGTTAGTATTCAAGTGTTGTAGATTAACACTTTCATATTTCATTATCAGATTATTGTATTGTCTGTTACCCAACAGCATATTCGGGTATTTCATTGTTGAGACTTTGTTGTACATTGTATTGTACTCTTGTATATATCTTTAGATTTTGCACATTTCACTCATCATAGTTAGATGTATATTGTTAGTTGTGATTGCACTTGGTTTTGTTGTTGTTGTTGTTAAATAAAAAGTTTTAAATTGTTAATAATTCGCTTTTTATGATTATGGGTAGTTAGCCTTATATTATAGTGTTGTATGTTGTTGTTGAGACTGTGCCATCTGGGATACCTGATTTATATAGTATAGGGCTAGCCACCCATTATTATTTAGAGCGGGTTGTCACAGATGGTATCAGAGCATCAGGTTTTAGTGTCTTTAGGATCTGTTTGAGTTACTACAATCTTCCGTAAGCGTTCTTGATATAGAGCCTTATTGCTAGGACAGTTACATTCATAATTCCATATCTTTCTGTGATTCGAAAATATTTAAAAGGCTTCTCATACAATTGTTCTTATTTCAGATGCCACCGAAGGGAGGTCGTTCAGTCAGGGAAAATAAAGGGCAACCCCAAATGCCTCAAAGGAACATGACTACGAATGATGTTGCCAATATTGTGGCACAAGCGGTCACTGCTTCCATTTCTACGATGGCTCAGTAATCTTCCACTCGAGCAGCCCCACCCCATTTAGGATTGTCTTTATGGGAGAGAGTGAAGGAAGATTTTAGTAAGGGATATCCTCCCGAGTTTGCAGGGGGAGTTGATGTAATGGTTGTAAGTCAATGGAAGAATAGTATTCAGAGGCATCTTCGTATGGTTGAGTGTAGTGAGGTGCATAAACAATTTTTAGTCACCTTTAGGTTATTGGGTGCAACTCTTCAATGATGGGAGTCTGTTACCACATCTGAACAAAGAGATACTTTACCTATAAAAGAATTTTGGTAACTTTTTTTATCGAAGGTATTTGCCTTCCCCAACTCAAAATATGGGGATTTTTCAAGGAAATAGGACGGTGGAAGAATATGAATGTTGATGTAAAAAATTAGATTATATCTAATTATTTAATCACAGATAAATAAAATGAGACAAAGAAATTTTAAAGTGGTTCAGCCTTATAAAAATGGCCTACGTCCACTATTTCTGTTATTACTGACTATTTGGGAATTCTCGATTACAAGTTTTCTCAAGAAATTCCGATCCCCCCACAATGAGGATAATACAATGTATTTATAGCCCTAAGGCTGTAATGTGAAAGGGTAATACATTCAATTCCCCTTAAGCGTATACATCTGTATGATAATAAGCATTTAATGCGCAGTCAAACTGTTGGTTATCCTATTATTAATGCTTTGTTCGAGGTGCAGCTCGGACCGCCTAAGGTCCTCGGTACTCAAAAGTTCCTCGGTACTCAAAAAGTTCCTCGGAGAGTTCTTGTAGGTCGGAGCATATGAGTTGATCGGGGAAGCAGAGTTCCTCGTTGTAGGATGGTTCCTCGGAGTCAAGGTGTTGTTCATAAGTGTTTGTCGTTTCCACGTAGA
Organism: Sambucus nigra; assembly: GCA_949130495.1. Classification (NCBI taxonomy): domain Eukaryota; kingdom Viridiplantae; phylum Streptophyta; class Magnoliopsida; order Dipsacales; family Adoxaceae; genus Sambucus; species Sambucus nigra. The sequence continues at coordinate 25,317,875 of OX422220.1, forward strand.
TTTCCACGTTTCTTCACCCAATTGAGTAATGTCAGCAGACTAAATTTGGTATCAACAGAAGCCCCCAATGTTTCATAGTTCGAAATTTGAGGAGTGTGGAACATTCTTTCTCGAAATATGGCGGTTTTAAATGGTCATCCTGAAATTTAGGAGTATTTACTTTTGAATTTATTTCTCTTTCCAAATTCGTAGAATCGGTCTTTTTTGAATTTTTCTAGCCGCTTCGATTCCTGCACCCCTTTTTGTCCTTTTAGCCGCCAGTAACGTAACCGTCTCTTTTTGTAATCATTACTTTTACCCTTTCCCAAGGCAAAGTATTTAAACTTTGCAGAAAATCCCATCGTCTTCTACTTTTTCAAATTTGTCTCTTTGAGTTTTCCATTGTCTCTCTCTCCCGTGCGTTCATCTCTTTCATCAATTGTTGTCAACAGACTCGTCCCTTTCCTGTAAGATTTTCTTCTTTCTCTTTGATTTTCTTCTTTCATCATGGTTTATCCTATAGAATCGATTGATAAGTTTCGTTCTGATTTCTCTATTCCCTCATGGGTTATTTTGGAAGAGCTTTCTGAGCCTTCAGACTATTTTCGTTTGGCCGAGGGACATTGGTTCCCCAGTCTCTTTGTTTCTAAGTGTGGCTTTTCTTTTCCCCCAAGCCCTCTATGTCTGGAATTCTGTCAATACTTTGATGTAGTTCCTGCAAGAATAGCCCCCAACACGTCGAGAATAGTTAACGGTGTTTATAAATTAAATCAAATTCATGGAACTCGTATATGAATTCTTGAAATTATGTTTTATTATAGATGGGCTGTGGGCGATAATACTTTTTATTTAAAAACTAGGTTTTTAAATAGAGCTTTAGTGGTCAATCTCCAAGATGCCAATAGGGACTACTTTGAGCATGGGGTTGTTATGAAAAATTGGCAAAACCCTCCATTAACTGGAGATGATGTTTACCAGGGTCCCAGATGTCCTCCCTATGGCAATGGGATAGGTTGTTTTTATTTTATTTTCAAAATTATGCTTCCTTTGTGTTTGATAAAATGTACCACTGATATATTTTAATTTTGATTTATTTGCAGTTGAAAGCAAAAGAAAATCTCCAAAAGAGGCAGACGTTAATATAAGGCATTTAAAACTTATCTGGAGTTTGCATCAGACTGTTGCCGACGAGCATATTAGGTCAGCTTCATATTTGCTGCAGTACAAGAGTTACACCTCCTCTATTACTGCTCGTCCAGTGATAAGCGACGCAGAACCAATACCGGCCTCTACAAGTTCTTCACCTGAGTCACATATTCCTTTGAGTAAAAGGATGAAGAAAATAAGACCTCCTACCCTTTTTGAGAAACCTCCCTCTGGTGCTGGAGAGGCAAAAAGAAGTAAGCTTGATGTCCCAGGAGAAGGGACAAAGAAAATTGATGCACCTCCCTCGGCTGCTCCTGTGAAGGACGTCGAGAAGCCCCCAGTAGCCCCGAGAAAGGTTGTTGTTCCAAGCGAGGTGATTGTCATTTCTCCGACTAAGACTACATCGTTAGTCGAGAAATTTGATGCTCCTCTGAGGAGGCTGAAGAAAAGCTTCTCTATCAATTTAGATGAATCCATCTCTCATCCCCCGACTAGTGGTGTTCCCACTTTTGTTCCCCCGAGTTCTGCTATGAACTCGGTGAAGACTTGGATCATTCCCGAGATCCAAGGTATTAAAGAAAACCTTTCTCGGGACACGGTTACCACATTAGCAGCTCATCACATTGCTTCTGTAAGTCCTATAATCTTAAATTTTCATTCTTTCCTTTTTGTATCTGTGCACTGACTTGCTTTCGTTTTCTTTTCACAGTTGGTGAGCTGTTTTAATACAATTTTGAAGAAAGATGAAGCTATTAAAGCTTCAAGCTCCTCGTCCGGTGTAGAGGAAGCTTTGGTAGGCCTGGCGCAGTCTCTGAAAGATTTTCGTCAGAAATATGATGATGATAAGGCAATTTGGGAGAAAAAGCTTACTTCGACTGAGCAGGAGAAGGCTCAGGTTATTGAGGTCTCCAAGGGGTTGGAGAAAAAAATGAATGATTTGGAGAAGAAGAATAAAGAGCTCGAAGGGAAGCTCAAAAATGCTAGGGAGCTTGAAAATAAGCTCAAGGCTGCTGAGGAGGAGTTGGGTCAACTTAGGGAAGTAAATCGTCAGAAGGAGGAAGTTGAGAATAAACTGAAGGCTGCTGACAATATTCTTTTCGAGAAGCTTTCCTCAGAGAAGACATAAAGGAAATTGGCTGTTAAAAAATCCTTCAGCGCCGACTGGGATAAAGGGTGGAATAAAGGTTTGGCTGCCATGATGTCTCAAGTGGAATATGGAAGCCTCAAATACTTTAGAGATGGATGGGTCGTTGCTCTGCAAGAGATGAGAGTTGATGAAAATTCTGAATTATTTCAATGACACATCCCTGGCCCTCCTCCAACTCCTAAAGACGAAGAAGAGGACGAAGCTTCCACTGAGGAGTCTTCCATGGTGATGGGAGATCAAGTTTATCATCCCCCAGCTATCCAGCCCACTAACGAGGAACTTCAGCAACTCGTTACTTCATCCGAGCAATTGCCAGCACGTCCCGACAACCCTCTGTTTCCTCCGAACAACCTACCTCCTTGTCCCAGCCTCCCGAGAATGTTTTGGGAGACAAGGAAAAGGTGTAGAGTTGTTCGGATTTCTCTCTATATTTTATTTTTCCTTGTCAAATGTAACTTCTCAACATGTAACTCTGAACTTTGTACTTCTCCTTCATGATGTAATAAAATTTGAACTTTTGCTTATGCATACTGTTGATTCTCTTCTTCCTGCTCTGTTTGTACTCTTATTGATTATTGCTTTTTCTTCCTCTACTGGTTTCTGGCCAGGATGGAATTATTGTCTGCTCATGATACAAAGTTGTTAAGGCAATGCAATGAGTATTTTAAAGTCGGTCATACAGACATGAGTGAAGCTCAAATCACTGACATCCTCGATCAAGGTGCTTCAGAGCAAGCAATTGAAGCCTATCAATATTTGAAGTGCCTACTCGACCGTGCAGTGGCTAACAACGTAGCATACTATGATATGATTGAGGATCTCCAAGGCACTCTTGAATAACTTCAGCAACAATATAAGGAATCTACTGCTCTTTTGCACGAGGGGTACGAGAAGAAGTATCAGTAAATATGTGCCGATAAGGGATACGATAAACGGTTTGCTGCTTACGATGTGCGGGAGAGAACGTTGGAGGCTGAGGTCGAAGAGCACAGATAGATAGCTGAGTTATTAGAGAAAGAAAATAATAACCTGCAAAGAGAGGTGTCTCAGTTCAAGTCTACATCTTCCACCTCAAATGCTTTGGTCCCAGTGACCGACGAGGGATTCTCATTCTTGGAGGTCAAAAACGCCAACCTAAGGGATGAGTTAAAAACCTTGAAGAGGTCTGGACCTTCTACATCTACTCGAGGATGAGAAATATCTCCTCGAATTCCTGCCGAGGAACAGAGAACTCAATCTGCTCTAGAGAACCATGCCTTCCAACTGATGGCAAAGAACCAGGCATTGCCTGAGATGTCTAAGAAGATCAGGGGTCTGGACGAGCAGCTTTATATGCAGAAGTCTGTCTTGGAGAATAAAGAGCTTTTTATAAAAAATCTCCACGAGCAGCTGGAAAGATTGACATATCAATTCCACAAGGAACCCAGAGAATTCTGGATGGCTGGCTACAACGAGGATCTCTACCATTAGGATGATCGTATCCAAAATGCAAATAATGAGGGTTACAAATAGGGACGGTTGAATGCCTTAGGTGTGCTGCAACTGGAACAGGGTCATTACCAGTGGGATTACCATAATCCTGGGATGCTCGACCTACCAGTGCCACCACTCAATCTTGATATGAGTTGGATCCCTGCTCGGGCTATCCCTCGGTGTCTGATTTCCAAATACCTTGGTGATTACAATCTCCATTCCAATGTTGAGATATCGCATCCCGAGCACCTACTAGATCGACCATCTGTGATGAATACCAGGATGCTTAAGGATCTTAACTTCATAAATTCCCCTCATGATTTAAATGATCCACCTGCTGGCAAGGAACCTGTTTCAAAAGCAGAGGAGAAGAAACCAATAGAATAGGAATCTTAATGTAATAAATTTGTATTTCATTCTTGATGTATTTTGTTCTACATTTAATGAAATAATTTTATTTACAAATCTTGACTGCCATTGTCTTGTAATTATAAAACACTTTACATCTGTGCATGTATATTTGTTAAAAAGATAACAACATTGTGTTATTTGTTGATCAACTGTAGTTTGTTAAAACTTATTGTCGACCATATTGAATTTGTGGTAATCATTTGACGACTAACCAAAATTGAAGATACTTTGTTTCTCGACCAACTTGGTAGTAATTTAAAAAGTCACGAGTATCAAAAATTTTGCTCGATCACTTTCTCGTACCCATAAAATATTTCCGACCAACCAAGGTCGGTAAATTTTTCTTCTCGACCAACTATAGTTAGTTAATTTTTCTTACCGACCAATCTTTGGCACTTTTTGGAATAGTTTTTCTTCCTAACCAACCTTAGTTGGCATTTTTAGGAATATATTTACTTCCCAACCAACCAAGTTGGAATATTTGGGAATAGATTTACTTCCTAACCAACCAAGATGGCATTTTTAGGAATAGATTTACTTCCCGACCGACCTTAGTTGGCATTTTCGGGAATATATTTACTTCCCAACCAACCTTAGTTGGCATTTTCGGGAATATATTTACTTCCTAACCAACCAAGTTGGCATTTTTAGGAATATATTTACTTCCTAACAAACCAAGTTGGCATTTTTAGGAATAGATTTATTTCCCGACCAACCTTAGTTGGCATTTTCGGGAATATATTTACTTCCTAACCAACCAATTTGGCATTTTAATAATAGTTTTACTTCCCGACCAACCTTAGTTGGCATTTTTGGGAATATATTTACTTCCTAACCAACCAAATTGGCATTTTAGGAATATATTTACTTCCTAACCAACCAAGCTGGCATTTTTAGGAATAAATTTACTTCCCGGCCGACCTTAGTTGGAGAGTTAGGCTTAGCTAAATTTCGAGGACGAAATTTTTGTAAGTGGGGAAGTTTGTAATAACCCGGGGTCTGGGAGACGAATATTTATTTATTTTGGGAGAAATAAATATTATTTTTAATTGGAGATTAATTAAATTGGCAATTGAGGTCAAAATTTGGAGTCATTAAAAAGTGTGTCGAATGGCAATTCTGAGGGTACCATAGTGTCCAGAAGGGTCGAGAAAGTCGAAATGCTGTACTTGGGGTCTATTTGGGTTCCAAAATAATTTAGGACCGTTTGACTCGAATTAAAGATACCGAGTTATTCAAAGTGTGTATTATCATTTAAAGATGTGTATTTTGGGATTTAGGCTTATTAAGCCAACGGGAGATTTAATTCTCCCAAGAAAGAGAGAGAAATAGAAAGAAAGAAAGAGAAAAGAAGAAAGAAGAAGAAAAGGAAGGAGAAAAGAGAGAGAAAGAGGATTTCCGGGCAAATACGCGATCTCAAGGCGGATTCAGACCCTACGAACCCGAGGCAAGTGATTAAACTTGCTAAATAATTGTTGTGTACTAACTATTTCATGATTTGGGGATTGAATTTTGGGTTTTAGGTTTAAATTCTTAAAACCTAACTTTTGGGAAAAACCTTAGATTTGTAGTGTATAAAATGGATTTAAGGTTAGAAATTAGTTTATAAGTATTCTAGAATGAATGTTAATGTTATATATTTGATTGGGTTGGATGAAAATGGTTGGAAGATGATTAAAATGATTTTTGGGTATTTTGGGTTAAGAAGAAAATTGCCCATTTCGTAGCATGTTTGCACTTGCTAAATCGATTCGCCCCTACTGAATCAATTCGGTCTGTTGCAGAATGCCCATGTCTTTAGGGCCGAATCGATTCGCCCCTTGCGAATCGGTTCGACATGTAGCAGACTCCCAGGTCCTTTGGACCAAATCGATTCGGATGGGCCGAATCGATTCGGAAACAGGGGAATTTTTAGAAGATGTTTTCTAGGGAGAATTTCATCCCGTTTTATTCTAGGTTATCGATTTGGGGCCTCTATATAAGACATTTGGAGTATGTTTTGGAGACTTTTAGAGGGTTTCCATCGTACGAAATTATGGGAGTCATATTAATTAAAGTTGAGGATTATTTTGGTATATTCTAAGTGGGGAAGCCCACCTTGATTTGGAGATTCGAACTGGGGATGATAATTATAATTATATGAATAAATGAGACAAATTTAGAGATAATGGATTTTAGAATCCAATCCCAAATGGGATAACTTTAAAAAGGTTCATAAATTGAATTGAACCCTATAATGGATGGAGAATCATTAATGCTACTTGATGGGCATACGGATATAGAAATATCCTTATTGGTGATTGATTTGGGAGATATCTCACACAATGACAAATGCTAATTGAGGTGCATTAGGATATAGAATATCCTTAACTTAAATAGAATTGAAAGACAATTCATACTAGAAGGGACATGAGAGCTTCAAGCGAGAATTAGTATAGAATATATTAAGTGGGGTAAATGTGTGAGTATTGACGATTGGTGTATCATGAGAGAGATATACTAAACAATGATGTTAATCAAATTGTGCCAAAGAGCGTATAATAAAAATAAATATGTTGTTGCAGGTATACCTTATATAATGGTATATATTTATTATGTGGGATGTATGTATACCTTATATGATGGTGCATATATATGTTAAGCATACCCCCTCATTTCTATCATTGTGAAGTTTCGTGCGTTGAAGGTGAGCATTCTGACTAGAAAAGCAGGATGTGGATATTCCCCAGGTCATAGTCGTCCTTTGTGGTCAGAAAATGACATATATATATATATATATATATATATATATATATATATATATATATATATATATATATATATATATATATATATATATATATATATACATCTATTTATTTTGGGGGTGAGAGGTCCTGGATATGTGTCGTTCTCACTTGCCGGTTAGGAACTATGACCGCTTCCCGGACGTTGTGTGCGTGAGTTGATCACGAGGTGGGTGTCGTTGAACCCCACTAGGTGGCCCCAGTTTGCTACGTATATGGGTTGGTGGAAGATGATAGCATGTGAGCTTGCGTCCTTCGAGTTATAGCTCGGTTGGATGGTTATTATTTCTTGTGCTTGTATTTGGGTATCAAGGGCATATTGGACCTCAACGACCTACATTGCACGGATTAGTGTATCGGGGGGGTTCCTTGTTTGGATTTCGCCTCGGCGAGACGTCCCAGGCACGAACCGCAGTGTAATGATGGAACTTGGGGATAAGTTTAGTCCTTAATGCTCATAATTAGCTATATATATATCACCTATACCGACGATCGACAGTGCCAGGAGTAGTGTAATGGGGGGGGGGGTCCTTGTTTGGATTTCGTCTCGGCGAGACGTCCCACACATGAAACATCGTGTACTGTTGAAAATTTTGAATATTAATTAATTAAAATGGAAAATAATTTGGGTTACATGCATCATGCATTGAGGGCATAACGAGCCTCGAGGATTAATACGATTAGGAGTAGTGTAACGGGGGGGTTCCTTGTTTTGATTTCGCCTCGGCGAGACGTCCCACGCACGAAACGCAGTGCCGTGTTGAGAATCGAGAGGAGTTTAGTATTTATATTCATGATGCTAATAACTCATATATAATTACTATAATAATTATATTTATTGTTTCATTCCTTATAAGGGCATCACTAGAATATAAAATTCTAGTAAATGAGATTGTTGATGTATTGTGATGATGTGGACATGATTGGATCATGTAACTTTATATGTTCAACAAATGAACATTATAAAGATAACTATAACGATTATATTAAAGTTAATAATTATAAGTTTTAATTGTGGAAACAAATGTATTGGGAGATAGGTTAGATGATTTCACTTAAATACTTCTTTTGGGTTTAAGTTAGAATCCTCTTACCTAAATTAGAATCGGATATCCATTTCGAGATCACATGCATACGGTTAGTGCGCGCTTTAGATGAGAGGTGAGTTGAATTATTATGGAGAATTCGATTCCAGCTAAATCATGTAATAGTGCATTTATAATTATTATGCATTTTAATACACTTGCTATAAAATGTTTTTCAAACTCGGGCTCTGACCCGTTTATATTTTCTTCCTCCATGTATATATTGTATTACTTCAGGTGTTCCTCAGCAAGGACGCCTTCGATGTTATCCATCCAGGGTATTTGTGGCGCTGTGGCAATAGCGGACTGTTGCGGCACTTTGATTTAGTCGACTCCTATCTTTTTATATCTAGATTAGGATTCAGTTGTATATTGAGTTATTATTCAAGTGTTGTAAATTAAAACTTTCATATTTCCTTATCAGATTATTGCATTGTCTGTTACCCGAAAGCATATTCGGGTATTTCATTGTTGAGACTTTGTTGTACATTGTATTGTACTCTTGTATATATCTTTAGAGTTTGCACATTTCACTCATCATAGTTAGATGTATATTGTTGGTTGTGATTGCACTTGGTTTTGTTGTTGTTGTTAAATAAAAAGTTTTAAATTTTTAATAATTCGCTTTTTATGATTATGGGTAGTTAGCCTAATATTATAGTGTTGTATGTTGATGTTGAGACTGTGCCATCTGGGATACCTGATTTATGTAGTATAGGGCTGGCCACCCGTTGTTATTTAGTGCGGGTTGTCACAACAACCTGGGCAACCTACAACACGTGACATCGGGAAGCGGCCATATACCTTCGACAGTGAGTCATAACCACACCCGAAATTTCCCCACCACGAACAATAATCACATAATATAATACCTGATCCTATGGCCGAGGACTATATTCGCCTTGAATTCACTAGCCAGGGGACTTCACCTCATACGCGTAACTTCCCATATGATAGTGATTTAGAGAGGTGTGTACATGCAAATTATCATTTACAAAATTATTTTACCATTTGAAAACATTCACTTTTTACATTCTCAAGACCATTTATAGTTAACCATTAAGTACCAATTTTAGAATATGCATCAAAATTCTCGAAGTCATATTTTATCAATGACCTAGGACAACAAGTGCAATTATCCTCACACTAGTCTCTAAGAGTCCAAAGTAATACCATAATTCATCAAAAGTAATTTCCCTCAATACTAGTCTCCCAAAAGTCCCAAACATTACCATTCTACTTTTCGTTCGTTCTAGGCTAAATTCCTATATCAAACGAAATAGAAACCCCTATGAACTAACCCTTGGGATAAGCCCAAATAACCCCATGATAGCCTAAGATATTTTTCTCCCTAAAATAAACATCTAATACTCCTTATTCCTTCCCCAGAGGAGGTTCCTAAGCCTTGAACCTAAAAGAAAAGGACTAAAAACAAAGCTAGAAAAAATTTCAAAAAAAACAGTAGGGTTTCCGAATCGATTCGCCCCTGACTGCAAATCGATTCACCCAAAAATGAATCGATTCGGCGAAGGAAACCAACCTACTATCCCAGCCCGAATCGATTCGTCCCTAACCCAAATAGATTCGGTCTCCCATACCTGTATCCACGCCTACTAGCGAATCAATTCGCTCAGGAAGGCGAATCGATTTGCCCTGTTCGAACTGTCCAGAAAGGGCTACAGGTTATATGAACCCTAAAATTTACAAAAACCCAAATCTTCAATTTCTCCAACATCAACAACAAATAATTCCACCAAATCATTTTTACACAACTAATAACTAATAGATTCTCCTCAAGCCAAATTTAAATCAAATATTTAAGGATTTAAACACCAAAAATCTCCAAAACCAATAAATGGTTTAAATCTCAAAAACGTTACTATACATGCAATTTATCACATTAAATCATACACTAGCAAGTTAGAAACTTGCCTTAAGTTTGTAGTCTCAGATTCTGTTCCCGTTGCAATGATTTCCAGCTCCAATCTTCAATTTCTCTCTCTTTTCTCCCATTTTCTCCCATCTCTCTCTTTTTTTTCTCTCTCTCTCTCTCTCTAAGATTATAATATGAAAATGAGAAATAAAAAGGGGTTTGGGAGACTTAACCGGGTACTAAACATTAATCCCCTCTTTAAATGTTGATACACCATTAAAATGACTCATAACTACATAATTGAGTCATAACCTGACAAAAGTGCCCGGAACTCAAAAATATAATATGTCACTTATTTTGACTATCTCGACTATTTCAAAACTAACCGCACCCTCTAAATTGGCATCCAGAGTATCGTATAATATTTTATGTTCCAAAGTCATTTTAATTCATTAATAATGCTCAAATTTGAATATAAGTCATAACCGTCTCTTAAAGCACAACGACCAAATAAAACACAACATAATGCTATTTACATTCACATAACAATAAATATGCAAAACTTGGTAAATATTATCTCTTAAATCACTTAAAATAATATTTACTCTAACTTTCTTTATTTTATAAAATTAACCCATCAGGAAATTTGATATAAAATAATCACTCAAAAGTCTGGTTTGTTACATACTCCCCCCCTTACAAGGGAATTTTTCCCTTAAAATTCAGGCGTACCATATAACAAGATCAAGGCTGTACTTCTCTAAAATATCGCTCTTTCCTCTTTAAAATTTTCTAGACATTGTGGTGTCCTTTACAGGACTCGGTCTAAAGATACCACTTTCAATCTTAGTTTACACTCTTCGTGATCTAAAATAGCGTCCGGTTGTTCCTCATATGAACTATCAAGCCTACCTTTACAACAACGGAAGAAAATGCCTACATAACATGTCACAAGTTGCCTTTCCTCCTGAATTATGTTATATCATTCCTCGAGAATACCTGCACCAAAACTTGATCCCCTACCTCCAAAACTATATGACCTCTATTCGAGTTGGCATAGCCCTTCAAAGTATGCAGTCTAATGAACTCAATCATCAAAGAAGTATTCCTAGAGCATTCCAAGTCCAAAGAACTTATTGTCCGCTAGTTCTACCCAACGAGCAGATGAGCTACTCAGCCGGATACACAAGGCCACATATGGTGCCATACCTATAGTGAAACGGTACGAATTATTGTATGAAAATTCGATTCATAAAAGCTATTGCCCCCATTCTTCCTTTAAGTCAAACATGCCCTTTCGAGGTATGCCTTCCGACATTTGGTTAACTCTCTCCATTTGTTCATCCATTTGCGGGCGGTAGAATGTTCCCAACTTCAATTTAGTTCCCATTACTTCCTGGAAACATTACCAAAAACTTTTTAACACGAAAATTTAGTCTCGGTCCAACACTATATTGATAGGAACCTCATACAGTTCCATAACTCCACCATAAATGGTTGTGCGTACTCTTCTGTAAATAGTCCTCCCATATAAGTTGGAAAATAGGCAATCTGGTCAAATGATCAATAATTACTCAAATAAGATCATGACCATTGCAATGCCGGCAATTCAGTGAGAATATCCATCTATATACCCTTGCATATCTACACCGGTACTATAACTCTTACAACGATACCGTTGATTGTTCATGATCTACCTTCACCAATTGACAAGTGGTGGATTGGGGAGAAAACTCAGAAATTCCCCTTCCTCGCGCTTCAACACTGACATAAATGTTCTTGCTACAATGTCCTCCTAGTTAGCTCGTTCTACTTCGCTTTCCATGCCATCGCTAGTCTCCTCCACGGGTTTTTTTCTCGGCGCATCCGCTACCCTATTCGCGTTCCCTTGGTGATAATGAATATCTAATTGATAGTGTTTTACGAACTCCAAACACCAACTCTGTCGCCCCAACAACATATTTCAACCACTTATGGTTCATGAAAAGACTAAATTTCCTGCCCAAGAGGTAGTGCCTCTATTTCTTTAAGGCGAATACTACCGCTGCGAACTCTAAATCAAGTGTGGGATAATACTTCTCACGTGGTTTAAGTTTGTGAGTGCATAAACAATGGATCCATGCTCCAGTATTAATACTTCCCATTCATGGTAGAGACTCTTTCGTTAAGACCAAGAAATCCACTCTCGATCTTGACAACGCGAGTGCAGGAGTAGAAGTCATCTTAGTATTTCACTTCCCAAAAGCTAGGTTACACACGTAATGCTCTTTCTAAGAGGGTCCTCATCTTATTTTCGCCCTAGTGTCCCGAATTACTTAAGATTCCATACTCCTTATTTCTGGGGACCTAATCCTTCTTAGAGTTAACCCACCAACCTACTCGTGGTTAACTCCTTATAGCCTCCCTAAGACAGCATCACATGCCCCATGGGCCTTACGTCCTAATAATCCTAAGGTCTATCTGTTTCCTATTCACGTCAAATAAGTACTATACTAACTATATCCCTAGTGCCCAAAGCCTTTCTCAATTTCCAAAATTCTCTTGGTTTCATGCTTAGGACGTCTTGCAAAGAAAAATCGAAACAAGGAACCCTCACATTACACTACTACCTCGCATCGTCGGTCATCAAGATATAACGACCTAAGGCATATGATCGGGACCTCTACAAATTCTAACTCGTAACCCTACTTATACGTTTCTACTGCTATGTCCTACCATTTCGGCGAAATGAAAATCTAAGTAATCGGGGCGCCTATTTTCTGCAAAGAGTTACGAATCTTTTATCCATATATATATATATATATATATATATATATATATATATATATATATATATTCTTAAATGTCCTTCTCATCAAGGCATAACTATAAGTCTCGATCCGACTTCCTTATCTTTGTCTCACTCACATCTATCAGAGGAGAGAACTATTTCTAGTGCTTTCGCACAGCGCATTAACTATTTATTATCCCTTAATCAATCACGTGATTATCGACTGAAAACCCTCAAAACTAACATCTTAACATAAAGTAACATCTCTCCACTCCCAATGTCGTTAAGGTTCATGCGTGGAGCATCTCGCAAGTGAAATACAAATAATGAACCCCTCCGATACACTACTACTTAACCTTGTTGGTCGTGGAGATAAAGCAATAGCAAACATGGAAAATAAAAATAAAAATATAAAATGAAAATTTCTTGCATACCTTAAACCATCTCTATAAAGTCTCAATCCCGTATCCAGGCGAGATATTATAGAACAACTAGTTCGACTCCGGAACTACAAATACGATTGCCTCGCAATCATTTGCTTGCTATCGCTCCGACCAAACCAAAAATATTTTCACTCGTATAACACATACAAGATGAGTAACACAAACCACATATACTATTAAATATCAACATTCGCTTTAGCGAATGAAGGAAAATAAAGCCTCCCTACTGCGGAAATTATAAAGATACACCCTCTATAATAACATCAATACTACCACAAGCTTAAATTACACACCCGAATCTAGGGTTAATACAATGCTACTCCATCTCGCCACACTGAATATACCACCCTCAACCAAGGTAAAATTTCCAACAACACTCTTGCCAATCACCGTGGCCACTTCCAATAGTTCCCAAATACAGTACTCTAGTCTTATCTCAACCAAAACTACTTCCATTAATGTCTTGACTAGGCATCATATTCTTGCCTAATAACTCTGATCGACAGGATCAAAACGTGTGGTTCTACATTCCACGTCAGAATCGTTTTTCCATCTTTAGCCACCCTGACCACATTAAGGGTTTCAGCATCTCAGAATTTATAACTTCTACCACAATAATTTCCCAGGGCGGATGTCCATCAATGGGGTTTAATGAACATGCCTTCTCCACACGTGTTAGCAACACTTACTCGTGAGCCTATCATTCCATCGAAGGGCTCTTTCTTCCTTGTACCTACGTTATTTCGGTGCATAGTTTCCTTAACCCTATAACTCTTTATTCACAGTCGGACTCTGATCGATCCTCATGTGAATATTTGAGAGTCTACCTTCTCATCATTTCTTATATCCCAGAGAAACTTGATGTTGAAAACATCTACCAGGTTTCTCTACGAGCAAAATTTCCTGCTCCACCCAAAATTGAGACTATCGTTCCCACCACTTCAACATTACTCCAACGGGTGAAAAATCTTCCTCAAATTTGTTTTTTTCACAGCTGGGCATTTCTATACCCCCTCTCTAGGCCAAAGCTTCTGAGTCTTATTTTCACAAAATGAAATTACACTGCCTTCGCATGACTTAACTTCAATATGCCACCCTTATCAAGGACTTTTCAACTTCAATTTAACTTCGCTGGGAATTACAAGCTTAGTACCACTCTCTACTTGTAGCGGTACATGGAAAACTATATCTACTGTACTTAGTAGTCACGGTAGCAATCTAATAAAGTGCTACGAAGGGAGTGACCTCCTATATGGCCCTCATCCCTGACTACAACTTATATTTCTTAGTAATCCCGTCTCATACCTCCTTCATAACGGCCTTCCCTGACGCCCTTCATCGTCCAACATATGAATCTCAAAAAAATGCGAAAAAGATTTTTTAAATTCTTACATTATAGAAGGAGAACAAAATCTCACAAGAGGAATAAACAATCTTAATCCTAAGGCTCTATATCAAATCGAAAGCAACGCTGAGATCATAGCACGTCCGCGTAGATTCCTAAGGACACTAAAACCTGATGCTCTGATACCATCTGTGATAACCAACTAATTAAAATAAGAGGTGGCCGGCCCAATATCCCAATAAATACAGGAATCATAGATGGTCTATTCTTAACATCACTATCAGAAAAATAATAATATGAGATAACCACCAAATATTTTAGAAAACGGATGTCAAATTTAATTTTGTAAGTTAGAAGAAAAGAATTTAGACAATCCAATTTGAAAAGAAATTGGATATAAAAATCAACGAGTAATGGTATAACAACAATGTATAAAGTAATAACCGAATAAGCTGTCAGTTAGCAGACTAATACAAGCAGGTTACACCGAGTTTTACAATTAAATATCACATTATAATAAATGAATACAAAGCATGGGAAGCACGCCTGAATAAGTAAACTAATCCTACCTAGAGTACAAGAGATAGAAGCATTTATAACAAATATCCTACAACATCCGTAAAATGCTATAGCTCCAGGACAACTGGAATGGAGAGGTCAATATGGGCGTCCTTGCAGAGGAGCACCTAGACGAACAAAGAATTCTTTCGAAACAAAGAGATATATACGGGTCAGGGCCCGATTTGATATGATCACCATGTGAAAAAAGTGCATGACAGTTATGAATATCTAATCATCAACATGAACTTAAATTTGTCTCACAATTTAACATAAAATTTCTCACCTCACATTCTAAATGTACAACCTAGCGCAAAATCAATCACAATGCTCAATGTTCATAAAAGCATGGAAGAACTCCTCTACTTTCACTCCATGATATTTCATTTCAGGTATTCACAACTTAAATAAATAGTCCCTTTTCTCTTAAGAAAATTATATTTAAAGAAATTTATTTCACAAAATGCTTCACCAATACACTTTTTTACCTTTTAACTTTATAGCTACCTTTCTCTCTAGGACACATATTGAAAGCAGTTATCACACAAAATGCTTTACCATTTCTGCTTTATTAAGAATAGTTATAATAATATATATATATAGAGAGAGAGAGATTCTAAGACCATCCTTATGAGTTTCCCCACTAGATGTGCCCCTAAATGGCTATCATCTTTTAGGGCCTATCGAATAAGACAACCTCGGCAACCTACAACACGTGACGTCGGGAAGCGGCCATATACCTTCGACAGTGAGTTATAAACACACACGGAATTACCCCACCACGAACAATAATCACATAATATAATACCTGGTCCTATGGACGAGGACTATATTCACCTTGCATTCACTAGCCAGGGGAATTCACCTCATGCGCGTAACTTCCCATATGATAGCGATTTAGAGAGGTGTGTATATGCAAATTATCATTTACAAAATTATTTTCCCATTTGAAAACATTCACTTTTTACATTCTCAAAACAATTTATAGTTAACCATTAAGTACTAATTTTAGAATATGCATCTCATATTCTCGAAGCCATATTTTATTAATGACCTAGGACCCGAAGTGCAATTATCCTCACACTAGTCTCCAAGAGTCCAAAGTAATACCATAATTCATCAAAAGTAATTTCCGTCAATACTAGTTTCCCAAAAGTCCCAAACGTTACCATTCTACTTTCCGTTAGTTCTAGGCTAACTTCTTACATCAAACGAAACAACAACCCCTATGAACTAACCCATGGTATAAGCCCAAATAACCCCATGCTGACCTATGATATTTGTCGCCCTAAAATAAACCTCTAATACTCCTTATTACTTCCAAGAGAAGGTTCCTAATCCTTGAACCTAAAAGAAAAGGACTAAAAATAAAGTTATAAAAATTCCACAAAACAGCAGGGTTTCCAAATCCATTCGCCCCTAACTGCGAATCGATTTGCCCAAAAATGAATCGATTCAGCGAAGGAAACCGACCTACTATCCCAGCTCGAATCGATTCGGCCCTAACCTGAATTGATTCGATCTCCTAGACCTGTATCCACCCCTGCTAGCGAATCGATTCGTTGGGGAAGGCGAATCGATTTGTCCTGTTCGAATTGCCTAGAAAGGGCTACGGGTTGTATGAACCCTAAAATTTCCAAAACCCCAAATCTTCAAATTCTCCAACATCAACAAAAAATTATTCTACCAAATCATTTCTACACAACTACTCACTAATATATTCTCCTCAAACCAAATTTAAATCAAAGATTAAAGGATTTAAACACCAAAAATCCCCAAAACCCATAAATGGTTTAAATCTCAAAAACCTAACTATACGTGCAATTTATCACATTAAATCATGCACTAGCACGTTAGAAACTTGCCTCAAGTTTGTAGTCTTGGATTCTCTTCCCTTAGCAACTATTTACAGCTCCAATCTTCAATTTCTCTATCTTTTCTCCCATTTTCTCCCAACTCTCTCTTCTCACTCTCTCTCTCTCTAAGCTTATAACATGAAAATGAGAAATAAAAAGGGGTTTGGGAGACTTAACCGGGTACTAAACATTAATACCCTCTTTAAATGTTGATACACAATTAAAATGACTCGTAACTACATAATTGAGTCATAACCTGACAAAAGTCCCCGGAACTCAAAAATACAATATGACACTTATTTTGACTATCTCGATTATTTCAAAACTAACTGCATACTCTAAATTGGCATGGAGTATCGTAAAATATTTTATGTTCCAACGTCATTTTAATTCATTAATAATGCTCAAATTTGAATATAAGTCATAACTGTCGCTTAAAGCACAACGACGAAATAAAACACAACATAATGCTATTTACATTCACATAACAGTAACTATGCAAAACTTGGTAAATATTATATCTTAAATCAATTAAAATAATATTTACTCTAACTTTCTTTATTTTATAAAATTAACCCATCAGGCAATTTGATATAAAATAATCACTCAAAAGTCTGGGTTGTTACATCAACTAGACAACCCCATAGGATATGGTGGTCGTAGGCCCCTTTTTGATCAATTTCACTTGGAGGATAGGCCGTAGAGTCCTCTCCACCCAGTAAATGTATAGGGAAACTAGGTTTTAAGTGCGGTTGCCCGGTAAAACGTGTTTGTGTTATCTCCAACGTTGTACCGGTCGACCATTTCGTCCTAGTAGCTTTATGGAGAATCACTGTGGTAAGCCTCTACTTATCTTGTGATTAAAGTATGAAAACAAATTTTTGCAAAGGCGATCACAAAGATAAATTTTGTGATTTTTTTGCCCATGGATTTAATTAAAATTTGGCTACCCTTTAACTAATTTTGAAGATATAAATTGGCTACGTGTTAGTTAGGATTTACCCTTTACTTGTGTGCATCGAATTCAATCTTTAGGTAGTCGGTTTTAGTGCGTTTGTCCAATTCAAGAGTCCAAATATTTTTCTCCCATCTTTTCTTCAAAAACATCAAAAAAAATTCTTCTTTTCTATTTCTAAAAATCCAAACATTCATAAAAAATATTTTTCTTTTTAGTAGTTCCATAGAAATCCATATATATATATATATATATTTTTTTTTCTCCTTATTTAAAAAAAACTTCAAAAATATTGCCCTCGTCATGGCCGAAGAACGTCCTTTAAGGTACTACTTTTTTCATTTCCATTTTCTCGAATCATGTTTGAAGTAGATCTTGAGTCCAACCTCCATACTTTACTTAGTGGTTTTAACTATCTCACACCCCATTGATACTCTTGCATCATCTAAGCATTCATCTCATATTCCATCGCCTCAGATGATGAGTGTCAATGTGTCCAATGTTTCACCGTGTACCTATTGATTTCAAGATGATCACTTCTACCTCGAGTGTTCATACCTTCCGTATCCATCTGAACCAACTATGTCCCAAGTCTATCCATATGACACTGTTTCGGAACCTACCTTGGCCTATTATCATGATATATCCAATATCGCGTGGTGTGAGTACCCATGTTATTCATGAAGGCATGATCACCCTCGTATGCAATATAAATCCCAACCTCATATTAT
Source organism: Sambucus nigra (assembly GCA_949130495.1). Taxonomy (NCBI): domain Eukaryota; kingdom Viridiplantae; phylum Streptophyta; class Magnoliopsida; order Dipsacales; family Adoxaceae; genus Sambucus; species Sambucus nigra. The sequence goes on from OX422220.1 coordinate 25,336,433, forward strand.
GGATCCTCACAGTTTCTGATAGTGGTCACCATTCCCCTCACTACGTTCCCCATGATTATCAACCTTTTGTCTTTCACGAAGATGCTTCTCTCATGTATGATGAAAAATATCTTGTTCCCCACACTTGATATGAGCATTCTCTACTTCCTACTATCAATAATGAGTTTTGTCCACCTCAACCACCGCCTCCACCTGCTAACATTTTTCCACAACCATCGACATCTGCTCTCAAATGCCTCTTGAAAAAGTTCATACTTGAATAAGATCATGCTACTAAATATCAAACTGAATCCGCTCAACATCTTGAACAAAGTTTAAATGAATTTGAGTGTGCAAGAAAGTCAAATTTCATTCGAAGTCAACCCATTGTTGCACCCATGTGAAGTGATGATGATTCATCTAGTGACATGAATTTTGAGTGTGACCAATCTTATCACCCTGAGAATCTTGAAGTTGAGACCACCCCGTGGTTCGATACCTAAGTTGACAATTTTGTTGACTTACACAAAGATTATGAGACGGATCAAACCTCGCCTTGTCCTAAAGAACCCACCATTGAGGTTCACATTCCCCTTCCCAATGTATTCAAATATATGATCGAGTCCACACCTATTTAGCCCATCGTGTATGTTCCCAAGACACCAATTCATTATAGGATAGTTCCAGCTACGAGTGCTCACTAATTTCCTAAGATTGAATGCGAGATGGTTCCTACCTCTCTAGATATGGATCCCGTCCAAACAAGTTTGGCTCCCTTTGAGTTAGATTTTGATATTGATTCATATATCTCAAATTTTAATGCCTCGTTAGACTTTTCCACCACCTAGGATGGTAATTCATGGGTGGAAAAATTGATCTTTCCAACCTTTACATTCACACCCCCTCTTATGAGTACCCTTGAGGATCACTCTGAGCCTCCTGATGAGTGTGTGTCTCCTACTCTCGAGTCATATCATCTTTCCCCACCCTTTGTCTCAACAGACTTACCCATTGTCCCTTCCACCCCACCACTTGGTTTGGACCTTGCTATTATACCTCACATGTTTCCCTCCATGTATTTTGGTCTTCACATACACCCTCCCTTCACCATCGAGCTGCACGAGCCCGCTCGTGAGTTCTTAATCCACCCTTCTATCCATGAGAGTTTTGTGATGCAATTCTTAAATTTGGTGACACTGAGCTTGTTTCTCCATTTACAACACTCACCTAACGTGGTAATTTTTATTCCCATCAGCTCATTGACGTGTCACGGAGCAACCATTATTGTCATCCATTTATACAACGATTGCACGATTTCTTTGATCCCCACCACATCTCAATTTCCAAACCATATTCCCTTCCCTTCCAATTAGAGCATCGTTATTATAGGGCCCTTATTTCCCTCACATTTATGCTCAATAAGGCCCGTGACCAGTGCCTCTTCTCACTCGCCCTTGAATTTTTTCCCCATACCCTTCTCCCTACCCACCCTTAGTCCACCGATTCTTTGCATAGCGTGAAGAACATTGCCATCCAAGTGCATTGACATTATCGTCTTTTTCGATGTCTAAAAATGGAATGGGTCCAAATATATAATCACAGAAAAATAAAAGATAAATAAGTAAGGCAAACACACAATAAATTAGATTTTTAAAGTGGTTCAGCTATAGGAAAAGTCTACGTCCATTGTTGGTATTATTTCACATGATTACAATAGCTCAATGTTGGGTGTGCTTGCATTAGATACAATCGTCCCCTTAAGCTAAGGGAGATCATGCATTTATACTGATTAGAAACTCAAGAGATGGAATGTTTTTATATTTCCAGGCATTTACATCTGTATATAATAAATAAGACTCTTGATATTCAGTGTTGGTCCCTATTCCACACGATTAAACTTTGCTATTCTTGATGGTTCGCATTCTTGGTGTTGGTCAGCATGCTAGCCGACTAAGTGTTTCTAGAGTCGACCAAGATAGATGGGTAGTCACGAGGGAGGATAGGTGTTTATTTATCATTGTTCCACATAGAAGATTAATTTCTTCATACAACAAAAATTCTGCATTGCTCCATGCTTGATTATTGATCAAAAGTATAGAAGATTTGTTTTGAATTTTATTTGGCGTGATGTTTGAGAGTTGGTTGGCAGTCGACTTCCAAGACTAGTAAAATTTGTCATCAATATTTTTGCTAATGGAATTTTTACGAAAAATTCAAACTTTAGTGAACCGCCAAAGGGTACACTGGTCTTTTTACCCAGTGGGAAGCATTCATCCATCGGTAGTTCAATCGTTCGTTCAGTTAATCATTATTTTCCTACTTTCGAGGTAACCTATAAAAGGACGGTTGTTTCCCTCCATTTTTCTTTCAAACTTTTTGAGTTTAGATTATTCTTTATTCTTAAGCTTTTCTTCTCCGCCTTTGTTGCTTGATATTTGCCGTCATTTTTCAATATCGATAAGCACTCCTTTTGTCTTATTTGATTTTTTATCTTTAAATCATGATTTACATCACAGACGAAAGTTCTTTAGAAGAGTCTAGGGAAAAAGGATAATTCCTAGTTGGGTAGGTTTAGAGATTTCTGTTGATGTGTATTCATTATCTAAGGGTCATTGGATTCCCACTTTGTTCATTGCTGAGTGTGGTACCACTTTTCTCCCAAACTCACTTTTTCTTCAGTTTTGTCAGTATTTTGACATCGTTCTAGCAAGAATAGCAACCAATACATGCAGGGTTGTAAATGGAATGAATAAATTAACTGAAATTCGCGAAACTTGCATTAGGATTCCCTAATTGATGTTCTACTACAAGTGGGGAACCATTGGTGATAATACTTATTACATGAAGACGAGGCAGGCCAGTTGGTCATTGGTGGTTAATTTTCAAGATTCCAATAAAGACTATTGGGATTTTTGCATTATAGTAAAAAATTGGAAATATACCCCCCTTCTTGAGGGGTAATATACATTCGACCCGTATGCCCCCACGAAGGGCGTGGCATAGCTCATACTTTTACTTTTTAATTTCTTCCTTTATTTTTTAACTGATTGATGTGATGCCTTCTTGATTTGTTTATTTTGGTGTAGAGGAAATCAAGAATAAGTGACCAAAGGAAAGTGAGGTTAATATTGACAACCTCAAGTATTTGTGGGATATTCATTAAAGAGAAGGAGAGGAGCATGTGACACCTTGCCTAATTAAATCCTGGGTGATAGGTCCAAAATTAAATTAAAACAAGTTTCTCAGTTGGTTCATTCTTAGTATCATTGTCGAAAAACTTTTTAATTGCTAATAGTCTAAGTGAAATTAAACCGGTGCCAAATTTTATCTTTCATTAACCCAAGAAAAAGTACTCATGAGAACGTAATAGATAACCATTCACAACAAACTATAAATTAAACCATGCAGCAGTATATAAAGGATAAACATCTTGTTTAGTCAAAATTCGGATAAAAATACAAAACTACTAAATAAAATCCCATAAATCCAAAATCGAATCTGAAATAAAGATTGTGGAAAACATGTTCCAATAGATAATACTATAATGAGATCATATGCTAGATCTGAATAGATGAAGCGTCTATGCAAAGTCCTGCCAGCCTCCACAAAGCTGCGGCTACGAGTCCCTGGACAAAATCTTCAAGTCTTGCGTCCCTGTGACTGGACACCTAAAAGGTTTTGAAAATATTCTTAATAGCAAGAGTTTGTACTCAAAACGTTTCAAAATATTTTGCAAGTGATTATCACAATAAGATGTGTTATTGATTACACATGTTAAGATTTCGCGTACACTCTCTTGAGTTATCTTACACCTCATCTATCGTGCATGCCTAACGTCCTGTACCCATCACACCTAGCTATACGACTCAAGCTAACTCAACTATGGTATCCAAGTGAACTCATCTATTCTACTAACTTCCCATTTCACCCACTTAGCACCATTTTATAATTGAGTCTTACTACTTAATTTTATTCTAGATGTAATCGTTGCATCTCATTATCTACTAACTCGCACAAGTAGATTATTAATACAAGATATATTCCACACACAACGTACACTTATAAACTTATTTATTACTAATATGTCCTCTTAACACAGACCAAGGACTCTTGGTTAGGAATGGTCCATCGACACCAAGTAAGATTTTGGTTCGGAATGTCACATCAACCCCAGATTCATTTCATGAAGTGGTTCGAAATAATCACCTCGACCCCACTAATGAAATTTATACATAAATTGGTTCGGAACTCTTTATCACATCCCTAACTTACTATTTCTATATATTAGTTCGGAATCCTACCTCAACCATACTATAGAAAATTATACTTTAGGTATTCTCACCACCTAAGTATCTATATAATTCATTAGGTATACACACAACCTAATAATAGTGTTCGTACATAATATTTTCCCTTCAATATTCATCGAACTTATTTATTTACGATTTTTCTCATTATCTTATTTTAATTAAGTATTCACACAACTCTAAGGTCCCTAGTTACCCCTTTATTCATTTAAGTAGTTAAGCTATCTCTAACCTACTGATATACCCCTGGGATTTAAGTTTACTCTCTCCGTAACTCAAATCCTGAATTTTTGATATACTACTCAATTGGTTTATCCTTATCGGTCCATCACTTCCAATCTTTCACTTTATGATTATAATGGACCTCCATTATACACCTATTGGTACTCTCTAAGTCCCTACATGGGCATAACATCATCCCTAAGGTGCCCCCAACCATTAGCAAATGATTAGAACTCACGCAACAAAAGAACCCAAAATCAGCCTGGGTCGATCGATCGACTCCATCGATCGATCAAAATTCAAGGGTCGATCGATCGATCGAGCAGGTGCATGTGCAGTTCGTCTTCTTCATGTGTTTTCTCACCATTCTCAATTTTCCAACTTACATGATAACACACCAAACTCAAAACCAATTATTTCTAACCACTCTTACATACTCTAGGATGATTTCCAATGATATAAACATCATAAATCTTCACGAATTTAGCCCATAATAATACAAATCCTCTAATTATTCAAGAACCCTAAAATATGTTCTTCCCAAATTTGAAATCATAAACCCAGATTTTAATTCATATTAACAATCATTATTGCTTTCATTTTCAATCCTTTACAGTTATAAATCTATCTACATGCTATTTCTACCCAAACATGCAATTAATGAATTCTTTTTCTCCAAGAATATTAATCAAAATCGATTATTCATAAATCCTATGAATGGATATTATAACTCAAAATAATTTGCAAATAACCACTAGCCTTATTTAGAGATGATCTGATTTCATGATTAGTGTTGGTGATGGATTGTCTTTCTCCTCCAATCTTCCTTCCTAACAAGTTTGTGGTGCATGAACCCTTTGAATTCTTCACCAATTCTTCCTTAAGCTTTGACAATAGTCTCTCTTCTCTCTCTAATGTATTTCCTTTGTGTTATGAGGTTTCTAACCCTAATTCCACTTTTAATCATCTGATAAAACACTCCAAAATTCGTAGGTCTCCTCATCCCCATATTCCAAAAGACTAATACTCCCCCGTACAGTCTCGGTTTAGCCCAAAAATGCCCCGTTACCCAATTAGTACCCCCGGGTATACTATTTGGACTAATTTGACCCATTCAGAATCATCTGTGACCCCTAAATTATCAGTTGAGTCACCAAAAATATTTTTCTTATCTCATCCTCAATTTAGTCTACACGCGACACTCGGTTGAGGTATAATCAAGTACGCTCATATCTCTCGAGATGTTGTACAATTTAACTATCAACATTTTCTATTCAAACTTAGTAAATTTGAATTATAATATTAATCAGTATTTATCTCTCGATTAAATTTTAATCATCACAATTATTATTTACACTTAATAATCATAATTATTATTAAATCATATTAAATTAATCTACTCACATAATTTAAATTAAAATGTATTCTCTACTTAATTACCCAATTAATTAAATTCTAAATACGCGAAAATACAGGGTATTACAGAGCATCCCTGAGCTGCTTATGTCCTGCTGGAATATAAGAGTGTTGTCACTTCCTTTGTTGCCCGACCTATAATTATTTTACCTTAATCACCCATTAACTTGGACGAGGAACTAGTGTCCACTTGTTCTGCTGCCGATTCAACTGGAATATAGAGAGCTTATCCAAGGAGTAACTTCTTCTTCCTTTAAGTACCTTGACATTACTACCATCCCCACTTCACCTACTGGAGAAATGGTGAAAAGAAAGATCACAAATTTATTGACTAAATTTGGGTAAAAAGTGTATTATTATTGATAAGAGGCCTCAAGTTACTGAGTAGAGGACTCAAGTCCTCAACACGGAAGAAGCTCGAATTGTTGAACCTTATTTCAAGCGGTTAAAGAAAGGTTTGCCTGGCCACTAAAAGTTGGCCAAAAATCCTCTTTCGAGAAGGCAGAATTGAATATTCCTTCATGGTAATCAACCCTAGATTGGTCAGGGATTTATAAAGGTCTGCACTCTCCCAACAAATAGGTCGGTAACCACCCTTATTCGAAGGCTCGATTGGTTGAGAGGGCTAGTCAAAACTTGGCCTTGGTACGTTTTTTATCTTTCCTGTTTATCATCATTATTATTTTATTGCACCCCTTATATACTGATGTTTCATATCCACTTCTTTTTAGTTCTTGGTGGATTATAATCAAATGTTGGATATGGATGACCAACTTAAGGCTTCCTCGACTGATGTAGAGGAAGCTTTTGAGGGCTTGCAAAAATCCTTGCATGCATCTAGGGAAGCCTTGGAGAGAGAGAGAGAGAGAGAGAGAGAGAGAGAGAGAGAGAGAGAGACCTGGAAGGATAAGGTTAAGGTATAAAAGATAGGGAAAAGGCATTAGAGGATAAACAAAAGGCTATCGATGATAATTTGGCCCAGGTCGAGCAGAAACTGATAGAAATGAAGAGCTAGGCAAATGTTGCTGAAGATTTCTAGCCTGACTACTGAGAACACTTCTCTGAAGGCCAAGAGCAAGAATGATAAGGAGAAGGATGCTAATAAAGGATGGGATAAAGCCTTTATTACTGCATCCATCCAAATAGAGTAGGCTAAGAAGTTTTCCTATAAGGATGGCTGGTCGAACGCCCTAAAAGACACCCAGGCAGACTCTGAGTTATTTTACAGACATGACCCAGGAACTCCCCCTAACTTGGATGAGGACTTTGATGATGGGGAGGGTTCTGGAGATTCTTCCTTATTGATCATGTATACTGATGACCTACCTCCTCTTGAGACAACTTCTGGTCAAGACAAGGATAAGGACAAGGACAATGAGAAGGTTTAGCTCCTTTTAGAAAAATTTTTGCTTTTCCTTTTATCTATTTTCCATTTCTTCTTCTTTTCCTTTGTAATGGAATCACCTCTATAATCTTTTCCTTATCAACGAAATGAAGAATTTTTATTCAATCTTTCCTACACTTCTTTGTTGTTGTTTGCTTGTTTGATCATTAGTGCTTATCTTTATTAGTCGGGCTTATATACTTACTTGTAAATTTCCAATTTGATTCCAGGAAAAATGTGATTGTTTTGGATGAATTAGAAATATTTGGATGATTCAAGAGTCTTCTTGAGGCTCTTAATGTTCCCTTAACTAAAGAAGATTTGGTGGGACTACTCGGCTTAGATGCCTCCGACTAAGTGAAAGATGCCTACGTCCATCTTTACTATCTTCCTGATAGGGAAGTGGAGAACAATTCTTCTAACTTTGAAATGATTGAACAACTACATGAAGACCACAAACTTTCTACGACATTGCTTCATTATGATTATGAAGCCAACCCTATCCCTAACCCTATCTAGGGTTTTTATTGCTTTATTTCCCTCCCATCGTGAAGGAGAAGGCATGCAAGCTCCATTGACCCTTCAGCCTTCTCCCCCCCCCCCCCCCCACTCACAGATCTTATTTCTTTTAATATCCATGCTCAACCCCCTCAAAACCTAAGTCATTCGCTGATGTAGTTTGTTCCAATATATCCTCAATTATTTCCTTACAACATATATCATCATACAAAGGTGAAAAGAAACTTATATATGATGATTCCACTCTTCAAGATCGGGCAATCACTTTCAAATATACTATAATTGGCAAGTTTTCAAATGGTATACCTCTTGTAGATGACATTTGTAAGTTTTATCTTCACTGCAACTCAAAGCTTTTTTTCATATTGGTCTTATTGATAATAAACATATCATTATTCGTTTGGAGGGTGAAGAGGATTTTCATTGCCTTTAGCTGAAAGAGACTTGGTTCATTCATAGATTCCCCATTAGAAATTTCAAATGGGATATTGATTTTCATCCAAATAAGGAATCATTAATTGTTCTTGCCTTGATTCTTATACCTTTTTTACCTATACACTTATACAATAAGAATGCTCTCTTCTCTATAGGATAAGGTGTAGGAAAACCTCTAAATATTGATAGTGCTACTGATTCTATAGCCCGCCCTATTATTGCTAGAATATGTGTGGAAGTAGACCTTAAAAAGACTTTACCTTCAAGGGTATGGATAGGAAATAATAATAAAGGCACATTCTTTTGAAAGCCTATTATATTTGAAGATTTTCCCCTTTTGTTTTTTTGTTTTTTGTGAAAAGAAGGGCCACGAACAAGCGAAGTGTCGCATGAAGAAGGATATGGATTAGAATAAAGAAATGGGAATTCATAAAGATAATCAGTATGGTGAGAAACCCCATAAGGAAACAATAAAAAAGAATGGGTCAGAAATCTTTGGGGAAGTAAATAGCTTAGGAAAACCATGATCACCAATACCATACAAATGCTGAAGAAGAAGAAGAAGAAGAACTTGAGAATACAACTCTTAAAATAATAACTCAAACTTTAATCTCCTCATTTTTTAAGAAATGCCCAACCAATAAGATTACTCCACCTACAAGCCCAACAAGACTAGTTCATAATAGTACTCAATCAACTCTAGTAGAAAATAGTCCAAACTTTCCAAATATACATTCAAACTCAAAGGATGTTAGTACAAATAAGAAGAGATAATTTTCATACAAAAGTAAGACTAGACTACAGGAGGTTCATCAAGAAGAGTCTCTTATGCCAAATCTTAAGAGATGCCGAGAAAGTGAAGAAATAATTTCAAAGAGCCCTGCCAGCCACATAAAAGCTCATACATCTATTCAAAATGAAAAGGATGAGGAGAACAATCCACGTGCTATCAAAGACATATAAGAGGGATTTGGCATTGTCACAAGGAAGAAAAATACTCCTTTAAAAGGAGGAAATAAGAAGGAAATGAGTCATAACTCAGCGAGAATTCTAAGGTCTAACTCAATCTCAAAAGTCCCTCAAGTTTCAAAATGTTAGCAACTCTAATTTGGAATATATGGGGGATCTCCAAAAATGGTGCCATGAGAAGATTGAAAAAACTCAAATATGTTCATCAAATTCAAGTTATGGTAGTGCTGGAACCTAAGCAAAACACTCAAAATATTGGAAGATTTATGTTAAAGCTCGGGTTTTCTTCATGTAAAGCAAATATGAATAGTAAGAGTTTGTGTTTTTTTCATAATATGCCTCAGTGCATTTCTTTTAAAATCAAATTGGATGGTAACAATCAAACAATGATGTGTTGCTTTATTTATGCTAGTTGCATTAGGTATTACAGAAGACTTTTGTGATAATATTTATCTAATATTAATCAAGATCCATCTTTGTTAATAAGTGGAGATTTTAATATCATTTCTAATCAGAGTGAAAAAGCAGGAGGAAATGCGATTAATCTTGGTGCAATGTATGAATTCATTGAATGTATTGAATCTAATGGTCTTGTGGATGTGAGATATAAAGGTTCAAAATTTACTTAATATAACAAAATATGTCAAGAAAATTGTAAATGGTGCAGATTGGATAGGGTTTTATTAATAATGCTTCAAATTGGGGCTTGAATGGGAAGTGCAACACCTTAATAGAAATATGTCAAACCATAATCCTCTCCTCTTGATAGGTATAGTGATAATTCCCATGTCTAAAAAAGACTTTAGATTCCTCAATATTTGGACTGAGAAGGAAGAATGTCTTTATATAGTTTGAACCACTTTGAAAGAAGTGGAATGTATCAATCCAATAGTGGCTATTTCTTTGAAGCTTAAAGCTATAAGAGGGAAACTAAGTAGTTGGAGTAAGCACCGCTATAGGGATTTTTTCTAGTCTGCAAGGGATGCTGAAGATAGGGTATTACAAGCTGACTTAGAATATGAAGCAGACCAATCAGAGCATAATAGGGAGTTGTTATCCCAGGGAACAACCACCAACAACCAAAGTCTTAATATTGAAACATTTTCTAGGATCAAAAGGCAAAAGAAAGATAGGATAAAGATGGTGATAGGAAAACACCATATTTTCAGAGAAGTGTCAAAAGTAAGCAGATGAGATTAACTATTACAAAAATAAGGAAAAAGGATGGCACTTGGGCAGAATCAAGGGAGGCTATTAAAACTGAAGCAATTGGTCATTTCTCAAAAGCTTTCTTTTCAGAAGAAGTCTTGAATCCAGATAGAGAACAACAGGTGCTGAATTGTGTCCTAAACTGAGTAGATGAATATATAAACCACAATCTTTTTGAATGGCCAAATATAGAAGAAGTAAAGTCAGCAGTAAAGGGATGAAATTCTTCAAGTTCTCCAAGGATCCCCTATCCCCAAGACTTTTCATTAACATGGCTGATGTTCTCTCAAAAAATGGGGAAAACATGATGCTCAAGAATTTATATGTGGGATTTAAAATGCCAATTGGTACACCTCTTTTTAACCATTTGTGTTTTGTAGATGATTGAATAACTATATATCTTTGACTCATTTGAGTCTCTATTATACAGGGGCTCATCTAGTTTGGAAGTATAGACAAAATTGAGTCATACCCTTTCAAACCAAAGAACCTTAAGACTCTTCATTTTGACTTCCTCTAATAGTCGAAAAGGTAAAAGCAACAAAATTTCACCTAGGATGTATTCATGTATTGCATATGTGCTTGCCTTATTCATTATTTGGCTGTGTGTGATTTAGATCCCTTTAAAATATTTTTTTTACAATTTTTGGGATATTTTAAATCATTTTTATAATTTTCAAACAATTTTTAGAAATTATAAATTAGTTTTTTAAAAATGTTGTGGTCTGTTTTATAAATTCCATAAGCTATTAAATATATCTTTGGGTAGAAACCGAGAGCGCTTGAAAATTATGTGGGTGCAATTTTTATTTATAGAAGTTTAAAAACAAGTGTTTGAAGTTCCATCTTAGCCTTACACGTGTTATTTCCACAACGGCTAGATTTGTGTTTTTATGCTCTCACATACATGTGCATGCCTCTGAACCCTTGGATCTTTTTAATCAACGACCTGTATGTTATCTGAGATGATCCTTGTAACATCTAGATCAACCAATGAGTCTTAGCTTTTAAGCGTTGCATTTTTAACCCTTGGATTTTCTTTGGTCATTTAAACTCAATCCTGAGCGTTGATTTGCCTCGAGGGTCCAGAGTCCTCCAAATCTTACTATAAATACAATCCATATGTTATACATTTACAATCTTTGGCCAGCCTCACTTCTGAGAGAAAATAAAAAGAGAAGAGAGATAGATAGATAGATAGATAGATAGAGAGAGAGAGAGAGAGAGAGAGAGAGAGAGAGAGAGAGAGAGAGAATCTAAACCCTAAACTAAACTCCGGTCAAATCTTTCCAGAAAACTTTTTCTGAGAGTGAGTTAGTTTGAGATTCAAGAAGATCTATCATCTCGTGTCCTTTATCTCTTTCCCAACTTAATCACATTGATTAAATCTCATTTTCTTTCATAGAACTTTGATATTTGATTTTTTTGATACATATCACTTATATATTACGTAATTTTGTTTTCTTCTTTCGAGAAATCTTATTTTGTTGGTTGTTTTCAAACTGATATGTTTTTTTCAAACCCTAAAGCAACAAAAAAAAAATTGATTTCAATTTCTTTGAATATTCAGACTTAGATCTAGTTGAGATCTTTATTGGAGATTTGCACTTTATTATATTTCACATTTCGTGAAATAAGTGTAAATATTTTCGAATTCAAAAAGTACATAGGATCTTGGCTCTTGTATATAGCAATATTCCCTCTTGATCTGCGGATATCTTAAAGATCCAAAGTCTGATAACTTTGATTAAACTGATTTTGGAAATTCCTTTGCATATTTGTGATCTATTTTGCATACTGTCTGTAATTAAGTGTGTGTGAGTTGCATGCATGTGATTTAGAGCACTTCACCACTTACACCTTCACATTACTACACTGAAAAGTGTTGGTATTGAGATCTTGGACATTTTGAGTTGACATAAAGCTAAAAGGAGTGGAGTTACAAAGATGAGAAAATATCAACTACATCAAGCCTTGGGAGAGGTCATAAAATCTACAGGAGTTGGTATATTAATGAACTATTAAATATGTCTGATTGTGTGTCTTGAGTGTTATATATCTTGTAAACTGTTAATCTATTTTAGTGGATTTTTACTTTTTAGGTGTAGAGACCTCCATGGACGTTTCCCCAATTGGGTGGGGTGTTACCACGTTGAAATCGTACTTGTATTCTTCCTCTTCCTCTCATCCCTTTGTTAAGGATGTGTTGTTTTAATTTCCTTAAGTTTTGTTTTTCAAAACTGGCAAACCTATACCTGAAATAACTCATTCATACTATTTTACAAATCTTGTGTTTAATATTTTTTTTAAGAAAAAATTTTCTTCAACAAACTATTCAGAGATATTTAGATAGTTTAAACTTGAATTAAACGACTTAAGTGGTATTTTTTTCAATTGGTATCAGAGCTTTAGTTTTTCAAAAACTCTTTAGATCTTATGTTTTTGAAATTTTTTTCTCAAAACAAATTATGGATGAGAAATTTGAGAGATTAGGTAACCTGTCCAGGCCCATATCTTTGATGGAACCAACTTTCCTAACCGAAAGGTAAGGATGGTTACCTTCATCCGAGGGACATTGGGAGATGATGTCTTAGAAGTTAGTGAAAATGGTTACACTTTTCCTACAAAATGAGCCGCTGAAGGAAGTACTGTGAGGATTATAAAGTTACTAAGTGAATTAACTAAAGAAAAGAAATAGATTTCCCTTAACAACAACAGAGGCAAAAATGTCATTTTCATGTCTATTAATGAACAAGGATTTAAAATGATATCATTATGTACTACCTCTAAAGAAGCATGGGACACCCTAGTGACTGCACATGAGGGTGGTACCAGAGTTAAAGTTATTAAAACTCAAATGTTAATTCAATAGTACAACTCATTGATTATGACTGAGACTAAGTCATTTGATGACTTCTATATTAGACTAACAGACATTGTGGCCAAATTGCATGCTAATGGGATTGTTTATGATAGAAAAGAAATTGTATTTAAAATACTAAGATCACTTCAACAAAAATTTGATAATAAGAGATATGCAATTGAGGAGATTGATGATCAAAATCTCACACCTCAACACCTAAGTAGTAAATTGAGAAGTGTGGCAATGGAATTAGAATTTAAGAAACAATTAACCCAAAATAAATAGTCTACCTCCAATCTTGTTTTTTCATCTAACTTGACCACACCTTAATTTTGCGTACCTAACATTGACTTAAACTCTGATGAGGACTGTAATTTAGATACTTTGGATAATTAGATTGCCTTAATGTCTAAACAGTTTATGAAAATTGTGAACGTTTTAAATAAAATATCAAAAAGACAAGGCAAGCCTGATTATCCAAATCAATCTAACAGCGGGCCTCATGAGAGAAGACAAGATAAACACCAGGCTGACAATCACAAGAGGACTGAGAAAGACCTTAAAAATGTTGAATGATATAGATGTGGGAAGTTAGGACATATGGCTAGTGACTATAGAGTTAACTTAGAGAAAATTCACAAACATAATAGGGCTCATCTAATCAAGACTTAGGATGACTCAAGTGACTCTGAAAATGATGAACCTGGGTCATTTAACACTTTTGACCCTTGTATGTCATTCTTTGCTAAGATAATCTACAATGATAATGAGGAATCTGATCATGCTATGTTAACTGATACAATGCCTACTGGTTTATCTATCGCATTACTTGAGAATGTTGATAATGTTTCAAAAGATGTGTGTGTGAGTCAAAGGGAACGCTCTATTGTTGTTGTTAATGGGTGTGTGAGTCCTAAAAATGAACCGCTAGGGAACACTGCACATTGCAAACTTAGTGACTCCAAAAATGATGAACTTCCTGACAATCACACATTATACACAAAAACTCTTAAGAAAAGCACTAGGCTTGAAAATATTAATAAAAGGATCTTACCCAAAATATAGAAACCCAAAGTTTGATGATCAAACAAAATGCTGAAGAGTACACCACTCAATGTCTAACTCATGAGAATGAAACTAAAAACATTGAACAAAAACTCAAAGATTTGTCTAACTCTAATGAAATTCTGGAAAAGAAATAGAAAGGAGCGTTGTTAGAATTGGAACAAATAAAAGAAAAGACATCCACAGTCTTCAAAAAGTTTGCAAAATTGGAAAATAATTATAAATGTTTTGAAGATTGTGTTGCTGAAAGTAAAACTAATTATAATGACATAACTGGAATAGAATTTTGTCCCAACTCTAAGACCCAAACTAAAAATGTTAAAACTATAAAGTTTGTATCTGGTGGCAAAAGTCCTATTAAAACTTGTCCAGATTTTTAAGGTTTGAAAAATGAGTTTGATAAAAAAAAAAGCCGAAGTTAGACATTGGTGAATCAAGCTACTCTAAGCATAATGTTGAACAAAAGGCTAAATATGTCTTCCCCCTATTCGACAAGAAGATTTGACATTTCATCATGTGCCATCTAGGAACAAGACTAGAGCTCAAAACCTAGACAAACCGTTGAATAATAATTTTCCTAAGATTGTGAGTTCTATGTGCCATCGTTATTGCTCCTATTGTGATGTCTATGGACATTCCTTTTAAGGTTTATACTCTAAACGTCTATGTAATTCATTCTATAACCCTCATATTTACCATAACTTCAACTATTCTAGGATAAGTCGAAACAACTATGTCCTTTCGAGACAACCGGATAAGAATTCTAACTATCTTAAGAGAAGGAAAAGGACTAATACTAAAATACCATCAGCGAGAAGGAATCCTAGATTCTTTTCTAGACTAATTTCTCAAACTTTTTATAACAACAATAAAAATGGGCAAAAATCTTTTAAGGAAAAGATAAAAGTTCCCAAGTTTCATCAAATACGAGCTAATAAGTGCAAATTGAAAACTAGAGCAATTTGGGTTAGAAAAGATGATCTATAACCCTAGTTAAAATGCAACATAGTGATCAGTGCTTTTAGAGCTGAACATACTATAATTGAATGGTATTTAGACTTAGGTTGTTCCAAACATATGACCGAGGATGATTCCAAACTTTCAAACAAAACTAACTTCTCCGGAGGAAAAGTCTTGTTTGGAGATGGTGAATAAACCCAGATCATTAGTAAAGGAACACTTCATGAAGAAGTATTACCTATTATTGAAGATGTTATCTTGGTAAAAGGACTTAAAGCAAATTTACTAAGTATATCACAGTTTTGTGACTCAAACCATACTGTTACTTTTTCAATGAATAATTGCACATTTTAAATGAAAAAGGTGATTGAATTATTACAGGACTCCGTACTCCATATAATTGTTACACGGTCCATCCAGGTACAAAGTTTTGTAACAATGCCAGAATGGATGACAACAAGATATAGCATAATAGGTTGGGTCACATTAATTATGATAGTCTAGGCAAATTCTGCTCCTAAGAGAGGTTAGATGTCTTCCTAAGATCAAACCCATTTCAAACATTGTTTGTGGTCCATGTTAATAAGGGAAAATTGTTATGGCTCCCCACAAGAAAGTTAAAGAAGTTCTATCCACTAAACCTCTAGAACTCATACATATGGGCCTAATGGGTCCTTCTCGTACTGTTAGTCATTGTGGCAATAGTTACATCCTTGTTATGATTGATGATTTTACTCTATTTACCTGGGTTGCCTTTTTATAACATAAATCAGAAACTTTTCATATGTTTTTGAAAATCTTAGTTCGCATAGAAAATGAAAAGGACTCCCAAGTAGATAAAATTCGTAATTATATAGGAGGAGAATTCATAGATTCAGGCATCATAGAATATTGTGACTATAATGGTTACAAACATGAATTTAGTGCTCCTAAGATACCTCAACAAAATGGAATTGCTACGCGTAAAAATCACACTCTTCAAGAAATGGCCCGTGTAATGATTCATGCAAAAAACTTACCAAAATATTTTTGGGTAGAGTCCATTTGTACCGCCTGTAATATAATCAATCGAGTCTACTTAAGAAAAAATACCAAACAAACATCCAATGACCTTTGGTATGGGAAGAAACCCAACCTAAAATACTTTAGAACCTTTGTGTAATACCCCATAATTTTATGGCATTTAATTGTGGGATTAATTTATAAATTAATTTAATATTAATACAGATTTTAACATAAATTTTTACGAGCATGATGAGAGTTAATAATTATTTGTGAGAATTATGTTGAATATAAATTGGGGAATTAATTTATAAATTAATTTAAAATTAATCCAGATTTTAAAATAAATATTTACTAGCGTGATGAGAGTTAGTAATTATTGGTAAGAATTATGTTGAATATTACTAGATGATTAAAGTGATATATGAGATTGAATTTATAAAAAGTGTAAAGAGTGAATAATATGACAATTATAGAAATTAAGTCGGGACGCGCATGTGTCATGTCGGGATTAAATTAATGAAATAAAAAGTAAACTGGTTCTAATTCGCCCGTATGGTCATTTCGAGTGCGCCAATGTGTCCATAAGGGTCGAGATAGTTAGAAAAGTGTACCCGAGGGTTTAGTTTGGGTCTCGGGATGTTTTTAGGCCTAATGGGTAACCTGGGACGGCATTTTGGTAATTTTCAATTTTAGGCCTTAATTATGAACGAAAATTGAAGGGTTATATCTGATAGTAGTTAGATTCCTCGAGGGTTAGAAACTATAGATTACAGAGAGGCTAAGGAAGAGAGAAGAGAGAAGGCTTCCATGGAGGAGAGCCACTAAACCTACACCACTCTCACCAATTCCACCACCAATGCGTAGATCGAAAGAAGGGAATTGGTCATATACCACTCTAATCCATCGGACCAGGCCTTTGATTTCCAGGCAAGAATCTAACTTTATGTTATGTACTTGATAACACATCCATGCTAGTGTAGGAGATAATAATTTTATGTTTTCATGAAAGATAAATGATAATCGGGATATTTATATTGAAATTATGAGTAGAAACCATGTTAGGACAACCCTATTGTTATATGTAGATTATTAACTACGAAATTTATGTCCAGTTGAGGTTAAATTCAAGAAGAATCAGGAAGATATTGATCATGATGATAAAAATAGTGCTCTTGATTAATTAGCTTGAATTAACCTGTAACACCCTGTAATTTTGAGGATTTAATATTTAATTATTTTTGGGAGTAATGAAAATATTTAAATTTGGAGAAACTTAAATTCATGAGTTGGAGAATTTAATTGAGTGAGCTAAATTATTTATAATTGACGGCTTTTAAGTTTAATGGTTCAAAACCTCGTGTGTCACATTTTGAGGTCGAAATTTGGAAATTTCGAAAAGTATTTCGGATGGAAATTCTGAGTGCGCAGTTGCGTCCGGATGGGTCGAAATAGTCAGAAAAGAGTACCCAGGAGTAGTAATTGGGTCTCGAGATATTTTTGGGCATAGTCGGGCCCACACGGGATGAGTTAGGCCTTTTTAATTAGACCCACATGGCCAAAAACAGAATCGGATGTTTTTAACCTAATTGAGAGATTAGGGAATGGCAGTCAACTCAACTCTAAGCCTAGGTCTTGAGAGGGAAATTGGGGTAAAGCAAATCAAGGGTCAATTTGGGGGTGTTGGAGCCAAATTAAGGGACTACACCAACGGATCAGACACTACGAACAATTCCTGGCAAGTGGTTAACTGTTGTGATTCCTAAATTGATGATAATCAATTCATATCATAGTGATGTGTAAATCAAAATTTCGTTTTGGGTGTGTAACCAAAATTAAAATTGGGTTTTTTTCGAAATTAATATACGTTAATGGTATTAAGGGTGAGATTTCTTGTGTCTATGATTTTAGAATGCAGGGCAATGAATCGTATGTTAAAACCAGTGATAATAAATGGTTAATTGCTGATGATATGAATGAAATTCGTATTGGGGATTTGAAACCCGGATAATACCCAAATCGGGAAAATCTTGGAATTTATGGATATTGATGATTAATTAAGGTCTGTGGGATGTTTATCCTTATCTCATATGGAGGATATGTTATTTATGTTTGGGTAAGGGATTAGATTGAGAATCAAAGCTTTAAGTTTCATCCATGGCTGACAGTGGCTGGAGAGGACGAATACTGGAATGATCGACCCAGGGGGCTCGATCGATCGATGATGGCGAAATCTGGGCAGTTCGGCCAATTTGTTATATAAAGGGGATTTAGTTTCATACATTAAGAAGTGATAAATAATTATGAAACAAATATTCCTGGCAATTATGGGAGAAAGTAATTGGGACTAGGATGAATTTATGTGGGGCACTTAATGGATGAATTTGAGAAATTTTATTCCAAAATAGTGAGATACGGATCAAGTGAGCAAGTCCGGGTATATTGGCCAAGCGACCCCAAGGTAGTGAATTAAGTTTGGTGATAAACTAATTAATTTAGAGTCGGGATATAGACTCGGAAAATATTTAATTTCGGTCCAAGTGAACGAGTTCGGTTATGTTGATAATTATAGATAAATATAATTGGGGAGATTATGGAGATGAAGGTGTGACACATTGCGGGCGAAAATGTGGGAATGAAACCATGAGATGTAAAAATGGACCGAGTGAGTGAGTCCGGGTATGTTGGTTAAGTGACAACAAAGTATTTAAATTAATTATGGAGAGAGAGTAATTAATTTGGAGTCGGAATATTGACTCGGGAAATATTCAGTTACGGGCCAAGTAAGTGAGTCCGGAATAATGGTTGGGTGACACCAAGTTATTAAATTAATGGATGTGATAATTAATGAAGGTAGAGTTGGAGGATAGACTCGAAAAGTATTAAATTAATTAATGTTGTAAATATATTAGTCTAGGGTCGGGTTATAGACCGGGGATTTGGTATAAATTAATTAATGTGATATTTAATTATATTAGAGTCGGAACACAAACTCGAATTTGTGTTAATTAATTAATGTGATAATTAATTATATTAGAGTCGGACCACAGACTCGGATTTGTGCTAATTAATTAATGTGATAATTAATTATATTAGAGTCGGACCACAGACTCAGATTTGTGTTGATTAATTAATGTGTAAATTAATTATATGAGGGTCGGATTATAGACTCAGGTAGGTATTAAATTAATAGGTGTGTTAATTAATTTAATTAGAGTCGAACCATAGACTCGGGGAAAGTATTATATAAATTGAAGTGTGAATTAAATATATTAGAGTCGGACCATAGACTCGGGAAGATGATAAATTATTAAGTGAGGAAATTAATTACGTTGAGTCGGCCACAGATTCAGGTAATTACAGGCAGTGTACGGGATTTTGAGCACACGGTAAAGTCGGGGTTTATGTTATATATATATATATGGTATAGTGATAGTATATATATACGTGTATATATTGTGTGTGATATTAAATTACAGGCAGTGTACGGGATTTTGAGTACACGATAAAGCCGGAATTTATATTATATATATATATACGGTGTAGTGATAATATATATATATATACGTGTATATATTGTCTGTGATATTAAATATCAGTGACTAGATATTTATTCAATTTATATATTCTAATGCTATCAAGGGAGGTTGCGCGATATGGGTGAATCCCCTAGCTTGAGGAGTAGGGCGAGTATATCCCCAGGTCATAGCGTCCGGTATATATGGGTGAGGGATTTATCTCACTTTCAGGGAAGGAATATGACCGCCTCCACTACGTTTATATTTTGGGCCAAGTTGGTGAGCGATTCCAACTTGGAAAAAACTAGGTTTTGTGAGTACACCTAGTGAGACAACATTTTAGAGGGAATCATCCGGTGAGGGTATACTCTAAGGGATGGATATACGTATGTTATATGTGTGGATATTGTGGTAAAGGTACGTATATAATGGTAGTAAATATTATACACGGGTAATAATATAGTGTGTGATGTATTTACTTTATATAACTTGTGACACAGTTATATACTACTATTTAAGAGGAATTAATTAAGTTAAATGTGAGATAACTTATAATTTAAGAATCATTATACTCGGGTTAGAGTAGTATGGCAAGGGGTGGTTATACCAGGACTAGTTGAACGGGGTAGTAAAACTAGGTAGGGTTAAGGTAACCGGTAGGTGTGCACAATAGTGGAGGGGTGAGAATGTCGACAAGGGAGTGCGACACTAACTTAAATATGAAGAGAATTCATGCATTTTAAATTACTGGAGTTAATTCACTTGCTAAATATTTTCAAAATGTTTTGGGTTCTAACCCTTGCTATAAAACTATCTTCAAAACCTTTTAGGTGTCCAGCCACAGGGACGCCAGTATTGATATTCTATTCCAGGGACACTGAGCTGCGGCATATGTGGATGCTATCAGGAGTTTGGATTAGATGCATCATTCATTCATTCATTCCTAGAGTAGGAATCTTGTATCAGTTTCAATTTTATTTAGGGTATGTCGCCCAGACTTTCAGTTCAGTATTCATATGTGTTTAATTCTTGTATTGGATTATTTTTCTTTGGTGGTCGGTGGTTTATTCGGCAGGTTGTGTAATTAATTATTCAGTTGAGTTTTATCCAGTTGTGTGAATGGTTTCTATTTATTTCTGCATGTACTGTTTTGTGTAATTAAAAAGTTAAAATTTGGCACCAGCTTTTGGAATACTAGGTGGTTAGTAAGTTTTAAAAAGTTTTCGCCAGTGACGCTAAGGATGATCCAACTGAGATTCCTGTTTTAATTTGGTATAGGACTGATCACCTGGTATTTTATTAGGCGGGGTATCACATCACCCTTTCATTGATGCCCCTTGATGAATTTGTATATGTTTTACGTTAGAAATCATGTACGTAGGATAATGCAACTGTTTGTTTGATTGTTTGGAAGTTTGGAACGAATTAATATAGGTTTTGAGGATTTATGTTAATGAAACCCGTAGGTAAAGAATTGCAGAATCTAGGCCATGAACTGCTCGATCGATTGATCGATCGATTGACTGGATCGATCGATCGACCCCTCCTAGAAATTCAAACTTTTCCCCCTTTTTATGATTATTCAATCCGAATGTGTAAGGAACCTTGGACATAATTTAAATATCATAATGGGACTTGGGAAGGACTCGTAGGGTATAAGTAGGGTTTGAGTAATATGACTTTATATGAGTTTTAATCGTAGGATTTTGGGGGTATAAATTGTAGTGGAAATCATGCGTACATTAAATTAGGTCTTGTGAGAATTAAGAAGGACTTAGACCAGTAGAGTAGTGAGTGTACACCTACTGATTTTATATTTATCAAGATGATACACTTCGAGAGTCGAGAAGTACTTAAGGACTTACAAAAATTGAGAAAGTAAGAGTGGATTAATTATACGTAGGACTCGGGCACTACGTCTCGCGTATGGTCAGAATATTATGTGAGTTGTGTGTGTACCTATTTGAATGACGATAATATAAATATGTATGTGAATATTTATTATATATATTTCTTTGTGCAATCATACTCGTACTACTTGCTATCATGGAGGTTTGCGCGTTGGGACGGTCTTATCTCGATTGGACTGTATGGGGGATATTGACTTGTAACCTAGCACATAGCATCCCTGGATACAAGCTATCTGAGAAAGACAGTCAAACAGTCCTAAGAGACATGAGGGTATTTGTTGATCTCTTAGTGACTGGAAAATATGATTCGCCTCCAATATGTGTGTTTTGTGTTCATACAGTTTAAGAGTGATTCCGGACTAGTATTTCCCTTTGTATGAGAGATATGGGGACTTGATAGCAGAGTATGCCATCACTATAGATTTATGTGGGGTTCCCTATTAGTATATATATTATGAGTGATAAATATATATACCTGTGATTAATATATTGTACTTGTAAATAAATACGAATTGAATAATTAATAGTAAATGAATTAAGTGGTTGTGAACTTAAGTCCGTATTGAGAAGAATATAAATGGCTTAATATATTCACAAGAAAATTTTATCTGATATAAACTAACTTGAAACAAAATTTGGTGAGGGGAAATTAGGTTAGACTAGTGTATTGGGTTATACTAGTGAGTTGGGTTAGCTTTATCTAGATTAGTTCATTAGTACATTAGGCTTGCAAACTAGTTGAGGGGTGAGTATTCCCATGTGAGTGTCGAGGTACTAACATGTATGTAATATCAACTGGTAAGCATTTTAAGTACTTGTTAAACTATTTGAAAGCTTCTTTAAACTCGGGCTCTGGCCCGTTTCCTGTCATCTCTTCCTTCTCTTGTGTGTGTGTATATATATATATATATATATATATATATATATATATATATATATATATATATATATATATATATATATATATATATATATATATATATATATATATATATATATATATATATATATATATATATATATATATATATATATATATATATATATTACGGGTGCCCAGCCACGGGAGCGTCAGGCTTAGACCTTTGGACTGTTGACGTGCTACAGCTAGTGTGGGAGTTGCAGGTCCTTCCAGTAGATGACTTCCTCCTTGTCATTTCATTCTTCTATTTAGTCTTCATTAGATAGGGCATGTGTCACCCATTTCCAGTTTTATCTAGTTCAGAGAGATTTGTACTCCTGATTAATTTCAGTATTCTGTTTTAGTTGGGATTGCTTTTGATTATTACATTGTCCTGCGATTTAGGTTATTTTATTTGGATTAATTTATCTAGAATGTTTCTTTCATTTGGATGTTTTGGTTTTTTAATATTATTTATGTTCATGAAAATGGTTTTGTATATTAAATCATAACAATAGGACGTAATCTCTAAAATGAAAGGTTTTGACACTTAGCTTAATTATTTATTAGGTGATTAATAAAGAAAAATTGGTTTTCGATAGTGCTTCTAAGAATGAACCTACCAGACATTTTGATTTATTTAATACATGACTGATCACCCGGTATTTAATTAGGCGGGGTGTCACAGGTGGTATCAGAGCATCAGGTTCTAGTGTCCTTAGGATCTGTGAGGCTTATTATGCTTCCGGCATTGATTTATTTGATATAGAGCCCTATGTTTAGGATTGTTGATTTTTATGGTGAGATTTCATTCTCCTACTACAACGTATGTATATTAGTGAATTTTATTTGCATTCAGGCGTGTTCAAACAATGAAGTATGACAAGCGAGGGTTGTTGGGCGGATAGCAGGAGGCAAGGCTTAGTTGAGGTTGTAGAGTATATTCAAGGATGATGGCCGTAGTCCAGGTCACCCCTATTATGGCACGAGAATCCAGGACTATAAAGACGTCTAGGGCATAGCATATAATTTCCAAGTGCTGCCATAGTCAAAAGTGGTGTCAAATTAGACTCACCCAACGTGGTAGGACTGGGAGAGATCCAGAGGAAGCATTGAGGAGAACCATCAGTGGAAGATCTAGAAATGCGGGAATTATGTGTGTTAACCGACGAAGGTAAAATATCGAAGGGCTTTGACTTATGGCATAGTGTGGGTAACGAGGAGTGAAAATTTAGGGTCAAATTTTCTTGACCCGTCATAGAGAAGTTATAATGGTGGGAGTCAACCACCATATTTAGAAGTGAAATGTTATGTCAATTGAAGGATCTTAGGTACGATTTACGATTTGATCGTAAGTTCCTTTATTATATGTTTAGGTTAAGATGTGAATGTTGTTCTGAACTCATTACAGGAAGTCCAGACAGAGGTTCATGTGTGAAAATGATTCTAATTATTTAGCAAATCTTGTGAAGGATCAAGTAAATACAAATGGAGAAGAGAATTTCAAGTGGGAAATCGATTCGTAAGGAAAGTTGACAACACTTAAAGGGAATTCTACTGGATAATCGATCCATATGGTGATAATGTCACGCATTGTCCATAGAGATGTTAACATTTCTCTGTAAAGGGAGCTAAAGGAATCGAAATATTTAGTTAGGGAGTAAGACTGGATGAAGCGCAGTTAGTGAAACGCCGGAAGGGGGAACTATCAGGGGGCCCATTTAAATGATTCGAGTAGTTGAATCCTCACCAAGTGATGGTGAATTCAGTAAGACCTATCGAAGCCAGTAGTGTGTTCATAGGGCCAACAAAGCTAAGGGAACAACGGGGATAGCCATCAGGAATCGAGCCTACAAAAGTCCGAGAGAAGGATAACCCTAATATGGTAAGTATGACCGGTGATAAGTGGATTATGCATAAAGGTATTTTGTGGAGAATGAAATCACAAGCGTTAATATTTCCCGAAGCCAGTAAAGGCACAAGAGTAGGGTGCCTAGTAAAGGGTAATGATTAAAGTAGTTTTTGTTTTGGTTCAGATAAGTGTGTTATGTTCGAAAACCATTTGAGAAGCCAGGGCGATTGGAAAGGTACAAGTATGAGTTTTACCCTCGGAGGATGAGGCGTGTTTTATGTGAGACGAGTGAGTCACTATATATTGATTATTTCTAAATTCATAAGTGAGACGAGTTTAATACGTATATCAATAATGTTACTATTATGTGAATGCCTTCCCTGGTATATTGGGGTTATCTATAGTGTTATCCACGAAGGATGAATGGGTTTGTTGATAGTAGTTTATACCTTATTGAGGTTACTCGTTTTAATTATGTGTTATACGAGTATGATATTATCTTGATTATAGTTTTATAGTAATAATTAGACCGATAGTGGGCGGATATCACAAGTCTATCAGGGTTGCTGTCATAGTGCATGATGTTTTGTTCTGGCAAAGCCTCAGCTACGAGAGGGTAGGGCTCGCATGTATATCATATATTATAGATACTTCTAAGAGTATAGTGGTATCGAAATGCTTAGTCATGGGGTGTGTAAGTAATTTATTGTCTTGATTCTATGAGTATTGGGCTTATATATGAGCGAAAAGATTTAACTCATTATTACGTTAGTGCTCAGGACTTGGTGATAGGAAGAGCTCATTGTTATATCTATCCTTTAGAGATGCGGGAGTTAAGATTTATATTCATATGTTTGGGGACAGGTTTTTGAGAGTCCCGATTGTATGTGTATGAGGTTTATGGAATGTGATTACCACTAATGATGAGCGGTAGTGCAATTAGCAAAAAGCTCTTTGTTTAAGTGTAATTGTGGGAGGAGATGTAGCTTTTAACGGATTTCGATAACCGAGAATGTTAGGTAGTAGTGTATCCGGGGGTTCCTTGTTTAGATTTCTCTTTGTGAGATATCCCATGCATGAAACTTAACGTAAGGTTGGAAGTAAGGAGATGTTTGGTCATTAATCCATGAGTCCGATACCTCGATTGTTATAGGAGCAAGTAATAATAACTGTAAGTTGGAAGTTAAATTAGGATTTAAGGCTAGTGGATCCGGTTGTGTGGTAAAGAAGCATTGAAAATTTTATTTTATCATCACGAGTTGAAAGGTGGAACGATATTAAAGAGGATTTAAAATTTCAATTTATGGGGTGATTGGGAATACCCAAGTGTTATATCCACGTTGTGAGTACATGGGAAACAAAGAATTAAGTTTTATATTTGAATCATATGTGATGTTTATGCCAGTATGCACGGTTTATTGAGTGTGTGGGCATCCTAGTTAGCTGATGTCAAAATCGTCTGGGTTAAAGGGAAGTAGGAATAGATGGGTGAAATATATGCCTATGAGACTAATATAACAAAGTAGAAATGGAAGAGTGGATTAAGCATCATGTGAGAAGGACGATAATCCATATACGTGTGCAACCAGAGTAGCACTCACAAATTTGGTTGAAAGGCTATGGGAAGCCATTTAAAAAGGGGTATTCCTTAAGAAATGTAAGATTTAACTATTATGGAAAACACTTGGAGAGGATTTTACCTAGTCAAATGTTGAGAACGACTTGCTTGTATGTAGAATGATGATGTTAGTACGGTATAAAAATTCTAAAAGCGTACATCGTGGAGAAACGTTCATGAGTCAAAACTTTCGGTATACACCGAGGAAAGAAGGGTAGTATTAAGTATCACTTAATGTGAGACATTATAAGTGGAAGTCGATATTGAGCGGGACATAGTCAGTAGTATCCGTGCGCACCACTCATAGATAGAAATCGGTTGGAGCAAGAGGATTAACCAGAGAATTTTGTAACAAGCCGGAGATTCTTGTAATGGAAGAGGGCAATCCATTTGGTAAAATTATTTGATGGGTTCCCAACCTCAATATAAGGTCACAGGTACCTTCGAATGTGTGGAAGAATTTGATCTAAAATAAAGTAATTGTTATTCTTTTGGGTGAGTTACACTATTAGATAGTATGACCCAGTCTTTCTTTGAAAAGAAGGATTGCACTGGTAAGTGGTCCTGTCAGATATTTTTCTGAACTAGAATGAGATCCTTGAACCCCACCTTTAATACAGGATTTCAGGAAGCATTGGGGATGACATTTTGTTTTCAGAAGCTTGCATCACCTATAGCCCAAGGAGTAGGCGAAAAGTGATAAACGACTAGTGGAGTAGTATGAATGTAATTTTGGACTCATTGTAGTCATTTCATATCCGCAACAATTATAACTGGTAAGTAAAGTATATTACGGTACTTGGGAGAAGATATTACCCAATGGTAGAGTGGTGTGTAAGCACTCATACCTGTTTATTGTGGACAAAGTGCTTATCGAGGTCTTGTGTGGAAAAACCTTAACTATTTTTCCCTGGTAGTTTAGAGGTGAGCAGATAATCAGAAATTTCTTATTGGTCAAGTTAGAGTTCGAAGACTATAGTTGAATTACGACGGCTGTTTTAGGTGACTTTTAACTGTCGTAAGAGTTATGTCGCCAAAAATCAAGATTCGAAGAACTGACAAGAGTAGTTAGATGTTCATATGGTTTCTCTCAGGATGGGAGTTTTATGTTTAGATAAATATGAGTAGTTGACACGTAGTGAGGTGAGACCTCCCAATAATATTGAGATAATGGGACTAATGATGTATAGGCTCGTCTCATTCGAATGTCGTCGATTATAAGCACAATGTGAAGTGTCGTTATTGAGGTGTGACCACATAACTGATAAAGTGTTGAGAGTGTTAAACAAACTTTCTATGAGGCAGGGGCTATAGTGATTGAGCGCCTTACTCTGAAGTTAATTTTGCATACTGATAAAGTATCCAAAATTGTTTTTCCAGGTAGGCCTTATTTTCCGAATTTTGGGACGAAATTCCCTTATTAGTGATTGAGCACCTTACCATAATTATTTTACCAGGTATGTAATACCCCGTATCTTTATGGCATTTAATTGTGGGATTAACATGTACAAGTGCATAGACATTCAGGGACGGTTACTGGCTTCCTACAAGCTAGTGGGTTCCACCTTACAGTGGTGTGAGTCCACTACCACCTTGGAAGAGAGGGATACTATGACGATTCAGAGCTTTTGGGTGCCGTTCGATCGCAAATACTTTCCTTCCACTGTGCAGACAGAGATAAGGCGAAAACTATTGAATCTAAGTAGTAAAGTACAGTTGTCGCTGAGTATGAGGAAGAGTTCATGAGACTAATTACTATTATGCCAGATGAGGCACCCACCGAAGAGAAGAAGATTCGAATGTTCATGGATGGTTTGACTTGAAGGATTCGCCAGCACCTCTTGGGTAATCTGTCATTAGGTACTTATATTTATGTGCTCAATGCAGCCCTATTGCATTTCCAGTATAAGCACTTCCACCATCAGGGAAGTAAACGAGTTGAAGAGTCCATCCAGCAGGGCCTGACAGAGGTAATAGTGCTAGTGGGGCACCAGCAGCTCAGGGGAAGGTCCGTCAGGGTGAGTAGAGTTCCCATCAGGGGGACCCTACTAAACAATTTCGATCTGGCCACTCTAAGCAGGGATATGGAGGCTATAAGTAGGTCCAGTCTAGTCAGAAGGGCCAGTAGGGCCAATATCAGGTCCATCAGGGTCAAAAGTGGTATCAGTAAGGCCAGCGGAGGGTTGGTAACGACTATCAGGGACGAGGACAGTAGGGACAAAGGGGAGGAAACTTCAGGGGAAGATGCTTTGGTTATGGCAAGAATGTCCATAGACGTCAAGATTGTCTTGAGGGGGACAGGGGGCATATTGAGATGAATATAACTGACTTAATATATTCATAAGAAAAGGTTATCTGATATAAACTATAATAATTCGATTACTTGAAACAAAATTTGGTGAAGGGAAATTGGGTTGGACTAATGTATTGGGTTAGACTAGTGAATTGGGTTAGCTTTATCTAGATTAGTTCATTAGTACATTAGGCTTGTACACTAGTTAAGAGGTGAGAATTTCCAAGTGAGTGTCGATGTACTAACATGTATGTAATATCAACTGGTAAGAATTTTAAATACTTGCTAAACTATTTTAAAGTTGTTTTACACTCGAGCTCTAACCCGTTTCCTGTCATCTCTTCCTTCACTTGTATATATATATATATATATATATATATATATATATATTGCATGAGCCTAGCCACAAGGGCGTCAAGCTTAGACCTATGGACTATTGACGTGCTGCAGCAAGTGAGGGAGTTGCAGGTCCTTGTAGTAGATGACATCCTCTTCGTTTTCTCAGTCTTCCATTTAGCCATCATTAGATAGGGAATGTGTCGCCCATTTCCCGTTTTATCTAGTTCAGAGAGATTTTTACTCTTGATTTATTTCAGTATTCTGTTTTAGTTGGGATTGCTTTTGATTATTACATTATCCTGTAATTTGGGATATTTTATTCTGATTAATTTATCCAGCATGTTTCTTTCATTTGGATGTTTTTTTTTTTAATATTATTCGTGTTCATGAAAATGGTTTTGTATATTAAATCATAACAATAGGACTTAATCTCTAAAATGAAAGGGTTTAACACTTAGCTTAATTATTTATTAAGTGATTATTAAAGAAAAATTATTTTTCGATAGTGATGCTAAGAATGAACCTATCGGACACTTTGATTTAATTTAATAAAGGACTGGTCACACGATATTTAATTAGGCGGGGTGTCACACTTTGGTAGAATTTGTTATGTCTGTAAGGATAGAGAACATCTGTCTAAATTCGAAACCAGAGGAGATAAAGCCATTTTCTTAGGATATTCTCCGAATAGTAGAGCCTACCGTGTCTGCAATCTTCGTACCAAAACCATATGGAATCCATTAATGTGGTTGTAAGTGACACTAATGTAAAAGTAAGACCAAAGAACCAATTATTGTGGATGAGTCTGAAAACATTTTAAATTACGACTCTTTAGAAATAGTTGAATCTTTACCAATTGATACCCCTGAAGTACCTAATTGTGTTTCCAAAGATTAGCCTTTCGATAGTGTAGTTGGTAACCCTACTAAGTCTGTTCGCACGGGATCTCGACTTTTAAAAATAAGACTGGTTAATCTGGGATGATTATTTGGACTAGAGCTAGATTAGTTGCCCAAGGCTACTCTCAGATTGAAGGAATAGATTTCAAGGAAACTTTTGCTCCTGTCACTCGCCTCGAATCTGTTCGCTTACTTTTTGCCATAGCTTGTCATTTTCATTTCACACTATATCAAATGGATGTTAAGTAAGCCTACCTTAATGGAATTTTAACTGAGGAGACCTATGTAGAACAACCTAAAGGGTTTGTTGACCCTCATCACCCAAATTATCTCTATCGTCTTAAAAAGGCTCTTTATGGGTCAAAACAAGCTCCTAGAGCTTGGTATGAGCATCTATCCACCTTTCTTTTAGATAGTGGATTTAGGAGAGGAGGTAATGACCAAACCTTGCTTGTCAAACACTTTGATAACATCATTACTATTGCTCAAGTTTATGTTGACGATATTATTTTTGGATCCACCTCCCCTTTAGAAGTTAAGACCTTCTCGGATATTATGCACAAAGAATTTCAGATGTCACTTATGGGAGAGTTACAATTCTTCTTAGGGCTCCAAGTTAAACAAAATTTAGATGGATTATTTATATCGCAATCCAAATACGCTTTAGAGATTGTCAATAAGTTTGGCCTAGAAACAACTAAAGAAGTTAGGACTCCTATGAGTACTTCTGT
The DNA here is from genome assembly GCA_949130495.1 of Sambucus nigra. Classification (NCBI taxonomy): domain Eukaryota; kingdom Viridiplantae; phylum Streptophyta; class Magnoliopsida; order Dipsacales; family Adoxaceae; genus Sambucus; species Sambucus nigra. The sequence goes on from OX422220.1 coordinate 25,366,824, forward strand.
CAAACTTTCTAAAGATGAGAATGGGAAATCGATTGATTCCACCTTGTACCGTAGTATGATAGGAAGCTTACTTTTCCTTACTGCCTCCCATCCTGATATCATGTACTTTGTCTGCATGTGTTCCTGTTATCAAAATAATCCTAAAGAAAGTCACCTATTGTGCGTTAAAAGAATTATCAAATACATCAAAGGAACTCTAAACATAAGACTTTGGTACACTTAAGACACTTTTAGTACTATACTAGGTTTCACCGATGCTGATTGGGCCGATTGTACCAATGATAGTAAGAGTACTTCAGGAGCGTGTTACTACATTGGTAACAATTTGGTAGGATGGAGTAGTAAGAAACAAAACTGCACTTCCTTGTCTACTTCCGAATCAGAATAAATTGCAGTAAGAAGTTGTTGTGCACAATTACTTTGGCAAAAACAAATGCTGAAAGATTACAGTATAACTAAAGATAAGTTACATCCCTATTGTGACAATCAAAGTGTGATTAATATTTCTAAAAGTCTACTTCAGCACTCTCGTACCAAACAAATTAAATGTGACACCCCGACTAATTAAATATCGGGTAGCTACTCCTTTATTAAATTAATTCAAAATGCCAGGTTGGTTCAGTTAATAGCATCACTGTCGAAAACATTTTAATAATTACTAACCACCTAGTATTTAAAAAGTAAGTTGCCAAATTTTAAGTTAAGTCTGATTAACATGCAATAAAAGAATAATGAAAGAACAACATAATCCATTCACCATAACGAAGTAATGAAATAACCAACACATAGTAATAAGAGGTCCGGAGGAAAACTCCTCTCAACCATACCACAACTGAAAGTAAAAATGACAAGTCTGAATCCTGAATTAATTACATGCCCGAAATCTGAATAACTGAAATAAATGAAATGTCTAAAAGAAATGGGCGACATGTCCTACAACTGATAATATGGTGAATATATAATCAAAGTAGATGAAGCGTCTACTAGAAAGGTCCTGTAACTTCCACAAACAGCTACAGCTCGTCACCTGAATGAGAATCCTAAGTATGGTGTCCTTGTGGCTGGGCACCTAAAATGGTTTTTACAAAAATAGGTTTGAAAGCAAATGGGTCAGAGCCCGAAAGTGGAAATCATTTTAAAAACAGCAAGTGTTTTAATATCATTAAAACATTAAATGCAAAATACATGTTAGGACGTGCACTCACATGAAATTCTCACCTCTCGACTACATGTGCACTCCTAACGTACCGTACCCATCTATACGACATCCATATCTAACGAAACCGTAATAAGTTCTACCCCTTACTACTCGATCCCCATATTACATTATAGTGTTATCAAATAAGTAGAGGGCTTTACTTAAACTCAGATTCTCAATTAGTAATACCATTCACTATCATTTAACCCGTTATGTTTTCTCAAAACATTACCATAATATTATTCACAATACCAATCATAAAAGTTCTCATTAATTAAGTGTATATTATTCACATCATAAATATACAATACAAGCACCCCGAGACTAGCTGCGGTGCACACATACTCTGCTATCCATCCCGATACATCACGTACATAAGGACCACATATTCCGAATCTCTCAGGAATAGTTCAGATAACAACATCACAAATAATGGAGGCGAACACAGTCACATCACATGGGTCACGCACATACCTACGCTCCCACGATCAGCAGACTTATTAACATCCCAATAAGTCCTTCTCTGACCTATGTTCATCGAGGTAACCAGTCTAAATCAGGGCAACACAAGGATTAGAGGGCCCTAAGCGAACGTAAACCTCCCGTGATAGCAAGTATGGTAGGTATGTCATACACATAAAGTCAATACATATACTAAGTAATCACACATCTTAGTAATCACCATACTATATTGGTGGTACACTTGTCATTCTCGTACCGACATATAATACTACAAAATTTATATGTTCCCGGTTAATATAATAAATTAGGCCGTTAATAGTTCTCACATCGTAATAGACACTCACGTCCTACTTCATATTTCCCCTTAGGTTCAAACTACACTACTAGGTTTGACTCCTCATTACATCCCAAACATACCAAATATATCAATTAATCATCAAGGGAAGGTTATCTCTACATATACACATGGTTACGGGACACTCGGGATCAAAACAGGCTAAAAAGCCTAAACTGTCAACTCGTTCGAAGTCTCGTTCGAACGAGGCTGTTCGAACGAGAGTTCGTTCGAACGAAGTGGGCTATCTAACGAGTTATCGTTCGAACGAACTTATCGAACGAACTTCACCCTCGTTAGAAGTCAATGGTCAACTCGTTAGAAGCTCGTTCGAACGAGCTAGTTCGAATGACCTGGGCAGGTCTTCTAACGAGTGGCCAGTTTCGAGCCCAGAAATCCTTATTTCGTTTTTCCCTCTTATCTACACCTCAAATCTCATCCAAAAATAAATCCAACGATTGTTTAAGGTTACTAATTGTCCCTAAACATCCTTAGGTCACATATTAACATGTTTGGGGGTGTTAATTCATCCTAACATCAATCAAATATCAAATCTCTACATATTTTTCCCCAAATTTTAAACACATGAACCCTAAGATTTATAAATCATCAAGGAGCCTAATTAAATCCGTTTTTGGTTTCATACTAATTGTAATATCATCAGAATAATCATCGACTACAAATCTACATACGATTTCCTCATCAAGAATGTAACTTCTATTACCAATTTAATGGGTTTTTCATTAACTCCCAAGAACAATTAGATTTTTATCAATTCCTAAACATGAAGGAAACATTCTCTGAAATTAATTGAAATTAAACCACTTGCCTGATATGAATCTCTGATTTGATGACGAATTTGATGAATGGTTCTCTCTCTCTGCAGGATTCTCCTCTTTCTCTCCCTCTACAAGCTTTCCTCCAAGTAACAATGGTGGCTAGGGTTTTTGCCTAAGGAACTCTTTTGGAACAAGTTTCGATAACTTCCGTAGCCTATTTGGGTATTAGTGGGCTTAGTGGGTTAATGCTAAATCAGATATTAATTCCCAATTTTCGTAGGTTTTAATTCTCCAAAATCCAAAATTACCAAAATGCCCTTCTAAGTTACCGGTATGGCCCAATAATGCCCCGGGACCCAAACTAAACCCCCGGCTAGTGTTTTCTGACTATTTTGACCCTTCCGGATGCGTTGGCGCACTCAAAACGACCATACGGATAATAGAAATAAAATTCACTTTTTAATTAACATAATTATATTCCTGACGCGACTGTCACACGCGTCTCAATAAAATTTTCCAACTTGCCGTATTTAAATCTCATGACAATTTTCATAATTCAATAACCATATATATAGTCATATATATACATCATATTCAAATACCAACTCACATCTTGTTAGTATTTTATCCGGATTAATTTCCAATTAATTCACATTTAATTTAATAAATCCCAAAAATAAATATCACGAAAAATACGGGGTATTACATACTTCCCCCCTAATAACTGAATTTCGTCCCGAAATTCGGAACTAGGAAGTACCAGGTAAGAATAACTCTGGATAACGTTCGCGCATCTCATCCTCGCGCTCCCAGGTGGACTCCTCGACATTATGATGTCGCCACTGAACACGTACCAACGGAACTATCTTTGACCGCAGTTTTCGCTCACTTCGGTCCAAAATAGCAATCGGCCCCTCCTCGTAGGAGCTATCGGGCTGAAGATCGATGTCCTCCAAAGCAATGTGAGAATGAGCCAAATCTTCTCTAAGATATTTCCTTAGCGAGGAAATATGAAACACGTCATGAATTCGATGCAAATGCTCCGGTAACCCAAGCCTATACGCAACCGGTCCAATTCGCTCAATAATAGGAAATGGACCCACATATCTCGGTGCCAACTTCCCCTTCTTCCCGAATCGCATAATCCCCTTCATAGGAGATACTCTGAGCAAAACTTGGTCCCCCACTTGGAACTCTCTAAAGAACCTCTTCGCATCAGCATACCTCTTCTGCCGATCCTGAGCTACCCGAATGTGACTCCGAATCAATTCTATCCTTGCCGAAGTATCCTGAATCACTTCCGGCCCAAGTAGTTTGTTGTCCCCCACCTCCAACCAACATGCTGGGTAACGACAAGGTCTACCATACAATGCCTCAAATGGAGCCATGCCAATAGTGAACCGGTAGGAGTTGTTGTAAGCAAACTCCACCAGTGGAAGATACTACTCCCATCCACCCCCAAAATCAATGATGCTCATCCGTAGCATGTCCTCCAACATCTGATTTGTACGCTCAGTTTGCCCATCAGTCTGCGGGTGATACGCCGTACTCAACCGCAATTCCGTGCCCATGGCCTCCTGAAAACTCTCCCAAAACCGTGAAACAAATATCTTATCTCGGTCAGACACGATATTTAGGGGCACACCGTGAAGTCTCACTATCTCTGAAATAAAGAGTTGGGCATACTGTCCCGTAGTGTAATCCGTCCTTACGGGTAGAAAATGAGCGACTTTGGTCAACCTGTCCATAATTACCCAAATGGAGTCGTGACCTCTCTGTGACGTAGGCAACCCCGTGATAAAATCCATGGATATGCTCTCCCATATCCACATCGGGACCTCCAATGGATGTAGCAGTCTTGCCGGTCTCTGATGATCCACTTTTACTAGCTGACAAGTGGCACATTTAGAAACAAACTCGGCAATATCTCTCTTTATCCCGCTCCACCAATACTGTCGTCTCATGTCTTGGTACATTTTGTCCCCACCGGGATGTACTGCGAACCGTGAGACTCTGCCATAACCTCATGCCGCAATTCCTCTCCTTTCGGAACTACCAATCTCCCATTGAAGCGTAATCCCCCGTCTGAGCTAACGGTATAGGATTCGGCTCCCTCTGCTAGTAATCCAACTATCAGTTCCTGACAGAAAGAGTCATCTGCTTGTGCCTTGACCACTCTCGTGACAATCTGCGGTGTAACAGTCATTACCGACATGAACGATCGGGCCACTGCATCCTGGTGTCCCAATTCCTTCCACTTGGCCTTCCACACTTCTGCCACTTCATCTGCTGGACTACGACTCAATGCGTCTGCTACCACGTTAGCCTTCCCCGGGTGATATTGGATATCAAAATGATAGTCCTTCACAAACTCAAGCCACCTTCGCTGCCGCATATTCAACTCCTTCTGCGTGAATAGGTACTGTAGGGACTTGTGGTCCGTGAACAACCGAAACTTCTCCCCTAAAAGATAATGTCTCCATATCCGAAAGTCAAATACAACTGCCGCCAACTCTAAGTCATGAGTGGGGTAATTCTTCTCGTGAGGCTTAAGCTTACGGGAAGCATAAGCTATGGTCTGATTCTCCTACTGTAATACACCTCCAAGTCCTTGTAAGGATGCATCGGTGTAGACTAGATACTCAACTCCCGGTCTCGATAATGCTAACATAGGTGCTGAGGTCAACTTATCCTTCAACTTGTCAAATGCCAACTGACAGGCATTATTCCAGATGAATGGCACACCCTTACGAGTCAGATATATTAAAGGGCCCTCTATCTTCGAAAATCCCCGAATGAACCTCCTGTAGTATCCTGCTAAACCCAAGAAACTACGAATTTCTGTTGGTGTCGTGGGCTGTCCCCACTCCCTCACCGCGGATACTTTCCCCGGATCAACAGATATTCCCCGATCAGAAATAATTTGTCCCAAAAACTGGACCTCCTTCAGCCAAAACCCGCATTTCTCATATTTTGCATACAGCTTGTTCTGACGTAGTGTCTGCAAAACTTGACTCAAATGCTCGGCGTGCTCCTCCTCTGTCTGAGAGTAAACCAGAATATCATCGATGAAGACAATCACAAACTGATCTAGAAAATCTCTGAACACTCTATTCATTAAGTCCATAAACACGGCTGGAGCATTGGTCAAACCAAAAGTCATAACCCAAAACTCGTAAGAACCATATCTCGATAAGAACGTAGTCTTCGAGACGTCCTCCTCCCTAATACGCAACTAATGGTATCCCGATCTAAGATCAATCTTTGAGAAGAAAGAAGCTCCTCTCAACTGGTCGAATAAGTCATCGATTCGAGGCAACGGATACTTATTCCGTATCGTGACCTTATTCAACTCTCGGTAGTCCACACACAATCTCAGTGAACCATCTCTCTTCTTCACGAACAACACAGGGGCACCCCACGACGAAGTACTCCTCCGAATAAACCCCTGACCCAACAACTGCTCAATCTGATCCTGTAACTCCCTCATCTCAACTGGAGCCATACGGTACGGTGCATGTGCTATAAGTCTCGTATCTGGCAATAAGTCTATAACAAATTCTATCTCTCGACTGGGGGGTAGGCCTGGTATCTCCTGAAATACATCTGAATACTTCTGAAAACTGGGATTGAATCTAAAGGAATCACAACCTCCTTAGAGGTATCCTCCTCTATATAATACAAATGAGCGGTCGAGCCTCCCTCTGGGCGAGGCATCGCCACTACAAACATCTCTTGCCCTGGAATGGCAAAAATAATGCTCCCACCGAAGCAATCAATCATGGCTCTATAATCCGCGAGCCAATCCATACCAATAATCACATCGTGAACATGCATATCTAATACCAACATATCTGCAGGTAATACCAGACTACCAATCTCTACCCCCACTCCCCGGCATATAAAGAAAATAAGTGACCCACTCCCCAATGGTGAGTCCACACACATCACTGTGCTCTCTGTCGTAGCTAACAATCCTAAGGCTTTCGCAAAATGTGTAGCTATAAAACAATGTGTTGCCCCCGTATCAAACAAAACCCGACCCATAGTACCATGGATAGGAAACATACCCTCAATCGCGGGTGGTGCCTGTGGAGCTGCTGCCTGGTGGATGTTATAGACACGTTAATACTGTAACTGTCCCTACTATACAGGAACTGCTAGAATGGCTGGAAGAGCTGGCACCTGGGCTGGAGCTGGAAGGGACGGTGGAAAAAGTGGCCTCTATGGCTCATGTCGAGCACCCTGCTACTGCTGCGGGGCCCTGCCCCTATCAGGACAGCCCTGGAGTTTATGGTCAGTCTTGCCACAAATGAAACACTTCTCCGGGAAGTTTCCCCCTCTCTGTCCCTGCTGCCCCCGGCCCTGGTGGCCGTTACCGTTCCTCCCCTGGCCCTGCTGGCCCTGCTGAAACTGCTGTTGACCATTCTGACCCTGCTGGTTCTGATGGACGTTCGGACCCTGTCGAAAACCTCCCTGTCCGTGCCTGAAGTTTCCCGACCTGAACCTCTTGTGATCCCCCTGCTGGGTACCCTGATCACCCTGTCTCTGCCCTTGGACAGATTGAGCCCCACTGGCACCATGTCCTCCAGTCCTGCCCTGATGGCTGGACTCTCCTGACCTCTTGCCTTCAGTCATGTGAAAGCGATGATCCTGGCAATGGAGCAATGCAACGTTAACCACATCAGAATAAGTGGCTAACGAGAGGTTCCCTAACAAGTGCTGACGAATCCTCCATGTCAACCCGTCCGTAAATTTTTGTATCTTCTTTTCCTCCGTCGGTATCTCATCCGGAACAATGTTCAGAAGATCAGTGAATTCGGTCTCATACTCGGCCACAGTCTTACCCTCTTGCTTGAGGCTCATCAACTTTCTTCTCATCTCCGTGTGAACAGCTGACGGAAAGTACTTGCGGTCGAACCGCACCCAAAACTCCTGAATGGTAAGAGTATCTCTCTCCTCCACGGTGGTAATAGACTCCCACCACTGCAGTGCAGACCCCACTAGATTAAAGGTAGCTAGTATCTGCCTCTGGACATCGGTTCACTCATACATCCTCAGGTGTCACTGGATGTCCTTCCTCCACTGACTCAAAACTACCACATCGGAGCTACCTGCGAACTCCGGAGGGTGTGCTTTCTGAAAAGCATCACGTACACGTTCCCAAGCAGACGGAAATGCATGTGCCTGAACTGGTGCGGCTACTGGCGCCTGAGGTGGTGCCTGCTGAACTACAGCTAGTGCGGCATTTACCACCTGAGCCACAATGGCTGCAACCTCGGCGGCATTCATCGAGCCCTGAACTGGTGCGGGCTGTGGTTCTAGCGTCGCATTCCTGGGAACCCTTTGTGCCCGTCGTGGAGGCATCTGAAATAATAATGAAGTTTATAAGTTCGCAGTTATAAACTTAAAATAGCTGAAGAACGTAGCACATACAAGAGAATACAACAGTCCTAAAATATAGGGCTCTATATAAAAGAAAGCTCAACGGAAAACATAATAAGCCGTACAGATCCTAAAGGACACTAGAACCTGATGCTCTGATACCACCTGTGACACCCCTACTAATTAAATACCGGGTAGCTACTCCTTTATTAAATTAATTCAAAATGCCAAGTTGGTTCAGTTAATAGCATCACTGTAGAAAACATTTTAATAATTACTAACCACCTAGTATTTAAAAAGTAAGTTGCCAAATTTTAAGTTAAGTCTGATTAACATGGAATAAAAGAATAATGAAAGAACAACATAATCCATTCACCATAACGAAGTAATGAAATAACCAACACATAGTAATAAGAGGTCCGGAGGAAAACTCCTCTCAACCATACCACAACTGAAAGTAAAAATGACAAGTCTGAATCCTGAATTAATTACATGCCCGAAATCTGAATAACTGAAATAAATGAAATGTCTAAAATAAATGGGCGACATGCCCTACAACTGATAATATGCTGAATATATAATCAAAGTAGATGAAGCATCTACTAGCAAGGTCCTTTAACTTCCACAAACAGCTACAGCTCGTCACCTGAATGAGAATCCTAAGCATGGTGTCCTTGTGGCTGGGCACCTAAAATGGTTTTTACAAAAATAGGTTTGAAAGCAAATGGGTCAGAGCCCGAAAGTGGAAATCATTTTAAAAATAGCAAGTGTTTTAATATCATTAAAACATTAAATGCAAAATACATGTTAGGACGTGCACTCACATGAAATTCTCACCTCTCGACTACATGTGCACTCCTAACGTACCGTACCCATCTATACGACATCCATATCTAACGAAACCGTAATAAGTTCTACCCCTTACTACTCGATCCCCATATTACATTCTAGCGTTATCAAATAATTAGAGGGCTTTACTTAAACTCAGATTCTCAATTAGTAATACCATTCACTATCATTTAACCCGTTATGTTTTCTCAAAACATTACCATAATATTATTCACAATACCAATCATAAAAGTTCCCATTAATTAAGTGTATATTATTCACGTCATAAATATACAATAAAAGCACCCCGAGACTAGCTGCGGTGCACACATACTCTGCTATCCATCCCGATACATCACGTACATAAGGACCACATATTCCGAATCTCTCAGGAATAGTTCAGATAACAACATCACAAATAATGGAGGCGAACACAGTCACATCACATGGGTCACGCACATACCTACGCTCCCTCGATCAGCAGACTTATTAACATCCCAATAAGTCCTTCTCTGACCTATGTTCATCGAGGTAACTAGTCTAAATCCGGGCAACACAAGGATTAGAGGGCCCTAAGCGAACGTAAACCTCCCGTGATAGCAAGTATGGTAGGTATGTCATACACATAAAGTCAGTACATATACTAAGTAATCACACATCTTAGTAATCACCATACTATATTGGTGGTACACTTGTCATTCTCGTACCGACATATAATACTACAAAATTTATATGATCCCGGTTAATATAATAAATTAGGCCGTCAATAGTTCTCACATCGTAATAGACACTCACGTCCTACTTCATATTTCCCCTTAGGTTCAAACTACACTACTAGGTTTGACTCCTCATTACATCCCAAACATCCCAAATATATCAATTAATCATCAAGGGAAGGTTATCTCTACATATACACATGGTTACGGGACACTCGGGATCAAAACAGGCTAAAAAGCCTAAACTGTCAACTCGTTCGAAGTCTCGTTCGAACGAGGCTGTTCGAACGAGAGTTCGTTCGAACGAAGTGGGCTATCTAATGAGTTCTCGTTCGAACGAACTTATCGAACGAACTTCACCCTCATTAGAAGTCAATGGTCAACTCGTTAGAAGCTCGTTCGAACGAGCTAGTTCGAATGACCTGGGCAGGTCTTCTAACGAGTGGCCAGTTTCGAGCCCAGAAATCCTTATTTCGTTTTTCCCTCTTCTCTACACCTCATATCTCATCCAAACATAAATCCAACGATTGTTTAAGGTTACTAATCGTCCCTAAACATCCTTAGGTCACATATTAACATGTTTGGGGGTGTTAATTCATCCTAACATTAATCAAATATCAAATCTCTACATATTTTTCCCCAAATTTTAAACACATGAACCCTTAGATTTATAAATCATCAGGGAGCCTAATTAAATCCGTTTTTGGTTTCATACTAATTGTAATATCATCAGAATAATCATCGACTACAAATCTACATACGATTCCTCATCAAGAATGTAACTTCTATTACCAATTTAATGGGTTTTTCATTAACTCCCAAGAACAATAAGATTTTTATCAATTCCTAAACATGGAGGAAACATTCTCTAAAATTAATTGAAATTAAACCACTTGCCTGATATGAATCTCTGATTTGATGACAAATTTGATGAATGGTTCTCTCTCTCTGCAGGATTCTCCTCTTTCTCTCCCTCTACAAGCTTTCCTCCAAGTAACAATGGTGGCTAGGGTTTTTGCCTAAGGAACTCTTTTGGAACAAGTTTCAATAACTTCCGTAGCCTATTTGGGTATTAGTGGGCTTAGTGGGTTAATGCTAAATCAGATATTAATTCCCAATTTTCGTAGGTTTTAATTCTCCAAAATCCAAAATTACCAAAATGCCCTTCTAAGTTACCGGTATGGCCCAATAATGCCTCGGGACCCAAACTAAACCCCCGGCTAGTGTTTTCTGACTATTTCGACCCTTCTGGACGCGTTGGCGCACTCAAAATGACCATACGGATAATAGAAATAAAATTCACTTTTTTAATTAACATAATTATATTCCTGACGCGACTATCACACGCGTCTCAATAAAATTTTCCAACTTGCCGTATTTAAATCTCACGACAATTTTCATAATTCAATAACCATATATATAGTCATATATATACATCATATTCAAATACCAACTCACATCTCGCTAGTATTTTATCTGGATTAATTCCCAATTAATTCACACTTAATTTAATAAATCCCAAAATTAAATATCACGAAAAATACGGGGTATTACATTAAAATCAGATATCATTTCATACGCGAGTTAGTTGAATCTAAGGAGTTAGAATTTAATTACCTACCTAATAAATTGCAATTAGCTGACTTGTTTATCAAAACTTTAGACTTTCTTCGATTTGAATCTTTGCTCAATTCTACTGGTATGGTCATGGCAGAACAATGATTTATTATTTTCTACTTATTTTCTTTGCCCTTCGTCCATTTGAGACAAAATGGTGGAGAAATTTAAGTCCTCTTAGACATTTTGGTGTATTATCAACTAAAAAGCTTGATCTTAGTTATCTTATTTTCATAACAGAATTTTGTTAGGGTATTGGTCTGTATCTGGTTGAGTTATGTAATTTTATCTTTCTAGGATATTGGGTCGATAGAATTTTTGTATTGGAATAGGATTTTCTTATTTCTTTTATATTCCTACGAGTCCTAGATGACTGAAAGGCGATTTTGTCTCATATTTCCAAAGGGGGAGATTGAAGTACTCTATATCTTTGACTTATTTGATTCTATATTATATAAGTGCTCATCTAGTTTCGAAATAGGGACAAAATAGAGTCATACCCTTTCAAACTAAAGAACCTTCAGACTCTAAATTTTGACTTCCTCTAATAGTCCAAAAGGTATAAGCAACAAAACATCACCTAGGATGCATTCATGTGTTTCATATGTGCTTGCCTTATTCATTATTTGGTTGTGTGTGAGTTAAATCCCTTTAAATAATTTTCTACAATTTTTGGGATATTTTAAATAATTTCTATGCTTTTCAAACAATTTTTAGAAATTGAAAATTGGTTTTTACAAAGGTTGTGGGCTGTTTTATAAATCCCTTAAGCTATTAAATATATGCTTAGGTAGAAACCGAAAGAGCTTGAAAATTATGTGGGTGCAATTTTTATTTGAAGAAGTTCAAAAACACGCATTTGAAGTTCCATCTTAGCCTTACACGTGTTGTTTCCACAACGGCTAGATTTGTGTTTCTATCCTCTCACATACCTGTGCATACCTGTGAACCCTTCGATATTTTTAATCAATGACCTCCATGTTATCTAAGATGACCCTTGTAACATCTGGATCAACCAATGAGTGTTAGCTTTTAAGTGGTGCATTCTTAAACTTTAGATTTTCTTCGATCGTTTAAACTCAATCCTAAGCGTTGATTTTCCTCGAGGTTCCAAAGTCTTCCAACCCTTACTATAAATACAAGCCATATGTTATATGTTTACAATCTTTGTCTAGCCTCACTTTTGAGAGAAAATAAAGATAGAAGAAAGAAAAGAGAGAGAGAGAGAGAGAGAGAGAAAAGAGAATCCAAACCCTAAATTAAACTTCGGCCAAATATTTCCAGAAAACTTTTTTTGAGAGTGAGTTAGTTTCAGATTTAAGAAGATATATCCTGTTTTGTCATTTAACTCTTTCCCAACATAATCACGTTGATTAAATCTCATTTTCTTTCATAGAACTTTGATATTTGATTTATGTGATACATACCACGTAGATATTGCGTAGTTTTGATTTCTTCTTTCGAGAAATCTTATTTTGTTGGTTGTTTTCAAAATGATATGTTATTTTCAAACCCTAATCCAAAAAAAACTTTTATGATTTCAGTTTCTTTGAATATTCAGACTTAGATCTAGTTGAGATCTTGATTGGGGATTTACATTTTATTATATTTCACATTTTGTGAAATTAGTGTATGTATTTTCAAATAAAAAAGTGCATAGGATCTTGGCTCGTGTATATAGAAAGATTCCCTCTTGATCTGTGGATATTTTAAAGATCCAAAGTCTAATGATTGTGATTAAACTGATTTTGGAAATTTCTTTGCATATTTGTGATCTGTTTTACATACCGTCTGTAATTAAATGTGTGTGGGTTGCATGCATGTGATTTTAGAGCACTTCACCACTTACACATTTACACTACTACACTGAAAAGTGTTGGTATTGAGATCTTGGAAATTTAGAGTCGACGTAAAGCTAAAAGGAGTGGAGTTACAAAGCTGAGAGAACATCAACAACAACAGAGCCTTGGGAGGAGTCAGAAAATTCAGAGGATTTAGTATATTTCTAAACTTAGAAATATGTTTGATTGTGTGTCTTGATTGTTTTATTTTTACTTTTGAGGTATAGAGACCTATGTGGATGTTTTTCTAATTGGGTGGGGTTTTACCACCTTAAAATCATACTTCTATACTTCCTATTCCTCTCATCCCTTTCTTAAGGTTGTGTTGGTTTAATTTCCTTAAGTTTTATTTTTCAAAACTGGTAAACCTATACCTGAAATAACTTGTTCATACTGTTTTACACATCTTGTCTTTAAAATTTATTTTAAGAAAATAGTTTCTTCAATAAACGGTTCAGAGCCATTTAGATAGGTTAATCTTGAATTAAACGACTTAAGTGGTATTTTTTTCAATGATATCATAATCTTCATTTCAGGTTTGAGGAGGGAAGTCAAGTAACTTATGAAGTCTTTTCACCAGTATGAACAAGTTTCAGGCCAACTAATAAACAAGACCAAAATAAATATGGTGATATCAAAGAAAATAAGCCTCAGAATAGTCAACAAGCTGAAGGAATGTAGTAGAATGCATATTGGAGAAGAACCTATCACCTATTTAGGATGTCCAATTTTCAGCGGTAGGAAGAAGATCATATACTTTGAAGACTTGGTGCAAAAAATAAAGCATAAAATTCAAGGCTGGAGGGACAAATGTTTGAGTCCAGGATGTAAGGTTGTCTTTTCAAAGTCAGTTATTTCCCTAATGCCAATGCACATGCTTTCATCTATAAGGCCTCCAAAGGCAGTCTTCAATAGAATCATTTCTCTCCATTCTAAATTTTTCTAGAGTTCCAATTTTAGAGATCATAGGCATCAATGGTGAAGCTGGGACCTGATTGTAAAGCCTATAAAGGAAGACAGTTTGGGAATGAGGCATTTTAATGTTGTAAATTTAACTCTCAGTATGAAATTACGGTGGAAATTTAGATCTCAATATTCATTGTGGTCAAGATATATGAAGGCAGCTTATTGTAGAAATTACCAGCCTACTGATGCTCCTACTAGGGGTGGTGCTCATATTTGGAATAGATTGTTCTCGGTAAGGGATAAAGAAGAGGAGAATATGATATGTCATGTAGGGGAAGGTAAAATTAATATTGTCAAGGACAATTAGGGCATGGGGGAATGTAATAATTCTACAGATGAAGAAGAAGGTCTCATAAAAGAATATTGGACTTCTGATTTTCAGTTGAATAAGGCAATGGTGGTTCTTCTCTTTAAGCCTAAAATTGCCCGAAAAGTTCAAAACTTCAAAGAATTAGTGCCTCTTAAATCCGATTCTCTCATATAGAAAATTTCAAGTTTTGGATATTTTTCAACTTCTTCATCTTGGAACTTATGCAGAGTTAAATGTGCTACCAAGATGACCTCAAAATTCATTTGGCATAGATCTCTACCTTCAAAAATGTCCATCTTCATGTGGAAAATTTTGAATAACCTTCTTCCAACCAATGACGAGTTTAAAACTATATGGATAAGGGGTCCTTCAAAGTTCTTATGTTTTACCAGTCCCAAAGAGGAAACTGCGGTCATATTTTTTATAATGGAGATATTGCTGATTTGGTTTGGAATAAAATTACTAGAGAATTTAGTATTAAAAGAATTAAGGGTGGAGGTTTTAGGAATTAACTTTTCCAATAATGGCTTTATGGAGTTAAGTTAAACCATAGTATCAGCATTTCAGTTCCTGCTATAGTATGCTGGTGTTTATGGTGCCTTAGAAATAAATTCAAGTATGTTATGGTTGTCGTAATGTCTCCTCAATTATGATTCACATTAAGAAAGAGTTGTAGAATAACAAAGTCTTTCATAGAGTTCAATTGCCTAGGTAAAGATTGCAGATCAAGTGGTTAACCCCCCCAACAGGTGTCCTAAAGCTAGATATAGATGGAAGATCTAGAGGAAATCCTAGATCGGGGGGAGGAGGAGGAATTTTAAGAAATCATTTCGGGGATATGGTTTGGGATTTCAATGTTCATTTTGAAGAAGTAATTAATATGGAAGCAGAGACTCTGGCTTTGTTAAAAGCCTTGGAGTTCTTCATAGACCAAAAAGATTATGATATCATCTTAGAAAGTGATTCAATTGTCCTATTTAATGTCCTTCAAAGTAAGTGTTCAATCCCGTGGAGAATTAAATGGCATGCCCAAAAAATTCAAAGTCGTCTACAGAAATTGAAATTCTCAATTATTCATATAGACAAGGAGGCAAACTAGGCTTCAGATTATCTAGTCAAATTAAGAAGCTCTCAATTTCCCGATACTTTTTCATCCTCTACAAATGACTTCGCCAAGGAAATCAAGGGCTTAATGAGAGTGGATAAATGGGGATTTCCATATTTTAGAAATGTCTATAAGTCTTTGGGGTATAGTATATATTTAAACTCTCTTTAATCTCGCCTTCCATTTATATTTTTGTAAGGGTTCTATTCTATAAATAACCTCATTTACAATTCATGTCATATCCCTTCTTAGCTCTTCTCAAGAATGTAAGTCATTTAGAAGAGGCGGTTTCTTCTAATTCTTATGAATAAGTTACCTTTTTCTTAAAAAACAAATACTTGAATGAAAGATGGGGGTTTGATAAGAAAGTGAAGGACATCACTCCTACTTTTAATAAGAAAGAAATTGTGCTGAGTAAAGAAGTTGAACTTTTTTTGGAGATTGTTGCACTCTTAGAAAAAGAAAATAACACTCTGAGGAATGAGTTGGACATCTTGAAGAAAATAGCTGACAAAAGGACAAATGAAGGTGTCTTATTCTTGAAAATGAAAAATGCCAGACTTATGAAGGAACTAAAGGCTTTAAAGAAGAAAAAACAAATATGGCCAATATTCTAGGCAATTCATGTTGTTCATCCAATAGTAGATGGAGAAAGAACTCAAAAAACCTTAGTCGACCAAGAAAATCTACTATAGAAGAAGGATAAGGATATCAAGAAACTCCAAGACGGGGTGAGCCGACTAAATTTCCACTTCCATAAGCAACCCAGGGATGTATAGATGGATGGATATGATAAAGCCTTAACTTATTTGGATAAACACATGATGGAAGCTAGGTCATAAGGGTATAAATCGGGATGGTTGAACTTGTTGGGACTGTTGAAGATACCCTAGGGCAATGAATTATGGCACTAGCATGATCCAGTAATGTTTGATTATCCTGATCCACCCTTTAAAAGTAATGTTAATTGGATTCCAACTGAGGCAATACCTCAAAGCCTAGTTAGAAAATATATTGAAGATTATGATCTTCAAGGAGAGGATGAATATGTTTTACCCCATATCTACTGGACCGACCGAGCAGCAGCACACATACTAAAATAAGATATTTTAGATCTACAACATTACCGAGTACACTCGATGAGCCTCATGATAGGATTAGCAAAGGTGAAGGAAACCGTGCTTTAGAATACACACCAAGTGCTTGGAAAAGAAGTTATTTTTCAATATGTATATTGTTGATTCATTTTTATCTTTAATTAATCTTATGATTAGATTTTAATTAGCTTGCCGACTAGGTAATTTATCTTATGATTAGTTAATCAGCTTGTCGACTAAGCAATATGCTTAAATGATAAGTTCTTGGTTCATGGTTGAACACATTTGTAATTCCTTAGATTCTATTAATGCATTTCGATAAAACTATAAGATGTTTTGTTAAAATAAATGTTTGCATTAGTTATCACTGGAAACTAAGTGTGTTACGAATGTATAGTTATTCCTATGTTTAACCCAGTCAGGTAAAACTTCTTGTGTTTAACTTTAAGTCATACATTAAGTTTTACTGACTTCTTGTTCTTGAATTTTTTATGACGAGATCATACATGAAGTTTGAAAATATTTCCAAATTAAACTTTTTCTGAAGATGGAAATGTTTGAATTGAAGAAATTTCCAATCTAAACTTTTTTGAAGTTGGAAAAGTTTGAAGGTAAAGAAATTTCCAATCTAAACTTTTTTGAAGATGGAAATGATTCAATTAAAGAAATCTCCAATATAAACTTTTTTAAAGTTAGAAAATTTCAAACTTTTTTGAAGTTGGAATGTTTGTTAGTAGTGGATATTGGGGCATACCACCATACTCTAAAAAAAGAAAATGGAAGAATAATCAGAAGAAACTTGCAACTTCATTAAACAGAATTAACAATTACATCAAATCAAACTTATTGATAATATTTGCGAAGGTGATTGGCATTCTATGGATTTTTACATTCTTTTCCTTCCAATATTTCAAGGCGATATGTTCCTCGTCGAATAACTACTAAGATACGGTATGGACCATGCCAATTTTTCTATAAATTATGGGCCTTCTCTATTATCTTTTTAAGTACAAGATCTCCCTGCTTCAAGTTGCTCGGCTTAACCTTATGGTTATAGAGCCTAGTAATATTTTATTGATAAGCATCCCTACAAACTGCAACATCCTCGCTAACTTTCTTAACCATGTCTAGATCTAGTCGCCTCATGAGATCACTTTGGGGGGAGTCAAAATCCAGTACTCATTGAGTAGACAAACCTATTTCAGTTGGTACCAATGCCTCAGTGCCAAAAGGAAGCATGAATGGAGTATCCTATGTGGTTGTCCTTGGTGTAGTCCAATATGACCAAAGGACACTGTGCAGCTCGTTAATCCACTTCCCTTTAGCACCATCCAACCTTTTTTTCAACCCATCAAGCAGAGTCTTGTTAGTAACTTGGATCTGACCATTACACTGTGGATGTCTAGGTGCTGAATAAAGATTTTGAATTATTGAACGGATGAAATATTCCTCAAACTCATCATTATAGAATTGGGTACCATAGTTGGTGATGAAAGCGTAGGGCATCCCATAACGGCATACCATATGTTTCCATATAAACTGGAAAACCCTTCGATAAGGAATATCAACCAAAGGCTCAACCTCCACCTATGTGGTGAAGTAATCCACTACTATGACCACATACTTCAACCTTCCTTTAGTGGTTGGTAATGGACCGACCAAGTATATTCCCCAAATAGTAAACGACTAGGGATAAATAATGGGAGTTAGGGCAACCCCTGGTCTTCTATGGATAGTAGTGAATTTTTAGCACGTATCACCTTCTTGATGAAAGAAATATAATTTGTCTTCATCATCGGCTAGTAGTATCCCTTTATGGATATACTTTGTACTATTGATCGGTCTACTGAATGAGATCCACATAAACCTTCACGCACATCCTTAAATAATACTTCTACTTCGACTGGATAACCACAACGATGTATGGAGACAGTGTATCCCTTTATGTACAAAATTCCTTTCTCCAGAACATAATTATCTACTTTATATCTCAATTTCCAGTCATTTTTCTGTTCGAATGGAAGCAACCCTTTATCAATGTAGTCCTTGATCGAATCCATCCAGGAAGGTCCCAATTCTACGAATATAATGCTGACGACTTCCACATTAATTATTTTTTGTGTGAGGATATCTGCTGGGAAGGTTCTTCTAAGTTCTATCTGAGTTACTAAGGCCAATCGAGCAAGAGCATATTCTCGGGAATTTTCTACCCTTGGAATCCGAACCATCTTAACTGTAGGAAATAGAGAGATAACCTCCATAGTTTTGTTCAAATATCTTATCATAATTTCTCATTTAATTTTGTATATCCGAAGCATCTGATTGATAATGAACTGAGAATCCCTGTGCTACCACCTTCTTAAAACCCAGTGATAAAGTGAGTTCCAAACTTGTAATTAGGGCCTCGTACTCAGCCTCGTTGTTAGAAGCTTGGAACTAAAATTACAATGCATACTCCACATCCAATTCTTCTAGAGTGTTGATGATAAGTCCTGATCCACTTCTAGTGTCACATAAATATCCATCCACAATTAGTATCCAAACTAGAATATCATTGTTGAAGTCTTCCTCTGACAGCACTCCATGTTTGAATATCTTCTTACTTTATTCAGACAATCGTTGAGCTCTTTCTTGGGTAGCCGATTATTCGAGTTGTTTGGTTATAGTCTAAGTTTGCTTTTGAGTTGATCTTTCCTTTGATGCAGTATGCTCGGTAGGAAAACATAGATTATTGGTCACCTCGGCGTATATAAATTATGCAATAAATTTTAATACTGCCTGCCATTTTAGTGCAGTCCTTGGCCCTATAGAATATCTCATATTGCCTAATTTTAACTACCCAAGACATCAACCTTCCTGACTTTTCATGTTTGTGAAAATATTGTCGCACAGGTAATTCCCTGTATAGCACAATAGCATGGGCCTGGAAATAAAATCTCATTCTCCTAGAGGCCTCATTAAGTGAAAGTGCAAGATTATTTATGCGTGGATATCTGATTTTTGCTCCTTGAAATTCTTTGTTGGTGTAGTACACCAGCTTTTTAACTCATCCTTCTAGTCGGATCAAAGTCGATCTAACAGCTGACTTTGAAACATCCAAGTATAGGTACAATTTTTCTCCCAAAATTGGTCAGGAGAGGAGTGGCGGAGATCCCAAATACTTCTTCAGCTCTAGAAAAGCTTTCTCGCACTCATCATTCTACTCAAAGGTCTTTTTGATCACCTTGAATAATGAGAGACATTTATCTGTTTCCCAGGACACAAGACGGTTCTGAGTTTCCACTCTTCTCGTAAATTTTTGCACGTCCTTCTTATATGTAGAGGATTTCATCTCCATTAACGCCTTTATCTTATCAGGATTGACTTAGATTACCCTATGGTTCACAATATATCCTAAGAAGATCCCTTATTGTACCCTGAATAAGCATTTGGTCAGGTTGAGCTTTATTTGGTGCTCCTCCAACTGGCCACATGCCTGAGATAAGTCTTTTATATAGTCATCGGTAGCCTTGCTCTTGGTGAGTATTTTATCCACATACACCTCCATGTTTTTACGTTGTTCTTTAAATACTTTGTTCATAGCCTTTGGTATGTTGCTCTGGCATTTTTCATTCCAAAGGGCATAACTTTGTAGCAATATGTTCATCGGGTAGTAATAAAGGAAGTGCTCTCTTTATCTTGTGGCTTCATTTTAACCTGGTTATAACCATAATAGTCATCCATAAAACTAAGTAACTCATGACATGAAGTTTCATATACTAACTGATCAATCCTTGGTCAAGCAAAATGATCCTTTGGGAATTCCTTGTTGAGGTCGGTGAAATATACCACATGGACCACTTGTCATTCTTTTTTTACCATCGCCACAATATCCAACCAGATGGTATACTTAACATCTTCAATAAACTGGGCTCTCTATAACTTTTCCACTTCCTCTTAGATTGACATGTTCTTCTCAGGATTGAATACTCTACATTTCTACATGATCGACTTAGAGTCTTTGTTAATGTTAAGCTCATGGCAAATGAAATTAGGATCAATTCCTGGCATATCCTCATGGCTCCAAATGAACATGTTCTTTCATTCTCTCAGGGATGAAATCAATTTCTATTTGAGCGAAGCTATTAAGCTTGATCCAATTTGAGTGGTCCTTTATGTCTCATCATCAAGCACAATAGTTTATGTTGCCTCCATAACCTGTCCTTTGACCAGATCTTCTTCTTCCTGAGGATCCAAGATGTTAGTATGATAGGTGGTGGTGCTCTTCTGGACTTCTTGTTTGTCAGTAGAGGTGTAATATCACTCTTTAGCTTCCATCTGGCTACCATTTACCATGTTGACTCCATAAGTAGTAGGAAATTACATACACTGATATACTATAGATGGTACAGCTATCCTGACTCTATCGAGAATTATATTATAAGTTGAAGGAATATTTTTTCCAACACAAAGAAGTGAATAATCTCCTTCCTATTTACTAGCCAAGTTCCGACAGGACATATAACTTGATTTTGCCCAAGGGATAAACTCTTTCTCTAAAGAATCCTATAAGAGGCCTATAATAATTTTTATTTTACTATCTCGTAGCCCTAGGCTGTGGAAACAATTATAGAACATGAAATTTACTGAGCTTCCATTGTCCACTAAGATTCTTTTTACTCTGCCATGGTGAACCCTACAAGTGATGACCAGTGGGTCATCGTGAGGGTAAAGTACTCCGTTCAGATCATTATTGGAGAACCCGATCACCAATCTATATTTGTTGACCTTCCTAAGTCGACCATTTAAGCACTCGGAAGTGTCAATCTATCTGATAGAAGGACAAGATTTATCTTCATTCAGATAAGCCTTTTTCTTGGCGATCTCATCTCCTCCACTGGCACCTCCTCTTGTAATGAAATGACAACCGAAATAGATAATTCACACCTCAACTTCAGGCTCCTCAGGTTTTGTCGGCAGGTCGGGATCATCCTCATAATCATTATTCCATCATCTTTTTATCCAGTGGGGTGCCCGTGATCTCTATGAAAATCATAATATTTTGATTTATCTCACCTATTGGGAGGTGACTTCAGCTTTCTAGGCCAAAGCAAATCCTTGATACCCCCGATCTCTTTCAATATGTGATGGATACCTTTGTTAAGAAGGGTATACTCATCATACTTTTAAATTTTATCTGCCTTATTGTCTTTCTGATATTTCTTAGTCGAATTCTTCTGACTTTCAATTTTCAACTATGGCGTTTCTTTATTAGCCATAGCCTCCTCGATATTCTTAATCTTCTCATCTTTGGCCATCAACACGGTCATGGTCTTGAGAGGATGCTTTGCTATTGCATAGTAAAGATACTTAGCAAGAAATCAACTCATTAGTGTTGTAATGTAAGTCTTTAGCGAGAAATACACCCAATACTTTCTTCAGGTTTTTGACTCACGGTCAATAGATGAGTGACACTCTTGAATGTCTTAGCACCAAAATAAAAAATATCAATAAATAGCTCGACCAACTGATGAAAATTAGAAATTTTACCACTAGGAGGGTTGTTATACCTTATCTAGGTTGGGCCTATGATGGAACTAGAGAACGCTCTACAACACATCTTGTCGGGGATATAATATATATCAACAACAGCCTGATATTACTTAATATGGAGGACTGGATCAGTCTTCCAATCATACTTGGGGGTAACATCTAGTGGCTTAAATTTAGAAAGTGTGGAGTAATATACGATGGCCTGAATAAAAGGGTATTCCTTTACAAAACTCCTTTGAAAAGGGTTCTTGGTCTTGGTCGTTTATCCCAATCAATCTTCTAGTCGTTGCATGGATCCTTTTTAGGAATATACCTTTGATTTAGACTTGGATGAAGCAGCTTTGGTGGCTTTACTATGCACATGTGATGAGCTCTCTTCCTGATAAGTTTGCTTGGCACGCACAGAGCCTCTCATACTAGGCCTAGACCTCGCGAATACTTCTCTGTACTCGTGGGATCGAGCTGGCTCTTTGTGATAGCCTCTGGTTACTCGAGGACCAAATGATCAAAGGCAGATGTCTGACTCAAACGTTCCAATGCGCTTGATCATTCATTGGATAAGGACAAACCATTATAATAATCCATAGATAAGATTAACGATGTTTCTCCAGGACCGTACGATTTGTCACAAGAAGACTTGGAGCGGTGACTTTTCTCATTCTATGTTGGTGGAGGTAGCATGTCCCTACGGGATGGTTCAACGGTGGACCTATCTTGCAAGGTGCGAGCTAATTGCCTAACTGACTCCTGTATGGCTTCTTATCCATTAGCCAAGTTAATCAAAATTCCCTGAAGATCTTCCATAATAGGGGGAGTAAGTGGATCTGGATTGTTACCTGAAGCCGCAAGGCTATTATCAAGAACAGTTGTCATTCTTCAGAGAACTTCCAAAATGAACATAAGGAATAAAAAAAGGTAGAGATCGATGATAAGAAATTGGATTCCCATAGACAATGCCAACTTGTTGATCTCTAAAATTAGAATGGGTCCAAATTTATAATCACATATAAATAAAGAGAAATAAGTATGGCAAACACACAACAAACAAGGTTTTTAAAGTGGTTCAGCTATAAAGAAAGTCTTCGTCCACTATTGGTAATATTTTAGATGATTACAATATCTCAATAGTGCGTGTGCTTACGCTGGATTCCATTGTCCCCTTGAGCTAAGGGAAATCATGCATTTATATTGATTAGGAACCCAAGCGATGGAATGCCTTTATATTTCCAGGCATTTACATTTGTATACAATATATAAGACTCTTGATATTTAGTGTTGGCCACTATTCCACCCGAGTAACCTTTGTTATTCTTGATGGTTCACATTTTTGGTGTTCGTCAGTAGGCTAGCCAAATAAGTGTTTCTAGAGCCGACCAAAATAGTTGGGTAGCCACGTAGGAGGACGAGTGTTTATTTCTCATTGGTCTAGGTAGGAGAGTAATAGTTACATCCAACATTTATTTAACAAGACTAACTTTTCAATCTTATTTGAGGATTGATGAGTGCATTATTTTGTGTTATTTACACCCAAATATAAGCATTGTTATTCCTACTTTATCGAAAATAAAGAGCTTTTAGAGTTGTTTTTATTAATTAAAAGAAATATACAAATTTAAGAATAATTGGGGTTAATAATGCAATTTTGCGAACTTTACGATCACATCTTTAATTCATGACCTTAAATACTTATTTCTAATCTCCTGTGCAAGGTGTTTGTTGAGTGTTGACAGGTTTAGAGTGAATTCAGAGAAGTTCGGATGCAAATTGAGCATTAAAAGGTCACTTATGCACCTTCAGGGGCAAAATTGTAAATTCAGATGGCTGATTTCGGACTCGGACCAAACATGGAAAATGAAGGCCTTGAATCAAGGGACGTCTGGGTTCAAACGGCGTGTCAATCGGAGTTGAAACGAAGAAGTTATGTCCATGAAAAATTCAAATTCAAAAGAAAGTCAAAGTCAAGGCCCTGCGTCAATGCCTAAAGTCAACTTCGAGACCCGGGCACTATTGAAATATTGTTGGACCCTAAATAAGGGTCACGTCAGTTCAAATAGCAAGTCAATCGGACTCCGAATGAAGAAGTTAGGGTGGTTTGGGATATTGTGGAAATTATAAAATTTGGATTTTAATATGTTGTTAAATATAATTGGGTGTATATTTATATCATAGAGAGTTATTGGTTGAGCTTGTTGGGAGAAGGAGAGACATGAGCATGGTCAGGGATTCGACCCCTGCCTCTCCCTTATATAATTTTTTGGCGAAAATCCACTTTCCCACTAACCCACTAAACCCATTATCCCACCTGCCCATTACCAAAACCCATTTTTTTCCGTTCTTTTTTTTCTACCGAGATCAGATGTCCACCAACCCATATTTCTTCCCACAATTTCTATCCTGTGTTCCCAGGATTTATACCCCCACTTTTTCCTATTTTGTTGGTTTTTTTTTTGGTATAAATTATGGGTAATATAGAGACTTTGAGAGACAATTTTTTTTATAGAGACATAGACACACATTGAGAGATAAAAAAAATCCATGTAAAAAGTAATTTCGAGGCATATTTTGGAGGAGCATATTGTGTATTGTAACTCTAGTCTCGAACTCGAAATTGTGTAAGTTGGGTATTATTAATGAAAATTATTATTTCATCTTTCAATATGTGTGTGCAAATATGATGTGTGAGTAGTTTAATTACTAAGATTTAGGTGATGTTTGTCATGACTATTTAAATTACGCGTGTTAATTTAATTTTGTACATATTCCGACGTGTTTAAATTTGAAATAAAAAATTCGATATTCACTTAAAAATACACGAGAGTGTATTTTTAAACCTCAAGAATTAATTATAAATTCATGATTTAAAAAATTTAAAGTTATCATTTTTTTATGGGTTATGCTTGCACTTAGATGTTTTGATACCTCATGCTTAAATACACATTAAAAATTTAAAACATGATAATTTCGAGGGAATAGGGATTTATGGTGTCTAATTCAAAAGACATTAAAATATTTTGAATGCATGTAATGTTATATTCTCCAAAATGTACGCGACGAGAGTTTGTATATTTTGTGTTATAAATTCGGAATTACGGAATTAAATTGATGTGTTAATTTAATTAGGATCGACAAACGGAACCGACATTCTAGTTTCTTCCACAGTTAATATTATCCCTTGTACTTGTTCGTTTATTCCGTTTTTATTTTTATTTTAGAAACTTAATCAGTTTTATACACTCATATATCTAGTTGGACAGTCAATATTTTATAAAAATTGACGAAATCTCTGTGGGTTCGACTCGTATTTACACCCACTATATTTCAATAGTCCGTGCACTTGCAGTATTTTATAAATTGACAACAAATTTTTGGCGCCGTTGTTGGGGATTTCGGTCGATTTTAAGAATATTGATTTTCGGACTAGTTTTATTTTTGTAAAAGTCGAAAAATTAGGGAAAAATCAAATATTACAATAGCTATTTTTTTTTCAGGATTAAAAAAAATATTTAAAGTATTTTATGAATAACTAGTTATTTTTTTAACACTAGTTTTGTCATAAAAGTACTCAAAAATACACAAAAAAAAATCCAAAAATTCAAAACTTCAAATATTCCAGCACCTATTTTTTATTTTCAAAATAATTAAAAAAACAGATTTTAAGTCTTTTTGTGATTCAGTAGTAGTTTTTTACACTAGTTTGTCACAAAAGAACTTAAAATTTTGAAAAACTTCAAGACAAAAATATTTTTTTTCCTGGAAACTCTAAGATTTCGTACATTCTGGAAAAAAAATTATATTTAAAAAAATCAGAAGAATCCAATTCAAAAAAAAAACGTTCAAATTTCTAACAGACTATTTTTTTATTATTATTATTTTCCAAATTTTTTTTAAAAAAAATATCATATTTAAGTCTTTTTGTGATTAAATACTTTTTTTACACTACTTTTGTCATAAACTACCTAAAAATATGAAAAAAAATCGATATTAATTTTTTATTTTTGGAATCTTCGGAATTCAACGATGTTGTAATTTATTAAAAAAAATCGGATTTAAAATCTTTTCTAAATAACTAGTTGTTTTTAACACTAATTTTGTCATAAAAGCACTTACTCAAAAATACCAAAAAAAATATTATTTACTTCCAATACGCTCTTCTTTATTTTCTAGTGTATATTTATTTCCAATCTTATCGTCTGCTTTTATTATTTTTTTTCTTCTTCTATTTAAAACAAAAAACTACATTGTAAGTACATATGTAATTATTTTTGTATTTAATAATTTTTCTTGCACTTTACGCTTGATATGGTTTTTGTGTTCTTTTTCAGATTAAAAAAAAAGGCTAAGAAAAAAGAAAAAAAAACACGGAAAAGAAAGCAACTGTGGGTTAGTGCTAAAGTTACTTGTGCAATCTTTCCACGCGCACAAGGTACTCTCGGAGACAATTGAAACGGAGGCGACGTTTTCCTCCGATTGACGTAAAATAAACTTCGGCCCAGCTTAAATAAGTGACCGTAAAAAGTCAACGCCAGAGGTAAGTCTTGTTTGCTCTTACGTGAAACTATTTTCACAAATTTTAACAAGCACATTGCATAATTTTACTTAAGGGCAAAACCCAATTTTAAGATTAGGTGGGGATTTAATCACCCTTCCTTGGCCCACAAATCATTAAGCTACCCGAGCATCTGCATAACCCAAGACATAATTTAAAATTTATTAGACATTGGCAATAGGGTGTCACATAGCTCATAGGCATATTCTTTTCAACGCTAGGATTAAAAGCTAATCCAAAGACGAAATTTTCAAATCCTTGCCATTTTGACCTTGACTAGGATTGGTGTTTTTTCACGAGTCTTCCTACCGACCACCTACCTGGAGGAAAAATTTGGTAATTGAGGCGATTATCCGGAGTTGGTCGTCTTTTAAATTCTCCCTCATCAAGAATTAGGAGCTCTTGAATTAGGGAGATTATTTCTGAGACCCATTATCATCGAATAATCTCGAAAAAATAGATCTTAAAAATTGAACTTCCCCTCACCTAATTTAGATAAACTCAAGATTATTTTGTGTTGGCTTAGGAATTTTGTGGTC
Source organism: Sambucus nigra (assembly GCA_949130495.1). Classification (NCBI taxonomy): domain Eukaryota; kingdom Viridiplantae; phylum Streptophyta; class Magnoliopsida; order Dipsacales; family Adoxaceae; genus Sambucus; species Sambucus nigra. Next base: position 25,394,079 of record OX422220.1, read on the forward strand.
CTGTGTCGGATTATTAGCTTTCCATATTAAAAAAAAATTGAGTGAGCGCAGTGTATGCTAGGTTGGTGTCGAGATTCTACGGGTCGTTTAGCTAGAGTGGAGTCTAGTATTCTCGATACTGTTATAGATAGCACCTCGATTTTCACCGAAATGGGAGATGAGCTAGCAACTCGTTCCCTAAAGTATTACTAGTATCCCAATAGGGAAAGTCAACCATCATGCATACTTCTTCCCCCGCATAATGCAAACAATTTCGAGTTCAAGTCGGGGATAATTCATTTACTTCCCATCTTTCGTGGCAAAGAAAAGGAGGAGCCATACCTTCACGTACGTGAGTTTGAAGAAATATGTGGAACAGTTAGGTTACAACAACTCACCGATGAGATTGTTAAACTAAAACTGTTTCCATTTTCTTTGAAGGACAAAGCTAAGAGTTGGCTATTCTCCCTAAAATAAATTCCATCACTACATGGAATTAGTTGAGTGTTTAACTTTTGCAAAAGTTTTTTCCTAACCAAAAGACGGCGAAAATACGTCATGCCATCAATACTTTCAATCAGAAAGAGGGAGAGACTTTATGGTTTTACTTGGAAAGATTCAAGGACTTGTTCCTGCAATGTCCTCACCAAGGAATCGAATTAGGTCGTCAAATCCAAATTTGTATGAGGGTTTCAATTACCCTACTCGATCTATGCTTGAACTTATGTGTAGTGGAGATTTCACATAAAATAGTAAGGCCGACGAATTGTCATTTTTAGAATCCGTTTCTCAAAAGTCCCAGCGATGGGCCCCCCATCGGGATTCGAAGACCATCACAATTAATTAGGATAATTCTCACCCAGAAGAACAAAGTTTTAGACTAGATGCAAAAATGGCCACCTTGGGCCGGCATTTAGAAGCATTAGAAACGATTAAAGAGGGTAACCAAGTCACACATGCCGCCGTGCAACATGTAAGGCCACCTATGTGTTTGCTTTATGATAGTTTCGACCACCTCGTCGAAAGTTGCCCCACCCTTCCTGCCCATAAAGCTCTCACCGAGCAAGCAAATGACCTCTATCAAAATAAGCCTAAGTACGACCCATTTTCCAACTCGTACAATCCAGGTTGGAAGGATCATCCCAACGTTTCATGGTCAAAAGGTCAATACCAGGGTAGTGGAGGTTAATTTTTAAGTAACCCACCCCCGGGTTTCAAAAAGAGCACCCCCGCACTGTCGTTCCCTGCACCCCAAAAGATTCAATCTTTAGAAGAAATGATGAATTTACTTGCCCAAAGTACCCTGTAATTCCAACTGACCATGCAAAGTGTCCTTCAATCTACACAACAAAACTTTCATGCCAACACCCAATCGATTGCCAAATTAGAGGTACAAGTGAGTCAACTAGCCAATGCTTTAAGTGAGAGAAATAAAAGAATGTTTCCAAGCCAACCCGAGCCTAGTCCTAAGGGTAAAATGCCTAGGGAAGAATATGTTGTCCAAGACAACACAAGCACATCCACTACCCAAGAGCATGCTAAGGCTATAATCACGCTTAGATAAGGTAAAGAAGTTGAGAATAAAGTTTCACGACCCACCATGAGTGAATCTGATAAACGTAAGGAAAAGAAGGACCCACCTGTGGATCCGACTTCTTCATCGCCCTCATCTTTCGAACCATCTGTTGAGACCTACGTCCCGAAAGCTCCATTTCCACAACATTTAGTTCCACAAAATAAAAAGGTGCAAGTGGACAAAATGTTGGAAGTATTTAAGAATGTACAAATTAATATCCCGTTTCTTGATGCCATACAAAAAATTCCATCCTATGCTAATTTTTTGAAGGACCTTTGTACCTTCAACAGAAGCGCAAATGCTTCGAATAATATTTTTCTCGCTGAGCAAGCAAGCTCAATCATCTCATATAGGACCCCTGTCAGGTATAAATATCCTGGGACTCCGACGATCTCCATCAAGATCGGGGAAAACACCATTGAGAAATCCCTTTTGTATTTAGGAGCTAGCGTGAATCTTCTGTCGTATACCATGTATGAGAAATTAGGCTTGGGGGATTTAAGGCCGACTAAGATTACTTTATCCTTAGCTGATCGATCCGTTAAAATTCCAAGAGGTTTTGTTAAGGATGTCCTTATTAAGGTGGGAGAGTTTGTCTTTCTATTTGATTTTGTGGTCTTGTATACCCATCAAGTGCATAATCCTAATGAACAAATTCCTATCATTTTGGGTCGACCATTCCTCGCCACTTCTGATGTAGTTATTAGGTGTCATGGTGGATAATTAAATTTATCATTTGGAAACATGACCATGGATATGAATGTATTTAATTTAGTCAAACAACCACCTGATGATGATGAACCTCTATAAGTTGACATGATTGATAGTATCGTCCAGGAAACATTCAAACAGACTTATAATGATGACCCTTTAGCAGCATGCCTTGCCCATTTTAGGTCTGAATTTGACATCGAAAGCTCCATTGTTGAAGTCAACGCTCTCCTCGACTCCACCACTGTCTTGGAAATAGGATCTTGGAGATCTAAGCTTGGACCCCTATCTCTCTTTGCATCACCACTTCCTCCCTCCATTGAAAAAGTCCCCGAGCTTTAATTGGAGCCATTAATAGAATCACTCGAATATAGGTTCTTAGGACCTTCTGATACCTTGCTTGTTATCATCCCATCTGACCTAGATAAAGAACAGGAAGGTAAGTTATTGGATGTTCTCAGTGAACACAAATAATCCCTAGGTTGGACCATAGCTGACATTAAAGGTATAAGTCCATGAGTGTGCATGCACAGAATACCCTTAGAAGAAAATGCTAAAAATTCTTATGAAGCACAACATCAACTTAACCCCATACTGAAAGAAGTCGTCCGAGCCGAGGTGCTTAAGTTTTTAGATGAGGGTATTATTTATCCCATCTCTGATAGCCAATGGGTCAGCCCCATTCAGGTTGTTCCGAAAAAATCTGATGTTAAAGTGGTGAGAAATGATAATCATGAGTTAGTACCCACTAGGATTCAAATCGGTTGGCATGTATGTAGAGACTATAGGAAATTGAACATTGTCTCATGGAAGGATCACTTTCCCCTTCCTTTCATAGACCAAATACTTGAGAGATTATCCGGTCACCCCTGTTATTATTTTCTCGACGGTTATTCCACTTATAATCAAATTCCAATCGCTCCTGAAAAATCAAGAGAAAACCACATTCACTTGTCCATTTGGTACTTTTGCTTATCGACGCATGCCCTTAGGGTTATGTAACGCACCCGATACCTTTCAGAGGTGCATGACGAGTATCTTTTTAGACATGTTCGAAAGGTTTCTTGAAGTTTTTATTTATGATTTCTCTGTATTTGGGTCTAATTTTTATGAGTTCCTTCACCAACTTACCCTCGTTCTGAAGAGGTGGAAGGAAAAGAACTTTGTACTCAATTGGGAGAAATGCCACTTCATGGTTAAACAAGGTATGGTATTAGGTCATATCATCTCTGAAAATGGTATAGAGATTGATAAGGCTAAAATTTATCTCATTTCTAATCTCCCACCCCCGAAAACTGTGCGTGAAATTCGATCATTCTTAGGACACGCCGGTTTTTATCGGAGATTCATTAAGGATTTTAGAAAAATCTCTCGACCTTTGTGCAATCTTATTGCTAAAGACCTACCCTTTGAGTTCACCGATTATTGCCTTCAAGCCTTTGAGAGGATAAAAAAGGAATTGACCTCAGCACCTATTATGCGACCCCCCGACCGGGGTCAACCTTTTGAAATCATGTGTGACACTTCTAATTATTCACTAGGTGAGGTTCTGGGTCAGCGAGAAGAGAAACTTCCTCATGTTATATACTATGCCAGTAGAACTCTTAACGACACTCAATTGAATTATTCCACCACTGAGAAAGAGTTCTTGGCTGTCGTATTCGTGCTAGAAAAGTTTAGGTCTTACTTGATAGGATCCAAAGTCATCATTTTCACCGATCACGTGGCCTTGCGACACCTTTTATCTAAAAAGGATGCTAAGGCGTGACTCATTCGATGGATCCTATTATTGTAAGAATTTGACCTCGAGATTCGAGATAAGAAAGGATGTGAGAATGTAGTGGCAGATCACCTATCTAGGTTAGCTGTTGAATTATCTGATGATTTGTTGCCACTAAATCAGTCTTTCCCCGATGAGAAACTGTTTCTTGTTAACCAACTTCTGTGGTTTGCCGATATTGTGAATTATCTTGCGACGGGTGAGATGCCCACACATTGGCCTAACCAAGATCGTTCTAAATGTCTTACAGAAGCCAAGCATTTCTTTTGGGACGATCCATACCTCTTCAAATACTGTTCCGATCAAATCATTAGAAAGTGTGTCCCTGATCACGAGATTCAGAGTGTAATCTCTTTTTGCAATGACTAGGCTTGTGGAGGTCATTTTAGTTTTAAGAAAACCGCTGCGTAAATTTTTCAGTGTGGATTCTATTGGACCACCATTTTTCGTGACTCAAATGACTATAGTAGAAGTTGTGACTGATTCCAAAGGTTGGGAAAGATCACTCGAAGGAATATGATGCCATTAAGTCCCATATTGATTATTGAGGTTTTTCACTATGGGGGCATTGATTTCATGGGTCCATTCCTGAAATCCAATGGTAATCTTTACATCCTTTTAGCAGTCGATTATGTGTCTGAATGGGTTGAAGCTATACTGAGTCGGGAGAATGACCGTCATGTGGTGGTCAAATTTATTCGAAAAAATATTTTTTCCCGCTTCGGTACACCTTGAGCCATTATTAGTAATGAAGGAAGCCATTTCTGCAACCGGTCATTTGAGAGTCTTATGAAAAAGTATTCAGTCACACATAAAGTAGGATGATCTTATCATCCTCAAACTAGTGGACAAGTAGAAGTGTATAATAGGAAAATCAAGCTAATCATCGAGAAAATAGTGAATCCAAATCGAAAGGACTGGTCCTTCCGATTATTAGATGCAATGTGGGCTTATCGCACTTCCTACAAAACCCCACTTGGTATGTCCCCGTATAGGCTTGTCTATGGAAAAGCCTTCCATCTTCCATTAGAGTTAGAGCATAAATCCTATTGGGCCATTAAAACCTTCAATTTTGATTTACCCACTATGAAAGAGGTATGAAGGCTCCAGCTCAATGAGTTAGAGGAGATTCAGAATGATGCGTACGAAAATGAAAAATTGTACAAGGAGAAAACAAAAATTTTCCATGACAAGTCCATCTTACGGAAGTCATTCGAACCAGGTCAAAAATTTCTCTTGTACAATTATAGACTGCATCTCTTTCTCGGTAAATTGAGATCTAGATGGTCTGGTGTTGTTAGGATAGTCTACTTACATGGGACGATTGAAATAGATAATCCTAAAAATGGTTAAATGTTCAAGGTTATTGGTCAAACGCTGAAACCGTATCTGGAATTGTGAGATTAAGAAGTGGAGGACATTTTCCTGCAAGACCCGGTGTACCACAAGTAAACATAACTTGGGAAGTGTTTTTGTATCATAATTTTTTCCCTTCTTTCTGCAATTAATTTTCTTCCAGGAAACATGTGTTGGAGAAAGTCCCTCATTACGGTAATATCTTTCATATCTTTCCAGCCTTTTCAATTATTGTCTTGTACATTGAGGACAATGTAGAAATCAAGTTTGGGGGTATTGAGGTCATTTTTCTCCACTTTGCAAAAAAAAATCAAAAAAATTTAAAAAAGCAAAAATATTTTCAATATAAGTGAGTTTTGAAACGATTTCTTAATATAGAATTAATTCACAAATCTCTCAACTTATAAATTTTTTTTACACTTAGCCATATAATATGATCGAAAGTGGATATTAAGGTGAAAGTTAATATGCTTAACAAAAAAATGTGGAGATTTTAACCCGGTGAGATTTTATACCATTCATTATTTTTGAGAGATTTTAATCAATCTGAGTTAAAATAACTCAAACTTTCCTTCAGTGCCTAATTCATCGATGATCTCGAAATCTTTGTTTTGTTCGATTACTGAAAACTGAAAGTCAAAATGTGAATCGTATACACTAAATGCCTTAGTAAGTTGACTTGAGACAAAAAATTGACTAAATAGAACTTGAGAAAGGATATTAGGCCATCGTTTTGAAAGCCCCAAAATAAATCTTAAATCAACCTTTTTACATTATTCCATTGCAATCCCATTTGTGCCAAAATAAAACCGAGCCTTTAATAGAAGGCCCAAAAATCCATACCCATTTTTCTGAGAATATCAGGGTAAAAATATGGTAAAAGGCCAAAAGAAGAATGTTTGCTAGAATAATATATGAAGAGAAAAGAAATAAGAAAAGGGGAGACAGAAAGAATGAAATGGAAAAATGAAAAAAAAAAAGAAGGGAAAATGGAGTATATACATTAAGGACTCTTGGTTCGAACTGGTCCATCGACACCAAGTAAGAGTTTGGTTCGAAATGTAACCTCGACCCCAAATTCATTTCATGAAGTGGTTCAAAATAATAACCTCGACCCCACTAATGAAATTTATACCTAGATTGGTTCGGAACTCTTTCGTCACGGACCCAACTTACTATTTCCATATATTAGATCGGAATCCTACCTTGACCCTAATTTAGGCAATTATACTTTAGTTATTCTCACCACCTAAGTATCTATATGATTCAGTAGGTATGCACATAGCCTAATAATATTGTTTGTACGTAATATATTCAATTTAATATTCACCGTACTTATTTACTTACGCTCTATCTCACTATCGTATTTTAATTGAGTATTCACACAACTCTAAGGCCCTAGTTACCCCTCTATTTATTTCAATAGTTAAGCTATCTCTAACCTACTGATATAACCCTTGGGGATTACGTTTACTTTGTCAGTAACTCAAAGCCCCAATTTTTTTTATATATTACTCTATTGGTTTATCCTCGTTGGTCCATCACTTCCAATCTCTCACACTATGAATATAACGGACCTCCATTATACACCTACTATTAATTTCTAAGTCCCTACATAGGTACAACATCATCCCTAAGGTTTCCCACAGTCATTGGAAAACGAATAGAACTCAACCAACAAAAGAACCTAGAATCAGACTGGGTCGATCGATCAATTAGGACCATTTATCGATCGACATTCAAGGGTCGATCGATCGATCTAGCTGGTGAAGGTGAAGTTTGTCTTCCTGATGCATTTTCTCACCATTCCTAATTATCTAAATTACTTGATAACACACCAAACATAAAACCAATGATTTCTAACCATTACCACATACTCTAGGATGATTTCTAATGATTTAAACATCATAAATCTTCATAAATTTAGCCCAGAGTAATTCAAATCCTCTAATTATTCAAGAACCCTAAAAATATGTTCTTCCCATATTCATAAACCCAAATTTTAATTCCTATTAACAATCATGGTTCCTCAGATTTTCAATCCTCTACAGATATAAATCTAACTACATGTTATTTCTACCCAAACATGTAATTAATCAAATCTTTTTCTCCAAGAATATTAATCAAAATCAATTATTCATAAATACTACGCATGGATATTATTACTCAAAATAATTTGCAAATAACCATTTGCCTTATTCAGAGATGACCTGATTTTGTGATTCTTATTGGTGATTGATCGTCTTTCTCCTCCAATCTTCCTTCCCAACAAGTTTGTGGTGCAAGAACCCAATGAATCCTTCACCAATTCTCCCTTAAGCTTTGAGAATAATCTCTCTTCTCTCCCTAATGGATTTTCTTTGTGTTATGAGGTTTCTAACCCTAACCTCACTTTTTATTAGCTGATAATACACTGTAAAATTCGTAGGTCTCCTCACCCTCATATGCGAAAAGACTAAAATGCCCCCGTACGGTCAGGGTTAGCCCAAAAATGTCCCGGTACCCAGCTAGTAACCCCGGGTATAGTAATTTGACTAATTCGACCCATTCAAAATCATTTGTGACCTCTAAATCATCATTTGAGTCACCAAAAATATATTTCCCATCTCATTCCCAATTTAGTCTACACACGACACTCAGTTGAGGCATAATCAAGTACGTCAATATCTCACGCTATGTCATACAAATTAACTATCAACATTTACTATTCTCACTTAGTAAATTTAAATCATAATGTTAATCAGTGTCTACCTCTTGATTAATACTTAATAATCACAATTATTATTTATTCGCTTAATAATCATAATTATCATTAAATCATATTAAATTACTCTACTCACGTAATTTAAATTAAAACTTATTTTCTATTTAATTACCCAATTAATTAAATTCTAAATATGTAGAAATACGGGGTATTACATACTTCCCCCTTACAAAGGAATTGTGTCCTTGAAATTAGGATATACATGCGGTGAATAACTCTGGATACTGCTCTCGCATATCCTCCTCCCGCTCCCAAGTCGACTCGTCAACATTGTGGTGTCCCCACTGTACACGCATTAATGGTACTACCTTGGATCGAAGCTTACGCTCGTTATGATCAAGAATAGCCACAAGTCTCTCCTCATATCAGACATCTGGCTGTAAATCAATCTCCTCAAGTGGAACGTGCCACAAGGCTCTCTCACTCCTCCTGTATTTCTTCAGTGATGCCGCACGGAACATGTCATGTATCCGCTAAAAATTCTATAGGAGTCCCAATCTGTATGCTACTAGTCCCACCCTATCAATAATAGGGAACGGTCCCACATATCCCAATGTTAACTTTCCCTTCTTGTCGAACCTTATAATCCCCTTCATAGGAGATACCTGAATCAACACCTGGTTGCCCACGTCTAGCTCCACGCGTCTCTTACCGGCGTCAACATAACTCTTTTTTCTATCCTGGGCTATTCGAATACATCCTCAAATCAAATCTATCTTGGCATAGGTCTCCCATATCATCTCTAGGCCCAATAGCTTATTGTCCCCCACCTCTAACCAGCAGGCAGGCGAGCGACAAGGCTTCCCATAAAGTGCCTCAAAAGGAGCCATACCGATACTGAATTCGTAAGTGTTGTTATACGCAAACTCTACCAATGGGAGGTATTTCTCCCATCCTCCCCCAAAACCTAGGATACACATCCTCAACATATCCTCAATCGTAAGAGTCGTACTCAATCGTAAATCTTTACACATGGCCTCCTGGAAACTCTGCCAGAAGTGTAACACAAATATTTTGTCTCTATCCGACACAATATTAATAGGAACCCCATGCAGCTTAATGATCTCCGAAATAAAAAGTTGTCCATACTGTATTGTATCAAAATCAGTACGAACCGGTAGAAAATAGGCTACCTTGGTCAGCGGATCCACTATTACCCATATGGAATCATAATTCTCTCCCAGTTCAACACTGAAATCTCCAATGGTTGCATCATCATTGAATTTCTATGGTGGTCAACTTTCATAAGATGACACGTAGCACACTTCGAGACAAACTCTGTTATGTCTCTCTTTATACCCGACCACCAATATTGTCTCTGCATATCCTGGTACATCTTATCCCCGTCAAGATGTACTGGAAACTTCGACCCGTGTGACTCTGTCATGAATACATGTCTCAAATCTTCATCCTCGGATACTACTAGTCTCCCATTAAATCGAAGTCCTCCCTCTGAGATAATGGAGTAGGACTTTACCACATCAGCTAGTAACTGTCATACTCTGTCCCGACAAAATGGGTCCTTTACCTGTGCTCTCACCACCTGCATAACACTCTCTGGGGTGATAGCTAAAATTGCCATGTATGCTCAGGCTACCTCATCCTCATGTTGAAGTTTTCTCCACTTCACTTTCCAAACCCCTACTAACACTCCTATAGGTCTTTAGCTCAATGCGTCTGCCACCACATTATCCTGGCCAAGATAATACTATTTATCAAACTGGTAGTCCTTCACAAAATCAAGCCACCTCCTCTTCCTCATATTTAAATCCTTCTAGGTGAAGAGATATTGAAGTGACTTATGATCCGTGAATAGAGAAAACTTCTCTCCCAGGAGATAATGTCTCCATTTCCTCAAAGCAAAGACGACTGTCACCAACTCGAGGTCGTGGGCGGGGTAATTCTTCTCATGTGGCTTTAGCTTTTGGGATTCATAAGCTATAGCCCCCTCCTCCTGCTGTAACACACCCTCAAGTACCTGCAAGGATGCTTCAGTATAGACCCGGTAATCCAATCCACTCCTAGGTAATGCAAGTATAGGTGTTGATGTCAACATGTCCTTTAGCTCATCAAACGCTAACTAATAGTAGTCGCTCCACACGAATGGTGATCCCTTATGAGTCAAGTTCGTCAAAGGACCAACAATCTTTGAGAACCCCTTGATGAAGTGACGATAGTAACTAGCCAATCCCAAAAAGCTCCGAACCTTGATTAGTGTCATAGGTTGTCCCACTCCCTCACCGTTGATACCTTACTCGGATCAAAGGCAATGCCTTTGTCGAACACAATGTGGCAAGGAAATTAAACCTCCCGAAGATAAAATCCACACTTCACGAGTTTAGCGTACGATTGATGGTCCCGTAACGTCTAAAGAACCATACATAAATGCTGGGCGTGCTCCTCTTCCGTTCAAGAATAAACCAGGATATCGTCGATGAATACAATCCCAAACTGGTCTAAAAACTCCTTGAATACCCTATTCATGAGGTCCATAAATACTATAGGCGCATTAGTGAGCCCAAACGGCATCACTCTGAACTCGTATGACCCGTAACGAGATAAGAAAGCGGTCTTAGGTACACTCTCCTCTCAAATGCGCAACTGGTGGTAACCTGACCTCAAATCAATTTTTGAGAAGTATGCAGCCCCTCTCAACTGATCAAATAAGTCGTCAATCCTAGGTAATGGATAGTTATTACGTATTGTCACTTTGTTCAGCTCCCTATAGTCTACACACAAATGGAGCGAACCATCCCTTTTCTTCACAAATAACATCGGCTCACCCCACGATGATGTACTCCACCGAATGAAGCCCTGTCCCAAGAGCAGTTGAATTTTCTCTCTCAACTCTCGCATTTCCAATGGGGCCATGCAATATGGTGCTCTGGAAATCGATCTCATCCCCGGTTCTAAGTTGATAACAAACTCAATTTCTCTGGTGGGTGGTAACCCTGGTATCTCCTAGAAGATATCGAAATCCCTCACGTTTGGGATTGATTCCAAAGAAACAACCACCTCCTATGAGGTCTCCTCCTCAGTGTAATACAAATGAGTGTGTGATCCTCCCTCGGGAAAAGTCTGTGACCCCCCGCCTAATTAAATACCGGGTGATCAATCCTTTATTAAATTCAAATAAAGGTGAACGGTTGGTTCATTCACATCATCACTATCGTAAAATAAATATTTCCAATTTAAACACCCTAAATAATTAAGCTAAGTGTCAAAACAATTTAAAGTATTATTTTTATTTATAAATTTCCAATACGAAAACCTTTTTAATTACCAAGAGTTTAAGAATCACATACATACTAAGGATGGCAATTAACACACAAGAATTAAACCATCTAGATAAACCAAACCAAGTTTAACTCCCGAAGAGTACTGAATACTGGAAATATAAATAAACATAAATCTCTGACAAATCCAAACGGAATAGGAAATCGGGAGACACATGCCCTAACTATAAAGAACTAAAATAGGAACTGAATCAATGAAGAGGTCGTCTAAAACAAGGGCCTACAACTTCTACATAAGCTATAGCACGTCCAATCCAAAGAACCTATGCATGAAGCCCCTGTGGCTGGGCACCTGTAATACATACATATATATACAAGAGAGAAAAAAATGACAGAAAATGGGTCAGAGCCCGCGGGTGAAACAGTCTTAAAAATAGTTTAGCAAGTATTTAAAATGCTTACCCGCTAATATAACCATGTTATTGCATGACACTCTCTTGAGAATTCTCACCTCTCATCTAGTATGCACACCTACCGTACTACTAATCACATAAGTCTATCAAATTTATCCTCATGAAGTTCTATCTCGAGAAATAATAAGTCTGTGATATTTAGTTTTAGAAAATTAATCTATTCCATTTCTTACGTTACTTAGAACCACTCAGTACCATTACAAAATTCACAAACACTTGTTATAAAGCTGAAGCATTTATTCATTACTTAAATAATTATACACACAGTAGAAAGTTCCCACATATATATATATATATATATATATATATATATATATATATATGTATATATATATATACTATCGTCACCCCACATAAATCTATAGTGCTGGCATACTCTGCTATCATGTCCTCGTATCACTCATACTAAGGGAAATACTAGTTCGAAATCACTCTCGAACTGTATTAACACAACACACATACAAATGGAGGAGAATCATAGTTCCAAGTCCTAAGAGGTCAGCACATACCCCCACGTCTCTTAGGACCATGTGACTATAATTTTCAGATAGCCTGTATCTAGGATACTATCTTCTAGGGTACGAGCCAATATCCCCGATAAATGTTCAACCGAGATAAGACTATCCCGGCGTGAAAACCTCTGTGATAACAAGTAGCTCGGGTATGATTTTACACAGAAACATAATATATGCACAGTCATATAGTCATATGTATATATATTCACATTTTCCAAATTAGGTTCGCCCACGACCCATAATTATTATTATCTATTCTTAACTTAAATTTTACTCAATTATCTCTCATAACAGATTCGACTCTTTTATTCTCATTTATAATTTATTTCATACTTACTTCTCATCTCTCGAAGTATTCTCTCTCACTATGTATAATTTTAGTAGGTATACACTCACTTACCTTCTAGTCTAAATCTTTCACGAGTATCAATTCTTTAGTGAACGTACGCACAATTCCTAATGTATGAATAACACCCCATAAACCCACAATTTCATCCCATATTAATTTCACTCAACGGAGTCTAATTAGACCAAACTGGTACTCTTCATGTCCCATTATACTATTTCAAAGATATTCAGGGGTTCCCATGTATTTTATTAGGATTAAACAAAGAGGGTAAAAACATGTGGTTTTCCAGGAGGGATCGATCGATCGAAGAATGGGGTCGATCGATCGATTGTCGATCGATCAATTCTCTTGGTCGATCGATCGATCAAACAATTCTTGCCGAATTTTTTGCAAATTTCAACCTACGGCTTCAATCATTATAATCCCTCCAAACCTCTATAATTTCATCTCAAATTCCCATCAAAGTAATCGAAATGTATAAGTAATATATATAAATGAGTTCTAACGTAACGACATCGATAATTCCTCAACGAATCAATCAAAAAGAATTTAATACCAGATTTCTTTATAAAACCAAATTTTGCATGAATAATCACGAACCTCTATTTTAATCCAGACTTTCTTCCCAAATATCATAATAAATTTATGGGTAATCCTCTACATATGATTAAGATTTCTGACTACATGGAGTCTCCGTACAACACATAAATTCTCTTCCAAAACATATAATTCTTCAATTAAAACATATGATCTTCATTCCTATACTAACATGGAAGGAATATCAACTAAAAATTAGCAAGATAGATACTTGCCTGGGATTCAAGGGTCTGATTTATTGATGAAAAATATATGGTTGCATTCCTCGTCGTGCGATCTACGTTTTGGTGGTGGTGGCGGTGCGATTGAGTGAGTTCTAGGCCCTGGATTGCTTGGAAAGCTCTCCAACTTCTTCTCTAATGGTCGTTCTTAGGTTATTTGTTTGATAACCCTAGAAGACAACTCCTAATGGCTAATATATCTTTGGTAAATTCGTGGGTTTAATTACCCAAAAATACAAAATTTCTATAATACCCTCCCGGGATGTCAATTAGGCCTAAAACCGCCCCGAGAACCAAACTAAACCTCCGAGTATAATTTTTTGACTATCTCGACCCTTACGGACACTTTGGCGCACTCAAAATGACCATACGGGCCACTTATAATTTATTCACTTTCATAAATTCTCTTATAGTTCCGACACGACACAGGCGCGTCCCAGCTTAATTTCCATAATTGCCATTTATTCACTCGTGACAATATTAATAAAATCAATCTCATATATTACTTTATTCACCTAGTAATATTCAACAAATTTCCAAGAATTTCTAACTCTCGTCATGCTAGTAATTTAAAATGAAATTCTGAATTAATATTAATATAATATCTCAATCAAATTTAATAAAATCTCCAATTTTAAAAGCCATAAAAATACGGGGTATTACATACTTCCCCCTTAATAACGAAATTTCATCCCGAAATTCAAAAAATAAGGTATGCCTAGTAAAAATAGATTTGGATTCTTTATCAATACTCAAAACGTACTTTCGGGTAAGGCGGATTTCTATAGCCCCCCCGGCACCTCACAATAATCTTATTTAACACTTTCAATACTATATGTACAGAGTCACACCTTAATAATGGCACTTCACATTGTGCTCCAATCCGTTGTTGTTCGAATAAGATGAGCATACACATCATTGGACCCCGTTGTCATAATATGATTGGGAGGCCGTACCTCACTACGTAACAATTATGCGTATTTATCTAAACACAAAACTCCCTGTTTTGAGAGAAACCACGTGAACATTTGACCACTCTTGTCAGTTCTTCGAATCTCAATTTTTGGAGGCGTAACTCTTACGTCATTCAAAAGTCACCTAAAACAGTCGTGGTAATTCCACCACAGTCATCAGACCCTAACTCGGCCGATCAAAAATCTTGATTATCCACTCACCTTTAAACAACCATAGGGAGGATAGTCAAGGTTTTTCCACACAAAATCTCAATAAGTAGTTTGTCAACAATAAACATGTACAAGGGCTTCCACGAAACTCTACTGTACTAAACATCACTTGCCAGATACATTCGTTGTGGAACTAAAATGATCACCATGAATTCAAAATTACTTTCACGTGGCTCCACTAATCGTTAATCACCATTCGCCTACTCCCCGGCTAAGGGTGATACAACCTACTCAAAACAAAACGTTATCCCCACTGCTTTCTAAAATCCTAGTTTGAAAGTGTGTCTCAATGATCCCATTCTAGTTTAGAATAATACCGAGAAGAACCTCTTACCGGCGCGATTCTTATCTTTAAAGAAAGGTTGGGGCACACTGTCTAATAGTTTATACCACCCAAAAGGATAATAATCACTTTCTTTTAGGTCAACTTGTTCCACACATTCCAAGGAACTCGTGACCTTACCTTGAAGTTGGCACCCCATCCAAGAACTTTCACACAATTTCTTTTTTTTTCTATTTTAGGAATCATAGGTTTGCTATAAAATTCTCTGGTTGACCCTCTCATTCCAACCTATTTCTATATCTATGAGTGGTTCCCGCAGAGACTACTCACTATGTCCCTCCCAACATCGACTTTTAATCCTAATGATTCACATTAAGTGACATTTAACATTAGCGTATACCTAAAGTTCCGACCTGTGCACTTTTCTCCACGATGTGCACTGCTGAACCTTTATACCTTGCTAACGTCATCATTCAACCTACACTTAAGTTGCTATCAACATTTTACTAGGTAAAACTCCGCTCCGAGTGTTTTCCATAATAGTTAAATTTTTTCCTTCTCAAGGGATACCCTTAAATGACTTCCCATAGCCTTCCAACTAAATTCGTGTTTGCTACTCTGATCGTACATGTATATATGGATTATTGTCCTTCACACCATGCTTAATCCTCTCTACCAGTTCCACTTTCTTATGTCGTTCTCATAAACATATATTCCATGCGTCTATTCCCACGTCCTTTCAACTCGAACGACTTAAGCAACAGTTAACCAGGATGCCCACACACCCTATAAACCGTGCATACTGGTGCAAGTATCACATACGCTTCACACATAACACCCAATTCTTTATTTCCCTTGCGCTTACAATGTGTTTGCAACACTTGGGTACTCTTAATCACCCTAAAAATTGAAATTTTTAAGTCCTCCTTATAATCATTCCACCCTTCAACTCGTGGTGATAAAACTAAACTTTCAATGTTTCCTTACCACTCAACTGGCTCCACTGGCCTTAAATCGTCACTTCACTCTAACTTAGTCATAATTACTGGCTCTTCTAATGATAGAGGTACTAGACTCATGGACTAATGACCAAATATTGCTCTACTTACAACCTTATGCTAAGTTTCATGTGTGGGATGTCTCGTAAAGCAAAATCCAAATAAGGAACCCCCCAATACACTACTACCTAAAAATGTCGATTATCGAAATTTGTTGGGTCCTCCGTCCATAACCTGCACCCTTCTATTTCATCTCTTAACAGAAAAACTACATCTCCTCCCGCAATTGTACTGAAACAAAGAACTTTTTACTAATTGCATTAATGCTCAGTATTGGTGGTAATCACAATCCATAAACCTCATACGTATATAATCGGGACTCTAAAAATCCCATTCCCAAACATATGAATATAAGTCTTAACTTTCACATTCCAAAAGGATAAATATAACAATGCGCTCCTACTAACACTAAGTCCTGAGCGCTACATATAATAATGCGTGAAATCTTTCCGCCCAACGATAAACCCAATACACACTGAATCAAAATAACAAAGTCCCTAAACACCATGGGATTAAACACTCTCAGTACCACTATACCCTTCAAGTCTCTATAATATATAATATGAGTGTGAGCCCGACCCTCTCGTAGATAAGGTTTTGCCAGAACAAAACATACTACACTAAGGCAGCAACCTCGAATGCCTTGCAATCACTACCCATTAACGTTTTAACCATAATTAGTATAATATCGTACTCGCATATCAAATCACTAAAATGAGAAATCTCAATAAAGTATATAAATCACTAACAGTTCACCCATTTATCCTCCGCGGAGAACACTAAAGACAATCCCACTATACCAGGAAAAACACAAACATAATAATAACTCTATAGATATACGCACTAAATTCTTCTCACATGCGAATCTAGCAATAAACAAAAATGTAGTGACTCGATCGCGTCACATAAAACACGCCTCATCCTCTGAGGATAAAACTCATACTTCTACTTTGCCAATCTCTTTGGCTACTTAATGGTCTTTCGGACATAACACGTATGTCTGAACCAAATCGAAAATTACATTAACCATGTCCCTTGCAAGAACCATACCCTTGTCCTTTTTCTCACTTCAAATTTTTTTAACTCGTGTGGTTTTACTCTCCACAAAATACCTCAACACATAACCCACTTAGCTCCTATCATACTGGGCCTATTAGGGTTGTCCTTCTCTCAGACTTAAATAGCCTCGATCCTGATGGCTACCCCTGTCATTCCCTTAGCTTTGTTGGCCCTAAGGAACGTGCTACTGGCTTCAATAACCCTTACTGAATTCACCATCTCGTGGTAAGAATTTAGCTATCCAAATCATTTAAATGATCCCCCTGATGAGTCTCCCCCTTGCAGCGCGTTGCTAAATGCGTTTTATCTAGTCTCACTCTCCAATAAATCTTTCGATTACTTTAGCTCCTTTACATAAGAGCGTTAACATCTCTACGGACAATGCGTGACATTGTCACCATATGGATCGACTATGCAACAGAATTATCTTTAAGTGTTGTCAACTTTCCTCACGAGTTGATCTCCCACTTGGAATCTTCTCTACGATTGGTATCCACTTCTGCTGATATAAGATTTGCTAAAAGTTTAAATTCATTTACAAATGGACCCCTGTCCGGCCCTTCCGTGTTGGGTTCAGAAAAATGTTCACATCTTATTCTGAACAACTGATGAAGGGATGTGTGGTTAAACTGTACATAAGGACCTTGCATTGACGCAACATTTCACTATTAAATGTGGTGGTTGACTCCCACTATTATAATTTGGTCCCGACGAGCCAAGAAAAAATTTTACCCCAATTTTTCACTTCCCGTTAACCACACTCCTCCATATGCCCAAGATTTTGAATATATTACTTTCGTTGGGTAAAACACACAATTCTCGCATTTCTAGAATTTCTGCTGATGACTCTCCTCAATTTGCCATTTGATCCTCTCCCAAGTGTACTACGTTGGGTGAGTCTGATTCGACTTCTCATTCGACTATAGAAGAACTTGGAATTTGTAGGCTGCATCCTAGCCGTCTTTACAGTCCTGGTATCTCATGACATAATAGGGGTGACCTCGACTACGGTCATCATCCATGAACATACTTCATAACCTCACTAAGTCCGACCTTCGCTATCCACTTAACAGCCCTCATCTGCCATACTTTATTGTTTGAACACATCCGAACATAAATAAGATTCACTAATATATATGTGATAGCTGCAGAATGAGATCATACCAAAGAAATCAACACTCCTAAAAATAGGGCCCTATATCAAAGAAAGCTACGCTCGCAGCATAATAAGACGCACAGATCCTAAGGACACTAGAACCTGATGCTCTGATACCATCTATGACACCCCACCTAATTAAATACCGGGTGATCAATCCTTTATTAAACTAAAATCAAGGTGAACGGTTGGTTCATTCTCAACATCACTGTCGTAAAATAAATATTTCCAATTTAAACAGCCTAAATAATTAAGCTAAGTGTCAAAAAAAATTTAAGTCTTATTTTTATTTTATTAATTTCCAATACGAAAACCTTTTTAATAACTAATAGTTTAAGAATTACATACACACTAAGGATGGAAATTAACACACAAGAATTAAACCATCTAGATAAACCAAACCAAGTTTAAGAACTATAAATGAAATCATCCTGACAAGAGTTAACTCCCGAAGAGTACTGAATACTGGAAATATAAATAAACATAAATCTCTGATAAATCCAAACGGAATAGGATATCGAGCGACACATGCCCTAACTATAAAGAACTAAAATAGGAACTGAATAAATGAAGAGGTCATCTAAAACAAGGGCCTGTAACTTCCACATAAGCTGCAGCACGTCCAATCCAAAGAACCTATGCATAACGCCCCTGTGGCTGGGCACTTGTAATACTTACATATATATACAAGAGAGAAAGAAATGACTGAAAACAGGTCAGAGCTCGAGTGTAAAACAGTTTTAAAAATAGTTTAGCAAGTATTTAAAATGCTTACCGTCTAATATAACCCCCATATTAGTGCACGCCACTCTCTTGAGAATTCTCACCTCTCATCTAGTGTGCATGCCTATTGTACTACTGATCACATAAGTCTATCAAATTTATCCTCATGAAGATTTATCTCGAGAAATAATAAGTCTATGATATTTAGTTTTAGAAAACTAATCCTTTTCATTTCTTACGTTACTTAGAACCACTCACTATCGTTACAAAATTCATAAACACTTGTTATAAAGCTGAAGTATTATTCATTACTTAACTATTTATACACATAGTAGAAAGTTTCCATATATATATATATATATATATATATATATATATATATACTATCGGCACCCCACATAATTCTATGGTGTTGGCATAGTCTACTATCAAGTCCCCGTATCACTCATACTAAGGGAAATACTATTTCGGAATCACTCTTAAACTGTATTAACACAATACACATACAAATGGAGTCGAAGCATAGTTCCAAGTCCTAAGAGGTCAGCACATACCCCCCACATATCTTAGGGCCATCTGACTATCATTTTCAGATAGCCTGTATCTAGGATACTATATTTTACGGTACGCGTCAATATCCCCCGTAAAGGTCCAATCAAGAAAAGACAGTCCCAACGTGAAAACCTACGTGATAGCAAGTATCTCGGGTATGATTTTACACAGATACATAATATATGCACAGTCACACAATCATATGTATAGATAGTCACATTTTCCAAAGTAGGTTCGCCTACGACCTATAATTATTATTATCCGTTCTTAGCACAAATTTTACTCAATTATCTCGCATAATGGATTCGTCTCTTTTATTCTCATTTATAAATTATTTTATACTTACTTCTCATCTCTCGAAGTATTCTCTCTCACTATGTATAATTTCAGTAAGTATACCCTCACTTACCTTCTAGTCCAAATCTTTCATGAGTCTCAATTCTCTAGTGAATGTACGCACAATTCCTAATGTATGATTAACTCCCCATTAACCTAGAATTTCATTCCACATTAATTTCACTCAACGAAGTCTACTTAGACCCTACTAGTACTCTTCATATCCCATTATACTATTTAAAAGATATTCAAGGGTTCCCACATATTTTATTCGGATTAAACAAAGAGGGGAAAAACATGTGGTTTTCCAGGAAGGATCGATCGATCGAGGAATGGGGTTGATCGATCGATCGTCGATCGGTCGATTCTCTTGGTCGATAGATTGATCAAGCAGTTTTTGCCCAGTTTTCTGCAAATTTCAACATACGGGTTCAATCATTCTAAACCCTCCAAACCTCTATAATTTCATCCCAAACTCCCATCAAAGTAATCCAAATGTATAAGTAATATATATAAATGAGTTCTAACGTAACGACATCGATAATTCCTTAACAAATCAATTAAAAAGGGTTTAATCCCATATTTCATTATAAAACCAAATTTTGCATGAATAATCACGAACCTCTATTTTAATCCAGATTTGCTTCCAAAATATCATAATAAATTCGTGGCTAATCCTCTACATATGATCAAGATTTAAGACTACATGGATTCTCCCTACAATACATATAAATTCTCCTCCAAATCATATAATTCTTCAATTAAAACATATGATTTTCATTCCTAGACTAATATGGAAGGAATATCAACTAGAAATCAGCAAAATAGATACTTTTCCGGAATTCAAGGGTCTGATTTGTTGATGAAAAAGATATGGTTGTGTTCCTCATCGTGCAATTTACATTTTGGTGGTGGTGGCTGTGCGATTAAGTGAGTTCTAGGTCTTGGATTCCTTGGAAAGCTCTCCACCATCTTCTCTAATGGACGTTATTAGGTTCTGTGTTTGATAACCCTAGAAGGCAACTCCTAATGGCTGATATATCTTAGGGAAATTCGTGGGTTTAATTACCCAAAAATACAAAATGTCTATAATACCCTTTCGGGATGTCAATTAGGCCTAAAACGCCTCGAGACCCAAACTAAACCCTCGGGTATACTTTTCTGACTATCTCGACCCTTTCGGATACATTGGCGCACTCGAAACGACCATACGGGTGACTTGTAATTTATTCACTTATAATTTATTCACTTTTATAAATTCTCATATAGTCCTGACACGACACAGGCACATCCCGGCTTAATTTCCCTAATTTCCATTTATTCACCCATGAAAATATTAATAAAATCAATCTCATATATTAATTTACTCATATAGTAATATTCAAAAAACTTCCAAGAATTACTAACTCTCATCACGCTAGTAATTTAAAATGGAAATCCGGATTAATATTAAATTAATCTCTCAATCAAATTTAATGAAATCTCCAATTTTAAAAGACATAAAAGTACGGGGTATTAGAAAGGCATCATCACTAGGAACATCTCCCCACCCAGAATGGAGAACACTATAGTCCTCTCATAGCAATCATCCATTTCCCTATAATCCACCAACCAATCCATGCCTATGATGATGTCATAACCCTCCATATCTAACACTAGAAGGTATATCGCTAGACTAAATCTCTTGATCATAATATCCACACCCTTAGAGATCAAGTGTATAAGGGACCCACTACCCATCGGTGACTCAACACACATAAGATGAGTGTCGGCTGTCTCTAAAAGGCTGGTTGCTCGTGCAAATTTAGTGGCAACAAAAGAGTGTGTCACACTCGTGTCAAACAGAATACTACCCTCATGCCCATGGATAAGAAATGTACCCGCGATTGTTGGTGGTGCCGGAGGTGCTGGCTAAAAAGTCATGTATCGGACGTTGTACACACACCCGTAGTGCATCTGGCTCGACTGTTGTTGTGGGGCCTGTGCTGGTGCTGGGGCTAATGGAGCATGTTGCCTCTGTTGGGCACCCTGCTACTGTTCCCTATTTTGCTATGGACAAGTCCTACTCTTGTGACCCTACTGGCCACATGTGAAACACTGACCTTGGAATAGTCTCTTCCTTTAGCCCTGCTAGCCTCCCCCTTGGTTCCCTTGTACCTGACGGCCTTGGCCCTGTTGTCCTTCACCTTGGTTCCCTTGGCCTTGAAGAGCCTGAAAAATTTGTTGCTAGGAACCCTGTTGTCCCTGCCTGTCAGATTGATCTTGCCAATACCCAAATCTCTTGGCAGAGCTCCCCTATCGGTAATCCTTCCCCTATTGACCCGATGTCTGCTGCTGCGATGTGCTGCTATCACTACCCCCATTTGCCCTGACCGGCTAGCTGGGCTCACCCCTCTTGCTTCCCTTCATATGGAAGTGATGATCCTGATGGTGCACTAGTACGACATTGACGACGTCTGTATAAGTCAATAGTGTTGGGTTACCGATCAAATGTTGTTGGATGTTCCAGGTTAAACCATCCATAAACTTGGACTTTTTCCTCTTGCTCACCTCGTCTGGCATAAAATTAGTCAGGCGAGTGAACTCCTCCTCATAGTCAGCCACTAATCGATCACCCTTAACCACCTCACTAGATTTCTTCCTCATCTTTGACTCTACTGCAGGTGGGAAGTACATGGATTCAAACTGTACCCAAAACTCAAAAATCGTCATCAAGTCTTCTCCTATGCGGTGGTAACTGACTCCCACCATTGTAAAGCTTCTCCTGACATACATAAAGTAGCAAGCATCTACTTCTGCACCTCATTACACTCAAGCATGCACAGATGGCGATGGATGTTCTTCTTCGAGTTGCAAGCCTCTACCACGTCAGTACTGCCCTAAAACTCAGGCGGATGGTCCTTCTAAAAGGTCTCCCTGACTTACTGCCATGAAGGTGGCCCTACCGGGGCCTAAACTTCTAGTGCCACTAGAGGCTGTACCTGGGGCTGTGGAAAATGGGTTGCCATGGACCTCATGGTTGTCTTAACTGCCTGATCCACTATCACTTTCACCTGAGTAGTAGAAATCAGCTCGGGTGGGAGTGGGGGTGGGGGTGGCGATGCTTGTGGCTCCTGATGAGCCTCCCGCATCTCCTATTTGGCCTCGACCCTCTCTTCTTGATGTCTCCTCGGTGGCATCTTAAAACAGATCGAAATGTATAAGTACACAATTTATACAAAATCTAATAGCAGAAGTAGGATATTTTAAACACGTAAGGACAAAAGCAACAGTCCTAAAATAGGGCTATATATATTAAAGAATGAAACGTTGAAATGGTAGTAAGCCGCTCAGATCCTATGGACACTAGAACTTCATGCTCTGATACCATCTGTGACACCCTGCCTAATTAAATCCTAGGTGATCAGCCCTAAATTAAATTAAACCAAGTTTCTCAGGTGGTTTATTCTTAGCATCACTGTCGAAAACTTTTTAATTACTAATCACCTAAGTGAAATTAGACTGGTGTCACATTTTATCTTTCATTAACCCAAGACAATTTACTCATGCGTAAGTAATAAATAATCATTCAAAATAAACCACAAATCAAACCATGTAGCAATATATAAAGGATAAAATCTTGTCGAGCCAACATTTGGCTAAAATCCAAAACTACTAAATAAAATCAACATAATCCAAAACTAAAATATGAAATAAAGACTATGGACAACATGTCCCAATAAAGAGTACTATACTAAGATCCTACACTAGATATGAATAGATGAAGAGTCTATGAAAGTCCTTCCAGCCTCCACAAAGCTGTAGCTATGAGTCCCTGGATAGAATCTTCAAGTCTGGCATCCCTGTGGCTGGACACCTAAAAGGTTTTGAAAATATTTTTATAGCAAGAGTTAGTACTCAAAACTGTGACACCCCGACTAATTAAATACTGGGTAGCTACTCCTTTATTGAAATTAATACAAAATGTCAAGTTGGTTCAGTTCATAGCATCACTGTCGAAAACATTTTTAAACAATTACTAGCCACCTAATATTTAAAAAGTGAGTTGTCAAATTTTATTTAAATTAGATTAACATGCAACCAATTAAATTATTAACTAATGATACCACAATCACAACAGAATATAAATGGAATAATAAATGAGTATGGAGTAACACTCCTATGAATAATCAAAATACTGAATAAAACAAAATACAAAGTCTGAATAATTAATTAAATAATCTCCAAAACTGAAAGTATGTAAAGCTGTCTCTAAAAGAAAAGGGCGGCATGCCCTAATAGATGAATAAATCTGAAATAGAATCAATGTAGAATGTGGAGGCATCTACTATCGAGGTCCTCTAACTTCCACAGTAGCTATAGCACATCACCGAAATGGAACTCCTATGCTTGGCGTCCCTGTGGCTGGGCACCTAAAAGGTTTTTCAAGAAAAATAGATTTGCAAGCAAACGGGTCAGAGCCCGAAGTGAAAACGATTTAAAATATAAGAAGTGTTTAATTGCATTAAACATTGAATATTAAATACATGTTAGTTACGCGCTCTCACATGAGTTTCTCACCTCTCAACTAGTGTGCACGCCTAACGTATATACGTAGTCCGTCCTAGTTATGCCGCTAGCTAAATAGTCTATACCACAACCTATCCTCACATAATAATATAGGGGTTTATTCAAGACATTATAATATAAACGGCGTATATCTCCCTTTTTATTTCTCAGATTAGTTTATAATAATTAGTATAGGAAATTCTCATTTTTAACTCTACTCAAAATGTGTCAAGTATTCACATTCACACTTTAATAAAGAGTCTATTATAATTACCAGTATATTAATCTCAACATAAATATACAATTAGGGCTCCACTAGGCTAAGCTACGGTGCGCACACACTCTGCTATCAAATCCCGGTACATTACATACATAAGGACTACGTGTTCCAAATCTCTCAGGAACTGTTTCAATAAGCAAAATCACACATATTGGAGCCGAACATAGTTCACATACCCATGGGTCACGCACATACCTACGCTCCCATGGTCAGCTGAATTATTAACTCACAAATAATTCATTCACATCCCTTTGTCCTTAAGGTACCAATCTAAATCCCCCCCCCCCCCCCCCCGCCGTAGGCACACAAAGATTAGATGGCCCTATTCCGAAAGCCGACCTCCCGTGATAGCAAGTATGGTAGGTATGGCAAAAATAACTCTGGATAATGCTCTCGCTTCTCCTCCTCGCCCTCCCAGGTGGACTCCTCGGCACTATGATGCCGCTACTGAACACGTACAAACGGTACTATCTTCGACCTCAGTTTCCTCTCGTTGTGGTCCAACATAGCAACTGATCCCTCCTCATAGGAACTATCAGGTAATAGATCGATATCCTCTAAAGCAATATGGGTATGGGACAAATCATCCCTAAGATATTTCCTTAGTGAGGAAATATGGAACACGTCATGGATCCTATACAAGTGTTCCGGTAACCCAAGTCTATACGCAACTGGCCCAATTCGCTCGATGATAAGAAATGGTCCCACATATCTAGGTGCCAATTTCCCTTTCTTCCCGAAACGTATAATCCCCTTCATAGGAGATACTCTAAGCAGCACCTGGTCCCCCACCTCGAATTCTCTGAAGAACCGTTTCAATAAGCAAAATCACACATATTGGAGGCGAACATAGTTCACATACCCATGGATCACGCACATACCTACGCTCCCATGGTCAGCTGACTTATTAACTCACAAATAAGTCATTCACAGCCCTATGTCCTAAAGGTACGAATCTAAATCCTCCCATAGGCACACAAAGATTAGATGGCCCTATTTCGAAAGCCGACCTCCCGTGATAGCAAGTATGGTAGGTATGTCATACACATAATAATCCATTTACTAAGCATTCACACAACTTAGATAACTTATAATATTTTTAAAGGTATGTTCTCAATCCCTATACCGTTACTCCAAATAGCATATTTTTATTCTTCCGGATAATATATAATATAATCCACCGATACGTCTCACGTCATATAGTTTTGAGTACTTAAATCTAACCAAAGAGGTTACTACGTCTCCTAATATTCTCACATATTATTTCATTACTCTTACTCCTTATTTATGTTCCAAATCCTAACTTATTACTCCTAAGGATTTAAATCATGCTCTCACATCTTAACATAGACAATTACTCGTTGGACACTCGAGAATTCAATGCGATAATTCAACTCAATTCTAATATATTCTGATCTTCAAATATAATCCCCTACTGGTCTTCTTCAAGTCCTAATACATTCACATAATCCCCAACTACAATATTCGATGCCCGGAAACACTTAAAATCAAAAAAGAAAAAATCACCCTTTCTGGGGGGATCGATCGATCGATCTTGATCGTCGATCGATTGATGGTCGATCGATCTACCTATGAATGTCGATCGATCGATCATACCAGATGAGGCTACAGACTTCTTCATTTTTCAGTCCCAGATTTGTCCCAAAACCTCATTACAAGATGTGAAATTATAATATAGGTATATAGGATCATTGTATAACCTAAATACATGATTTTTAATGTCCCAAAACCTTTAAACCATCAACAATTAGTCATTACTTGGATCAAATCTTCATAAAAACCCTAGTTTCCTATTTTCTTCAAAAACCATAATATTTCTATTCTTAAATCCATTTTTAGTTCATCAAGGGTTATGTTTTGGTTACTGAATTTCATCCAGAACTAATCTACATGCAATTCCTATCCAAGATTTAGGGTTCTACTCCAATTTCATGAGTTTTCATCATCTTTCTAGGTTATTAACAAACCCTGCGCTAGCATGGAAGAATTTATTCGCTGAAAATTAATGAAATCAAATCACTTGCCTTAGGTTTGATGTTCAGATTTGCTTGTGATGTCAAAGGATGGTTATTTCCTTCTCTCCGGTCAACAATTTCGTCGAAAGTGGTGGTGGTGGGTGGTGGTTATGGCTTGTAACCCTCATGTAACCTCTCCTCTATCTCACGTAGCCCCCTCTATCTCACGTATCCCACTTCTTACTTTTAGCTGATGATGGCCCTAATGGCCTTCACAATAACAATTAAATAAACAATAAAATTCGTGGGTCTAATTTCCTTAAAATTTAAAGTGACAAAAATACCCTCCTGAGTTGCCGGTTTGGCCTAAAAAATGCCCCGGGACCCAAACTAAACCCTCAGCTAGTGTTTTCTGACTATATCGACCCCTCCAAACACGTTGGCGACTCAAAATGACTATACGGGTGATAAATTATAATTTACTTTTTAATCTAATTAAATTGATTCTCGACACGATTGACACGCGCGTCCAAACTAAATTTCCTGAATTGTCGTATTTATGACTCGCAATAATTTTAATAAATTCAATAGTCATATATTACCATATATACTCAGTAATATTCAATATTATCATCATAATCAAATACCAACTCACGTCTCGCTAGTATTTAAATCCGGATTAATTTCCAATTAATTCCCATTTAATTTAATTAATCCCATTAAATAAAATCAATAAAATTACGAGGTATTACAAAAACTTTTTGAAAATATTTTAAAAGTGATTATCATAATAAAATCAGTTATTGATTACGCATGTTAAGATTTCGCGTACACTCTCTTGATTTACCTCACCCCTCATCTATCGTGCACGCCTAACGTCTCGTACCTATCCCACCTAGCTATACTACTCAGGCTAACTGAACTATAGTATCCAACTAAACTCATATGTGCTGCTAAATTCCCATTTCACCCACTTAGTATGTAATAGTAACTATATCTCATTATTTATATAATTAGATAACTGTTCACGCCTTGTTATCTTTCACCATTTTATAATTAAGTCTTCCTACTTAATTTTCTTTTAAATTTAATCGCGGCATCTCATTATCTACTAAATCACACAAGTAGATTGTTAATATAGTAAATATTTCACACACAACATATACTTATAAACTCATGCATTACTAATATGTCCTCTAAACACACATCAAGGACTCTTGGTTCGGAATGGTCCATTGACACCAAGAGTTTGGTTCGGAATGTCACCTTAACCACAAATTCATTTCATGAAGTGATTAGAAATAATCACCTCAACCCCACTAATGAAATTTCTACCTAGATTGGTTCGAAACTCTTTCATCATGACCCCAACTTATTATTTTCATATATTAGTTCAGAATCCTACCTCGGCCCTAATATAGGAAATTATACTTTAGGTATTCTCACCACCAAAGTAACTATATAATTCAGTAGATATACACACAACCTAATGATAATGTTCGTACGTAATATTTTCTCTTTAATATTCACTGTACCTATTTACGTACGCTTTATCTCACTATCATATTTTAATTGAGTATTCACACAATTCTAAGGGCCCTATTTACCCCTCTATTTATTTCAGTAGTTAAGCTATATCTAACCTACTGATATACCCCTTGGGGATTACGTTTACTCTCTCTATAACTCAAACCTCAAATTTCTGATATACTACTCGATCGGATTATCCTCCTTGGTCCATCACTTCCAATCTTTCACACTATGAATATAACGGACCTCCACTATACACCTACTGGTACTTTATAAATCCCTACATAGGTACAACATCATCCCTAAGGTTTCCCACAATCATTGGCAAACTAATAGAACTCAACCAATAAAAGAACCCAGAATCAAACTGGGTCGATCGATCGACCAGGATCATTGATAGATCGACATTCAAGAGTTGATCGATCGATCGAGCAGGTGCAGGTGTAGTTCGTCTTCTTCATGCGTTTTCTCACCATTCCCAATTATCCAACGTACTTGATAACACATCAAACTTGAATACAATGATTTCGAACCATTCCTACATACTCTAAGATGATTTCCAACGATTAAAAGATCATTAATCTTCACAAATTTAGCCCAGAATAATTCAAATCCTCTAATTATTCAAGAACCCTAAAAATATGTTCTTCCCATATTTTTAATTATAAACACAGATTTTAATTCCTATTAACAATCATGGTTCCTCTGATTTCAATCCTCTACAGATATAAATCTAACTACATGCTATTTCTACCCGAACATGCAATTAATCAAAGCTTTTTCTCCAAGAATATTAATCAAAACCAATTATTCATAAATCCTACGCATGGATATTATAACTCAAAATAATTTGCAAATAACCACTTGCCTTATTCAGAGTTGATCTTATTTCATGATTGTTGTTGGTTATTGATTGTCTTTCTCCTCCAATCTTCCTTCCCAACAAGTTTGTGGTGTAAGAACCCTATGAATCCTTCACCAATTCTCCTTTAAGCTTTTAGAATAATCTATCTTCTCTCTCTAATGGCTTTCCTTTGTGTTGTGAGGTTTCTAACCCTAACCTCACTCTTTATCATCTGTTAAAACACTCCAAAATTAGTAGGTCTCCTCACCTCCATATTTCAAAAGACTAAAATGCCCTGTATGGTCCCGATTTAGCCCAAAAATGTCCCGGTACCCGTCTAGTAACCCCGAGTATACTATTTTGACTAATTCGACCCATGCGGAATCATCTGTGACCTCTAAATCAGCATTTGAGTCACCAAAAATATATTTTTGAGCTCATCCCCAATTTAGTCTACATGCGACACTCGGTTGAGGTAAAATCAAGTATGTCCATATCTCTTGCTATGTCATACAAATTAACTATCAACATTTACTATTCTCACTTAGTAAATTTGAATCATAATATTAATCAGTGAGTATCTCTCTATTAACATTTAATAATCACAATTATTATTTATTCGCTTAATAATCATAATTATCATTAAATCATAATAAATTACTCTACTCGCGTAATTTAAATTAAATCATATTTTCTATTTAATTACCCAATTAATTAAATTCTAAATATGCAAAAATACGAGGTATTACACGTTGATCGGATAGGGCTAAAAAAATTTCCACGGGCTCC
This sequence comes from Sambucus nigra, assembly GCA_949130495.1. Classification (NCBI taxonomy): domain Eukaryota; kingdom Viridiplantae; phylum Streptophyta; class Magnoliopsida; order Dipsacales; family Adoxaceae; genus Sambucus; species Sambucus nigra. The sequence continues at coordinate 25,423,954 of OX422220.1, forward strand.
AGAGGCCGAAAGAAATAAAAATTCTTGAAAGATATTTTTTTGAAGCTGTTAAGATTTCTGAAAAAAATCATTTCAATTTTATGGTTGCCACACTGTTAGATTTGTGACATGAATCGTTATAACACAAAAGACATCACACTCTATGGTTCGAGCCAGAAAGAATCGTAAAGGTATGAGATCTTGAATCTCCTATGTAGATACACCAAAATTATTTTTTTGTTTGAACCAATTATCATTTAAATCAAATGATCCAGTATTTTATTTTTGGTCCTCCAACAATTGGAATCAACATAAGATTTAGATTTACATGATATTGGAAAATCCATGATGCCCATTAAAATAGGTTTAGTCGATTTAGTTTTAATCTTGAATGAATGATATATCTATGATCTATTTTTTTCAGAGATTCATAAGTTTCATCCCTCCATTACGGTCCAATTCATGTTTATTAATTTTATGTTATTGGATCCTATGATAGTTTATGCGTAGCTATTTTTTTGTCTTTGATTGGGTTTTAATAACTAATTTTTATTTTTAGATCATTGGATCTGGTTGTAATTATTATATGTAATTATTTTTTCGTTCGTCGGGATATATATCTTGATGAGTCGGACATCAAAGACAATTTTCAGGACAAAAGATATTTTTCGGACAATAATTTGGAAAGTTTTGGTGGAATCATATCCATGGAGTGTGAGTTAGTGATTACGACATCATACGAAAGTGTCATGATACACTTCATAGGCATACTAGTTAGTGTAGAAACATGGCTCATGTGACACCCCGTCTAATAAAATACCGGGTGATCAATCTTATATCAAATTGAAACAGGAATCTCATTTGTTTCATTCTTAGCATCACTGTCGAAACACTTTTTAAAACATACTAACCACCTATTAATCCAAAAATCCGGTGCCAATTTTTTTTCTTTTTAATCAAACAACAACAACATACGAATAAATATAATTTAAACCATTCACACAATCACTGAGTCAATCAACACTGAAAATGAATAAATAAAATCCTTGTCGAATAAATCATCGGCAACAAATCCCAAGTTCGAAATAATAAACCATCGAATAATAAAATGAGTACATCATTTAACTGAAATAAATAAAATAATTAGGGCGACATGCCCAAAAGAAATGCTAATTACATCCTACTCGAGGAATGAAATAACTGAAGAGACTGAGTCTAAATCCTGCAAGCATCTACACCTACTGCAGCTATGCATCCCTTCACCTTAAAGGTTTTGAAAGTATTTTGCAAGTACAGGTCAGAGCCCAAAGTCTTTTTGAAAATATTTTGCAACTGAATTAAAATGCATGAATGCTCTCCATATTTATGATAGTGTCGCACTCACTGGATATAATACTCACCCCTCAAGTAGAGTGCACACCTAACGCTTCCTATCTAACCTTCCTAGTTACACTACCTTATCTAACTAGCCTTGTTCTAAAATTTCCGACATCTTGCTCTAGCCCGAGTAAGTCATAACATTACTTCCTAAGTTAATTATCACCTTGTATTAATTAACCACTTTTAATTTCCCCTATATAACGGCCTCATTAGTTATATATAAATAGTACCATGTTTCTCCATGTAATCCGCCCATATATAAATATCCACATCCTTATATACCTATATACTAAACACAATTGCACTTTATGTATTCTTCTCGTATATAAATATCTACGTCATATATACGTAATAATATTACAACATTCACACACATGTCGTAAATATATCCATCCTCCCAAGTCGACACTCACCGAATGTTCTCTACAATGCTATAACTCTAGGTATACTTATCCACCCGAACATCCTGACTCGTTTAGCTCCCCGAATCCGTGAAACACACATAAACGTAGTGGAAGCGGCCATAGTCCCTTCACCGATAGTGAAACCGAATCATACTCAAAGAGGTTCACCTCTGATACATAAATCACACAATAAAATCCTGAACGACTATGACCTGGGGACTATACTCACCCGGCATTCACTAGCCAGAAGATTCACCTATATCTCGCAACCTCCTGTGATAGTAGAAGGTACGTATTCCTATATATATTATTCACACCAATATTTATAAAGCACACAAATATATATATACATACAACACAATCACTGTATATATATATATATATATATATATATATATATATATATATATATATATTAAATTTAAACCCGGATAAACCGTGCACAAAACCCGTAACACTAGCCTAAAAATATCCGAGTCAATTTCCCAACTCTAACTTAATTAATTTGCACTTTAATTAATTTAATAACATGGTGACACTCTCCCAAAATGTTCGGACTCATTCCCTCGGTCCTTGAATTATTCCTTAAAAATTTTCTCCAAATTCTATAATGTATATTTTCGTCTCCCTTTCCTCTACGTAATAATTATGCTAAAATCCACCTTTTTAACCCATAATTATAACTAACCCAAAATTCCCTACTGGATTACCAACCACCCAAAGCCCTATTACCTTCGTCCCAAACCGTAACTAGCCTGAACAGGGCCTGGATCACCCACGTCGTTCGAACCATCCACCATGTCGTTTGAATGGTAGGTTGCGTTGCTCAAACAAAGGTTCAGGTTGCTCAAGCGATATCTAGACGTTTCTCTCCCCTCCTTCCTACTCTAGCTCATCCGTCATGGACATTTCTTCAACTTCTCAACCCAAGATTTTTTTTCTTACTGTTTTCCTTATAACCCAATTCAATTTCCACAAAATTTAAATTCCAATCTCATGTATAACTTAACAATCAAACTTTAAAACCTTTCGACAACTTTGTCATCTCACAGTATATAAATTTTCTTCCAAAAATTCATCACTTAAGATTACACGAGATTTACCAAAAAACTCTTCCTCAATCTATTTCACTCAACATTAATTTAACAGTATAATACTCGGATCTTATACTCACAAAACTAAATCTCCAATAGTAGACTTGTAATCACAATCTTCCTTAACACAAATTAATACGAGGCGTCTCATAAATCAAAACCCCATTTATGTATTAACCCAACCCAAAAATAATGAATTTTATCATGCTAATTATGATATGAATTGATTATCACAAATTTACATTGAAGAAATTTCACCACTAGCCTGATAAATTTTGTAGAGTCTGAATCCTTTGATGTAGATGGTGATTTGATGAAGAACGCACACACTTTTCCTTTATTTTAGTTCCCAAAAGTTCTCCAGTTTCTCCCACTTTTCTCCTCTACATACCTAGGTTTTCTTAAATAAGTTAATGGCTTCCACACCCACTCACTTTTAGGTTTTATTATGCCAATACTGTTTTTAGGCTTGTGGTCTTTATTAAAATGGCTCAAACACTCTCGTGTGGGCGTGGTTATGCCTAAAAATGCCCCGAGACACATTTACTACCCCCGAGAACTCTTTTTCGACTATTTTGACCTATCCGAAATCACCCATACACTCAGAATTGTCATCCAAATTATTTTACTAAAAGTCCTTATCTCGACCCCAAAATAGTCTATACTCGACTCCCGGTTGAGATAAATTAATATCATGTCACTATCACCGTTATGACGTAAATAAATCATTACTATTCACTTAGTAATTTAAATTTCATAAATATTAACCATTCACTCCAAATTAATATTTCTACCGAATACTAATGATAATTAATTCAATTATATTACGACACTGAAGTAATTTAAAATTAGCCTAAATTTAATTAAATAGCAAATGCACTAAAAGACGAGGTGTTACAGCGTGGTGGTGCAATTATGTACTGTTTTGGTACGAGCAACCTCCGAGAGTATTTTAGTGGTGTTGGCACAATATAGGTAAACTTCGACTCAGCATAGATTTCCTACTCGATACGGTTCCTTACATGGGAATGATTCGTGGAGTCAATGATTGCATGAGATAAGAAATTAGAGATCATAATGGAGAGGTTCTATTTATTTTCCTTATTGTTTGTAGATTGTATCTCTTTCTTTTCTTATTCTATTGTGATTATTATTCCTTTTTAATATTTGTGTTTATTTAATGGCGTATTAAAATTAATTAATTTTAATACGCCATTAAATTGGACAATATGGTCAAATATTATTGTACCGGGCCTTAGATCGTGGTTTTCTTGGAAAATAATTTTTTGGGTGGTTCATTTTAAATTTATTAAATTTAATGGGTATTATTTATTACTCAAATTAAAGTTAATTTCCAAAATTATTTTGATTTAAAACAATTTAATTTTTTTGGATAATCAAAATAAGGAAATAGTTTATTTTAATTTGAATAAATAAATTGGAAAATCCCATTATTTTAATTGGAAAATTTAAAATTGAATAGTCTCCATAGTTATATGTTTAATTTTTTACATTATAGGGTTTTGATGTATAATTAGAAAATATAAATTAGATTTTTGATTTATTTTATGAATATAAGTGAATTTAGAATTTATATTTATTACACGTGTTTTGGACGCGCAAAAATTTGGGCGTCCGAATATTTTGACATGCGTAAGTTACCCTGTATTTTTTAAAACATTAAAATTAAACTTTTCATTTTGACAACCCTCACAAAAATTTTAAATTACTAAGTGGGAGAGGAATTTGGTCACAAATAAATCCCACGGTCTGCACGAACGGTATGTTGGTTTTCAATAACAAGTAAGTCATTCAAAGATGAATGCAAATTATTGTGGTAACGAGTGCAAATTTCCTTATGGGTAATTTTGGGCTCATATTCATATAGCCCCCAAAGGAGGAGTCTATGTGATATGGAATAATCTAAAATTAGTTCGTGGTACACACTTAGACAAAAAATTATAGTAGGTTCTCCAAAGAGGAATGTTATTATTTTATGGGAACAAACTATCACCTATTAATTTTATTTAGCATAGTGTTTACTTAGATGGTAAAATTAAAAGAATTGGCCTGCCCATGTGATTATGTATAGTAGGTTCTCCAAAGAGGAATGATATTCAAACTGTAATTGGGATGATGACGAATTCTTTTAAAATGGTATAGGGAGCCAATTTTAAATTGAATTCAAATTTAATTTCTTGTCATAATATGTTCTTTATTATGTGATTCCCTAATTATAAATGGGAACTCCAATATCCACTTATTTCATACTCAGTTTTATATAACTCCTGGTAATAATTAAAAGGACAGAATTTAAATTGGACATAGTGTTGATGATAGAGTAATGCATATGTGTATTTTCTAAATATTGTCTTGAATCGTCACATTTTAAGATTTCTATATGGAAATATGGAATATAAGTGGAAAAAATTAATGGTACGACACAATATGACTTATTCATTAAGTCATATATAATGTGACATCCGTATTAATCAGTGTCCATTGCCTATAATATTATGATAATTTCACATCTAATGTTTGATAATCAGGGCATATAATTAGGCAGGTTGTCATGAATGACTTTAAAGGAATATTCGTATGATTTATACAAACCTAATTATAAGATTATGTTTTGATGGTGATTTCTCATCTGAAGGAACTAGAAATCTAAAGATGTGAAATTGACGAGGAAACCCACGTCGATATCCACCCCAACAAAAGGTTTTATCATGATATCATATAAGTAGTCAAGTTATTGAAATAATTTCACTTCTTATCGAAAGGTTGATAGAATCTAAAGTCAAATCAGAAACTATTAAGTTAGAATTCAAGCAGTTGTTAGATTTCAATGACAGTTAGTGAATTGCTTAATCGCAAGTGAATTCACTAAGAATAGTCAGAATACTAGTAGGAGTTGATAAGCTTATCTTTTTTAAAAGAACAAGGTCGATACATTTTATTTGCAAAAAAGTTGAATAATATTTAAAGGTTTGTTCTACTATAACCTGGATTGTAGATACATGATCCATTAATCATTAGTTCCAAGAAACCAGTCAAGTAGTGATAGGTGAATTTATCTACTTCTGGGAATTTGTAATTGTAGTGGGAGACGTGAGTCTCAGTTTTGACAATTAGAGATTAATTTTAAATATTTGTTTATAAGTATGTAAGAATAGAAGGAACTTTGGTTCATCTTCTACTCTTTTTAAGGAAGTATATTTCTTTTATTTTAATAACAGATGTGTTTTTAATGGTAACAAACAATATATTCATCTTTTGTACTAAAGCGGGTAATCATTATAGAATAAATCTCATATTTAGTACACTGTAGTTTTTGAATAATATTAATGATTTATCACTAAAAGGATAAGATTATTATCTATAAACCACAATATACCTATAGCACTAAATACCCTGGTCATTTTATCTAAATGGATTGGAAACTGGTAGAAGGTGGGTTCTTACATTCATCGAAAATGGAGGCACTTTTAGCTAATGAACATATTTTAAAGGGAAAAAGGCCAGGAGGTATTATAGCTATAGAAATATTAAAATTTGTTTATTATGATTGATGTAATTGTATAACTACCTATTCAGGAATTTAAGAATTACAGATCAGTAGATCGGATTATATCTATGAAGATAATGACATAAGTTACTTTCAGTAACAATGTGTGAAAGAAAGAAGAATTAGGTTTCTTTCACACGTGATAAGATTAATGATGGTTATTTATAAGATATAGATACCAATATGTTAAGATTATTTTCCAAGGCAGTTTTTTACTCCCATTAAAGATAGTGGATCGCTTTCAACTTAAATTTGGTAGTTTATACAATGGGTTGTGCAACACTTCTGTTGGGAGAAAACTTGACAAGTTGCAACAAGGATAAATGTTTAAATCTATATTCTAGACAAAATTCCCAAAATCATTGTTTGAAACAAATGAATGCCTAATAGGCTTATGTGAACTTCTTTCATAACACTAGTATAGGTGAAAACATCATAAAGAAAAGAGTATGACATTATACTATATTATCGTAGTGGGATGATTGCTAATTATAATAATGGTGAAAACCATATAAACGCATCACGATTTGTACACACATAAAGGGATAACTTTACCATAGTGGGAGCGTTTCTTATTCTTAGGATTGTCACCCATCGTGACCCCTAGAGAAGAAGATAACAAACACTGTAATTATAATAATTTATTCATTCATAAGGATGCATAACATTCTTCGAAAAGTTATGATATTTAGTACCATATAGATTCAACAAGATGGGGTCAAACCCATTAATTGCAAGTGAATCTAGTAAGAGAGGTAATCAAATTCATGATTTTGATAAATGGTTGGATGGGTTTAGTGTGTACGAAAGGAGTGATAGAAACGTGGTGGTGTTTTTAGTAACTAGATGTATAAAAATATTTATCGTCGCATTCTATGTAGGGATATGTCATACAGTTAGACTTTGGTAGTCCAATCAGCTCAATATGAGAACATATGAAAATTCTATTACATTTATGGGATCAAATTAACATTTGATCACTGGAAAGAATGTAATTTTATTATCTAAGTTATCATATTGATATTGTTCTTTCAAGACTTTGTTATCCAATATTCCAAGATAGACATTTTCTCTTTCAGATTTTGAATTTGTATTACTCTAGAATAGAACATTGGTTTTGGAAGAATAAATATTCAAGTACCCGAAAAGGATTAATGAATATATATTTGGTTGCCATATAAAGAGATAAGTAACTTATAGGTTACTAACTCACGCATTCAATCAGATTTAAGATTCCAAAAAGTGTATAGTACGCCTTGTATAAGAAATTATACATAAGGGAGTTTCTAGTGAATGTGATTGCATTGGGTGACAACTGGTAAGACTCGTACATTAGGTGTGAGGTATGGTTGATAGATGCACGGTTCCATGTCTTTGAGTATACGTGGGAGATTGTTGGGGTTGTGTACTAAAAGTCAGGGCTCACTAGTGAATTTTAGTATGTTTGTTTAATGAGAATCATCCCATGTGATGTTTTCATCATATTATTTTATATATTTATGCATAAATATCTTTTATGCTACACAGTAGATGATTTGATGTCTAGAGTTCGGCTTACACATGGAAGATTAGATCATCGGTCCTTGTAGAATATAAGTCTGGTTCACAATCTTAGATGGAGATGGAAACGCCATCAGTAGGATTTTAGCACAATATTTTAGTATTTCTATTTTGATTATAGAAAATGGTATACTTTTGACTTATTGTACTAGTACACTTTGTGTGTATTGAACGGGATTAATTTGAGATATTTTTTTACACTGACTATATAAGATAATGCACATCTCATGGTTATCATGAGTGATTAAGCTCTTAATCCGGATATCATTGATGGACACGTGAATCAATTTTTCATTACTTTGACCTATTGAGTGAGAATTATTTATGGATCAATAAGCTTGGTAGATTGGGTAATGTTGATTATAGTATTGTGAAAGTCAATTATGAATGGAATGCATATCTCGGTATAGAGATTGATGATGAATCACCCTATATCGTTGACTTACTTAAGTATATACTATATAGGTTCTCATCTAGTTTGAAAATTGTGACAAAATTTGAGTCTTATCCCTAGTTGCCAAAGAACCTCATAATCTTCAGTTAATTCCTCTATAAGTTCTTAAAAGTATCTCACCAACACAAACTACGATTGCATACATAAATCATATCATGATATATTTGGTTGTGTGTGAGTCAATTCCCTTGAAATTTATTTTCTACTATATTTGGGAATTTTTAAATAATTTTTAAGAATTTAAAATGATTTTTTTGAATTAAAATGGTGGATTAAGAACCTTTGGGGTTAGATTTATAAATTGATTTTATGGGTTAAATTCTGGTCGGGTAGAATTCGAAAGTGCTTGAGAATATTGTGGGTGCAAATTATATTTCTAAGAACTCAAAAACACGCGTTTATTACTTGATCTCAGCCTTACACCTGTTGTAGTTACAACAACCTGATGTGTGTTTTCTTACACTCACATACTTAACGCTCACTGTGCAGCATTGGATCATTTTAATCTACGATCTGCATGTGTTTTGTTATAATCCCCGTGTTTGATTTTGAACCAATCAAATCCATTTCAAAAGCGGTGGCTTAGCAGCCCTTAGATCATCTTCGAATGCATCATAATCGTTCATTTCACTTAGATCTTCTAGAGCTTTCTACTTTTAGTACAGACCTAGTCTTCGATTTTGTAACTTTTGGTCATTTGTTTCCTCTGAGAGAAAAGAAAGAGTAGAGAGAGAAAGAATTAGAGAGAGAGAGAGAGAGAGAGACAAAGTTCGTACAGTTTTTACAAACTCTAACTCAAATCTTCAAACCAAATCAAAACCAAAAAACCTTTTTCTGAGTGCATATGAGAAGTTTTTCCTCTTCTGTCTTATATCTCTTTGACAACTTAATAATGTTGATTAAGTCTTTAGTTCTTTATATAGAAATGTGAGATTTGATCTCTGTGATACAAATCATGTAGTTATTGACTAGATCTGATTTCTTGCTTCGAGAAATTTATTCTCTGTTGGTTATTTTTTTTTAAAAAGTTGTTTTCAAACCCTAAAACTAACAATATTCTTTCTGATTTTAACTTAATCAAACTGTCAGATTTAGATCTAGTTTTGAGATCCTGATTGGGTTTTTCACTTTCATTTACAATTTTTAAAATATAGAAAGTGCATAGGATCGTGGCTAGTTTGTATATAAAGATTCCTTCTTGACCTGCGAATTATTTGAAAGATCCAAAATCTAACTTATTTGACTAAGATGATTTTAAAAATCTTTGCATCTAGGAGATCTTTTTGTAATTTGATTCTCATATTATCTGTAATTAAGTGTGTGTGTGTGTGTGTGTGTGTGTTTGTGTGCATGTTGCATGCATGAGTTCAGATCACTACACCACATATACCTTCACACGACTACACTAAAGCGTGTTGGTGATGAGATACTAGACTATTAGAGTCAACGTAAAGCTAAAAGGAGTAAAGATAAGAAGCTGGGAGAACATCGGCAACATCAGAACCTTAGGAGAAGTCAGAACACGCCAGAGGAGTCAGTACATTTCTGAACTTAGATTAGGTTTGATTGTGTGTCTTGATTGTTATATAGCTTGCAATTTGTTATTCATTTTGAGTGGAATTTTTAATTTTGTGGCGTAGAGGTCACCATGGATGTTCACCCAATTGGGTGGGGTTTTACCACGTTAAAATCGCTTGTATAGACTTCCTTTTACTCTCATCTCCTTCTTGAGGTTATGTTGGTTTATTTTGCTTAAAGTTTTGTTTTTCAAAACTGGTAAACCTATAACTGAAATTACTCATTCATAATTGTTTTACACATCTTTTGTTTTTAATTTGTTTTAAGAAAAGAGTTTCTTCAACAGACAGTTCGGAGCCATTTAGATAGTTTAATCTTGTATTAAACAACTTAAGTGGTAGGTTTGCTATCAGAGGTTTGGTTTCTCAAAAAGTTTTTTTAAGATCTTGTGTTTCTGAAATTGTTTTCTCAAAACAAATTATGGATGAGAAATTTGAGAGACTAGGTAACCTGTCCAAACCCCCTCTCTTTGATGGAACCAACTTCCCTTACTGGAAGGTAAGGGTGGTTGAATTTATCCAAGGGACTTTAGGAGATGATGTCTAGTAAGTTATATAAAATGGTTACACTTTTCCTACTAAACCAGCCGCCGAAGGAAGTACTGTGAGGATTAAAAAGTTACTAAGTGAATTCACTAAAGAAGAGAAATAGGTTTCACTTAATAATAATAAAGGCAAAAATGCTATATTCATGTCTATAAATGAACAAAAAATTGAGAGAATGTCATTTTGTTCTACCTCTAAAGAAGCTTGGGGCACCGTAGTGACTGCATATGAGGGTGATACAAGAGTTAAAGTTGCTAAAACTCAAATGTTAATCCAATAGTATAACTCATTAATCGTGACTGAGACTGAGTCATTTGATGACTTTTATATTGGAGTGATAGACATTGTGACAAAATTGCATGCTAATGGGATTGTTTATGACAGAAAGGAAATTGTCTCTAAAATTCTAAGATCACTTCCACAAAAAATTGATAATAAAAAATATGTAATTGAGGAGATGGATGACCAAAATCTTACACCTGAACTCCTCAGTGGCAAATTGAGAACGGTGGAAATGGAATTGTAATTTAAAAAACAATTAACCTTGTCCCAAAAGAGATAGTCTACCTCCAATCTTGCCTTTTCATCTAAGTTGACCACACCTGAATTTAACTTACATAACATTGTCTTAGACTCTGATGATGGCCATAATTTAGAAACTTTGGATAATCATATAGCCTTAATGTCTTAACAATTTAAGAAAATTGTGATTTTTTGAAATAAACTAGCAAAAAGACAAGGCAAGCCTACTTATCCAAATCAATATAATAACAGACCTCATGAGAGAAGACAAGACAAACACCAGTCTGATAATCACAAGAGACCTGAGAAAGACCTTAAGAATGTTGAATGCTATAGATGTGGAAACCTTAGACATGTAGAGTTAACTTAGACAAAATTCATAAACATAATAGGGCTCATTTAAGCAATACTTGGGATAACTCAAGTGACTCTGAAAATGATGAACCTGAGTCATCTAACACATTTTACCCTTGCATGTCATTCTTTGCTAAGATAATCTACAATGATGATGAGGAATTTGATCATACCATTACTGATAGTATGACTACTGGTTTATCTACTTTATTGCTTGAGAATGTTGATAATGCTTCAAACACTGTGTGGTGAGTCAAAGGGAACGTGTTATTATTTTTGTCAATGGGTATGTGAATCCAAAAAAATAACCTCTAGGGGACACTGTACACTTAGTGACTTCGAAAATGATGACCACCTTGACATTCACACATTGTACACAAAAACTCTCAGGAGAAGCACTAGGCTTGAAAATACTATCAAGGATCTTACCCAAAAGATAGAGACCTTAAGTTTGATGATCAAACAAAATGCTGAAGAGCATACTACCCAATGTCTAACTCATGAGAATGAAACCAAAAGTTTTGAACAAAAACTAAAAGAGTTGCTTACTCTAATGAAATTCTGGAAAATAAATACAAAGTTACGTTGTTAGAATTGGAAAAAACAAAAAAGAAAACATCCACGGTCTTTAAAAAAAATTAAAATTCAAAAATAATTTTAAGTATTTTGAAGATTGTGTGGATGAAAGAGAAACCAATTCTGATGACAGAACTAGAATAGGATTTTTTCCCAATTCTAAGACACAAACTAAAAACTTTTAAACCCTAAAGTTTGTGTCTAGTGACAAAAGGCCTATTGAAATTTCTCCATATTTTCAGGGTTTAAAAGTTGATTTTGAGAAAAACCAACTAAAGATAGACATTGGTGAATCAAGTTACTCTAAGCATAATGTTTATCAAAAGAAAAAATATGTTTACCCTCTTATTCGATAAGCAAATTCGACATTTCATCATGTTCCACCTAGGAATATTACTAGATCTCAAAAACTAGAAAACCACTTAAATAATATCTTTCCCCGATTTTAGTTCAACATACCATCTTTACATCTCCTACTGTGATGTCTATGGGCATTCCTTAGATGGTTGTTATTCTAAATGTCTATATAATTATGTCTATGCCTCTCATGTTTACCAAAACTTCAACTATTCTAGGAGAAGTAAAAATAATGATGTCCTCCCTAGACAGCCAGATAAAATCTCTATCTATCGTAATAGAAGGAAGAGGACTAATACTAAAAGACAATCTACAAGAAGGAATCATAGATTCGATTCTAGACCAATTGCTCCAACTGTTTATAAAAATAATAAAATTGCACAAAAATCTTTTAAACAAAAGTCAGAGGATCGCAAGTTTTATCAAATACGAGCAAATAAGAGCAAATTAAAAACCAGAGAAATTTGGGTTCGAAAATATGATCTATTACCCCTGTTAAAATGCAACATAATGATCAGTGCTTTTAGAGCTGAACACACTACAAATGGATGGTATTTAGACTCAGGATGTTCCAAACATATGATTGGGGATAATTCAAACTCTCAAACAAAACTAACTTCTACGGCAGAAAAGTCTTGTTTGAAGATGGTGTATCAGCCCAGATCATTGGTTAAGGAACACTCCATGAAGAAGGATTACCCATTCTTGAGAATGTTCTCTTTGTAAAAGGACTTAAAGCAAATTGGCTAAGTATATCACAGTTTTGTGACTCTAGCCATACTATCGCTTTTTCAAAGAACAATAGTAAAGTTTTAAATGAAAAAGGTGACTACATTATTACAGGACTCTGTACTCCAGATAACTGTTACACAGTCAATCTAAGTACGGAGGTCTATAACATTGCCAGAATGGATGACAATGAGATGTGGCATAATAGGTTGGGGTACATTATTTATGATAACCTTGGCAAATTATGCTCCCAAGAGATAGTTAGAGGTCTTTTCAAGATTAAACCAATTTTAAACATTGTGGTCCATGTTAAGAAGGAAAAATTGTCAAGGCTCCCCATAATAAAGTCAAAGAAGTTATATCCACTAAACCTCTATAACTCATCCATATAGACCTAATGGGTCCTTCTCCTACCGTTAGTCTCTATGGAAACAGTTACATCCTTGTTATGGTTGATGATTTCACTCGATTTACCAGGGTTTCCTGCCTAAATCATAAATCAGAAACCTTTCAAAAGTTTTTGAAAATTCTAGTTCTTATAGAAAACAAAAAGGATACCCAAGTAGATAGAATTCATAGTGATAGAGGAGGAGAATTTATAGACTCAGGTATCGTAGAATATTACAACTATAATGGTTACAAACATGAATTTATTTCCCCTAAGACACCTCAACAAAATGGGGTAGCTGAGCGTAAAAATCGCACTCTTCAAGATATGGCTCGCGTGATGATTCATGCAAAACACCTACCAAAATATTTTTGGTTAGAATCCATTCGTACTGCCTGTCATATAATAAATTGCATCTACTTAAGGAAGAATACCATACAAACATCCTATAATCTTTGGTATGGAAAGAAACCAAACCTAAAATACTTTAGAACCTTCGATAGTACCTATTATGTCTGTAACGACAAAGAACATCTGTCTAAATTCGAAACCATAGGTGATAAAGCTATCTATTTAGGATACTCTCAAAATGGTAGAGCCTATTGTGTCTACAATCTTCGTACCAAAACCATGATGAAATCCATTAATGTGGTTGTAAGTGACACTAATGTAGAAAGTAAGACCAAAGAATCAATTATTGGGGATGAGTCCGAAAACATTTTATATTGTTACTCTCCTGAAATAATTGAATCTTTACAAACTAAAATCCCTGATGTACCTAACTGGGTTTCCAATGGTCATCCTTTTGATAGTGTAGTTGGTAATCCTACTGAGCCTCTTCGTAAAAGATCTCAACTTCGTAACATCGCTAATTTTGCATGTTTTATGTCTCTTATTGAGCCCAAAAATGTAAATGAAGACTTAAATGACACTTTGTGGATAAGTGCTATGCAGGAGGAACTTCTTTAATTTGTTATTCATGATGTCTGATATCTTGTACCCAGACCTAAAAATATAAAGTTTATTATCACACGTTGGATTTTTAAAAACAAGACTGATGAGTCTGGGATGATTATTAGGAATAAATCTAGATTAGTTTCCCTGGGTTACTCTTAGATTAAAGGAATAGATTTCAAGGAAACTTTTGCTCCTGTCACTCGCCTTGAAAATGCTCTCTTACTTTTTACCATAGCATGTCATTTACATTTCACTTTATATCAAATGGATGTTAAGTCAGCCTTCCTTAATGGAATTTTAACTGAGGAGACCTATGTAGAACATCCCAAAGGTTTTATTGATCCTCATCACCCAAATTATGTTTATCGTCTTAAGAAAGCTCTTTATGGGTTAAAACAAGCTCCTAGAATTTGGTATGAGCATCTATCCACCTTTCTTTTAGATAATGGATTTAGGAGAGGAGGAAATGACCAAACCTTGTTTGTCAAACATTTTAACAACATTACTATTTCTCAAGTCTATGTCGATGATATCATTTTTGGTTCTACTTCCCCTCTAGAAGTTCAAGCCTTCTCTGACATTATGCACAAAGAATTCCAAATGTCACTTATGGGGGAGTTACAGTTCTTCTTAGGACTCCAAGTAAAATAGAATTCTGAAGGATTATTTCTATCACAATCTAAATACGCTTTAGAGATTGTTAAGAAGTTTGGCATAGAAATAACTAAAGGCGCTAGAACTCTTATGAGTACCACTGTCAAACTTTCCAAAGATGAGAATGGAAAATTTATAGATAACACATTGAACCGTAGTATCATAGGAAATCTACTTTATCTTACTACTTCCCGTCCTGACATCATGTACTTTGTCTGTATGTGTGACCGATATCAAAATACTCCTAAAGAGAGTCACCTTTTATGCGTTAAAAGAATTATTAAATACATAAAAGGAACTCTAAACTTAGGACTTTAGTACACTAAATACACCTCTAGTACTATAGTAGGTTACACCGATGATGATTGGGATGGTTGTATCGATGATAGTAAGAGTACTTCAGGAGCCTGTTACTACATCAGTAATAACTTAGTAGGATGGAGTAGTAAGAAACAAAATTTCACTTCTTTGTCTACTTCTGAATCTGAATATATTACAGCAGGAAGATGTCTCTCTCAATTACTTTGGCTGAAACAAATGCTAAAAGATTATGGTATCACTAAAGATAAGTTTCATCTCTATTATGACAATCAAAGCGTGATTAACATTTCTAAAAATCATGTTCAAAACTCTCGTACTAAACATATTAAAATCAGATATCATTTTATACGCGAGTTAGTTGAATCTAAGGAGTTGGAAATTAATTATCTTCCTACTGAATTACAATTGGCTGATCTATTCACTAAACCCTTGGATAATGCGTGTTTTGAATCTTTACGCAAGTCGATTGGCATGATTTTTTATGAATAATGTTATATGCCTTATAACTATTTTTCTTTGCCCTTTATCCATTTAAGACAAAATGGGGGAGAAATTTGAGTCATTATATTCTTAACTAAAAAGCTTGATCTTAGTTATCTTATTATCAGGAATCAGTACCATCAATTTCACCAGTTTTTTAAGGGTATTGATTTGTATCTAGTTGAGTTATGTAATTTTATCTTTCTAGGATATTGGGTAGATAGAATTTTTGTATAGGAATAGGATTTTTTTATCTCATTTATATCCCTACGAGTCCTTATTGACTCAAAGGAGATTTTGTCTCATATTTCCAAAGGTGGAGATTGAAGCACCTTTATCCTTGACTTACTTAAGTATATACTATATAAGTGCTCATCTAGTTTGGAAATTATGACAAAATTTGAGTCCTATCCCTAGTGGCCAAAGAACCTCAGAATCTTCAGTTAATTCCTCTATAAGTTCTTAAACGTAGGTCACAAACACACACTAGGATTGCATACATACATCATATCATATTATATTTGGTTGTGTGTGAGTTAATTCCCTTGAAATTATTTTTTTACTATTTTTGGGAATTTTTAAATATTTTTTAAGAATTTAAAATTATTTTTTTAATTAAAATTGTGGATTAAAAACCTTTGGGGTTAGATTTATAAATTTCTTTTATGGATTAAATTCGGGTTAGGTAGAATTCGAAAGCGCTTGAGAATATTTTGGGTGCAAATTGTATTTTTAAGAACTCAAAAATACGCGTTTATTACTTGATCTCGGCCTTACATGTGTAGTAGTTACAATAGCCTGATGTGTGTTTTCTTACACTCACATACTTAACTCTCACTGTGAACCATTGGATCATTTTAATCTACGATCTGCATGTGTTTTGTTATAATCCCCGTGTTTGATTTTGAACCAATCAAATCCATTTCAAAAGCGGTGGCTTGGCAGCCCTTAGATCATCTTTAAATGCATCCTGATCGTTCATTTCGCTTCGATCTTCCAGAGCTTTTTACTCTCAGTACAAAAGGAGACCTCATCTTCGATTTTGTAACTTTTGGTCATTTGTTTCCTCTGAGATAAGAGAGAGAGTAGAGAGAGAGAGAGAGAGAGAGAGAGTTCATACATTTTTTACAAAACCTAACTCAAATCTTCAAACCAAATAAAAACCAGAAAACCTTTTTCTGAGTGCATATGAGAAGTTTTTCCTCTTCTGTCTTATATCTCTTTACCAACTTAATCATGTTGATTAAGTCTCTATTTCTTCATGTAGAAATCTGAGATTTGATCTCTGTGATACAAATCATGTAGTTATTGACTAAATCTGATTTCTTGTTTTGAAAAATCTATTCTTTGTTGGTTATTTTCAAAATAAATGTTATTTTCAAACCCTAAAACCAACAATATCCTTTCTGATTTCAACTTCCTCAAACTGTCAATTTTAGATCTAGTTTTGAGACTTTGATTGGGGATTTCACTTTCATTTACTATCTTTAAAGAAAACAAAGTGCATAGGATCTTGGCAAGTTTGTATATCAAGAGTCCTTCCCGATCTTCGGATTATTTGAAAGATCCAAAATCTGACTTATTTGACTAAGATGATTTTAGAAATCTTTGCATCTAGGAGATCTGTTTGTAATTTGATTCTCATATTTTCTATAATTAAGTGTGTGTGTGTGTGTGTGTGTGTGTGTGTGTGTGTGTGTGTGTGTGTTGCATGCATGAGTTAAGAGCACTACACCACATACACTTTCACACTACTACACTGAAACGTGTTGGTGTTGAGATACTGGACTATTAGAGTCGACGTAACGCTAAAAGGACTAAAGATAAGAACCTGGGAGAACATCAGCAACATCAGAACCTTAGGAGAACTGAGAACATGGCAGAGGAATTGGTACAGTTCTGAAATTAGATTAGGTTTGATTGTTTGTCTTGATTGTTAAATATCTTCTAATCTATTATTAATTTTTAATGGACTTTTTACTTTTGTGGTATAGGGGTCACCGTGGATGTTTCCCCAATTGGGTGGGGTTTTACCACTTTAAAATCGCTTGTGTACTTTTTCTATTACTCTCATCTCCTTCTTCAGGTTGTGTTGGTTTATTTGGCTTAAAGTTTTTTTTTTCAAAACTAGTAAACCTATAACTGAAATTACTCGTTCATATTTATTTTACACATCTTGTGTTTATAATTTGTTTTAAGAAAAGAGTTTCTTCAACAAACAGTTCAGAGCCATTTAGATAGTTTAATATTGTATTAAACAACTTAAGTGGTAGTTTTTCAATTGGTATCAGAGCTTTGGCTTCTCAAAAAGTTTTTGTAAGATCTTGTATTTCTGAAATTGTTTTCTCAAAACAAATTATGGACGAGAAATTTGAGAGACAAGGTAACATGTCTAGAATTTCTCTCTTTGATGGAACTAACTTCCCTTACTGGAAGGTAAGGATGGTTACATTCATCCCAAGGTCTTTGGGAGATGATATCTGGGAAGTTATAGAAAATGGTTACATTTTTCCTACTAAACCAGTCCCTGAAGGAAGTACTGTGAGGATTAGAAAGTTACTAAGTGAATTCACTAAAGAAGGGAAACAGGTTTCACTGAATAACAATAAAGGCAAATATGTTATATTCATGTTTATAAATGAACACGAAATTAAGAGAATATCATGTCGTTCTAGTTCTAAAGAAGCTTGGGACAACCTAGTGACTGAACATGAAGGTGATACCAGAGTTAAAGCTGTTAAAACTCAAATGTTAATCCAGCAGTATAACTCATTTATCATGACTAAAACTGAGTCATTTGATGACTTCTATATTAGACTTACATACATTGTGACAAAATTACATACTAATGGAATTGTTTATGACAGAAAGGAAATTGTCTCTAAAATTCTAAGATCACTTCTACAAAAATTTGATAACAAAAAATATGCAATTGAGGAGATGGATGACCAAAATCTTACACCTAAACTCTTCAGTAGCAAATTGAGAACTGTGGAAATGGAATTAGAATTTAAGAAATAATTAAACCGATCCCAAAAGAGACAATCTACCTCCAATATTATATTTTCATCTTGTTAACCACAGATGAATTTAGCTTACCTAACATTAGCTTAGACTCTGATGAGGATCGTAATTTAGATACTTTGAATAATCAGATTTCCTTAATGTCTAAACAGTTTAAGAAAGTTGTGAGTTTTTGAAATAAACTAGAAAAAAGACAAGGCAAGCCTACTTATCCAAATCAATATAATAACAGACCTCATGAGATAAGACAAGGCAAACACCAGTTTGACAATCACAAGAGACGTGAGAAAGACCTTAAGAATGTTGAATTCTATAGATGTGGAAAGCTAGGACACATGACTAGTGACTGTAGAGTCAACTTAAACAAAAATCACAAACATAATAGGGCTCATTTAATCAATACTTGGGATGACTCAAGTGACTCTAAATATGATGAACCTAATCCATCTAAAACTTTTGACCCCTGCATGTCATTCTTTGCTAATATAATCTACAATGATGATGAGGAATATGATCATACCATGATTGATAGTATGACTAATAGTTTATCTGCTTTATTGCATGAGAATGTTGATAATTCTTCAAATGATGTGTGTGAGTTAAAGGGAACGCACTATTGTTGATGCCAATGGGTGTGTGAGTCCTAAAAATGAATTGCGAGGGAACACTACACACTTAGTGACTTCAAAAATGATGACCTCCCTGACATTCACACACTGTACACAAAAACTCTCAAGAGAAGCATTAGGCTTGAAAAACTATCAAGGATCTTAACCAGAAGATAGAGACCTTAAGTTTGATGATCAAACAAAATGCTGAAGAGTATACTACCCAATGTCTAACTCATGAGAATGAAACCAAAAGTTTTAAACAAAAACTGAAAGAGTTGTCTAACTCTAATGAAATTCTGGAAAAGAAATACAAAGGTACGTTGTTAGAATTGGAACAAACAAAAGAGAAAACATCCATGATCTTCAAAAAATTTGCAAAATTTGAAAATAATTCCAAGTGTTTTGAAGATTGTGTAGCTGAAAGAAAAACCAATTCTGATGACAGAATTGGAATATCATTTTGTCCCATTTCTAAGACAAAAACTAAAAACTTTGAAACCGTAAAGTTTGTGTCTGGTGGCAAATAGCCTATTAAAACTTGTCCAGATTTTCAGGGTTTAAAAGATGATTTTGAGAAAAACCAACTGAAGATAGACATTGGTGAATCAAGCTACTTTATGCATAATGTTGATCAAAATACCAAATATGTCTGCCCTCCTATTCGACAAGCAGATTCTACGTTTCATCCTATGCCGCCTAAGAATATGACTAGAGCTCAAAACCTAGACAAACCCTTAAATAATACCTTTTCTAAGGTTATGAGTTCAATGTTCCATCTTTAATTCTCCTACTGTGATGTCTATGGACAATCCTTAGATGGTTGTTATTCCAAACGTCTATATAATCCTGTCTATTCCTCTCCTGTTTACCAAAACTTCAACTATTCGAGGAGAAGCCAAAACAATTATGCCATACCTAGACATCCGAACAAAAACTCTATCTATCGTAATAGAAGGAAAAGGACTAATACTAAAAGATAATCTACAAGTAGGAATCCTAGATTATATTCTAGATCAATTTCTCCAACTGTTTATAACAACAATAAAATCCATCTATGATATCCCCATCCGCCCTAGATATATCCTGAAATTTGTGAATAATCCATCAAAAATTACAACCACCATAAGTGGATACCACCAAAAGCAACCGGTAATAATACCTCTCCAAATGAAATCAGTAACAAACTCTGATAATACCGTCTCACCTCCACTAGGTTAAGACTTGGATCCATCTCCACATCCTTCAAATAGGCACACAAAACACTGGCATCGATATACTCCCCCCGAACGGGAGGAACATCTATCCCCAAAGCTTCCATCAGTCCTTCAATAATGAAAGATAGATTTCGATCTAACCATAGAGGCACTATATAAAATAGAAGTCCCTTAGAATCAAAGAACTCCATGGGATTCATGGTCATCTCCCTCACCAATAAATGGAAAATACTGGTAGTACCCCACCAATGCTCGCCCAGGGCCACGATAATAATTAAGCTCCTCCTAAAGTGCGGATCAGAGAGACAATCCAATAGTAAAATAAATCCCATAATATGAACGAAAGCACAAAAAAAGGTGCCCTTATCCAAGACCTAGTCAGTGGGGCTACAGAAATCGTAACCTGGGAGCTCCCTCTAGGATGAAAGAAATAAAACACAAAAAAGGAACTATGTCACTCAAACGAAGAAAAGGTGCTCAGAATACCTGGTGTGTGGGTCACACGCATCTGGTCCCTTGAGTGATCTAAAATAAAAGGGGTTGGAATATTTTGAATCTTTGTTAAAACCAAAGTCAAAAATTGAGATACCATGCACCCCGTAGAGCTTTCTCCCCCTCGATGTTCTAATTGGCCTATGTTGACACTTAAGCCAAATTTCTTCAATTACCAATAACTAAACTGGTTAACCAGTTGTGAGGTGATTCTACACCCAAATAAATGCTGCTGAAACCCCTTATTTCTATGTCTAGTCCCTCGAATGACCTATAACATAGCAGCTTAGAATATTTTTAATCTTTGCTAAAACCTAAATTTAAAATTTAGATACCCTACATCCCCAGAGCTTTCTCCTTCTTAGTTTTCTAAATGCCATAAGTTCACACCTATCGACCTCTCATTAGTTTCTAATAACTAAGTACATTAACTAGTGGTGAGGAAATCCTACAACCTAATAGACTCCATCGAAACCTCGTATTTCTGTGTATGGTGCTCTAAGGAACATAAAATATAAGAGGTTCGAATATTTTGAATGTTTGTTAAAGTCAAAATCTAAAATCGAGATACCCTGCACCCCTGGAGCTTTCTCCCTCTTAGTGTTTTAATCGATCCACGTTCACACTAAAGCCATATTTCGTCAGCTCCCAATAACTAAGAAGGCTAACTAGTGGCAAGGCATTCCTACACCCTAACAAATATTTCCAAAATCCCATACTTCTGTGTTTGGTTAGAATAGTTTGAATCTTTTCTAAAACCAAAGTCAAAATAGAGATACCCTACACCCCCTAAGATTTCCCCCTCTTGGTGTTCGAGTCGCCTAATGTTCACACTTAAGCCACCTATTTTCAACTCCCAATAACTAGAAGAGGTTAAACAGACATAAGGCAATCCTACACCCAAATAGACGCCATTAGGACCCCTCATTTATGCGTTTGGTCCTTTGAGAGACCTAAAATATTAGGGGTTGGAATATTTTGAATCTTTGCTAAAATAAAAGTCAAAATTTTAGATAACTGAAAAGCTCGAATCTTTCTACCTCAAGATGATCGAATCATGAGGATACTTTTTCTAGGTAAGCATGGTAAGGCTACAATTTATCATCTCAGATCCCCTATTTTCCTAATATCTAACTGATTACCAGGGTTGAGTCTCCGTAGGATTTTAGTTTGGTGATTTCTGTTTTCATGTCAATCTAGAGACCCATTATACAAGCCTCATATTCGATGATGTTTCCCGTGCACTAGTGAGTGAGTTTGATATCCATGAGGAGTTGACAAGAATATGGTCATGTTAAAAGGAATTCTGATTTCAAATCTTATTTTTTTGTGGCCTCTTCAAAATAGAGTTCCCATGTTTATCAATCATGTAAGGTGAATACGTCCTCATCTGGGAATTTTTGCCTCATTTTCTTTTTCCTCATCCAATAAAGGCTGCCTTGTAAGATGATCCAAAATGTCTCTTCACTTGTGTATTTATGCGTGACATGTGTGATTTTAAATTTGGACAACATTACTAGACATTTATCTATCTGACTAGAGATCGGGTTTCTTAAATAGGTATTTATGGGGATACATTATGAAGATGAGTTATATGCTAAAGGACGTCATGTAATGGAAAAAATTATGGGTGGTCCATGACAAGCCTTTTCAAAATGAATGTATTTGAGATCGTCTGATAATGAATTCTATATGACATAGTAGATGGAGCATTCCTTCTTGTCACATTCTATATATTGGGTCATCATTGATCTGGCAGTTGTATCGATTATGGTCATGTATATTACCAAATGTTGTATGGGTTAGGGAGGAACTAATAAATGAAGGTAAGTGAAATACTCTTGAATTGTCTCATATGCTTCCTGGAATTAAGAGTTCCGTTATTTGGATTTCTCATTTTTGGGTATTTGGAAGATGGGTTCACATATGGTGGTAACTTGGTTGATGATCTGACTTATGAATTGGATTTAACCTAAAAATACCTTGACTTCTTTCTCTGTTTTTTAGGGGGGATAGTATTTCTCATATGTACTTTACCATGGCAGGGTCTACTTTGATTCTGTCTATATTGATAATGAATACAAAGACTTTTTTCTTGGTAACCCCGAATACACACTTCTGATAATTTAGCCTCATTTGAAAAGACAGAGTCTTTAAAAGAACTTATAGAGCACCACGATATGTCTTTCATGATCTTTAGATTTGATGATCATGTCTTTCATGTAGACTTCCACTTCCTTGTGTATAAGGTCATTAAGGATGGTTGTTCCGCTCTTTTGTAAGTCGTTCCTCATTGAGTAATAAACTACGTAATAATATGTGCCCCATAGACTAATAAACTTGGTCTTGTATGTGTGGTTGGGATGCATCTTTATTTCATTATACCTAGAAAATCCATCTACGAAGGATTTAAGCGCATTATTGGTCATGTTGTCTACCAAAAGGTCTACACGAGTTAGAAGGAAAGCATCATTAAGGCATGCTTAGTTAAGATTTTTATAATCTACGAACATCAGGACCTTTCCATTGGCTTTGGGTAGGGGCATGATGTTATCCAACCATGTCACGTATTCAACCACTCGAATGAATCTGACACTGAGTTATTTATTTTCTTCTTTCTTAACCTTAAATGGGCATTCAATTATGATCTTACGAACCCTCTATTTAAAAGTCTTTTCGTCAATGAGAGTTAGTATCTTATGCATAATGATAAATGGGGAGTTCCTAGGTTTATGGTTATCATGTCATTATCATTGGGATACATACATCTATTTTGACTTTATTGATGTTCTTACAAGTTTTTTAATGTATTTTAGGTCTGTAGAGTCATAATTATTAGGTATGAGGTATAATCCATCACCGAATTCATAATCATCACATGCAACACACACATGCAAATATTGGATATCACAATTTATTATGCCATGAAAGGGAATAAGTAAAACCATGATAATACCATATCAGTACACTTTATAAATGGATGTATCAGGAGAGGGGATGAGGGGGAGTTAGTTTTTAACATGACATATTCAAAAGGTTTATGGATAAAAGATATAGGTATGCAACTGACAGAACTTTAGTTATTAAGTATAGCCTCTCTAGTGAAGTTAGTGATGAGATGGGTCAGATTCTTTCGGAGGACACTTAGAATGTTCTTTGAGTGCTCTGGAACCTTGGCGCAGATTGCAAGCAAGTGCATTCAGTGTCCTTTAAGTTGGGTTGTCTTTTCCTCGGAGGATTCTTAAAGGTCCTTAGTTAGGCTTATCATGATATCAGTGTAGGAGAGATATTTTAAGATGTCTTGTAGTAAGTTCTGGTGGTTTTCTTCATTCCATTGATATTCGTAGATTTTTTGAGATGTCGTGTCATGAGGTTTGGCCGAAGTCGGTGTCTCAAGTAGTGGGCCTGTCGAATTTGGTATTTGAAAGTAGAGATTAAGATCAGGAATGATGACTAATTGTCCTTTATTCGTTGTGTTAGTGTCAGAAATAGAAGTAATGTATGAGTCATGGAAGCATTCTTTAGGTCTTAAGTCTGACAATTCTAACATGGTAACCAAGAAGGTGGTAACCAAGAAGTTTTATCAGGAAATAAGGCGGGTAGTCCCAATTCATGCGCTTACTCTGGCATTTTTCTATTCTCCTCCGTGACCCATAAAATGATGATTTGTGATAGATAACTTTGTGAATTTTCTCATAATCCATAACTATCCCTTCCTCATAGAGGATCTCCATTGTATGTTGTAAGGTTTTGTTTGTTTCATCGCAAAAAGGTTTATGATGGTTGTGATAAGGAAAGTCCTCACCTTAAAAATAGAAGTGGTCGTTCCCCCTTAATGGGGGTCTCTAAAACGGTGGGTTTGGGATTTTCCATTAGGATTTTAGCCAAGATTGGCTTTTCCTTTTTATTTTTTTGTTGAGAAGGCTTCGAGACTTTCTTGTTGATTCTTTCCCATTCTGAATCCAAGCATGTACCCCATTTGTGAATGATTCGGGTAGTTACATTATGTATAATTGGCTCCTCCTCTATCATAAGTGCAATTAGGATAATTTAGAATCTATTGAGGAATATATCACAACAACCATGGTGGTTATCCAAGAGTAGGATGGTTTTAGTGTTGGTGATAGTGGCCCAAGAATCATCCCCTTAGATTATAATGACCTTTGTGTTGAACGAAGCGTGACTTTTATCTGTACTAATAAGGGTAGTTCCCTCATGGGTGGTGTATCCAGGATCACGCGAGTAAGATATTAAAGTTGGATGAGCCATTAAATGCATAAAACTCTAGTTCATATTTGATGGGTCCTAATAAGAATATTAAGGTGAAGAGTCACAGGACTTCTCGATAAGTATTTTCATAGGGCCTAATGGTCGTAGAGAATGGTGTAAACTCTGGGTCAGTGTATCCCTGACTAGTGGCAGTGTAAAAGGGAATACATTGATGGTGAACCCATTATGTATCAGTACTAGGGGCACAATTTGTCCATAGGATTCAGTAGTGATGCGTAGTGTGAACCATTTATTGCAGGACCATATAGGGAGGTTCTCATCAGAGATGTTGTTATAATGTTGCATGGTAATAGACCCAATGATGACAAACCTCTCACCTGAATTCGGGTCTTGAGTCACATAAGCTTAATAAAATAGATGGATGGGGGCGGGTCAGTGTTCTCAAGAAGTAGCTAGTAATTCTTAAATGGTAATATTAGCCGACATCTAATAGAGATACTCGGGTATTTTATTATTCTCTTGAAGAATATAAGCAACAATATTTTTAGGAATACCTTTCTCCTTTCCAGTAAGATTTTAGAGTAGTGGAGTGTCGTCATGATCGGGGGATAAAGTTGGCCTCCTTGTCTGGGGAGAGTGTTGGTTATGCCCATGGCTCTTCTTTAGATTTCTTTAGGTGAAGTAAGAGGTAAGTTAAGGATATAGGGTTGGGTAAAGGAAGTGTTGTAAACATTACCATCACTTTATAATAATCGAGTATGGGAATCCGTTCTGAGTTAGCAGGAGCTTTGTTCAGAATTTGGCAGAGAGTTTACGATATGGTGTCATCTATACATAGAGTTACCCCATAGACATGGACAATCCTAACTAGATTTTATTATCTGAAGCGGTCTCTTGGAGGTCTTCGTCATCATAAGAGGCTTCATATACTTATGGGCTTATCCCTTTTACTACTCGTACTACTTCATAGTATGTGATTGGACAATAGTATCAGTATTGATGATTATGTTCCCTAGGGTGAGATTCTTTGATTAACCTAACAATGGCTAATACAGAGACCACATACTAAAGGTTGTCAAACTTACCTTAGAATGGTAGTGCATGGAGGAGTTCACCAACTCTATACCCCATCTGTATGAATATCTCCTAGTGGGGGACCCTCTGGCGGAGGATGGTCTTAACGGGTCTTTTTTTCTTATATTTATATGACTCCAATAATATGGGCCACATATAAGTATGTGCTTCCATCGATAAGCCCCATATAGGTGTGGTGATGAATCCATGGTGATATACCGAGTACAAATAAGCCAAATACTAGATTTAGAATGAGTAGCTTTATCTCATCTTAGGGATCGACGATATATTCTTGGGCTATGATTGAGTGGGTGAGATAACTATAGGTAGATTATGATCGACTTTAATAGATCCATATATAGCGTCTTCTATCTCTATCGTTAAACAACCCTATCCGGTGGGTCAGATGTTTCGATATATATTAACATTTGGATGTTGAAGTTCAATAACTTTAAAGATGTCCCTACATATGAGAGGCTCAAATGTAAGTTGTTTGTAGTGTTGCCCTATTTTTTCATGTGGTGGGCCCAATGTTTGTGCCGCTCGAGACGGTCAATTTCTTATATATTTGTTATGGGTCCAATCCTAAATCGTAATCTCGGATGTTAGGATCTTCAAAGGATGTAGGTCCTTGATCATGTAGGCCTTACCTTTTTCCTTGAGGAATGATCCCACTGCATCATCATTTCCCATATTTGGGGTTGAGGAAAAACTTAGCCCCGTGTTTTGGAGATATGCCCTCTATAATAAGTAGGTGTTCAAATAATATGTAATGTCATGCTCTAAAAGGTGAGTATAGTAGGCATGTTTGGTCTTAGGGATCGAAGATTTTAGGTTTAGTTCATAATTTCTAGAGGTCGTGTTTGCCTTAAAGTAAAATTGATTGATTTTTAGACCGATCATTTGGGAAGGGCGGATGCTACCCCTAACGTTAGTTTGGATCATGATAATGGTACCAAGAGAGAGTACTCATGACTTGGAAACTTAGGGAGGAGGCTAGCTAACTCAAATTTTATTATTTCCAATAATATTGCATGTGGATTATTATTTGGGTGACCACATCCTATTGATTTTATCAAATTAGGTTCCACCTATCTCTCAAAAGACTCATATGCAAGACATATGTTATTAGTTAAGGTTATCCTTCAGTTCAGTCCTAGGTGGAATCCCTATAAGTGATGTACGCTCCGATTTTTCCTCCTACTCTTAAATCATCTGGTGACAACATTGGAACCTCCAAGTAATGTGGTCATCTTCCCTAATCTTCCTACCACATTCACTTATCTGAATCTAAGGGATAGGGTATCAAGTTATTCGAGCAAGGGTTCATACATTTGGTGACTTTCAAATGTGGTGTTTTCATTATTCTCTCCAGAACTAAAGGAAAATATTTTTAAGGTAGTGGGAGAGCGGATCCCCTTCAAGTATCAGAATATCTAAGGAAAAAAAATATATTAGATCAGTATTGCGAAGGTGATATGTTTTCTGCTTAGAGAGCTTCGTCATAGATTTCCTCCCATTCAGTTTAGTGATCTATAACTTCTGTAAAATGTGTCAATCGTTCAGAATATTTTGAGAGCATGAACTCTGTGATAAGAAGTAAGTCCAAGTTGTGTGGTTGTTTTGTAGAAAATGTATAGCTATGATGAAAAAGGTGGTCGATGGTGGGCTTAGTTGTAAGTATGAATTTTCTCGAGGGTGATCGCGTAGCTGTAGGTTTTTGATTTGGAATGGGGAATGTGACCTCATTTTCGAGTTATGATGAAAGGTAACAATTTTATTGGATGGTTTGGGTATTTGGAGGTGAGTTATCTAAGATGGAATTAGTTTACAGGCTGGTATAATAGAGAACAGTGTTGTTTGTTATGATGTTCTTTAGAGGGACGAGTCTCTCAATATCTACGAGGTCTTGGATCATATATCTAAAAGCCTAATAATTTTTGGTGATGTGGTTGGACCCTTAATGGAACTCATAGTGGGAGTAGGCTTGCCATCTTTTGTCTAGGCTTACATGCGATGACCTAAGGTTGTGTGTTTTTAGGTGAGCAATTGAAAGGGGCATGTAAGTCTATGAGATGCCTTTCCGAGTTTTAGGACTCTTTAGGAGGGTGAATGTCTTAGTATTTTTAGGGGGATCCCCTAGTTGTTATGGTGAAATGGTAGCATCCATAGCCTGAGAAGTGTTTTGTGTGGTTCATAATTTGGGTTATGGAATGACTATTATGGTGGTGATATGGGATTCAGAATCCCCAATCAAGTTATTTTGGGTGAAGAACTAATTTATGGGTTGGCGATATTCTTCAGTACACTTGGATGCTTTAGCAGCCAAACTCTCTTTGATTTTTACACCCGCACCTAGTGTGGTTGAGAGCCTTGAAGTTACGGATCCAGGTAAGCCTATGTTCACTCGGTACTTCCTTCTAAAGGTTCTTTATCACAATCTCAATCCAATCATTTTCTTGAGGAAGGTTCATCATTTTACCGACATTATCTCTCCATTGTGTGAAAAATGTGCCAAATGCCTCTCTTTATTCTTTCTTTAATATATCCTGCTCCTTATGGATGACGTCGAGCTCCTCGTTATGTTTGTACCTTGATAAAAACATTACGTACATCATTATCGATTTTAGAGGTTCCCTCATGCTTTAAACCCACATACCATGTAAGGATTCCTCTAGATAAAGTTACGTAGAACATCCTTTCTAGTACTCGTAGCTCTACATTTCAAACATTCATCTAGAGGTGATAATTGGATAGATGTGCAGAAGGGGAGCCTAATCCTTTGTACGTCATAAAGATAGGTATCTTGAATTTTTCTGGTAGTCGGGCCTCGAGATAAAGAGGTCTCTTATTGATGTTGTTTAAATCGTTAAAGGTATTCAATTTGCCAATGGCTTCCTAGAGAAGACGTAAATCAATTTTGATTTGGGTTATCTCTTAATTCGGGGGAGGAGGAGGAGCAATATCATCGGCTAGTATAGGATCCATTAATTCAACTCGTGAGGACCCTGATCCGATGGCTGAAGATAGTCATGGTATATGTGTTATCGTTTGATGTAATTGTGAGAGATAAATGATACTTGCAAGTGAGGATTGATGTCATTAGTAGGGGAGAGGGTGCTGGTATTGGTGCAGGAAGGACCTGAGGATTGATTGGTATGGTCTCAACTATAGGTATAGGTGTGGTACCAGCACTGGGGATAAGAGGAAGGAGTATGTTATCCTCAGTTTAGGGTGTAGCAGTAGTTCTTACAGGCGAGTGTGTGCTCAACCTAGTGCCCTGAATTCATTATAGGAGGTGATATTTTCCCAATGCCTCAAAACCTAATCCATTATGAATGGAGCATGATCTACTTCCATATACATGGAACGTACTACATAACAAAATTGGTAGTTGTGAGTGGGGAGCTTGTTAATGAATATTAAACGACCGCACAAAACGTGAACGCGGGTTTATAGGGTATAATCTTAATGTAAATTTCTATACATAATAATAAATGCAGAAAAAGGAAGGGAACCTTTGTTCATATTTTTTAGACAGGAGGAATGACAGAATGACGATACATCTTTTAAGTAATTCTTTTGTCTATTTTTAACCGTATGTGGATGGTATTTTATTTTGGGGGGTATTTTTTATTAGGTAGTATCTTCAACGGAAAAGAACTGATCAGAGTCCCATTATATTCGGGTGAACATGGGTGAGATCTCATTTGACATGTGAGAAGAGATGAAGTAACCCACTGTGGTTTGTTATTTTCTCAAAATAAAAATATGGGTGGGGAAACCAATGTAAGGAAACTATTCATTCACTATGACTTACTAATTTATAATGTCTTATCATTTACATAATAAAAAGACTGAAAACCTAGAATCTGAGTGGCTTTGGACTATCCTTTAGTCGTGTGACATAGTTTTTTTGAAACTTTTAAAAGTAAATAGCCCACCAGTATTTATTCTTTTAGTGTACTAGGGGGTGTACCTAGATTTTGCTCTATATACAAAAAATTCGATGCGACTCTATGCTCAATGGATAACTTTTCATTGCCATGAATCACATCATGACGGTCTTCTTCGACTGAGAAACATTTAAGGTACGGGCAAATCCACTTTACCCTAGTACTGAATAATTGTGAAAACCTATCATGTGCCCCATTACTGTACAAGCTTCAAAAGTTCCCTTTCATTAAGACTTTGGTATTGAGAGAGAAAATACCCGAAATACATGACGGGTGGGAAAAAAGTTAGGATAGTCATTATCGATAAGACTTTTGACTGAGTTCTTTTGGCCTGGGGGTATATGGTTTAAACAATTTTAAAATCAAGACAATGTAGTGCGTGATGAAAAACATGTAATATTTATTTTGGGGCTTTGAATATAGGTCCTATTAGACATTTCTTTACTCATTCTAGTCCCACGATGTTTTTCCTCTACGTATAGGTCCTACTCCTAATTTCTTGGAACTTTTTTTTCACAATTATACCCTTTTAAAACCATTTATCCGTAACTTTCTTGGGGAAGTTACATAAGTAGTTGAACTTTCTTTTCATTTTATTTTTAATTTTCAAATGATCATAACTTTTGATTGATAAATCCATTTTCCATAAAATTGTTATTTTTGAAATCTCCTCGCTGACATCTATCAAACAAGATCCATGAAGCCTATAAAATTTTAAAGAAAAAAAATTAACAGACAGTAAACTTTACTATATGCACTAGAAAATGAAATAGTTTTATATCTATGACATTTTCACAAACAGTTATATTTTTGTGTTAATATTACACAGACATCAAAATTTACTGGTTAAATAAATTGGTCAAATAATTTATAAACTCATATTATATATATATATATATATATATATATATATATATATATATATATATATATATATATATATATATACTGAAAAAAAGAAACTTATTTTTAGTCTAACCCATATAGTTGCTCAAATACCCATTTATCCAATATTCTCTTATTTCTAAAGGTCAGTTCTAGCGGCACCTAATTCCACCCCTACTTACCCCAAATCAGAGATCCGGTGGATCCAAATCCCATTTATTCAATATTCTCTTATTTTTATAGGTTCGCGCAAACAGCAACGCATGCCAGCTCTGCCCATCACAAATCAAAAAATGAAATAGTTTTATATTTGTGACATTTTCACAAACTCTTGTAAAAATGTCACATCTTCTTGTGAATGTAGTAAACTTTATGGTATGCACCATAAAATGAAATTGTTTTACATCTGTGACATTTTGACAAACAATAACGTTTACTATGTTGAAATATTTTTATATTTGTGTCATTTTCAGAAACAATAACATTTATTGATTTGATATTATACAAATAGTAAAATTGACAGTGTTGGTCAATTATATATACATAAGACACTTATTTCTAGTTTAACCCTTTTAATTGCACAAACACTCATTTATCCAATATTCTTTTATTTTTTAAAGTCCGCGTCAGCAGAAGCCCATGCCACCCCTACTCACCCCAAATAAGAGCTCAGGTGGATCCGAAACACTTTTTCCGATATTCTCTTATTTTTAAAGGTCCGCGCTAGTGGCACCCAATTCCCACCACCACCCACCCCATTTTTCGGAGACCAACGACCTTAATCGGAACTTTAGTTTGGAGTGGGTAGGGGTGGAATAGATGTCGCTGGCGTGAACCTAAAAAAATAAGAGAATAATGGATAAACGAGTGCTTGAGAAACTAAATTGGTTAAAATAAAAATAGGTGTCTTTTTTATAATATATATATATATATATATATATATATATATATATATATATATATATATATATATATATATATATATATATATATATATATATACTGGCACAGTAAATTTTATTGTCTGTGTAATTTCAACACACTAAATCTTACAGTTTGTGAAAATGTCACAGATATAAAACTATATCATATTCTAGTGCATATAGTAAAGTTTAGTGTGGTCACAAGAAAATGTGACATTTTCACAAGAATTTGTGAAAATTTCCCAGATATAAACTATTTCATTTTTTGATTTATGGCGGGTAGAGCTGGCATGGGTTGTCACTGTCGCGGTCATTTAAAAATAAGAGAATATTGGATAAATGGGGTTTGGATCCACCGAAGCTCCGGTTTGGGGTGAGTAGGGGTGGCATGGGGTGCCGCTTGTTCCAGATATAAAACTATTTCATTTCCCGATTTATGGTGGATAGAGATGGCATGGGTTGCCGCTGGCGTGGACATTTAAAAATTAGAGAATAGTGGATAAATGGGGTTTGGATCAACTGGAGATCCGGTTTGGGGTGAGTAGGGGTGGCATGGGGTGCTGCTAGATTGGACCTACAAAAATAAGAGAATAATGGATAAATGAGTGTTTGAAGAACAAAATTGGTTAAACTATAGTAGGTGTCTTTTTTACAATATATATACACACACACACACATTAATTGACCAGCAAAGTAAATTTTATTGTGTGTGTAATATCAACACAATAAATGTTATTGTTTGTGAAAATGTCATAGATATAAAACTATTTTATTTTCTGGTGCATACAGTAAAGTTTCATGTGTTCACAAAAAAATCTAACATTTTCACAAGAATTTGTAAAAATGTCTCAGATATAAAACTATTTCATTTTCCAGTTTGTGGTGGGTAGAGCTGGCATAGGTTGCCACTGGCGCAAACCTTTAAGAATAAGAGATTATTGGATAAATGAGATTTGTATCCACTAGATCTCCGATTTGGGGTGAGTAGGGGTGGCATTAGGTGCCGCTGGCGCGGACCTTTAAAAATAAGAGATATTGGATAAATGGGTGTTTGAGCGCCTAAATGGATTCCACTAAAAATAGGTGTCTTATATATATATATATATGTGTGTGTGTGTGTGTGTGTGTGTGTGTGTGTGTGTGTGGAGAGGTTCACAAGTGAACCTAAAAGACAATTTTTTTAATGAACCTTAATAAAATAGCATCTAACAACTCATTAATTTAAATTCCTATGTTGTAATTGGTCCACGCTAGCGGAAACGAACACGTGTTGATCGATCCCCAACTCCCCGACTCGCCCTCTCACCCTCCCCCCCCCCCCCCCGACCCCGTGGTAGCCCTGCTGCCATAAGGGTTGCTATAAGGGCTGCCATGGTGATGGTGGTGGTTGGGGTGGGGGTGTTGGGTTGGGGATCAATCTACACTCGTGTTCATTGCCGCTGGCGCTGACCAATTACAACATAGAAATTAAAACTAATGAGTTGTTATGTGTTATTTTGTTAAGGTTCATTAAAAAATTCATCTTTTAGGTTCACTTGTGAACCTCTCCTTATATATATATATATATATATATATATATATATATATATATATATATATATATATATATATATATATATATTATTTGACCCATTTATTTAATCAGTAAATTTTACTATCTGTGTAATATTAATACAAAAAATTTCACTCTCTATGAAAATGTCATTGATATAAAACTATTTCATTTTCAAGTGCATACAGTAAAGTTTACTGTCTATGTAATTTTTTTGTCTTCGAAATTTTATAGGCAACATGGATATTATTTGATAGATCTCGACGAGGAGATTTCAAAAATAGTAATTTTGTGAAAAACGGATTTCTTAATCAAAAGTTATGATCATTTGAAAATTAAAAATGAAATGAAAAAAATTTCAACCACTTATGTAACTTCCCAAAGGAAGTTACGGCTGGTTGGTTTTAAAAGGGTATAATTGTGAAAAAAAATATTACAAAAAATTAGGAGTAGGACCTATGTAGGGGGAGAACATCCTGGGACTAGAATGAGTACAGAAATGTCCAATAAAACTTATATATAATAAACCCTATTTATTTTTACATACTTTTATGTTTATTTTATCTCGAGGTCTTTCGAGTGTCCCTATACATTTGGATGGATGTACAATGTTGTGCATGGGACTTGGGCATATATCTACGTTTCGAGGGACTCTAAATGTGAGTGCGCTTTTGTTCAAACAAAGAAATTATTTAATTAAACTCAGTTTTTCAATTAAATCCTAAAACACGCATCTAGGTGTGATTGAAGACAATTTGATGATGCAAGAACATTCAATCACAAAAAAAAAATGAGGAAAAATTCCCCAAAGGGGCAAAACCTTTTTTATTTTCACTCTAATTTTTAAAGAACGGTTTACACGGATTATACTGAAAACATGAGTGACATACAAAATACCGTTAGGTGTCGGTTCCAATGTCGTCGACTGGAATCTCCCACAAGAACTCCAGATGGGAGCAATGGAAAAGAGTCGGCTTCTCCACAAGTTACTCCAGATGAGTAAAAACGATCCTTTGAAGATTTAAAGATTCACACATATATATGGGAATGGTTTTGTGGATCAAAAAAGCATGAAACCTTAAAAACTTGAAGTCTGTTTTCTTGGCTGAAAATCGCAGAAACGTGTACGAAAAAGACTTGAAAAAACATGTAGAATATGTACAGATATTTATACGAAAATTGAGACGGCGATGTCGCTCGAAGGAGATATGTATCTCGATCGAACGAGGTCATGTGTCGCTCTAACGAGATCGCGCGACATCCTCATGTCGCACGATAGAGAGATGTCGTGCGAATGAGCTCGACGACCAAGAAAAGATCGCTTCTACACTTAGTAAAATTTCTGCTTTTGTGTTAAAAATAAATCAGACTTCGAAAAATATTTTTTTTTAAATTCCCAAATATTTATGCAAATATTAACAACTATAATAAACTATTTTACCAATAACGCGTCGTGGAGTAGTAGGAACGGTTGAGCAACACGTCACGTGTAGAATAGTGCATGTGTGCAGATAGTGGATGCATGGATTCGGATCAAGGCCGTCGTGGATGATCGTGTTGACGTGCTGAATGTAGCGGTATCAGACATACATACTTTGATATAGGGCAAATAGAAAATTCCTAGAATCTACCTCGGACATTTATAAGTTTTTGTCCTCACAAATCTCCCCCTATGTCTACGCCGGTACATACATAAAAAATCCAAATTATGCTATCTCCATAAAGCAACTGACATATAAGATAATATCCCCATTAAACCCTCAAACTGAGAATACCAACTGACATGTCTTCAACCAAACTTTAATATCTTCATTTTTTCAGCTTTTCTCATCAGGGTGTGTAATCCAATAATCATCAATTTTGTACCTACACACATGAGATAAAGAAGATACCCGTGACACGTAACAGTTTGAAATATAATGATATGCAAAAATCGAATCAATTAAGCTTAATCAAATCATTGATAAATCAACCAAACAATACTCCCCCATAATTCATTCTCCCCCTTTTTATGATGTCCCCAAATAGACAGATATGAGAAGCACAAGGAAATAAAATTTCTATTTTTGAATTTTTCACACAAAATATACAACAAAGAATAACACCATGAAAGAACACAAAACAACCAAGTCGATGATAGCGGAAATGTATCGTTGTGAGCAAATTCGATAGGAAAATCAATGCATATCAACATAACATATGGGCAGATGAATATCGGATATTTCTAACGAATGAACTCAACATCTTCCTTAGGTGTAAAAAATGGAATTATAAGAAATTGACTCAATCAAATCAGCAAATCAAAGCTCAAAGTGATGTTCACACCAATAACGTCCAAAACAATTTAATGTTCTTTCAGGACTTTCAAGTAAGCGCAAACCCGTTTAAATTCTCCAACCAAACTCCCTCAGATTTATATTTTTATTAGAGGTGATCTAACTTCTCAGACATTGGAGAATCGATGGAGAAACCTAATGACCCATATTCGGCATTGTAAAATATAACGACGATGTGTGATACCGATTTAAGTTAATTCGCAAGTTTCCAAGTAAACCATATTTAATTAGAGTCAATTTAGAAATAGCCCCTAAACAAGCAACTATGTGTGTGCGTGTGTCAAACCATAAATAACGCAAGCGACACAAATTTTAGGAAAAATCCCCGAAGGGCAAAACCTTTTTATTTCACTACAATTTGTAAATAACAACTTACACGGATTACAATGAAATAGGGAGATACACGAATACCCACAGATGTTGGTCGGCGTCGTCATCAATGGAACAACCGCAGCTACTCTACAAGAACACACAATTCTATCTTCAGCAATGAATCCACACGCAGCGAATCCACATGGACACGCAGTCCAATCTTCACAGAGACTCCCTCCACAATAGCACGCAGCTCTCGGTTGTAGAGATCTCCCCACAAAGAATAAATTTCAACAAATTTGAATCTAGGGTTCCAAAACATTTCACTAAAGATTGGGATGTTTTATGAATTGAAAATAAAAGGTTTAACACCTAAAAGAAGAAGACAAAAATCGTTTCTGCATTACCAGTTTTGTCGATTGAAAATATGCAGTTCTTCTTGTGAAAAACGGAGTTGAGGATTCCTATTTATAAAAAACTTAAGGCGGCGCATCGTTCAAGCGAGGTTGAATTTCGCTCGAATGAAAAGGCATTGTCGTTTGAACGACATCACCCGACAACTTCTCTCGAGATATCTATGTCATTTGAACGACATAGGCAGGTCGTTCGAAGACCAATCAAACGAGATTTCACGCATGCTTGTAGATAATTTCGATACGAATGCGTGGTCACAAGTTTCGTATTTTTATAAAAAAAAATTGAATTAGTTATGATTTTTCTACCAAAAGGTGTCTGAGAACAAAATCTTTAGAAAATATTTGATACAAATATCTCAACACTTTAAGTGAAATTCTAAGGAATTAAAAGTCAACCTTACCATAATTAACCTCGCGGAGTCTTGAATGTTGAAGAACTTGATATTCGGATCCGTCGTTGATGCTTGAATGTTCTTGAATGCCCTTCGACGGTGTAGCGGTATACGACATACAAAATTGATAACGGACAATGAAAATAATGTCCTTACAAATCTCCCCCTATGTCTATGCCGGTACAAAATTAAAACATCTGAATTATCAAAACCCAAAATGACTATACAAATCTAATATCCCTCATGAAATCATAAACGGAAAGGTACTAGTTTTGTAAGTCTTCAAATTTTCTTCAAAAGTCTTCAACAACAAATCTCAAAGCTTTTCTCATCAGGGTGTGTAATCCAATAATCATCAATATTCATACCTAGACACATGAGATAAAGCAAATACCTTCGTAATGCATCGAGTTTGAAATGATATAAGAATAAATCAATCAATCTAATCAAATCTCCCCCATAATGCAAACTCTCCCATAAAATCATAATTCGTTCTCCCCATTTTTATTATGTCCCCAAATAGACAGATAAGAAGAAACAAACTAAACATGGACTGTCACGATAAAAGTTCATAGCAAATATGAATTAAACTACGCGCATGCAAAAGTGCTACTCAAAAAATTCCACAAACTATTTTTTATTTTTCAATTTTTTCAAAGCGAAAATAATGATACAAAAATCACAGCATGGATTTATAGTAAAACAACCATGTCGTGGAAATGGAATGTATGGGTGTGAACACCTTTGATAGGTAAATCAACTCAATCAATCATATGTGTACTATTGATACGAGAAATAGGCCGTACGACGTTCTCATACCAGCAAGTCAAGAATAAAGTGCGTAATAAACAAGTAAAGCAAGTAAATAGAGAGAAGACACGGTATAGAGTGGTCCAGCCTTTAAAATAGGCCTACATCCACTGTGTTGCTCCGTTCTCATTATATGCGTTGCATTGTACAATATAATCATTCCTAAAGAGGCGTACAAGAATGAGAATAAAGGAGAGTACATGCAGTATTGAGGATTCTGGTGTGCCTAAGAGGTCGTTGCAGTACGGATGAGCAATTCTCGATTTGTATGGAAGGGAAGTGTAGAGAGAATCGGTACTTTGGAAACTGCTCCGGTCGTATATTTGGACTCGATCCCCCCTTCGAGGTGAGGTCCTCTATTTATATAGGTGGTATGGGAGCCATGTCACATGCCCCGAGCATGTGACATATATCAAGTCTGGAGTAATTGTGAATGAGGGGGATGCGGCCTGCAAGGCAAGCAGTGTTGTATCCTGTGGCCCTGGAGACAAAGCTGCCGCTCCCTGAAATGAGTAGTGCCGCGGTTTCTTCTTGGTGAACAATTACTGTGCCACGCCCTATAATTGACAGGGCCGCACCCTGTGCTAGCTATCTCCGTGGCATTTCGCTGGGGGCCGCGCCCTTTGATGAGGAGGGTCGTCGCACCCTTTATTCTGCAGGGTCGCACCTTGTATTTCTGTAGGGCCACGCCTTGTATTCTGTTAGGACGTGGAATCTTAGCATTTGTATTGTCGAATACTATCCACGGCAGGGCTCTACATTTTCACTATCAATAAGCCCCCAGTTCATGGTGCCAAGAGAATTCAATTGGGGTTGCGGCTTAGACCAGTCTGCTTGGGTGTCGCGGTTTTTCCAAGGAGACGATTCGTCTTCTGCGCTCTCTTATATAAATTATTTATGGCCGTGGACTTCATTATGTTTCCAAAACTTTGAGAGAAAATCGAGAGCGAACCTCTGCATGTCCAATATTCATTCGTTTTCCGATGACCCTTCGAGGCTGTGTGTGGCGGTTCCAAGCTGGTGTGAGGCTGAGCATCGCTGACTTCTTTATTTCCAGGTAAGTTTTTTCGATCAATCATCCTTTTTAATGAACTTCGTAGCTTATATTTCTTCAATAATCAAACACACAAGCTTCTTCATTGCTTGATATGATTTTAGGGTTTTAATTGAACTGTCATCACCCTAGAATCAAGCACACGTACGAAGAAATAATTGTAATTATTGTTTGAATCACCCTAGAATCCCATGTTGAATCCCATAGCTAAGGCCTTTGTTGAAGGGTTCTTATTGTTCATGATGTTCTTGATACAAATTCTTCATATTCTGGGTATTGGATCTTAAAAACGGCTAAACAATAGATACTTAACTGTTTGAAAAAGAGGCCGCAGTATGATAGGATTTCAATAATCCATTCCCCTGAACTGTTTTGGCAGTTATTTGCATCATACCTTTCCCGAAGGTTGCGGTCCCTTAAATTCTGGGAATTATCCTCCACGTCACTTTGATGCATATCCCTTTATTCTTCCGCGGTGGTGGAGTCTTTTAAGGCTCTGAATCACCACCCTTGTATTTTTGAACAACCTTCAAATCTTCATGAACCAAATACACATCCATGTTAAATAACTGTATTTGCTACTAAAATCTCTTGAATCAACTTTTAGCAATTTTAGTAACGATCGTGGCCAAGAATCTCTAAATCAATTTGAGCCTATATCCGCAGCAGTATATGTTCCCCTGCTGATATAGGAGGTGGCTGCGGCCAGTAGGGCCAGAGGACGATCCCTTAGGTTCAAGTAGTAGAGTTAGCCCATTAATAACTACGTTAGGGAAATAATTTCCAAAAAATATTAACTATTTATATATAATCTTCCCGCGGCTTCTTTAAGTCTTTTCCAAACCATACTGGCTGCGGCGCCTAAATGCGAACTCGACTTTTCAGGTACTACAGCAGCCATATGAGCTTTGACCCAGACGAGTTTCTGAGAGGCTTTTGGGCGAAGCACTTTTTAACCTCTCCTCCTGAACTCACTTATGTTCCCCTCTAAGATTAGTAGGGCCTTACAAACTAAAAGATTGCCCAAACTGCGTGATACTAAACGCAGACTCTGTGGACTCTACGTCTAGGAAGGATTTTCAATTCGCGCTGATGGAAGAAGAAGTCAACTCAAGTAATCATCCATTGTGTGTAGGAGATGATGCCGCGAAAGTTAGAGATAACCCAGCTGGTATATCTGGGAGGGCTGAGAGACCCTTAGCTACACTTAATATCCCCAGCGCCATGACCCAAGATTGGGTTGAGCAGGTGGTTGAGGCCTTCAAATTTCCAAAAAATTTGATGTGCTCGGCACCTGCCGCAAACCAAAGACCTTGTACGGTTCTGGACGAGGGAGTTTGCTTCCCACTCCATGCATTTATTTACGGGTTGTGGCTGCATGTTCCTATTCCCATCCGTCGCCTTTTTCAGACAATGAAACTGGCCCAAGCCCAGTTAGATCCTAATGGCTGGAGAGCCATTTTTGCTGTGATTTTCCTTTGGGAGAATCTATTCAAAAGGGACATCACTCCCGCAGAATTCTTTCACTTCTACCGCCCAAAGGAGAACTCAGTGAAGTTCGCTGGTTACTGCTACTTCTATGTCCGTGACAGGGACGAGACCCTTTACACTGGGAAGTCGACCAGTGTAAAGAACTGGAAGGGGAAATATTTTTACATATCCGGCGAAGGCTGGGAGATTCACCCCGAGGAGAATGAGAGGGAAAGGTCATATAGAATGCCGCGACAATGGGGTTCTCCCTCTAAATTTGGTACTAAGACTATAGCCGCGTCCTTTCATCATATTTTGTATATTAAGTTCCACTAACCTTTAAATTGTCTTTTCTGCAGTTCTTGACAATTTACATTTGAACAAGCGACAGGAGAAGAGAGTCGTTGAGGTCGTGGCAGTTCCAGCTGAACATAAAAAGTTCAGCACGCTCGTCACATCAGCGACTATATTCGAAGC
The DNA here is from genome assembly GCA_949130495.1 of Sambucus nigra. NCBI lineage: Eukaryota > Viridiplantae > Streptophyta > Magnoliopsida > Dipsacales > Adoxaceae > Sambucus > Sambucus nigra. The sequence goes on from OX422220.1 coordinate 25,465,082, forward strand.
AGGGTTTTTCCCCAATAAGTCCATTCCTCAATAGATGGTCACGGAAGGTAATCTCCTGACTGTCATAACTTTACTATATGGTAACTTATGCTCCTAAATTCCGTTTCCAATATTTGTTGTTTCTTTTTCAGGTGAGGAAGTTGACAGGGAATTGCTGGCCATGCAATTGGCAGAAATGGACGAGGATGCATTCATCCTAAACAACACTACGCGGAGCAGAAAGAGAAAAATGTCCAAAGCCAAGGAACCTTCCGCGGCTCCGTCAAACTATTTGGAAACACCTTCCATGGAGAAAACTGGTGATGTCGCACATCCAACATCTGAATTTGATGACGAAATTGGGGCCAACCTGGCCACGACAGGTTTGATGACGGATGATGTCCCTCTAGATACAACTTCGCCATCGCCGCCACCTGTTGTTGGAGTAAATGCAAATCTGTCACCTCCTCAGTGCCGCGGTACTTCTGGTCCTGATGGACTTTCGCGGCCTCAATTGAGGCAACCTGACCCTAAGTCGTCATGGGACACCACTACGGAAGCTTCCCGAAGAATGAAACGGGCCCTGGACGCCGCGGATCTAGACAAGCTTGTGGGAGAATACCATGATGACCTGGAGGACTACGGCCTCCATAGTCTTCTGAGGGTAAGTTCAGTGCTGCTTTGTTTTCCTCTTATTTTATAGACTGCAACTAACTTTTTAATTTCAGGCCGCGGACGTCAATGTTTCCCTGAAGAGGAAGTTTGACACCCTGTATACATTAAAAGAGGCTGAGAAGAGGGTTCACATCGCGGACCTTGAGACTGCTCGGACAACATCATTTGAGGCCGAGAAACAGTCTTCTGTCGCGGATCTTCAGGCAGCCCAAATGGACTTAGAAACATCAAATAAGGCCAGGGGGAGGCAGAAGAGAATTTTAAACAAGCCGCGGACTCTCTTAAAACCTCCCAGGCCTAAACTGCTGAGGCTGCCCGTGTCGCGGAGATTTCAAGAAGCAAGCTCGCTCTTCTTCAGGAGAAGTACAAAGAGCTGGAGGCAAAGTTTGCTCAAGAATCCATAGACCATGCCGAGGAAATAAAGAGGATGGAAGAAGAACATGGCGATTCTCTCCATCTGGCCATAGACCACACCGTAGAGTCATTCAAAGGCTTCAAGGACTTCTTTCTCATCAATAACAGGGCCTACCTCCGCAGCTACTAAGAGCTTTGACAGAGATTCATAAAAAACTTCCCTGAGACCAAGGATTCGATTCTTGCTTGTAAACTCAGTGATGCAGAGCATCAAGAATGCATCGTAGATCTTAAAACCGCGGCCGAAGAAAAAGCGAGGTTGAGGGCAGAAGTAGTAGTTGTGAATGGAGAAACTGAGACAAGAGTGGATGGCAAGGAGGGTGAAGAGCATGATGACGCAGCTTTTTAAACTTGTATTCGTAGTTTCTGAACTGATCATTAATAAAGGGTTGCGTCCCTTCTGCTACTTTACTTTTGTTGTGGCTGCGGCCTACTTTTCTATAATCCCAACTGCTAATATCAAGGCTCCGGCTATATTTTATTAATTATATTTGCTTCATTATCTTGCGCCTTCTTTTTTCCTCATTTCCATGGTTAACTGAATAATCTATGTATGCCTCTTATGGCCTGAATACAATTGCCTTCTTAATGAGTTTGTAGAAATACTTTTGCGGAACTATAACATCACATGCAATAACCTCTCTGATTGAACTGCCCTCAAATAATGCCAACGAACCTTCACAATTAATTATTAAAGGCTGCGACATCACACAAGTCATGGCCGCGTCATGTTAGCATTTGGAATCTGCCCCTTGCCCATGCGCCAAAGCGGGGAAGCGCTCTTAAATAAGGCAGCGGACTCTTGAATAAGGTCGCGACAGCTTCAATAGTTTCAGACTCTTGACCAAAATGGGACATAGAGTAGGTTGTATTTTCCCATGGCTACCCCTTTAGTCGCTTTAACTGTCTGAAGCTTTTCGAAGGTTGCTTTTAACGTTTGTAACTGAATTAACAGGACTATTGTAGATTTTTAGCCTCTTCATCCGAACATGAGGTTTTGTGCATATACGTGATATTTTCAAGTCTCCTAAGGATGGGTTATATTATTAAGCCACCCACAGCTAATATATAGGATACCATCAAGCCTCTTCAGGCTGGGTTATGTTATCAAGCAACCCACAGCTAATATATAGGGTACTATTAAGCCTCTCCAGGCTGGGTTATGTTAGCCATCCACAGCTACTGATATATATAAAACCATCCCTGGCTGGATATTATAAGCCTCCCAGCTTGATGACGCATCCCGAAAGCTAAGAACGGGCATTGTAAGCACTCGTGACTAATGGTGCTTCCAAAAGATAAAAACGGGCATTATAAGCCCCCATGGCTAATGAAAGCATTTCGAGAGTAAATAATTGCCATTGTAAGCCCCTGTGGCTAATAAAAGCTCCTTGAATCCTCATATGCTTTCGTGAATATGATCATCATATGATAAGATATAGTTGCACATTGTGAGGGGAACTTGTGAGATAATTAAGATTGCAATCCCTCCATAGGTGCATCCTAAAATAATAATAATCTCCCGAGATAATTTGTTATTCCTCCATTGGAGTCTGTTTAAGACAAAAGGTCTTTTTGTGAGGTGACAAATTATGAAAACAAGAGAGAAATCTAATATGGAAAAATTTGTTAATTCATATATTTATATATGTATGCTCTGGCTAATGAGGATTAGGGCTATAATGAGCTTCATAAAACATAAACATAAATAGTAGAAATAGGAAAAACTAAGGATTAGATGCGGCATGCGGCCTCTGTCAGATTTGGCTGCATCCTTTATCTATTCTTCAGGAATCGCTGCAGCATCCCTTGCTTAACCAGCCCCTCAATCTCATCCTTCAGTGCAAAATAATGTTCGGTATCGTGACCGTGATCCTTGTGGAATTTTCACCACTTATCCTGGTTCCTCTTATGAGGTGGAGTCTTCAACCTCTCTGGCCACCTGAGTAATTTTTCCTCGATGCTTCCAAGGACATCCTCCAGGATGGAGTTCAGTGGTGTGTAGTTCTTACATATCTCTATTTCCTCATGTTTCCTCATCCTCTTTAGGGCCCTGGCCGCAACCTTGCCTTCCGTGGCCACCGCTTTTAGCTGGTATATTTCTCCGATTTCTGATGCTGCGGCCTTTGGCATAGAGGTAAAGGTTGTAGACTCTAGCATGAGGACCCTTTGTGCTAGGAAATTGATTTGGTCCTGTAGTGAGGCCTGGTGGTCATAGAGATGGGTAATGTAGTCATACAGTTGAGCAATCTCATTCTTCATTTCTGCTTTGTTAGTGTTTAATGAATATATAATCTGAGATAAGGCTAGTAGAAGTGAGTAATCACAAAATATAGGATAAACGAAATATAAAGTTGGGATGCAGCTCTTGCACTGTTGCAAGATACTACTGCCGAGGTCGCGGCCAGTGAAGTACATACCTTTGAATTATATTACTAATGAGGCCGCGTCCAGTAAGGCACATAAGTGCACTGTTGTGGCCTTTTAATGATATTACTGATGAGGTCGCGGCCAGTAAGGCACATAAGTGCCCTGTTGTGACCTTTGAATGATATTCACCAAGGATGAGCAGGAGACCACCCGAGTCCGTTCCTTGATGTTTTGAAGCTTCTGTAACACACCATCATGAGTAGAGGTCGCGGCGTGTAAGGTATTTGAACTACCACGCCGCATCCCTACATAGACAGTGAGGGAAAATCCCAAAATTGAAACCCAAAAATTGAGTTTTTCTCCCGAAACCCGTGAAAAACATACCTACTATGGTCTATCCATGAGAGAATAACCTCACGGTTCACACAATGGCACAATTCTAATGATAAACCCTAGATCATAGGCAAAGAACGAAAATGGATTAAATATAACTCTTCCCTAATGAACCACCTTTACGGGGCTAAAGCCCATCAAGCCTTCCAGCTTCATCTAGGTGGGGTGATATCACATGGGTATGTAAAATATATCTAAGGTTATAAAATGGGGATCCAAGAGCAGATCTGAAGGTATGAAATACCCACTTAAGGGTGTAAGTATAAAATAGAGCTCAATAACCAAAATTTACTCATGCGATGATGATCCAGAGGATCCCCATGAATAGAATAAGGTGTTTAAGAACTCAAAACATAGAGAAACAAGATTGAAATATCTCGTTTCCCACAGACGGTGCCAAATTGTTGATATGAGAAATTGGCCATAAGACGTTCTCATACCTTCAAGTCAAGAGTAAAGTGCGTAATAAACAAGTAAAGAAAGTAAATAGAGAGAAGACATGGTATAGAGTGGTTCAGCCTTTAAAATAGGCCTACATCCACTGTGTTGCTTCGTTCTCATTATATGCATTGCATTGTACAATATAATCGTTCTTAAAGAGGTGTACAAGAATGAGAATAAAGGAGAGTACATGAAGTATTGAGGATTCTGGTGTGCCAGAGAGGTTGTTGCAGTATGGATGAGCAATTCCCGATTTGTATGGAGGGGAAGTGTAGAGAGAATCGGTACTTTGGAAACTGCTGCGGTCGTATATTTTGACTCGATCCCCCCTTCGAGGTGAGGTCCTCTATTTATATAGGTGGTATACGAGTCGTGTCACATGCCCCGAGCATGTGACATATATCAAGTCTGGAGTAATTGTGAATGAGGCGGATGCAGCTTACAAGGCAAGCAGTGTTGTATCCTGTGGCCCTGGAGACAAAGTGTAACACCCCGCCTGCCCGGGGAGAGCGAACGGAGCGCTAATGCGATAAAATAAATCCAAATGCACAAGTGACAAGGTATAGAGCATCTAAATAAACCCACAATAATATAAATCCACTAATCTCAATTCTTCAAATACAACAAATCTCTCGAATAAAAAATACAATATCTAACTCGAAAAATAAATACAAATCTTCAATGCTCTATACATCAAAATAATACAAATCTTTCCCAAACAATCCTCGCTAAAATCAATCTCCATAGCGCCCCAAAATCGGCGTTAACCTGCCACTAAAAGAAAATATGGGGAAGTACACAATATGACAAGAAAGATGCTCAACAAATATATGTTAGCGATGAATAAAACGTAACAACTCGAGTATAAATATTCAAATCAAAATGCAAATCTCAAAGCATTTATCAATATAATTTCTCAACAACACATCAATGGGTCACCAGGCCTCACTCCATTCGCATATGCTTTATCAAGCCATAGCCGAGAATAGGTATTTTGGCAGGTACTCAACATCCATGCCATATTAAAATCTCATGACAATGTGCTCATCAACAATATAATGATACCACATCAATTAAAATAGTTTCAACAATTATTTTCCAGATTTTAATGAATATATCAATTCAAATATGAATTCAATTAACAAGAATTCAAAGAGAATGACACTCGCGAGATTTAAGGAGCATATTGTCCCGTTTTCAAATAAAGCACACAAATTCACAAACGGTTCTTACATGCGCAACTTTCTTGTCAAGTTTTATTGCTATTGGTTCATTTTTAAAGACAGGATTGAAGTGAAAACACCCAAATAACTTGTGATAAGACAAGCACATTAATCAAACAAATTCGTGCACGTGTGCAATGAAGGAAAGCATGAGTGAAACATGTAGGAAGTAACACTTAATTACATCTCAAGGACTCCAAACATTATAAATCACAAAGATGACATGATATAATGTCTCAAAACACTATCAAATAGTGACATGAATGATGTTGTGACTCGGTCATCCTAAGTGTCTATCCATAAAAGGTGTAAAACAACATACAAAACTCTTTTTGGATTTTCTCATAAAAATTTCAAAATAAAATCTTTTTTTATTTTTCAAAATTTTCAAAAAAATTTATAGAAAAAGTACACATGTCATAACACTAGCAAAACATATATATATATATAATGAAATCACAACTAGCGTATGACAAACATGCAAACACAATAATCTATATGATATGGCAAGAGAAGAGTCATGCGCAAGCAAATGAGAATCAACTATTCTAAAATCTAGCCTATCCAAAAGTGATTTCCTAACCCAAATAGGTGTAACACGTTGACACGGGGTTATGAAAACCAACAAAACACTAGACTTCGACATCCTAGGACTTCTTCCAAGATAAAAAACAAATCTCCTAAGGTGACCTTTCCTACTCGAGTCTATCAAATCATTTTTTAACTTCAAAATTTTTTACTCAAGCAAAGAATTAGACTCTTCCAATCAGAGGGACTCCTTCTTCAAATTATTAATCAAACCTAGTAGGTTATCTCACTTCCCTCAATAAAAAAAAACTTTTTCCTGAGAGTCTTTTCACGTGCCACAAACTCGTTGATTAAAATATTTTTATCCTCTTTGGCACAAACACAAACCATCAAATTTTTAAGGTCCTCTAATTCTTTTTCTAAAAATAGGACCCTATCATGACTCTTCTTCTTGGATAATTTTAAAGCAACAAAGTAATGTTCCAAGGCAACAAATTACTCACAATAAAAATCTCTTTGATTTTGAACCGTTTACAAAAGATCCATCGCGGATTTAAGACGAGAATTTTCTTTTTCCAAAAATTCAATTCTTTTCACAAATGTCAAATTCAAACTATTTAAATCATTAAAACTTTGACTTGTTTCAATAGGATGGGGCATCAAACTAGACAAATGCTCAATTCAAAATTGTGACAAAATTTCAAAAATCAGATTTTTCAAAAAAATCAGTATTATACAATTTTCCGGAAATTAGGAATACGTGATAAATTAGCGTAACCACTCTGATACCAAATTGTAAAATATGACGACGGTGTGTGATACCGATTTAAATTAATTCGCAAGTTTCCAAGTAAACCTTATTACATTAGAGTCTATTTAGAAATAGCCCCTAAACAAGAAGCTACGCGTGTGCATGTGTCAAACCATAAATAAAGCATGCGACACAAATTTCAGGAAAAATTCCCAAAGGGCAAAACCTTTTTATTTCACTATAATTTGTAAATAACAACTTACACGGATTACAATAAAATAGGGTGACACACGAATACCCGTAGGTTTCGGTCGGCATATTCAGCAATGGAACAACCACAACTACTCCATAACAATATGTAGTTCTATCTTAAGCAATGAATCCACACCCAGCGAATCCACATGGATATGTTGTCCAATCTTCACAAAGACTCCCTCCACAATAGCACGCAACTCTCGATTGTAGAGATCTCCCCACAAAGAATAAAGTTCAAGAAAGTTGAATCTAGGGTTTCAAAACAATTCACTAAAGATTGGTATGTTTAGTGAATTGAAAACAAAAGGTTTAAAACCTAAAAGAAGAATACAGAAATCGCTTCTGCAGTACCAGTTTTGTCTATTGAAAATTTTCAGATCTTCTTGTGAAAAACGAAGTTGAAGACTCCTATTTATAAAAAACTTAAGGTGGCGCGTCATTCGAGCGAGGTTGAATGTTGCTTGAACAAAAAGACATTTTTTCTCTCGAGATATCTATGTCATTTGAAGGACATAGGCAGGTCGTTCGAATGACCTATCAAACGAGATTTCACGTGTAGATAATTTTGATATGAACACGTGGCCGCCAGTTTCGTATTTTTCTGATTTTTTTTAATTACTTATGAATTTTCTAAGCAAAAGGTGTCAGAGAACAAAATCTTTAGAAAATATTTGATAAAAATATCTCAACACTTTAAGTGAAATGCTATGGAATTAAAACTCAACCTTACCAAAATTAACCTCGCGGAGTCTTTAATAATGAACCGTCTTTTGCTTGAATGTTCTTGAATGCTCTTCGACGGTGTAGCAGTATACGACATACAAAATTGATAACGGACAATGAAAATAATGTCCTTACAAATCTCCCCCTATGTCTATACCGGTACAAAACAAAATCATCTGAATTATCAAAACACAAAATATCTATACAAATCAAATATCCCCCCATGAACCCAAAAATGGAAAGGTACTAGTTTTGCAAGTCTTTAAATTTTCTTCAAAAGTCTTCAACAACAAATCTCAAAGCTTTTCTCATAAAGGTGTGCAATCCAATAATCATCAATCTTTGTAACTACACACATGAGATAAAGCAAATACCTTAGTGACGCATTGAGTTTGAAATGATATAAGAATAAATCAATCAATCTAATCAAGTCTCCCCCATATTGCAGACTCCCCCATAAAATCATAATTCGTTCTCCCCCTTTTTATTATGTCCCCAAATAGATAGATAAGAAGAAACAAACTAAACAGGGAGTGTCAAGATAAAAGTTCATAGCAAATATGAATCAAACAACGTGCATGCAAAGGTGCTACTCAAAAAATTCCACAAACTATTTTTTATTTTTCAATTTTTTCAAAGCGAAAATAATGATACAAAAATCACACCACGGATTTATACTAAAACAACCAAGTCATGGAAATGGAATGTATGGGTGTGAACACATTCGATAGGTAAATCAACTCAATCAATCATATGTGCACGATGAATATGTGTACCCCTAACGAATGAACATAAAAAATATCCTTAGGTGTAAAATTGTTGAATTTAGGTTACATCGTCTTAATCAAATCAACAAATCTAAGTCAAAGTGATTTCCACACCAATAGCGTCCAAAACTATTTAACGCTTTTCAAGACTTTTAAGGACGTGCAAACCTATTTTAAATTCCATCCAAACTCCCTCATGCATATTTTCTTCTTGAGGTAATCTAAATTCTCAAACGTTAGTGAATTGGTGCAAAAACCAATGGCCCCTTTTTGGCATGAATTTCTTTTTATTGCCTTTAAATTTTTCGGGCCCTTTTAAACCTCTTTGGACCCAGGTCCGATTTAACGGTGGCTTAGTATTCGCAAAGGTCAAATGTAAAACTTTCGCAGCCCTTCCCCATTTTCAAATAAAGCACACAAACTCACAAACGGTTCTTACATTCACAACTTTCTTGTCAAGTCTTATCGTGCTTGGTTCATTTTTAAAGACATGATTGAAGTGAAAACACCCAACCAATATGTGATAAGACAAGGGCAATAATCAAACAAATCCGTGCGCGTGTGCAATAAAGGAAATCATGAGTCAAACATAAAAGAAGTAACACTTAATTACATCTCAATGACTCCAAACATTATAAAGCACAAAGATGACATGATATATTGTCTCAAAAAACTATCAAATAGTCACATGAATGATGTTGTGGCTCGGTCATCCTAAGTGTCTATCCATAAATGGTGTAAAACAAAGTACAAAACTCTTTTTGGATTTTCTCAAAATTTTTATCAAAATAATTTTTTTTTATATTTTTCAAAATTTTCAAAAAAAAAAATTATACAAAAAGTACACATGTCATAACACTAGCAAACATATATATATAATGAAACCACAACTAGTGTATGACAAACATGCAAACACAATCATCTGCATGATATGGAAAGAGAAGAGTCATGTGCAAGCAAATGAGAATCAATAATTCTAAAATCTAGCGTATCCAAAAGTGATTTCCTAACCCAAACAGATGTAACACATCGACACGGGGTTTTAGAAACCAACAAAACACTAGACTTCGACTTCCACGGACTTCTTCCAAGATAAAAATAAAATCTCCTAAGGTGACCTTTCCTACCACAATGTGAACATGTGTAAATGGGAGGAATGTTACCTAAAGTGTGATCTTTTCTAACGTCCTTGGAATTAATTGACCCTCTAAAACAAATAATGTATTTGTCTTAAGCACTAGAAGCATGAGAATAAGATGATCCATTACCATCACTATCAAACCTACTCGAGTATATCAAATCATTTTTTAACGTCAAAATTTTGACTCAAGCAAAGAATTAGACTCTTCCAAACTGAGGGACTCCTTCTTCAAATTATCAATCAAACCTAGTAAGTTATCTCTCTCCCCCTCAATAAAAACAAACTTTTCCCTTAGAGTCTTTTCACGTCCCAGGAACTCATTGATTAAAATATTTGTATCTTCTTTGGCACAAACACAAACCATCGAATTTTTAAGGTCCTCTAATTCTTTTTCTAAAAATAGGACCCTATCGCCACTCTCCTTCTTGGATAATTTTAAAGAAACAAAGTCATGGTCCAAGGAAACAAATTTCTCACGATAAAAATCTCTTTGATTTTGAACCGTTTGCAAAAGATCCATCGCGGATTTAAAACGAGAATTTTTTTTTCCAAAACTTAAATTCTTTTCGCAAACGTCAAATTCAAACTTTTTAAATCATTAAAACTTTCACTTGCGTCAATAGGAGGGGGCATCAAACTAGACAAGTGCTCCATTGAAAATTGTGACAAAATTTCAAAATTGAGATTTTTCAAAAAAATCAATATCACCCAATTTGTCAGAAAATAGGAATACGTGATAAATTAGCGTAACCCGCTCTGATACCAATTTGTAAAATATGACGATGGTGTGTGATACTGATTTAAATTCATTCGCAAGTTTCCATGTAAACCTTATTGAATTAGATTCTATTTAGAATCACCCCCTAAACAAGAAACTACGCGTGTGCTTGTGTCAAACCATAAATAAAGCATGCGACACAAATTTCAGGAAAAATCCCCAAAGGGCAAAAACGTTTTATTTAACTATAATTTGTAAATAACAACTTACAAGGATTACAGTGAAATAGGTTGACACACGAATACCCGCAGGTGTCGGTCGGCGTCGTCAGTAATGGAACAACCGCAGCTACTCCACAAGAATACACAGTTCTATCTGTAACAATGAATCCACTGTGATAACCCGCTCAAAATAATAATGGGTGGCCAGCCCTATACTACATTAAATCAGGTATCTCAGATGGTAGAGTCTCAACATCAACTGACAATACTAATAATATAAGGCAAACTACTCGAAATCATTAAAAGTGGATTGTCAAAAATTTTAAACTTTTTATTTAACAACAACAACAAAACCAATAATGCAACTTAACCAACAATACACATCTAACTATGATGAGTGATAAGTGTAAACTCCATTAATGTACAAGAGTGAAATACAAAGAACAAATAAAATACCCGAATATGCTGTCGGGTAACAGACAATACAATAATCTGAGAAATGAAATATGAAAGTGTTAATCTACAACACTTGAATATTAACTCAATATACAAACTGAATCCTAATCTAGATATACAAAGATAGGAATCGACTAAAACAAAGTGCCGCAACAGTTTGCTACTGCCACAGCTCCACGAATACAGGATGGATGAACATCAATGGCGTCCTTGCGGAGGAACACCTAAAGTAATACAATATATACATGGAGGAGAAAATATAAACGGGTCAGAGCCCGAGTTGAAAAAACATTTTATAGCAAGTGTATTAAAATGCATAATAATTATAAATGCATTATTAAATGATTAAGGTGTAATCAAACTCTCCATAATAATTCAACTCACCTCTCATCTAAAGCGCGCACTAAGCGTATGCACGTGATCTCCGAATGGATGCCCGATTCTAATTTAGGTAAGAGGATTCTAACTTAAACCCAATTGAAGTATTTAAGTGAAACCGTCTAACCTATCTCCCAATCTACCTTTTATTTGTATAATCTATAAATTATATACATTAACTTTAATGTAATAGTTATAGTTATCTTTATAATGTTCATTTGTTGAACATATAAAGTTACATGATCCATCTCATAACAACATCATTACAATCCATTAACATTCTCATTTACTAGAATATTATATATTCTAGTTATTCCCTTATTTGGCATGTAAAAAATATATATATGTAATTATTATATATGAGTTATTAGCATCAAGAGTTAAGGACTAAACTCCTCCCGATTCTCAACACGTCACTGCGTTTCGTGCGTGGGACGTCTCGCCGAGGCGAAATCCAAACAAGGAACCCCCCTGTTACACTACTCTTGATCGTATCGATCCTCGAGGTTCATTATGCCCTCAATGCACGATGCATGTAACCCAATTTATTATTTAAATTTTAATTAATTAATATTCCCAATTCTCAACAGTACACGGCGTTTCATACGTGGGACGTCGCGCCGAAGCGAAATCCAAACAAGGAACCCCCTGTTACACTACTCCTGGCACTGTTGATAGTCGGGATAGGTGATATATATATATATATATATGAGCATTAAGGACTAACTTATCCCCAATTTCGAACATTACACTGCGGTTCGTGCGTGGGATGTCTCGCCGAAGCGAAATCCAAACAAGGAACCCCCACCCCCCCCCCCCCCCCCCGATACACTAATCCTGGCAATGTCAGTCCTTGAGGTCCATTATTCCCTCGATACCCAAGTACAAGCACACGCAATAATAACCATCCAACTGAGTTATAACTCGAAGGATGCAGGCTCGCATGCTATCATCTTCCAGCAGCCCATATACGTAGCAAACTGGGGTCACCTGGTGGGGTTTCACGACACCCACCTCGTGATCAACTCACGCACACGACATCCTGGGAAGCGATCATAGCTCCTAACCGGAAAGTGAGAGCGACACATACCCATGACCTCTCACCCCCAAAATAAATAAATGTATATATATATATATATATATATATATATATATATATATGTCATTTGCTGACCACCATGGACGACTATGACCTGGGGAATATCCACACCCGGCTCATCTAGCCAAAATGCTCACCCTCTACGCACGTAACTTCCCAATGATAGCAAGGATATGGTATGCCTAACATGTATATATATACCATCATATAAGGTATACATACATCCCACATAATAAAGATATAGCATCATATAAGGTATACCAGCCACATCATTTTCATTTTCATTATACGCTCTTAAGTGCAATATATTTAATGTCATTGTTTAGTATTTTTCCCTCAAGATATACTAATCGCCAATTCTCACACATCTTCCCCACTTAGTATATGCTATACTATTTCTCGCTTGAAGCTCACATGCCGCTTCTAATTAGGAATTATCTCTCAATTCTATTTAAGTTAAGGATGTTCTTTTATCCTAATGCTCTTCAATTAGCATTTCTCCTTGTGTGAGACATTTCCCAAATTAAAAATCAATAAGGATATTTCTATATCCATATGCACCTCAAATAGTATTTATAAATCTCCATCCATAATGGGGTTCAATTCATTTTATGAACCTTTTAAAGTTATCCCATTTGGGATTGGATCCTAAGATCCATTATCTCTAAGTTATTCTCATTCTTTAATCGTTAAATCGTTATTATCTCCAAATAAAACCCCCAACAAAAATGGGCTTCCCCACTTAGAAAAATACCAAAATCTCTAATCGGTATTCCTCAAATTTAGTAAATATGACTCCAAATTTCTTATAAGGGAAACTCGCTAAAAGTCTCCAAAACATACTCCAAATATCTCCTATAAAGATCCCCAATCGATAACCTCGAACAAAACGGGATGAAATTCTTCTTAGAAAAACAATCCCCCAAAAGCCCTGTTTTCGAATCGATTCAGGCCAATTCCGAATCAATTCGGCCCAGCGAATAGATTCTGCCAGGAAGGCGAATCGATTCGGGTCATCAGACATGGGATTCTGTCTCAGGCCGAATCGATTCGGCTGGAGTCCGAATCAATTCGGTCACTCAGACCTGGGCACCTACAAATTTTTGAATCGATTGGTAGGAGGCCGAATCGATTCGGCCCTTCAGAACTCTCGAAAATGGCTACTTTTTAAGTAAGCCAAAATACCCAAAATCCATTTTAATCATTTTCTCTCCATATCTCTTCAACCCAATCACATATATATCATCAATAATCATCCTAGAATACATATAAACTAATTTATAACCTCAAATCTATTTATACACTATAAATCTAAGATTTTTCCCAAAAAGTTAGGTTTTATCAAACTAAACCTAAAACCCAAAATTCAATCAACAAACCATGCAATAATTGGTACACAACAATTATTTAGCAAGTTTAATCACTTGCCTCGGGTTTTTAGGGTCAGAATTCGCCTTGAAATCGCATATTTACCGGAAATCTCCACTTTCTCTTTCTTTTCTCCTTCCTTTTCTTCTTCTTTCTTTTTATCTTTCTATTTCTCTCTTTGGATAAATGTCTGCCGTAGGCTTTTTAAGCCCTAACTTCTAAAATACACACCTTTAAATGATAATACACACTTTAGATGACTCGGTAGCTTTAATTCGAGTCAAACGGTCCTAATTTATTTCGGAACCTAAATAGACCCCAAGTACAGTCATTTAGACTTTCTCAACCCTTCCGGACACTATGGTACCCTCAGAATCACCATTTGACACACTTTCTAACAACTCCAAATTTTGACCTTAATTGCCAATTTAATTATTTCTCCAATAAAATATTATTTATTTCTCCCAAAATAAATAAATCCTCCTCTCCAAGACCTCGGGTTGTTACACCCACATGCAACGAATCCACATGGACACGCAGTCCAATATTTACAGAGACTCCCTCCAGAGTAGCACGCAGCTCTCGGTTGTAGAGATCTCCCCACAAAGAATAAATTTCAACAAAGTTGAATCTAGGGTTCCAAAATAATTCACTAAAGATCGGGATGTTTTGTGAATTTAAAACAAAAGGTTTAAAACCTAAAAGAAGAAGATAAAAATCGTTTCTGCAGTAGCAATTTCGTCTATTGAAAATATACAGGTCTTCTTGTGAAAAACGGAGTTGACCCTCCCATTATAAAAAAACTTAAGGTGGCGCGTCGTTCGAGCGAGGTTAAATGTCGCTTGAACGAAAATGCATTGTCGTTTGGACGACATCGAGTGACAACTTCTCTTGAGATATCTAAGTCGTTTGAACGACATAGGTAGGTAGTTCGAATGACTTATTAAATGAGATTTCACATGGGCTTGTAGATAATTTCGATACGAACGTGTGGCTGCCAGTTTCATATTTTTCTGATTTATTTTAATTTTGTTAAGATTTCTAGGAAAAGGTGTCCGAGAACAAAATCTTTAAAAATATCTCAACACTTTAAGTGAAATGCAAAGTAATTAAAACTCAACCTTACCAAAATTAACCTCGCGGAGTCTTGAATTTTGAAGAACTTGATATTCGTATCCGTCTTTGATACTTGAAAGTTCTTGAATGCTCTTCGACAGTGTAGCGGTATAGTACATACTAACTTTATAACGGACAATGAAAATAATGTACTTACAAATTTGTCCCTATGTCTATGCCGATACAAAATGAAAACATCTGAAATATCAAAACCCAAAATGCCTATATAAATCTAATATCCCCCATGAACCCAAAAATGGAAAGGTACTAATTTTGCAAGTCTTCAAATTTTCTTCAAAAGTCTTCAACAACCAATTTCAATGCTTTTCTCATCAGGGTGTGCAGTCCAATAATCATCAATCTTCATACCTACACACTTGAGATAAAGCAAATACATTCGTGATTCATCGAGTTTGAAATGATATAAGAATAAATCAATCAATCTATTCAAATCTCCCCCATAATGCAAAATCCCCCATAAAATCATAATTCGTTCTCCCCCTTTTTATTATGTCCCCAAATAGACAGATAAGCAGAAACAAACTAAACATGGAGTGCAAGATAAAAGTTCATGGCAAATATGAATTAAACTATGCGCATGCAAAGGTGTTACTCAAAAACTTCCACAAACTATTTTTTAATTTTCAATTTTTTTAAAGCGAAAATAATGATACAAAAATCACACCATGGATTTATACTAAAACAACCAAGTAATGGAAATGGAATGTATGGGTGTGAACACTTTTAAAAGGTAAATTAACTCAATCAATCATATGTGCACGATGAATATGTGTACCCCTAACGTATAAACATAAAAAATATCCGTAGGTGTAAAATTGTTGAACTTCGATGACATCATCTTAATCAAATCAACAAATCAAAGTCAAAGTTATTTCCAAACCAATAACGTCCAAAACTATTTAACACTTTTTCAAGACTTTCAAGGACGTGCAAACCTGTTTTAAATTCCATCCAAACTCCCTCAGGCATATTTTATTTTTGAGGTAATCTAAATTCTCAAACATTGGAGAATCGATCCAAAAACCTAATGGCCCGTTTTTGGCATGGATTTCATTTTATTGCCTTCAAATTTTTCGGGCCCTTTTAAACCTCTTTAGAACCCGGATAATTAAAATTCTTCAATATTTTAGGTCCAATTCAACAATGGCTTAGTATTCGCAAGGGTCAAATGTGATCCTTTCGCAGCCCTTCCCCATTTTCAAATAAAGCACACAAACTCACAAACGGTTCTTACATTCACAACTTTCTTGTCAATTTTTATTGCTCTTGGTTCATTTTTAAAGACAGGATTAAAGTGAAAACACCCAACCAACATGTGATAAGACAAGAACAATAATCAAATAAATCTGCGCACGTGTGAAATAAAAGAAATCATGAGTCAAACACGTAGGAAGTAACACTTAATTACATCTCAATGACTCCAAACATTATAAACCACGGTGATGACATGATATATTCTCTCAAAACACTATCAAATAGTCATATGAATGTTCTTGTGACTCATTCATCCTAAGTGTCTATCCATAAAAGGTGTAAAACAAAATACAAAACTCGTTTTGGATTTTCTCAAAATAAAATCTTTTTTTATTTTTCAAAATTTTCAAAAAAATTTATAGAAAAAGTACACATGTCATAACACTAGCAAACATATATATATATATATATATATATATATATATATATATATATATATATATATATATATATATATATAATGAAATCACAACTAGCGTATGACAAACATGCAAACACAATAATCTATATGATATGGCAAGAGAAGAGTCATGCGCAAGCAAATGAGAATCAAATATTCTAAAATCTAGCCTATCCAAAAGTGATTTCCTAACCCAAATAGGTGTAACACATTGACATGGGGTTATGGAAACCAACAAAACACTAGACTTCGACATCCTAGGACTTCTTCCAAGATAAAAAACAAATCTCCTAAGGTGACCTTTCCTACCACAAGGCGAACATGTGTAAACGGGAGGAATGTTACCTAAAGTGTGATCTTTTCTAACGTCCTTAGAATTAATTGACCCTCTAAAACAAATAATGGTTTTGGCTTAAGCATAATAATCATGAGAACAAGATGATCCATTACCATCATTATCAAACCTACTCGAGTCTATCAAATCATTTTTTAACTTCAAAATTTTTTAGTCAAGCAAAGAATTAGACTCTTCCAATCAGAGGGACTCCTTCTTCAAATTATTAATCAAACCTAGTAGGTTATCTCGCTTCCCCTCAATAAAAAAAAAACTTTTCCCTGAGAGTCTTTTCACGTGCCACAAACTCGTTGATTAAAATATTTTTATCCTCTTTGGCACAAACACAAACCATCGAATTTTTAAGGTCCTCTAATTCTTTTTTCTAAAAATAGGACCCTATCATCACTCTCCTTCTTGGATAATTTTAAAGCAACAAAGTCATGGTCCAATCCAACAAATTTCTCACGATAAAAATCTCTTTGATTTTGAACCGTTTGCAAAAGATCCATCGCGGATTTAAAACGAGAATTTTCTTTTTCCAAAACTTCAATTCTTTTCGCAGACGTCAAATTCAAACTATTTAAATCATTAAAACTTTCACTTGTGTCAATAGGAGGGGGCATCAAACTAGACAAGTGCTCCATTGAAAATTGAGACAAAACTTCAAAAATGAGATTTTTCAAAAAACTCAATATCACACAATTTTGCGAAAAATAGGAATACGTGATAAATTAGCTTAACCCGCTCTGATACCAATTTGTAAAATATGACGACGGTGTGTGATACCGATTTAAATTCATTAGCAAGTTTCCAAGTAAGCCTTATTTAATTAGAGTCTATTTAGAAACACCCCCTAAACAAGAAACTACGCCTGTGCGTGTGTCAAACCATAAATAAAGCATGCGACACAAATTTCAGGAAAAATCCCCAAAGGGAAAAAACTTTTGATTTAACTATAATTTGTAAATAACAACTTACACGGATTACAACGAAATTGGGTGACACACGAATATCCGTAGGTGTCGATCAGCGTCGTCAGCAATGGAACAATCTCAGCTACTCCACAAGAATACACAGTTCTATCTTCAACAATGAATCTACGTGCAGCGAATCCACATGGACACGCAGTACAATCTTAAAAGAGACTCCCTCCACTGTAGCATACAGTTCTCAGTTCTAGATATCTCCCCATAAAGAATAAATTTCAACAAAGTTGAATCTAGGGTTCCAAAACAATTCAATAAAGATGGGGATGTTTTGTGAATTGAAAACTAAAGGTTTAAAACCTAAAAGAAGAAGATAAAAATCGTTTATGCAGTAGCAGTTTCGTCTATTGAAAATATGCAGGTCTTCTTGTGAAAAACGGAGTTGAACACTCCTATTTATAAAAAAACTTAAGGCGACGCGTCATTCGAGCGAGGTTGAATGTCGCTTGAACAAAAAGGCATTGTCGTTTGAACGACATCGCGCGATAAATTCTCTCGAGATATCTATGTCGTTTGAACGACATAGGTAGGTCATTTGAATGACCTAACAAACGAGATTTCACATGTAGATAATTTCGATACGAATGCGTGGCCGCCATTTTCGTATTTTTCTAATTTTTTGTAATTAGTTATAATTTTTCTACCAAAAGGTGTCCGAGAATAAAATCTTTAGAAAATATTTGATAAAAATATCTCAACACTTTAAGTGAAATGCAATGGAATTAAAACTTAACCTTACCAAAATTAACCTCGCGGAGTCTTGAATTTTGAAGAACTTGATATTCGGATCCGTCTTTGATACTTGAAAGTTCTTGAATGCTTTTTGATGGTGTAGCGATATACGACATACTAAATTGATAACGGATAATGAAAATAATGTCCTTACAAATCTCCCCCTATGTCTATGTCGGTAAATAATAAAAACATCTGAATTATCAAAACCCAAAATGGCGATATAAATCTAATATCCCCCATGAACCCAAAAATGGAAAGGTACTAATTTTGAAAGTCTTCAAATTTTCTTCAAAAGTCTTCAACAACAAATCTCAAAACTTTTCTCATCAGGTTGTGTGCAATCCAATAATCATCAATATTCGTACCTACACACATGAGATAAAGCAAATGCCTTCGTGACGCATCGAGTTTGAAATTATATAAGAATAAATCAATCGATCTAATCAAATCTCCCCCATAATGCAAACTCCCCCATAAAATCATAATTCGTTATCCCCCTTTTTATTATGTCCCCAAATAGACAGATAAGAAGAAACAAACTAAACATGGAGTGTCACGATAAAAGTTCATGGCAAATATGAATCAAACTATGCACATGCAAAGGTGTTACTCAAAAAATTCCACAAACTATTTTTCAATTTTCAATTTTTTCAAAGAGAAAATAATGATAAAAAAATCACACCATGGATTTATACTAAAACAACCAAGTAATGGAAATGGAATGTATGGGTGTGAACACTTTCGATAGGTAAATCAACTCAATCAATCGTATGTGCACGATGAATATGTGTACCCCTAACGAATGAACATAAAAAATATTCTTAGGTGTAAAATTGTTGAATTTAGGTGACATCGTCTTAATCAAATCAACAAATCAAAGTCAAAGTGATTTCCACACCAATAACGTCCAGAACTATTTAACGTTTTTTCAAGACTTTCAAGGACGTGCAAACCTATTTTAAATTCCATCCAAACTCCCTCATGAATATTTTCTTCTTGAGGTAATCTAAATTCTCAAACATTGGATAATTGGTGCAAAAACCTAATGGCCCCTTTTTGGAACGAATTTCTTTTTATTGCCTTTAAATTTTTTCGGTCCCTTTTAAACCTCTTTGGACCTCGAATAATTAAAATTCTTCAATTTTTTAGGTTCTATTTAATGGTGGCTTAGTAATCGCAAAGGTCAAATGTGAAACTTTCGCAACCCTGCCCCATTTTCAAATAAAGCAAACATACTCACAAACGGTTCTTACATTCACAACTTTCTTGTCAAGTTTTATCGCGCTTGGTTCGTTTTTAAAGATAGGATTAAAGTGAAAACACCCAACCAACATGTGATAAGACAAGCACAATTATCAAACAAATTCTTTCACGTGTGCAATAAAGGAAATCACGAGTCAAACATGTAGCAAGTAACACTTAATTACATCTCAATGACTCCAAGCATTATAAAGCACAAAGATTAAATGATATATTGTCTCAAAACACTATCAAATAGTAAGATGAATTATGTTGTGACTTGGTCATCCTAAGTGTATATCCATAAAAGGTGTCAAACAAAATACAAAACTCGTTTTGGATTTTCTCAAAATTTTATCAAAATAAATTTTTTTGTATTTTTGAAATTTTTCAAAAAAAAATTATACAAAAAGTACACATGTTATAACACTAGTAAACATATATATATATATATATACATATATATATATATATATATATATATATATATATATATATACATATATATATATATATATATATATATATATATATATATATATATAATGAAACCACAACTAGAGTATGACAAACATGTAAACACAATCATTTATATGATATGGCAAGATAAAAGTCATATGCAAGCAAATGAGAATCAACTATTCTAAAATCAAGCGTATCCAAAAGTAATTTCCTAACCCAAACAGATTTAACACGTCGACACAGGGTTTTGGATACCAACAAAACACTAGATTTCGACTTTCTATGACTTCTTCCAATATCAAAACAAAATCTCCTAAGGTGACCTTTCCTACCACAATGTGAACATGTGTAAATGGGAGAAATGTAACCTAAAGTGTGATCTTTTCTAACGTTCTTGGGATTAATTAACCCTCAAAAACAAATAATGGTTTTGGCTTTAGCACTAAAAGCATGAGAACAAGATGAGCCATTACCATCACTATCAAACCTACTCGAGTCTGTCAAATCATTTTTTAACTTTAAAATTTTTTACTCAAGCAAATAATTAGACTCTTCCAATCTGAGGGACTCCTTCTTCAAATTATCAATTAAACCTAGAAGGTTATCTCGCTCTCCCTCAATAAAAACAAATTTTTCCCTAAGAGTCTTTTCACGTGCCACAAACTCATTGATTAAAATATTTTTATCCTCTTTGGCACAAACCATCGAATTTTTAAGGTCTTATAATTCTTTTTCTAAAAATAGGGCCCTATCATCACTCTCCTTCTTGGATAATTTTAAAGAAACAAAGTCATGGTCCAAGGCAACAAATTTCTCACGATAAAAACATCTTTGATTTTGAACCGTTTGCAAAAGATCCATCGCGGATTTCAAACGAGAATTTTATTTTTCCAAAACTTCAATTCTTTTTGCAAACGTCAAATTTAAACTATTTAAATCATTAAAACTTTGACTTGTGTTAATAGGAGGGGGCATCAAACTAGACAAGTGCTCCATTGAAAATTGCGACAAAATTTCAAAAATGAGATTTTTCAAAAAAATCAATATCACACAATTTTGTGGAAAATAGGAATGTGTGATAAATTAGCGTAAACCGCTCTGATACCAATTTGTAAAACATGAAGACAGTGTGTGATACCGATTTAAATTAATTCGCAAGTTTTCAAGTAAACCTTATTTAATTAGAGTCTATTTAGAAATAGCCCCTAAACAAGCAACTACGCATGTGCGTGTGTCAAACCATAAATAAAGCATGTGACACAAATTTCAGGAAACATCCCCAAAGGTCAAAACCTTTTTATTTCACTATAATTTGTAAATAATAACTTACACGGATTACAATGAAATAGGGTGACACATAAATACCTGCAGGTGTTCGTCAGTAATGGAACAACTGCATCTACTATACAAGAATACGCAGTTCTATCTTCAGCAATCAATCCACACGCAGCGAATCCACATGGACACGCAGTTCAATCTTCACAGAGACTCCCTCCACAATAGCATGCAGTTCTCGATTGTAGAGATCTCCCCACAAAGAATAAATTTCAGCAAAGTTGAATCTAGGGTTTCAAAACAATTCACTAAAGATTGGGATGTTTTGTGAATTGAAAACAAAAGCTTTAAAACCTAAAAGAAGAAGACAAAAATCATTTCTGCAGTAGTAGTTTCGTCTATTAAAAATATGCAGGTCTTCTTGTGAAAAACGGAGTTGAAGACTCCTAATTATAAAAAACTTAAGGCGGCGCGTCATTCGAGTGAGGTTGAATGTCGCTCGAACGAAAAGGCATTATTGTTTGAATTACATCGTGCGACAACTTCTCTCGAGATATGTATAACGTTTGAACGACATAGTCAGGTCATTCAAATGACTATCAAACGACATTTCACGTGTAGATAATTTTGATACGAATGCGTGGCCGCCATTTTCGTATTTTTCTAATTTTTTTAATTAGTTGTGATTTTTCTACGAAAAGGTGTCCGAGAACAAAATCTTTAGAAAATATTTGATAAAAATATCTCAACACTTTAAGTGAAATGCTAAGGATTTAAAACTCAACCTTGCCAAAATTAACCTCGCGGAGTCTTGAATGTTGAAGAACTTGATATTCGGATCCATATTTGATGCTTGAATGTTCTCGAATGCTCTTCGACGGTGTAGCGGTATACGACATACTAAATTGATAACGGACAATGAAAATGATGTCCTTACAAATCTCCACCTGTGTCTATACCGGTACAAAATAAAAACATCTAAATTATCAAAACTCAAAATGCCTATACAAATATAATATCCCCTATGAACCCAAAAATGGAAAGGTACTAATTTTGCAAGTCTTCAAATTTTCTTCAAAAGTCTTCAACAACCAATCTCAATGCTTTTCTCATCAGGGTGTGCAATCCAATAATCATCAATCTTCATACCTACAGACTTGAGATAAAGCAAATACATTCGTGATTCATCGAGTTTGAAATGATATAAGAATAAATCAATCAATCTAATCAAATCTCCCCCATAATGTAAACTCCCCCATAAAATCATAATTCGTTCTTCCCCTTTTTATTATATCCCCAAATAGACAGATAAGAATAAAAAAACTAAACATGGAGTGTTACGATAAAAGTTCATTCCAAATTTGAATCAAACTACGTGCATGCAAAGGTGTTACTTAAAAAATTCCACAAACTATTTTTGATTTTCCAATTTTTTCAAGGAGAAAATAATGATACAAAAATCACACCATGGATTTCTACTAGAACAACCAAGTCATGGAAATGGAATGTATGGGTGTGAACACATTCGATAGGAAAATCAACTCAATCAATCATATGTGCACGATGAATATGTGTACCCCTAACGTATGAACATAAAAAATATCCTTAGGTGTCAAATTGTTGAATTTCGATGACATCATCTTAATCAAATCAACAAATCAAAATCAAAATCAAAGTGATTTCCAAACCAATAACGTCCAAAACGATTTAACGCTTTTTCAAGACTTTCAAGGACGTGCAAACCCGTTTTAAATTCAATCCAAACTCCCTCAGGCATATTTTCTTTTTGAGGTAATCTAAATTCTCAAACATTGGAGAATTAGTGCAAAAACCTAAAGGCCACTTTTTGGCATGAATTTATTTTTATTTCCTTTAAATTTTTCGATCTCTTTTAAACCTCTTTGGACCCCGAATAATTAAAATTCTTCAATTTTTTAGGTCCGATTTAACGGTGCCTTAGTATTCGCAAAAAGTTCAAATGTGAACCTTTCGCAGTCCTTCCCCATTTTGAAATAAAGCACACAAACTCACAAATGGTTCTTACATGCACAACTTTCTTGTCAAATTTTATTGCGCTTGGTTGGTTTTTCAAGACAGGATTGAAGTGAAAAAATCCAACCAACATGTGATTAGACAAGCACAATAATCAATCTAATCTGTGCACATGTGCGATAAAGGAAATCATGAGTCAAACATGTAGGAAGTAACACTTAATTACATCCCAATGACTACAAAAATTATAAAGCACAAAGATTACTTGATATATTATCTCAAAACACTATCAAATAGTCGCATGAATGATGTTGTGACTCGGTCATCCTAAGTGTATATCCATAAAAGGTGTACAACAAAATACAAAACTCTTTTTGGATTTTCCCAAAATTTAATTAAAATAAAATCTTTTTTTATTTTTCAAAATTTTCAAAAAAAAATTTATACAAAAAGTATACATGTCATAACACTAGCAAACATATATATATAATGAAACCACAACTAGTGTGTGAAAAACATGCAAACACAATCACCTATATGATATGACAAGAGAAGAGTCATGTGCAAGCAAACGAGAATCAACTATTCCAAAATCTAGCGTATCCAAAAGTGAGTTCCTAACCCAAACAGATGTAACACGTCGACACGGGGTTTCGAAAACCAACAAAACATTAGGCTTCGACTTCCTAGGACCTCTTACAAGATCAAAACAAAATCTCCTAAGGTGACCTTTCCTACCACAATGTGAGCATGTGTAAACGGGAGGAATGTTAACTAAAGTGTGATCTTTTCTACATCCTTGGGATTAATTGACCCTCTAAAACAAATAATGGTTTTGGCTTTAGCACTAGAAGCATGAGAACAAGAAGAACCATTACCATCACTATCAAACCTACTCGAGTCTGTCAAATCATTTTTTAACTTCAAAATTTTTAACTCAAGCATAGAATTAGACTCTTCCAATCTGAGGAGCTCCTTCTTCAAATTTTTAATCAAATTTATATGGTTATCTCACTCCCCCTCAATAAAAACAAACTTTTACCTAAGAGTCTTTTCACGTGCCACAAAGTCACTGATTAAAATATTTTTATCCTCTTTGGCACAAACATAAATCATCGAATTTTTAAGGTCCTCTAATTCTTTTTCTAAAAAAAGGACCCCTATCATCACTCTCCTTCTTGGACAATTTTAAAGCAACAAATTCATGGTCCAAGGCAACAAATTTCTCAAGATAAAAATCTCTTTGATTTTGAACCGTTGGCAAAAGATCCATCACGGATTTAAAATGAGAATTTTCTTTTACCAGAACTTTAATTATTTTCGCAAACGTCAAATTCAAACTATTTAAATCATTAAAACTTTGACTTATGTCAATAGGAGGGGGCATCAAACTAGACAAGGGCTCCATTGAAAAATGCAACAAATATTCAAAAATCAAATTTTTCAAAAAATCAATATCACACAATTTTGCGAAAAATAGGAATATGTGATAAATTAGCGTAACCCGCTCTAATACCAATTTGTAAAATATGACGACGGTGTGTGATACCGATTTAAATTAATTCGCAAGTTTCCAAGTAAACCTTATTTAATTAGAGTCTATTTAGAAACAGCCCATAAACAAGCAACTACATGTGTGCGTGGGTCAAACCATAAATAAAGCATGCGACACAAATTTCAAAAAAAATCCCCGAAGGGCAAAAACCTTTTTATTTGACTATAATTTGTAACAAACAACTTACACGGAT
Organism: Sambucus nigra; assembly: GCA_949130495.1. Taxonomy (NCBI): domain Eukaryota; kingdom Viridiplantae; phylum Streptophyta; class Magnoliopsida; order Dipsacales; family Adoxaceae; genus Sambucus; species Sambucus nigra. The sequence goes on from OX422220.1 coordinate 25,490,547, forward strand.
TACAATGAAATAGGGTGACACACTAATTCTCGCAGGTGTCGATCGGCGTCGTCAGCAATGGAAGAACCGCAGCTAATCCACAAGAACACGTAGTTCTATCTTTAGTAATGAATCCACACGCAGAGAATCCATGTGGACACGCAGTCCAATCTTCATAAAGACTCCCTCCACAATAGCACGCTGCTATCGTTCGGAGAGATCTACTCACAAAGAATAAATTTCAACAAAGTTGAATCTAGGGTTCCAAAACAATTCACTAAAGATTGGGATGTTTTGTGAATTGAAAACAAAAGGTTTAAAACCTAAAAAAAGAAAACAAAAATTATTTATGCGGTAGAAATTTCGTCTATTGAAAATATGCATGTCTTCTTGTGAAAAACGGAGTCGAATACTCCTATTTATAAAAAACTTAAGGTGGCAAATCGTTCGAGCGAGGTTGAATATCGCTCGAACGAAAAGCATTGTCATTTGAACGACATCGTGCGATAACTTCTCTCGAGATATCTATGTTGTTTGAATGGCATAGGCAGGTCGTTTGAACGACCTATCAAACAAGATTTCTCGCGTGCTTGTAGATTATTTCGATACGAACGCGTGGCCACCAGTTTCGTATTTTTTTATTTTTTTTAAATAGTTATTAGTTTTCTACGAAATGGTGTCCGAGAACAAAATCTTTAGAAAATATTTGATAAAAATATCCCAACACTTTAAGTGAAATGCTAAGGAATTAAAACTCAACCTTACTAAAATTAACCTCACAGAGTCTTGAATGTTGTAGAACTTAATATTCGAATCCTTCTTTGATGCTTGAATGTTCTTCGACGGTGTAGCGGTATACGACATTCTAAATTGATAATGAACATTTAAAATAATATACTTACACTAAAACTAAGGCTTTAAATAGTTCTAAAATGTTTGCAACTTGGGAAGGGTGAGATATTAAGTTCATAGGAATAAAGCATATGGATAGTTCAGATGTCTTGGAGCATCCCGAGCAGATTCCCACTATGCTATTGTAGGCCCCAAGACAAACTCGAGGGAAAGAACGATTTAAGCATGCGTGCGTGCATGCATAATGAATGCATGATGCGTCAGTCTGCATGAGGGTTTAGGCATGTGTTCCCTATAGGGACATGGTAGTTCTTGTCTCTCGGTCCTCGTTTCCCCCTGAGGTCGGGTTTGTGAGATATTGCCCTAGAAGCTGTTCGACAACATGATAAGTTTTTTTTCACGTTCGTATTTTTGCCTAAGTCTAAATCTTCATTTGAGGTGTTGTCGGTGGTTCAGATTCGTTAGTTTATTTTATATAAAACAATCCAAATGGTTCGGGTTACTCCTTTTGGGTTAACCATAAGGACTATGAATTATCCATAGATTCTTATTGTGGGTTTTAGAATCGTGTTACGATGTGGAAGTTATTAGACACCCCACTTTGAGGATGTGTGTTCAATATATAAGCATTAAACCTAAAACAGACCTATAGGTGAATTGATTTGATTGCACAACATGGGAATTTTTTTTTTATCTAAATCAAGTTTGCTTCCAGTTTAATTTTTCCTAGCATGTGAATTAACTAGGTCATGTGATTATGTACGGAATTAACAACAAACCACATTAGTTAGGAAAATTAATAGAGAATTACTAGAATTCAACAACTAGTCTCAATTTTAGCTAATTGATATTAAAGTGTTCAATTGAATAAATATCAATCATAAACATCCACATGACATATTTTATGCGGAACACCCTCTCCACACACATAGACACACACCCCCCAAGGGATAAAAAAACCTCGACGCACTCCAATTTCTATTTCTAATTGAAAAGCATTTTATATAAACAAAAAAGATACCTCTCACACATATCCTGACAAGTATTTACCTATGGAGTGTGAACTTTCCCCCATATTAGATTTGGGCTCCACGAAAGGAATGTGAACTTCACTCTTCTCCTTGATATCACGCCATGGTCCAATTCATCCAATGAATCAAAGAACCTCCAATTTTAAATTTAGGAGTGATAGATCTCCAATTAAAATGTATATATGATTTTAATTGAATAAGGCTATGTGGATCTAAATCAAAACACTCTTAATTCTCTCTCGAAGTCATAGATTTAGAAGAGATGTATGTTTTATCAATTATTGAGGGTATAAGTGAAATTGGAAATATGGAAGAAAAGCAAAATTCTCTCAACCTAGAAAATGATTTCACAAATGTGTTTGAGTTATGAGATTTTCAAATATTTTGAAATGGGACGTAAAATGACTTATTTATAGAAAATTTTCAAAAATATGCTCTACCGTGAACACGGTTGATTTTTCTATGCGCACGATTTTTGGTAGTGGCATAGTGGTGTACAAGGGTAAATATTGGACTGTGTGAATGGTTCCATGCGAACAAGCCCAGTTAGGACCGTGCAAACATTTCAAGGCTGAAAATCAAGGAATGCCTCAAATTATTCACTTTAAACCATGTCACTTCCCAAAAATGGTTTACAGAACCCTCTGAATCAAAACATCACTTGTTCATACAATTTAAAAAGTACATTTTGAAAAACATGCACGTATGTATAGCATTAAGAAAACAACCAAAAAGATATACATTCAACGTATGTGGTAACGTCCGTCTTGCATTGTTGAGAAACTTTCATGATCTTCAAATATAAAAGTCCATATAATCCAAATTAAGAGACCTCACTCAATGTATCAAGCCCATATGACTCGAATGATGCAGTGACTCAAATATTTTGTCACGGAATATATCCAACTTCAATATAAAACAATTACAATTCAAAATATTACATTATAAAATGATACATTTTCAATCTCCACCTTTGTTTATTCCGTGGAAAAACCCCAAAACCCAAAATACTCTTGATTATTCCTACCAAATCAACTCCACAATAGCCATATAATGAAAGTAGTACGATGTAATGCATATATGTATCCAAATCACCAGTGACACATCAAAGTCAATGTTGGAGTGGAAGTCTACGAGTCTATTGAAAATGGGTATAGATCGAACAACAAAAAAATTACACATACATGAAATCCTATATGGAGGAATTAGGATTTACCTTTCGAGATCTATTTGATTTGAAATTTTCTTTGCATGAATAGAATATGTGATGGTATGATTCACCTCATAGCCTTCTAATGTATTACTGATATGGATAGTCATGGGTAGAGGGTGCGCTCCTTTTTCGTGACCACCTTTCTGTCTCCTCTTTCTTCTCTGCTGCCTCTCTTTCTCACAAGTCCGAACTTGGGTCTTTTGAGTATCCAAGAGTGACAGCTAGGTTAAGAAATAATGAGACTTGGGTGCATATATATAGGCTACAGTAGGGACCCTAAGGAGAGATGAGGATGTGGATCCTAATGGTCCTGAGAAAACCTAATCCTTCCTGGATCCTAATCCCAGTCCCTTAGTTATAATTAATACCACTAAATAATTATAATTCCAACTCCACTCCTTAACTCAAAATTATATTTTGAGCCCCTCATTATTAATTATTTAATTCTCCCCATGTTAAGGATAAAGGCACCCATTATTAAAATAAATTACTGATAATATATTTAATTAACTTCTTTAAGTCCTTGAGAGATCCAACTCAACTTATTTGTAGTGTCAAATTAACATACTCGACCTGCAGGGTTTGATACATACAAAACTTACTATCATGTTAAGGGGGTATCACCAGTCTCTATATTGAGACATGGATTCCATCCATTAAAGACTTTCACCTTACAATAATCACCATTGTCCAATTTATCAAGATTATTGATCCAATAATGAATCTCATCGTATAAGTCAAAATAAAAATAACTATTTCTAGTTCCATCAATCATATCCGGATTAAGAGCCTTAAGTAAACCTAATAATCACGAGGTGTACTTTGTCTTATAAAATCGGTATAAAAACAATGACCTCAAATTAGTCATGTTCAATACACACAAAGTTTACTAGCATAATAAGTTAAAACTATAAGTTTTCCTGTAATCAAGATAGACCTACTAAAATATTGTACTACAGTCCTACTGATGGTGTGTCCAATTCCATTCAAAACTGTGAATGATAAAACTTATATTCCATAAGGACTGGTGATCTAATCCTCTGTATGTAAGTCATACTCTACACACTAGAACACCTACTGAACAGAATAAAAGACACTAACAATATATAAAATACTACAAAACATTATGTATATATATGATTCTCATTAAAATAGGAATAACTGATTTTATTATAATAATAAATCCATAATTAAAATTATTACATAAAGCATGGTTTAATCTACTTCTCTAAAAAAAATCCACTTTCACTCAAAGCCATGCTACAATGAATCTCACTCACATACCCTCTACATGGATATCAACAATCTTGTCCAGTAAGCTTTTTGTGAAAGGATCTTCCAGGTTGTTCTCTAATGCAATCTTCATAACTGTGACATCACCCCACTACACAAATTCTCGAATGAGATTATACTTACATTTAATGTGTTTATTCCTTTTATGGCTTCTTATTTCCTTTGATTTAGCAACGACACTACTATTATCAAAATAAAGTGTAATAGTTGACTGAACTAAAGGTACCATTCCTAGATCTATTAGGAAGTTTCTAAGCCATACTGTATCCTTGGCTGTGTCGGAGGCCGCCACATATTCAACTTCCATGATGGAATCAACAATGCAAGATTGCTTTATAGTCCTCCAACTAATGGCTCCACCTCTAAGGGTAAACACATATCCAGAGGTAGAATTTTTGGAATCTCTATGAGACTAAAAATTTGAATCGGTATACCCAATAGGTACTAGACTCTCTTCCTGGTAAAATAGCATATAGTCTCGTGTTCTTTTCAGGTATTGAAATATATTCTTTATCGCAGGCCAGTGTTTTCATCCCAAGGTTAGAGTGATATCTACTAACCATGCCAATAACAAAGCATATATCAGATCTAGTGCATAACATAGCATATATAAGGCTCCCAACTGCCAATGCATAAGGGACGTCTTTCATATTCTCTATCTCATCAGGTGTCTTAGGAAACTGATCCTTGGAAAGAGATATTCCATGTCTAAAAGTGAGGAACCCTTGCTTAGAATCTTTCATGCTAAATTGGCAAGAATGGAATCGATATAAGTTACTTGTGATAAACCCAACATCCTATTCTTGCGTTTACACATAAGCTTGATCCAAAGGATTTGATTAGTTTCTCCTAAGTCTTTCATATCAAATTGGTTGGATAACAACACTTTAACCAAAGATAACACTCTAACATCATTTCCACTGAGTAGAATGTCATCCACATATAATACTGAAAACACCACTATATTTTTGTTGCATTTCTTATACATAAAAGACTCATCTGGACATTGATCAAAACCAAAATATTTGATTATCTGATCAAAACAAATGTTTTGAGTTTTTTAGATACTTGTTTATGTCGATAAATGGACTTCTTAAGCTGACATAATTTATGTTCTTGGCCTTGGGCAATAAAATCATTTGGCTCCATCACATGCATACACTCGTCAAGATTCCCATTAAGAAATGCAATCCTGATGTCCATTTTCCAAATTTCGTAATCGAAATGATCTGTAAAGGATAAAAGAATTCGAATGGACTTCATCATAGATATCGGTGAGAAGGTTTCCTCATAATCGATGCCCTCTTTCTAAGCAAACACTTTCATAACAAGCCATGCCTTAAAGGTCTCAACATTCCTGCCCACACAATTTTTCCTCTTATAGGCCCACTTACATCCTATGGGGGTTATCCTTTCGGGTGGATCTACAAGACTCCAGACTTGATTTGAATACATAGATTCAATCTCCAAATTCATAGCTTTAAGCCAAAGTTCTACATCTTTATCTTGGATAGCCTCGTTGTAGTTACATGGATCAAATTTGAGCTCATCAGGGACCTTATTATAAGACTCTCCCAAGAACATAAACCGTTCAGCTTGACGTATAACTATCCAACTATGATGAGGCAGTTCTTGTGATGGTGTACTAGTGTCAACACGTTTTATTATTTCATCTTATATTGGTGGTGTTGAAGAATCTTATTTTTTCCCTCGTAACTCTTGAAAAATAACTTTACTTATGGGTTTATGATCCATTATATAATTCTCTTCCAAGAATGGGGCACTGGTATTAACAATGATCATCTGATCTTTAGGATTATAGAATAAATAAACTTTAGTTTCCTTAGGATATCCTACCAGAAACAAACTTCTAATCTTTATTTCAACTTACTAGGATCTCTTTTTAGCACATGTGCTGGACTACCCCATATCTGAATATGTTTTATACATGGCTTGTGCCCAATCCATAATTCCTTTGATGTGGTAGAGACTGCCTTTGAAGGTACCAAGTTTAGTAAATAATTGGCCACTTCTAAAGCATGTCCCCAAAAGGAATATGGGATATCTATATAATTCAAAATGGACCTAATGATATCCAAAATAGTCACATTCCTCCTTTCTGCTTCACCATTTTTCTGAGGCATACAAGGTGTAAACAATTGGGGTGTTATCCCTTGATCTTTTAGATATTGCCTAAACTCCCCTAAGAGGTACTCGCCACTACGATAAGATCGCAGTGTATTGATAGTTTTACCTTAATTCTTCTCCACTTCTACCCTATAAACTTTGAATCTCAAAGGCTTTGGACTTGTGGTGCATTAGTTAAAAGTACCCATACCTTGATTAATCATCTATGAAAGTCATAAAATTCTTAAAGCCCCCTCTTTCTCAGGCAATCATCGATCCACATAGATCTGAATGAACCAAAGCCACGGCTTTATATCCCTTACCCGAGAAAGGCCTCTAGGTTATTTTACCTTCTAAACAGGATTCATAAATTAAAAGTGCCTCCACTTCTAGTCAGATCAATTGCCCACTTGCTACTATTATACGATTCCTTTTTAAATTAATATGACCTAGTTGTAAGTGCCAAATATACGTTTGATTCACTAAGGAAGGTTCCTTCTCTTTAAATTCGATCTAATTGAATTGTGCAAAATATTAATTTATTGTGTGGGAGAGATTGTATTTATAATATATTAATATTATCAACCAATGTACTAGAATAAATAAAAGATTTATTTTTTTATAATAACAACAAGTTTATTAAAAGAAACTGAATATCCATAGTAGGCTAAACAAGAAATTGAAATCAAATTCCTCCTAATGGAAGGTGCATAAAGATAATCTTTTAAAAGTAAACATCTATCATTATTAAAGCTTAAATGAAAATCTCCCACAACAACTACCGCTACTCTCACAGCATCTCCCATAGTCAGATAAATCTCTCAATCACTTAATTATCTGGTTTCCTAGCACCCTTGTAAAGAATTATATACATGATAAGTGGCTCATGTATCTACACACCAGGTACTAGTAGTATTAACCACAAAACATGATTCAATGACAAATGAATGAAATTTACCTACATTGTTCTGTTTATTGCAGAAAACTAGGCAATTATTCTTCCAGTGTCCTGACTACTTATAGTGGAAACACTTACCCTTTGGCTTTTTCACACCTCCCTGAGGCTCATGAGTGCTTGAGGGACCATAACCTATTTTTTAGCCTTCTTCTTCTTTTTATTCTTTCCCATAGGCTTAGAAGTGAAACCTTTCTCTGCAACAAAAGAACTTATTGACTTATTGATGTAACCCTCAGCTGCTTATAGTTCTTTAAGTACTTTCGCCAAAGAGTAATATGTTTGTTCATATTGTAATTTAGGCGGAATTACTTAAAGGACCCAGGCAGTGACTGGAGAATAATATCAACTGAGGTTTCCCCATTGATTTCCTCTCTGAGGATTTTAAGCTCGTTGAGAAGAGACATCAGCCTTAAAATATATTCTCTTACTGGGGTCCCTTCAGTCATGTTTATGTTCATGAGTTCTTTCATGAAAAACTTGCGTTGTAGCATGATTCTGATCCCCAAATATATCTTTGAGGTTCAGCATCATGACATAGGCAGTGTCCATTGACTGATGCTGATGTTGCAGAACATTTGACATAGATGCCAAAATGTAACATCGTGCCATTTCATCAGCCTTGATCCATTTCTGGTAATCCTGGGTTTCCTTTTCGGTTTCCCCCTCACCAGGTTTTTCAGGATAGATCTCATAGAGAATAAATGTGTACCCTTCAGTAGTCAAGATAATATCCAAATTCCATTTCCAGTTAATGTAATTAGGTCCAGTTAATTTGTTTTCGTTTAGAATGATAGCAAGTGGATCGAAAGAATTTCCCATCTTAATACTAAGAATCAAATAATAAAATGAATTAATATATGGCATAATCTTTTGAATTCTAAATTAAAATTAATGTTCCCTCTATCAATTTTAAAAGAATTCGTCAACATCCCAATTAACATTTGAATAGTATTCCTCTTTAGAGAACCTACTGTCCAAAAAAAATTAGGCAGCCGTATTCCTTTTAATTTTATTATCTTGACAAAACCTATGTCAAATAAAATTAAATAACAGACATTTTGGTCCAATAAAATCATAGCATTCCTCTTTGTAGAACCTACTGTTATTTTATGTCTAAGTGTATACCACCAACTCATTTTAGATTATCTCATATCACATAGAATCCTCCTTTGGGGGCTGCCTATATGAATAATGAATCCAAAATTACCCTTAAGGAAATTTATACCAACTACCACAATAATTAGAATTCCTCATTGGAGGACCTACTTATTATTGAAAGTCTACAAATCATTGATGGAGACCATGGGATTTTCTAATTGAAAATTACATCTCCCACTTAGTAATTAAAAAAAACTTTTGTGAGGGTTAAAAAAATGTGTCCAATTCTTAATTAATTTGAAAAATCTAGGACATTTGATATATTTCCAAAAATACTGAGATATCCCTATTTCAATATATCAAGCAAATGTGTGATAAATAAAAAAAATTAAATACCCTTGATCGTTAAACAAATTAATACTCAATTATTTTATTCTCTAACCACACATATTAATGTCCACGATTCATAATAATTATGAATTATTCACATTTAGCATCTACATGATTTAAGTCAGGTCGGTATTCCATGTTGTCCATAATTCTAAGGGAACCGTTAACATATATATACAACCCAATAATTAAAACATGAATAATAGAGACATAAATCAACGTAAATAAGTAAATTGAGATATATAAGGATTCCCTACTATTATGATCAAGATACAACTTTGTCGTAGAATGGAGTAATAGGTCGTGTGTGAGCCTATATTGAATATACATATGGTTAGGTTGTGTGTATGCCTATTATGTGCTTTTGTGTATGTTAACATACCTACACTACTTGTTATCACGGAGGTCCCGCGCAGTGGCCGATCCCACCTTGATGATTCCATTGAGGTCTGAATTTGTGCCCCAGAGCATAGTGTTGATAGTGGATAATCTATGTGAGAGGAATAGTGATGGTGGAAGGTCGTTTGGGTACATTAGGTATGTGCACAGCCCCAAAGACTTAGTGTTATGTTCGCCTCCAATATGGGTACGTGTTATGAACTGAGGGCCTAACGGATATCGACGACCGTCAATGTTAGGTAGTAGTGTATCGGGGGGCTTGCTTGTTTGAATTTTTCTTGGCAAGACGTCCCACGCATGAATCTTAGCGCAACGTTGGAAGTGGGGAAATGTTTGGCCGTTAGGACATGGGTTCAGTACGTTAGTTATGGTGTGATTATACAGTTATATCTGAGGGATAATAGCTATGTTATTATTTGCGAGGAGTGGAAGCATGTAGCATCTATGCAGTCACGCACAGGTATAGGGTGTACGGGCACCCTGGGTAGTTGAAGTATTTCAATATTATACGTGGTAAGGAGAGATAGGAATATGCATAGTGAGTTTAGATTTGATGCTTTAGGAAGCGTATGCAGCTTAGAGTATGAACCTGATTCGAATTTCGAGGATGAAATTTCTTTCTAAGGAGGGAAGTATGTAACACCCTGTATTTTTGGAGAATATGGAAATTAATTAAATTTGGTGATTTAGAAATTTATTTAATTGGGAGAAATTATCTAATTCGATGATTTAATTAATTGAGTTTAAGTTTAATTTCACGTGTGCTGTATTTTAAGGTGGAAATAAGAAGATTGTATAAAGTGACTCAGATGGTGATTTTTAGGTCACGGTTCGTTCCGAAAGGGTCAAAATAGTATATCTGGGTGTATAGTTTGGATCCCAGGATAATTTTAGACCAACACGTCACCATTTAAGGGTATTTCGGTCATTCAAGAGTTTGTGGTTTGGAAATATCCAAAATTAAAATAGTATTTCATCCCCTTGGAGTTAGAGGCTAGGGTTAAATCAAATTAAAGAAGAAAGAGGCCATTAGAGAGGAAGAAAAGAGGATTCTTGGAGCATTCAACACCAATTCTCACCACCGACGTGCCGTAATCGTAATCGGAGCAAGGAGAGATCATGTATATCATCATATCAACGAAATCAGGCCTACAATTATAAGGCAAGTGTTTATCTTGCATGATTTTGAACAAGTTATAATACCCATGTAGTGTAGAGTTTTCAATTTCATGATTTCAATTATGTTCTAGGGATTTAGAGGAATAGGACTCATGATTCAGTGTAGGATTGTATGTAGAATGAATCCCTATATGAAGATAAAATGAAATTTTAATATATTTGATAATTAATAAGGAATATTTATGGGTTCTGGATTAAAGAACATAAACCTCTAATGACTTAGGGTTTAATTGATGAACACAAGATGTCAATTTTCCAGAATCTTTGGCGTAACTTTAAACGTATTCCATTTCAATTTTACTTAGAACTAGAGTGATATACATAGATATATGTAAATTTCTATGTATTATATTTCTAATGAGCTTTGAATCTGGTCAATCGAAGTTTTGTAGAGGGAGTAATCGACAATTTACTATAGGGTGTTTGATCTGACAGCATAGTAATCTGTCAAAAATTTTGACATAAGTTTAAATGTGTGCCATTTTAATTGTACTTAGAATTAGAGTACTCACAATAGATGTATGGAAAGTTATATATCTTATATTTCCAATGATCTTTGAATGAGGTCAATTTGGGTTTTGTAGAGGGAGAAATCAAAATTTTACTACAAGGTGTTTAATCTGCCAGAAAATTTATGACTCGATTTGGTTACCCATAATTGCCCATTTTTCTTTGTTTAAGCCATGAAAATGTGTATAATTATTGAGGAACTTTAGGTATGCCTTTATTATATTGAGGTATGTAATGATCACCAGTAGTCCAATGGTAAGGTTAGGGCTTAGTCATAAGGGAGAAGAATTAAGGCTCTGGATAATCGGGCATAATTTGTAATGCGAGTAAATTCGGGGGAATGAGAACGAATCACGGAGAGATTAGTGAACCTATGATTCTGACCAATAATGTAGGAGTGTATTAGATACTGATAATTAATCAAGGGGTAACTACGGCCCTCGGGTAGAGAATAATTCTCGGGTACATATAATTGAGAAGTATAAATGTGAATAAATTCTACGGTGAGTATTAGAGAGATACATACTACGTGCGATGATTATTATAGGTGAGAGCATACCTAAACGAGTTATAATAGGTTGAGTGTATACCTGTACAAATTTATTATAGGCCGTGTGTGTACCTATATTGAATATACATAAGATTAGGTTGTGTGTATGCCTATTATATGCTTTTGTCTATGTTAACATACCTACGCTACTTGCTATCACGGAGGTCCCAAGCAGTGGGTGATCCCACGTTGACCATTCCAGTGATGTTTAGATTTGTGCCCCAGAGCATAGTGCTGATAGTGGATAACTATGTAAGAGGAATAGTGATGCTAGAAGGTCGTTTGGGTACGTCAGGTATGTGCGCAGCCCCCAAAGACTTAGTGTTATGTTCGCCTCCAATATGTGTGATGTGATAGATGGTTAGAGGAGAAATTCTGAACCGATAGTCCATGATTTGGTATGAGCGGTACTTGGACTGATAGAAGAGTACGCGAGTTTGCATCATTAAGACCAGTCCGAGAGATGCAGTATTATGAATTTATATATATAGTGTGACATTTATATGTATACGCATGGATGTGTAATCTTACTTAAGTGTGATAGTAAGGAGACTAGATAGTGTAATCTAAACAATGCTTAATTTATTTATGTTTGGTAGTAGTAAGACTAGATAGTGTATATCTGCATTGATGCTTAATCTACTTAAGTGTAAATAGTATAAGAGGTAGATAGCGAAAATCTAAAGGTAAAGTAAGTGCGAGAACTTAAAAGGTGGATACTAATAATAACCTAAGATAAATGTTAATGATTAGTTGGCAGGGAATGTATTGTATAGGCGGTACGAGATAAGTTAATGAAACTTAGCTAAAGGCTTAATGATAATTAAGGGTATATTGTAACATATTGTATGGATGGTACGAGTGAGCTAGATTGGTTTATGGTTAGTTAGATGCTTGAGACCTAGTTACACTGGGTAACTTGACTAGGTGGGACGTAAAGTGCACACTATAGATGAGAGGTGAGGAACTCAAGTTAGGGTATGCAACCTAACATGTGTATCTAATAACTCTTAATTTAAACTGCAATTTACATACTTGATATGTTATCAAAATGGTTTTTACTTGGTCTCGGACCCGTACTTACAAAAATATTTTCAAAAATATTTTCAGGTGTCCAGTCACCGGGACGCCCAGTTTGATAATATTTTCTAGGGATATATAGATGCAACACGTGTGGATGCTTGTAGGATTCGAACTTAGACGCTTCGATTACTTCATTCCTAGAGTAGGATGCAGTTCAGTTATTTCAATTGGGCATGTCACCCCTTCATCTAGTTACTTTATTTCCTTTATCAGACTTTATATTTGTGCACTTAGTTTAATTCATTAGATGGTTAGTTGGATTTTATATTTGAGAACTGATAGTTTATTCGATACCATTTTATTTCAATTTTTCATCTGGTGTTTAGTTCAGATTATTTACTGCATGGATGGTTTGGTTATTGTGATTATTTCACTTATTGTAATTGTTTAATACCAGGATAAAATTTGGCTTCGGTCTTTTTCAATACTAGGTGGTTAGTTAAATTTAAAAACTTTTCGATAGTGATGCTAAGAATGATCCAAATGAGATTCTTGTTTTAATTAGAAGAAGGAGTAATCACCCGGTATTTAATTAGGAGGGGTGTCACAATTCCAAGTTCATATATATATATATATATATGTGTGTGTGTGTGTGTGTGTGTGTGTGTGTGTGTGTGTGTGTGTGTGTGTGTGTGTCACACACACACATAGATACATGTGAGTGTGATAATGTAAACATTTGTATAAATATATTAGTTGGCTTAGTTTTATGTAAAACCAATTGAATATTGTGTTAATCAAGCCAAAACGCTTGATTTCATATAGATATTTGGTAGAGGGGGTCTTATTTTGTTAAACGTCGTGAACATTGTACTTTGAAGATCTTACACAGTTCCTCTACAACAAAGACTTTTTTGCTGAACTCATTGAAGATGTATCCTTTATCTTCGAATTATGATTGGAAGTCTATGTCTATGCACACACACACACACACACACACACACATTTTAATTATATTTTGATAAAATGTTGTTTTAAACTGAATGAATGGTTTCTAATTTTGATAAGCCTTGTATTTTACATTAAGGAAAGATTTATGCTTCCAAGATGAAGTTATAATAAGGATATATATAATTTTTGCCTTATTTGGTTCGCACAAATACAAATTGGTTCTATGCGCATGGCTCTAAACATTTGTAAGGAAACGTTTTTGCTGCCTAAAAGCATGCACACGGATGGGATTTGTTGTATAATATTATATTCAATGTCGATCAATTGGATTCAGTAGGATTTCTAGTGAGTTGGGTTCGTCATGATCACGGGAGATTAAAATTTCAGTTTTAGTACAATTGAACAGTTCATATCCTAGATAAGGAGTTGACATCCTTTTGGTAAACATCGAGTGCAATCTTAGAAGTCTAAATTAAACAACGGGGTTGTCTGATAGTTTGAGAACTTGTTTGAAAGTTCAAAGGCGATTGTGATTGATACGGTAGGAATGTATTAAATAATACCACAAGTAAGATTCAAGTCTAGATGTTGATTAGATTAGACTTACACAATCTCATAGGTTTTAAAAGGATGCATATATTCATAATCCCAAGGGTTATGAGGATTGGAATGCTTTCCCAAATTTTGCATTGCTTGTTATGGGTGCGATTCAATTTGATTGGATCTAAATATCCGTAGGCTAGGCAATCTTTGTATCAATATGCATGAGATTATAATTTGTGCATCCAAGAAATATCTTGGATTGCGGTACCCCTTGATAGGATTATAAGTTTTGATTCTATCACTAAACTTGATCAGTGGATATTTTATAATCCAATAGATTATCAAGGTAGATACGTAGACATCAAGAGATAAATGAGAACTTGGTTAAAATCGAGTAGCTTCAAGTTGATCTTACCAACAAAAACCTCATCATACAAGTAATTTTGATATAATTAAATTGGAGTGCAATCAGAATTATATTCTGTAATTAATTATGATTAAATGGAAAAAGTAAATAAATTGCAAAGATGTAAATTTGGATTTTCGAGTTCTATTTGGAAGCCAATTTAATTATTTTTTCTTAGATTCCTAGTATAGTCCATTTATCCAAGTAGCAGTCCCAGACTCCTTAGAATTTCAATAACCAAAGCACACTATTTATACTAACATGTGTGTGTGTGTGTGTGTGTGTGTGTGTGTGTGTAAGCTTGGGTCTTAAGTCCATAATCATTTTTCAGGGTCATAGATGGAGATGAAACGTACTATTCACATTTTTTGTAAATGGTTATAGAGATAGAATGCCATATCTGATCAAAACACTAAGTGTTGATCTATGACACCCTACCGAATTTAATAACGATTGATCAAACCTTTACTAAAATTAAAGGGAATCCAATATGATTTCATTCTTAGCATCACTGTCGTAAAAACTGTATAAATACCACCAACATAAATATGCATCAGCTAAAATGATAATAGAGTTGATAAGGACATAATCATAAATATTGTAAACCAAATAAATCACCGGTTACCATAAATAATATCAATGTAAAGATGTTATTGAGAAGTAATAGAGAATATCTGACTCAAAAGTTAAGTCTTATCCATTTGTGAGTAATACGAACAAAAGGAAAATACTGTAACAATGAATCCTATCTAAATAGAATGAACTGAGGCGGCTACAATCAAATCTCGCAGAATCCATAACTACTGCATGTAATGGCATGATGAAGAGACTAACCCGGTTGTCTTCGCTAAATACCTAGGGTTTTGACAAAAATGTTTGACAACGGAAAAAAGCTCGAAAACATTTGAAAAATACTTACAAGTATTTAAATGCGAAAAATGTAAAGGTTTTAATACCCCGTATTTTTGTGTATTTAGAATTTAATTAATTGGGTAATTAAATAGAGAATAAGTTTTAGTTTAAATTACGTGAGTAGAGTAATTTAATATGATTTAATAATAATTATGATTATTAAGTATAAATAATAATTTTGATTATTAAATATTAATCAAGAGATAGATCCTGATTAATATTATGATTCAAATTTACAAAGTGTGAATAGTAAATGTTGATAGTTAAATTGTACGACATAGCGAGAGATATGGACGTACTTGATTATACCTCACCGAGTGTCACGTGTAGACAAAAATTGATGATGAGATAGGAAAATTAATTTTTTGTGACTCAAATGATAATTTAGAGGTCATAGATGATTCCAAATGGGTCTAATTAGTCAAAATAGTATACCCGGGGGGTACTAGTCGGGTAACGGGGCATTTTTGGGCTAAACCGAGACTGTACAGGGGCGTCTTAGTCTTTTGGCATATGGGGGTGAGGAGATCTACAAATTTTGGAGTGTTTTATTAGATGATTAAAAGTGGGGTTAGGGTTAGAAACCTGATAACACAAAGAAAAGACATTAGAGAGAGAAGAGAGATTATTCTCAAAGCTTAAGCAAGAATTAGTGAAGAATTCAAAGGGTTATTTCACCACAAACTAGTTAGGAAGGAAGATTAGAGGAGAAAGACAATCAATCACCAACAACAGTCACGAAATCAAATCATCTCTTAATAAGACAAGTGGTTATTTGCAAATTATTTTGAGTTATAATATCCATGTGTAGGATTTATGAATAATCAATGTTGATTAATATTCTTGGAGAAAAAATAATTGATTAATTGCATTTATGGGTAGAAATAGCATGTAGTTAGATTTATATCTATAGATGATTGAAAATCAGAGGAATCATGATTGTTAATACGAATTAAAATCTGGGTTTATGGTTTAAAATATGGGAAGAACATATTTTAGGGTTCTTGAATAATTAGAGAATTTGTACTATTCTGGGCTAAATTCGTGAAGATTTATGATGTTTAAATCGCTGGAAATCATCCTAGAGTATGTAGGAGTGGTTAGAAGTCATTGGTTTCAATTTTTGTGTGTTATCATGTAAGTTGGAAAATTGAGAATGGTGAGAAAACGCATGAAGAATACGAACTGCACCTACACCTGCTCGATCGATCGATCGATGGAGTCGATCGATGGTCCTAGTCGATCGATCGATGGTCCTAGTCGATCGATCGACCCAGGATGATTCTGGGTTATTTGTTGGGTGAGTTCTAATCGTTTGCCAATGATTGGTGGAAACCTTAAGGATGATGTTGTACCTATGTAGGGGCTTAGAGAGTACCAGTTGGTGTATAGTGGAGGTCCATTATAATCATAGAGTGCAAGATTAGAAGTGATGGACCGACAAGGATAAACCGATCGAGCAGTATATCAAAAATTTGGGATTTGAGTTATGGAGAGAGTAAACCTAATCCCCAGGGGTATATCAGTAGGTTAGAGATAGGTTAACGACTGAAATGAATAGAGGGGTAACTAGGGCCCTTAGAGTTGTATGAAAACTCAATTAAAATAAGATAGTGAGAAAAATCATAAATAAATAAGTACGGTGAATATTGGAGAGAAAATATTACGTACGAACACTATTACTAGGTTGTGTATATACCTACTGAATTATATAGATACTTAGGTGGTGACAATCCCTAAAGTATAATTGCCTATATTAGGGTCGAGGTAGGATTCCGAACTAATATATGGAAATAGTAAGCTGGGGACGTGACGAAAGAGTTCCGAACCAATCTATGTATAAATTTCCTTAGTGGGGTCGAGGTGATTATTCTGAACCACTTCATGAAATGAATTTGGGGTCGAGGTGACATTCCGAACCAAACTCTTACTTGGTGTCGATGGAACATTCCGATCCAAGATTTCTTGGTGTGTGTTGAGAGGACATATTAGTAATAAAAAGTTTATAAGTATATGTTGTGTGTGAAATATATATTGTATTAATAATCTACTTGTGCAAGTTAGTAGATAATGAGATGCCACGATTACATCTAAAAGAAAATTAAGTAGGAAGACTTAATTATAAAATGGTGAAAGATAATAAGGCGTGAGCAGTTATCTGAGTATATAAATCATGAGATACAGTTACTATTACATACTAAGTGGGCGAAATGGTAACTTAGTAGCATAGATGAGTTCAGGTGGATACCATAGTTCAGTTAGCCTGTGTAGTATAGCTAGGTGGGCTGGGTATGGGATGCTAGGCGTTCATGATAGATGAGGGTTAAGGTAACTCAAGAAAGTGTATGTGAAATCTTAACATGTGTAATCAATAACTCATCTTATTGTGATAATCACTTGCAAAATATTCTCAAAACGTTTTGAGTACTAATTCTTGCTATTAAAAATATTTTCAAAACCTTTTAGGTATCCAGCCACAGGGATGCCAGACTTGAATATTCTGTCCAGGGACTCGTAGCTACAGCTTTGTGGAGGCTGGAAGGACTTTGCATATACGCTTCATCTATTCTGATCTAGCATAGGATCTCATTATAGTATTCTCTATTGGGACATGTTGTTCACAATCTTTATTTCAGATTCAGTTTTGGATTATCGGATTTTATTTAACAGTTTTGGATTTTTAGCCGAATGTTGACTCGACAAGATTTTTATCCTTTATATACTGCTACACGGTTTGATTTATAGTTTATTGTGAATGGTTATCTATTACTTCCGTATGAGTATTTTTTCTTGGGTTAATGAAATATAAAATTTGGCACCGGTGTAATTTCACTTAGGTGATTAGTAATTAAAAAGTTTTTCGACAGTGATGCTAAGAATGAACCAACTTAGAAGCCTGTTTTAATTTAATTTAGGACTGATCACCAGGGATTTAATTAGGCAAGGTGTCACAAAGGTGCAGTGTCTACCTTCATAATTAAATTCCATTCACACTCACATGATGCCTTTCATCACTTATTATATACAATGGGCATCTATTGCATTTATTTTCTTATCCTAATCATGACACCTTATCTAACTAGGACAATAACCGCTAACAAATCCAGCCCCGATAATAGTCACGATTAACTAATACGCACTACCTTCACTAGGTATATTTTCATAAGTATTACATAGCTACACACATGTTATAATTAGATATTCACACAACTATCTCATATATACATACATACATATATCAGTCACTATATACGTATGTACCGCATCTCCAGAGTAGGAACTAGTGGATGCATTCCTCGTGTGCTATCAATCTCCTATTATAGCACATACCACAACGGGGCCATTTTCAAAATCTCACTACCGAACCCAAAATGTAAAGACAAATAATGGAGGCGGTAAAGATACGTAGGGGGTTGTAAGAATACCATATCTCACCCAACTGGTCTTCAAACCAGTACCTATTCTCACACATGGATAGTATCCATACAACAGTACTATGACCTGGGGAATCAATCCAACACCAGCTGGTCAACGTTAGGGTGGACTGCCCACTACATGTAATATCCTAGTGATAAGACTTCTGAGTATTTATGTTACAAACAAATAAATAACAATCACACACACATACATGTATATATATATAGTACTAATTATATACAAAAATCCTACAATGTACTAGTCTACAAATCCCGAAGTCCAAACCGAGTTCTCGATTTTCAATTAAGTGTTCACTCACATGTTAATCGATTCATTTCAGCCGAATCCACTATAGTTGGCCTAAAATACTCAATAACCCCCTAATAATGTCCCCAGAAATCCCAATCTATTCTAAAAACTCATACGCCAGATTATTCAACACTAACGGATCAAATCAACACAAAATAAAAATCAGGACATGCTACAAAAGGAACTGGTTCGCTGGAAAATCAAACCAGTTCGCTCCAACGAACCGATTCATTCCCCCGGCGAATTGGTTCGATTTGTTAGACTTCCCTTCATCTTCAACCTCAGGTTTTGACCTCTTTAACCCAAAAATGGAGGTCCCAAGCCTCCTAAAATCGTAAATTACGATCCTAAATACATGTATAACGTCCCCGATGTATTTTAAACCCGATCTGAACCCGTATCCAACGTTAAATACCAAGGATCCTTAATCATTGGTTCAATTCACTCAATCTAGAATTAATCAAAATTTAAAACCCATTGATCTAATAACCTATCAATGTTCATCATTCTCATATTCATATTCTCGAATTTAAATTAGGAATTTCATCCATGCTAATTCTCATTCACATTAACATGTTAAACACAAATCAAATCCTCTTAATAAGTCCCAGTGATTAAATCCTCAATTTTAGATTAATCATTGATTAACTATGAACATAATTAACTACAGAAAAACAAATCTAAATCAAGTAAACACTTGCCTTGGTGGATGAAAATCTGAAGCTTAACACATTCTAGATGAATTGATTCCGGAATTGCCTCTTCCTCCCTTCTCCAAGCTTTCTTTCTCTAATTTTCTCTTCTTTTTTGTTCTCTCCCTTAATCCCCACAAAGAATAGGTTAAATGAGGTTCTTATCAACCCTACCAAACCTTAAATACCTCGTAATTAAACCCTAATTTTATATTTTGGTTAAGCCACAAGGGTAAAAAGATTACCATTACCTTTAAACGGGAAATTCTGTGTCTAAAAACCCTTGGAACCCAACTACAACCCCCTGGGTACTATTTTGGACTATTTCAACCCATTTCGGATTACCAAGGCACTCAAAAAGACCATCCGAGTCACCGAACTAAAAATTTCCAACCATCTCATTAACCAGGCCCGATACATACACGTCACCCTTAAACCTTTTAAACCCATCGTCTTGACTCTGTAACGATAATATAATAAATCAAATAGCTATTTACCTATTACACACAATAAAATAATAAAAAATATTTTTACTAAACTCACTAATTAATATTTATCGAAAAAAATTAAATTTTAGAATTAAATAAATAATTAAATGCACACTAAGAATAAAATTCTTTTACACTACACCAAAATTGTCGGATTGTCGTGGTCATAGATTGTGACAAGTCGAGGGGTGATATCTTCTTTGTCACGAACTTGTCACGGTCAATGATCGTAACAAGTTCATTAGAATGTCACGATTCTAACATAGTCTTTGACTGTGACACATTTTTATCATGGTCAAAGACCGTGACAAACCCGTGAGAATAAAAAAAATTGTCACAGTCTTTGATCGTGACAATTCTGGGCAAAATTTAAAAAAACAACTGTTGGGCAGTATGTCCACTACCACTGCCCAGTAGTATATTTGTACCTGATATAACAAAATTGTACATTTTCAAATAGCATATATCCAAATAAAATACAAATCATATACCAAATTAAGGAATTTATAATCCATATCCAAATAAAATAGAAATGCAAATATCCATCATATCCAAACCAAATTGTACCAAAATCAAAAGAATGTAAATACAATCCAATTTTTAAAATATAAAGAGATAGAAATAATGTCAATCTTTAGTAGGTAGGAGGAGAAAGGAAGGTCACACAACATATGAATTGACATACCCCGCAATATGTTGAACGCCTCATTATTTTCACAGCCGTAAAGGTGAGTTCTCCTTTCCCTCCACCACATGCATGACGTGCACTCTTTCCTCAATGTCTTGGAGGGGACGCCCATGAAGCAGCATATCTGGGTGGAAGTTAGGTTCCCTCAACTCCCTCGTTATTGGCAGCCCACAATATATGTCGAGTAGATGTAAGCTCGACCAACTGAGTGTTGACATAGGCCGCTCTGCGGGGGTCACGATCGGAAATGGATCATCATATGGAGTCGAGTCTGTGTGTATCGACGATGAAGCAATATCATCAACGTTAGCATCCTCGTCCTCCTCTACCACCTTCTTCTTCCCTTTGCCCTTGCCCTTGCCCAACTAACGCTTAATGAAGGCATACATATCTAGGATTGTCGCCTCTAACCTTAATAGCTTATCCTCATGCGAGTCCACCTTATGGGCCAACCCGTTGTTGCTCGTCTACATGCCAATGATCCTGGATTTCCCCACCTTCTAGCTCACCCCTAGTCCTCCCCTTGCGATCCGTCCCGAGAACTTAGTTGAGTGCATCCGTAGCCAAAGATGCCTTGTCGGCATCAGACTGTGACTCATGCACTACATTAAGCTTTGCTTAAAAAAATGAAAAGTACATGATTAGTCAATTAAGTAAATAAAAAATTATAACATAATTGAAAAAATTAAACATTTATAACTTACAATGGTGGTTGCGACGCTCGGGGCCAACTCCTTGTCCTTCCCCTTTTTCATCTGAATTGCCACATAAGCATCGAGCTTATGTGGCCAACCCCCAGGGCCACTTTCCGTCTCCTGAAATAAAATAATGCATAATTAGTAAGTAACACAAATTAATTTTAAATTATATTAACTAAAATTAAAGAAATTTAAAAACTTACCATTCTGTACTCCACCTTCGCGTAATACGTCCGCCCGGAGTAGTGTACATCCAAATTTTTCACCCGGTTGTCCCTCCCGAATTGGCGAGATGCTAATTGTCGCTCATTGGTCTCATTGTCGATAAATTTCTGCCATTGTGCCAATGAGATTGGCTCCTTGGGGGGGATGGTTTTACGGAGTCTCAGAATGGACTCCCGGGTCTTCCCAAACTACCGTGCCCGTAAATTCTTCTTCCACGTCTTATATTGATCCCTCAATTGCTCTAACATGGGATCGCGGATATATGCAGGCGAGCCGAATTGTTCCTATCAAACAAATACAAATCATCATGTAAGTAATTATTATATTTATAAATATAAATATTAAATACACAACATGTAGCTCCCCCCAGATGTGCATGTTGAGGTCAATAGGCATTGCCCTCCAATTAATATACCCCGGGCTGACAATCACCTTCAATAACTCTAGCACTCTAGCTAATAATGTCATCTCATTTTTTACGACGGCCCTTAATTTTCCCCATTTTGGGGGCCTACTGTCCAAGGATCCCTCATCGCCTCCGCTATCGCGTCCTGATGAAGTTATTTTCTTCAAAAATTGTTATTATTAGTACAAAGATGTATATAAACTTTGAACTAATTCTCAAATCCGATAATAACAATACATACCAATACCAATACTAATACCAATACCAATACCAATACCAATACCAATACCAATACCAATACCAATACCAAGATCAATTTATACAAATACGAATACCAATATCAATTTATAACAATTTCAATGTATATCAATACCAATACCAATACCAATACCAATTTATAACAATTTCAATTTATACCAATACCAAATTCAATTTACACACACTCTCTCGTGTCATGGACTTTGAATTTATTTTTAAATTGATGAGAATTATAATTAACATATTCACTTGGTTATTACAAGCATTAAAATTATCAAGTACGAATTAATAAAAAACATTAAATTATCGTCCGATAATAATAGAGCACGAGAATAATATAGCCACTTGTCATTACAAAAAATTTGAAAACTTATTACAAATCAAAAAATTGTTTCAAATTCGTGTTATCATCAAAAATGGATTAATATTCGATAGGTGCAACTAAGTCATCCACACTACTATTTAGACACTTTGGCACATGTAGGATGATTGACCACGGCTCGTTGTTGATATACTCCGACTAAAACATTTGATTGACCTTTTTAAAAGAGCAAACAAATGGATCACTGCTCACGTGTTCGTTGCTCTTCAACTTGGACAAGTCAACCATGATCAAATTAGTGCCAGGATCAACTTTATAAGCATTTTTATCCTCAACTCTTACCGAATCACAGTAAAATACAACCTCTTTGAACATTACATGGTCCAATTCAAATATATTTTGAATTACAGAATAGTAAGCCATTGCAATTTCAACGAGGTTTTTATCTTTCTCACTCTCTCAAAAAAAGGTAAGTGGATTGTATGAAATGCCCAAATTCTATACATTTGTATTTTTATCGTACACCCTTGCACCGAATACGTAATCGTTCAATCGATACTTTTTGTACTCTCATGAACAAGGGTCCAGTGGCTAGACGAGAAAGCCTTGATGTCTCATCACCCGTTTTTAAGATCTAAGAATATAGATAAATTAATTATGTTAGTTGTAAAGCTTTCTTATAATGTGACATTTGATAACAATCTATATTAATTATAATTACCTCGTGTGACAACCACAGCCTAAACTCGTTGTCTCATTGTGCCATTATTTATTATCTTTTATTGTTCTCATATGATTCATATTTTCTGCATTGATCGTGGCGAAAGTATTACAAAATTAATCATGAAAAAATTAAAATAATTTAAAAGTTAAAATAATTTAAACTTACTTTTTTTGTTCTTCAACATCTTCATGTGTGTCAAGAAGATAACGAGCTGCTTCTTCATGTTGCAAACTCGTTAATTCCACTCGTTTGCCCATCACATAGCCACCCTCATTGATGAACTCATCATTGTCATCCATGTTGGTCGAGTCAGGAATATATTCCCGAGTGTAGATTGATGACTTCGCGGTGATGTATTCCTTTGTAATTGATCCTTCAATGTATCGTGTACTCTTGACGTAATCTTTTAAAACTTTCATCAATCTTTCAAATGGATATATTCACTGATATCTTAGTGGGCCACAAAAAAATGCCTCGTCTTATAGGTGTACGAACAAGTGAACACCTATGCCAAAGAAAGATGGGGGAAAATACTTCTCCAAGACACAAACTACTTTGTTCACCGCCAATTTTATGACCACTATGTGATCTCGATTGAATACCTTCTCATATAAAAGTGAGAAGTAGATACTAATTTTCATAATAGCCCTTCATAAATCCTTGTGCTTCGAGAAATAGTGCTTAAACAATAGAGGAACTAATTGCAAGATCACATGCCAATCGTGGGACTTACACTTGTGTAAATCATGTTAGCATAATTCACAATCCTTTACAAGTTGGATGAAAAATTAGATAGAACTTTCAAATTATATATTGTGTCCAAAATCACTTCCTTTCCTCACTCTTCAAAGTAAATGCACCAAGGGGAATTATTGTCCTTCCCCTACTATCTTCTTTCAACCATAGTTATGGATTAAGTTTTAACGCTTTAAGGTCTTATCGAGCATTTTCTCCATCCTTCGAATGACTCCCCCCAAAGCATGTGCCCACAATATGTTTAGTGATGTTCTTCTCTGCATGCATCACATCCAATACATGGCGCACCAGGTTATTCTTCCAATAAGTCAAGTCAAATAAAATTGACCTTTTTAGACCATGCCTTTCTTGTTTCAGTTTCATTCCCAGTTGGGGTCTTTTTATGCTTGACATTCTTAAACTTAGGATTCTTACCTAGAATATTAGGGTCATAATCAGAAGATTTACTTTCATTATTTTTGCCTAAAAGTATTCTCGATCGTATCCTATGTTCAACCCCGCCCGGTAAAAAATTGGAACCTTTCTCAAATCTAAAACTATGAGGGGGTAAAAAACTCCTACGGAAATGGTATACATTTTTTGAGCCAGCAGGGAGATGAAGAGATTCAATCTCCTCTCCATAAATAGGAAACCCCAAATAACCATGAACTACACAACCGGATAATGTCCCATAAGCTAGAAAACCATGAACTTCCCACATCAACATAGCTTTCAGCATAAAGTCTTTTTTTTCTAAAAGAGTCAAATGCTTGCACACCATCTTCCCACAACTCATTTAATTCTTCTATCAAAGAAGCCAAGAAGACATTGATCTCCTCACTTGGTTCCTTTGGCCCAGGGATCAATAAAGGTAGCATTGAAAATTTAGGTCTCATACACTGTGAAGAAGGGAGGTTTAGTGGGCTGGGATCCCTGGCCATACACTCTGATTAGTGCTTAGATTTATAAATGGATTGAAACCATCTGTTGATATTGCCAAATGAATGTTATGCTGTTCTCGAGCAAAATCGGGATACTAAAAATACATCATCTTCTAAACTATAAAATCAATAGGATGGCGCATGATATTTTCTCATGTTTCTTCCCTAGCATTCCAAGTCATTGCCTCCGTTATCCATGGTATTGTGAAAAATCGCTTTAATCTAGGACCAAAGGGAAAATATTTTAACACTTTTTGAGGAACTTTTCTTGTAGATTGAACATATCTAGGTTCATCGCATACAAGACACCGATCGAGATTTTCATACTCCTTTCGATATAGTATGCAGTCATAAACACAAGCATGAATTGTTTTATACTTCATTCCCAAACCTTTCAAACTATTTTTTATAGTAGGAAAGCTATTTGGAAGCGTATTCTACTAGGGTAGCAAGCGCTTCACCCAATTTAAAATTCCTATCACGCTAGTGCCAGACAAACCATATTGAGTCTTAAAATTATGCAAACCAACCATGGCATGTAAAGTTGTTTGATCTTTCTCACAACCAAAGTATAATGGCTGATTCGTCTTAAATTTTAAACTTTGGTAGTCATCGTCAAGGATTATCCTGATATCTTCATGAGCGCCTGCACCTTGTACAACGTTAGTGACCTCATTCTCTTCCACTTCATGAAATCCATACGCGTCATCAACTAAATCCTCTAGCATATTATGATCTACATTGTGATCCTCCCCTTGAACATCTATCCTACTTGTTGAAGGTTGTTGTGAAGGTTGCTCGGGGACAAAAGGAATTTTTTATTCCCCGTAAAACAACCAACTTCGATAATTATCTTGCATACCCCATCTTAACAAATGTAGTTCAACTATTTTCCACTCAAAAATTCTTACACCTAGCACACGAACACAGAAACTCTTCATTATCAAGGCATCTCTTTGCGTATTTGACAAATTCATTAGCACCTCTGTGAAACATATCCCCTAATTCATTTTTCTCACCCATCCACTCTTTGTATTTAGGATATCCAATCATAGATACTACAAACAATCTCCTATTATGGGTAAACTAGCATAAACAAAAGTGTGAATATTTAGTTCCCATTAGTATAAACAATCACCTATTGAATGCGTACGCATAACAACTAGAAGGCTAGGTTTGATGGGTAAATTTATTTGTGCATTTAAATTCAAATTCAAATTCAAATTCAAATTCAATTTGAAATTGAAATTAAAATTAAAATTAAAATTCAATTTATAATATTAATTCCTATTTCCTCTATGCCCTCTAAAGGGTGAGTGGTCGTATCCTATTCAAGACCGCATATTTTTGTAATATACTTAACAACTCATTCATATTGATCCAATTTGAGGAAAATTCGACAACATATCCCCATAGTTCTCCAAGTACACAACATACATTCGCAAGTGTGAGTGTTATTTCAATTTATCAATTGAAATAACACTTAACATCACATCATCTAGTATGCATCCAGAGAACATTAAAATATGACTACAGAACTTCCCCCAAAAATAACAAGTTTAAGCCATGAAGAATATTATTATACATAAACTATGCAGTTTCAAACTTTCTAAACGGGACAATTTGAGAGATCTCATTACAGGGGTAATGACTCTCGAATGGGTCTAAGGGCCATTGAATGCGTACGCATAAGAACTAGAGATATAGTATCTATGCACACTATAAGTAATTTAAAGTATATTTTATTTAATTATGTCTTATCAAAATTGGAGAGATTTCATTTGATTATGTAATTTAAAGTATATTACATTTAATTTAAAGTACGCATAAGAACTAAAACTTATACCAAAACCACGAATTATTATTATGAATTTAGGAGATATATGATTAAACCATACAAATGTACATAATTCATAATGAATATTTATTACTCTAATGCATGAATTCTAATCATAAAGAATGTCAGTATGAGACTCAAACTAGAAAAAGAATGTCGGTAAAGGAATCGAGCCATAGGTTAGCTAAATTAGGCTCATGTCAATGTTTTGAAAAAAATTAGATAGCATTAAATTTAGTTTTGATTTTAATTGTCTCAAAATATACAATCAACAAAATAATAATTAATTCATTAGATACATTCATGTAAGGACTTCTTTGCATGAAAATTATGTGTTTGTGCGCCCTCTCCCCCCCCCCCCCCAACGCAGACACACACACACGCACAAACCCACTGCCCCACCATTTCCCTCCACCCACCCACCCTGCCCCCTCCCCACCACACACACTAGCATGCACATACCCACCATCACACATACGCGCACACACTCCCCCCTCCCCCACTGCCCCGCCCCCACACACCTGCACACACAAAAAAAATAAGAGTTCTACACACACATATGCACACACACAAATACACACATATAATGGAAAGATAGAGGGAGAGAAAAACGTACCTAAGAGAGAGAGAGAGAGAGAGAGAGAGAGAGAGAGCAGTCGCGCGAGGAGGCAATAAAAAGGAGGGAACTGGAAATAGTGGGGAAAAAAGAGGGGGTAGAGTTTTTTACTGACAAGGTTGTCACGGACCTGTCAAGGTCTTTGACCGTGATAAAAAAAAATGCGTGTTTTTTGTCACGGTTAATGACCGTGACAAGGTTGGCCAACTCAAAGGTGAAAATTTAGCCTTTTTGGTGTAGTGTTAAAAGTAAGGGGTATAACATTATCCCCCCCCCCCCCCCCTTAATAGCATAATTTCATCCCCCAAATTCGAACGTACCTGCCTTGACGAGCTCTGAATACTTTTACTTCATGTCATCCTCGCTCTCCCAAGACAATTCGGCGGCATTGTAATGACCGTATTGAACACATACTAATGGTACCAACTTTGATCAAAACTTTAGCTCGCTACGATCCAAAATGTCAACAACTCTCTCCTTATGAGTAATGTTCAACTGCTATTCTATCTCCTCTAATGTTATATGATGGTAGGACAACTCATCCCTAAGATACCTCCTCAATGATGACATGTGGAACACATCATGAATCCGCTCTAAATGCTTCGATAAGGTAATCCTATACGCAAATGGACCTGCCCTCTTAATGATGAGAAAAGGCATCACATATCTAGGTTCCAGCTTCCCTTTCTTCCCAAACCTCATCATTCCCTTCATGTGATATACCCGCGACAACACCTGATCACCCACGTCAAAATCCAAGTTCCTTCGATTGGCATTGGCATAACTCTTTTGACGGTCCTGTGCTACCGAATATGACTCCTAACCAATTCAATCATCGCAGAAGTATCCTGAATCTCGTTCGGACCAAGAAGATTATTGTCCCCGACCTCTAACCAAAATGAGGGTGAACGACAAGGTCTCTTGTACAAGACCTCAAAAGGTTCCAGAACAATAATAAATTGGTACGAATTATTATATGTGAACTGCACCAAAGGTAGTGAATATACATCCTCAACATATCCTCCAACATTTGATTCACCCTTTTCGTCTACCCATTGGTTTGCGGGTGATATGTCGTGCTCAAACACATTTCCATTCCCAATGCCTCAAGAAATCTCTCCCTCAAGTGGGACACAAAAATTTTTTCCCATTCCAAAATAGTGTTGAGAAGCACTCCGTGCAGTCTCACTATATCTAAAATGAAGAGTCGGACATACGGCCCTGTCATGTAGTCAACCCAAGCAGGTAAGAAATGAGATAACTCATTAAAATGGTTCACAATAACCCATATGGAACTATTCCCCCTCTGTGACATTGGTAACCCCGTAATAAAATCCATCAATATACTCTCTTATTTCCACACCAAAATCTCTAATGGATGCAAAACCCTAGCTGGTCTCTGATAGTCAACCTTCACCATCTGATGAGTGGTGCACCTAGACACAAACTCTGTGATGTCTTGCTTTATACCGGTCCATCAATACTACCTCTTCATATCCTATTGCATATTATCACCTACTAGTTGAACCGATAATCATGACCCATGCGACTCCTCCATAATTGCGCGTTATAGGTTCCTGTCATCTAGGACAATCAACCTTCTATTGAAGCATAATCTAACCTCATAACTAACTGAGTAGGATTTTTCTTCGTCTACCAATAATTATCATACCTTTTCCTGATAAGAAGGATCTCCTACGTGTTCCTTCACAACCCTCAAAATGACCTCGGGTGTGATGGTCATCACTGCCATTTAAGCCCTGACTACATGCTCCTCCTGACAAGGCTCATCCCACTTCCCTTCCAAACTTCCATCAATTTCCCCATGGTCTTGCGGCTCAACGCATTTGCGACCACTTTAGACTTTCCTATATAATACTAAATATCGAACTGGTAGTCCTTCATGAATTCAAGCCACCTGCGCTTCCTTATATTCAACTCCTTTTGCGTGAAAAGATACTACAGTGACTTATGATCCATGAACAAACATAACTTCTCCCCCAATAAATAATGCCTCCAAATCCTCAAGGCAAAAAAACTGCTACTAACTCCAAGTCATGTGTAATCTAGCGAGATGCAAAAGCAATAGCACACTCCTCCCATTGTAGAACTTCCCTAAGTACCTATATGGACGCATCGATTTCCACTCCTCTAGGAAATGCGAGCACTAGTGCTGAAGTCAACTTTTCCTTTAGGACATCAATAGCTAGTTGATAGTGATCATCCAAAATAAGAGAAACGTACTTATGAGTCAATATCATTAAAGACCTGCAATCTTTGAAACCCCTCTAATAAACTAGTGGTAGTAACCTATTAACCCCAAAAAATTATGAACCTCTGTCAAGGTCTTAGGTTGGCCCCACTCCCTCACTTTTGACACTTTACTTGGATCCACTGAAATATCCCTCTCAGAGACTATATGAACCAAGAACTGTACCTCCCATAACCATAATACACACTTCTCTAACTTGACATACAACTTGCAAATTCTTTCCATGCTCGCCCTTTATTCAAGAATAAATACAGATGTCATCTATGAACATAATGACAAACTAATCTAATAAATATCTGAACACTCGGTTCATGAGATCCATGAAAAATGTCGGTGCATTAGGTGGTCCAAATGGCATAACCCTAAACTTGTAAGACCCGTATCTCATCAAAAATGCAGTCTTAGGGACATCCTGCTCCCTGTTTCATAGCTGATTGTACCCAAACCTCAAATCAATCTTCGAGTAGTAGGTTTCTCATTTTTATTAATCGAAGAAGTCAGCAGTACATGGAAAAGTATACTTGTTTCGAATTGTGACCTTATTCAACTCCCAATAGTCAATACTCAACCTCAAATAACCACCTTTGTTCTTAATAAACATTACTAGAGAACCCCCAAAGTGAGGTACTCCTACAGATAAAACCTTTCCCTAAAAGTTGCTAAATCTAATCTCTTAATTCTCGTATCTCTAAAAAATCCATATGATATGATACATTCGCTATCAGCCTAGTCCTACACACTAAGTTTATCACAAACTCAATCTCTCGACTTGGAAATAACCTTGATATCTCCTGAAATAGATCAATAAAGTCCCTAACTACAGGGATCAAATCTAATAAAATGACAGTACCCTCTGAAGTCTTCTCCTCAATGTAATATGAATGTGTTATCGCCCCTCCCTCGAGATGAGGTATCTCCACAAGAAACATATCCTGACTAGGGATTAAAAACACGATAGTCCTACTGCAATATTCCCCCATTGCTCTATACGTCACTAACCATTCCATCCCTAATATAATGTCATACTCATATATATCCAAAATGATCAAATTACCTACCACACATAACCTCCCAATATCTATACCCACTCCCCTACAAATGGAATGGATAAGAGCCCCACTACCCAACAGTGAATCTACAGTCATTATAATATCAGATGTTGTGTCTACTAAACCCATATCTCGTGTGAATTTAGTGCTAATAAAAGATTGTGGATCCCCCATGTCAAATAATACTCATACTATGTGCTCATGAATAGAAAACACACCCTCAACTGCTAGCAGCACTGGCGGCATAACTTCTCATCGATGTCATAGACACACCCGAACTGTAACTGCCCCTGTTGAGGTGGCACTGCTAAAACTACTGGTAGGGCAGGTAGTTGCGGCAGTTGTTGCCCCTACTAGGCATACTGATGTTGATCCTTAACCCTATTCTGGCAAGAAATCTACATGTGGACCTAATACCCACATGGAAAACACCTCCCTAAGAAGTATATTAGCCTTTGGCCCTGACGAGTCTCCCCGGGTCATTGTCCCTACTGGCCCTGATATCCTCGGCCCTGGTGGCTTCTAACTTTGTTTCGATGGCCTTGGTGTCCTTAAAAATCACACTATTGACCCTGATGGCCCTACATGTACCCAGTATCTCCTGGCCTGAAGCTCTTAGCTGAGTCCACCTGCTAAGAACCTTGTTCCTACTGCCTGCCTAGCTGTTGTAACGCCCCATCAGCACGACTGCCCCTAGTATTTCCCTCCTAGCGCGAATCCCTAAACTCTTTTCTCCTCTTAGATGGAAGCTACGATCCTAGCAGTGTAGAAATGCAGCATTAATGACATTAGTGTAAGTCTTTAACTTTGAGTTACCCAATAAATGCTGACGAATCCTTTAAGTGAGCCCGTTTATGAACTTCAAGATCATCTTCTCATCTATGCCTCACCTGGCAGAAATTTCTCCAGAAAAATTAACTCCTCCTTATATTCGGCCAATATTTGGCCCTTCCCTGGGAGATATAGAAATCTCCTCCTCATTTATGTGTACACTACCGATGGGAAAAACCTGCACTAAAATCTCATCCAAAACTCCTAAATTGTCATCATGTCCATCTCCTCTGACGTGGTGACTCACTCCCACCACTACAAAGCTTCCCCAACTAGCTTAAAAGTAACTAGCACCTGCTTCTGAGTGTTGCTTCACTCAACTATATGAATATGACTCTATAGGTCTTTCTTATATTGGCTCACTATAACCACATCCGCACTCCCGTGAAAATATAGAGGATGTACCTTCTGGAAGGCCTCCATAACTCTCTCCACCCAAAAGGAAGCTTATGAGTCTGCACTGGTACTGATACTGATGGTTTATGGTTGTGCCTGAGGTACATGTTGAACCATAAATGTTGTGGTAGCTTTAACTGTTTGCACTAAGATGGTTGCGACCTCTGTTGTGGTCACAGTCCGTTGGGTGCCTGTGGAGTCATCTAAGCCTCCCTCTCTGCGGCCCTTCTTACTGTATTTTTTGGTTTTCCTCTCCTGGTGTTTGTCATCTGAAACCAAACAGAAATTTTATGAGATTCCACTTAAATATATAACAGTAGAAAAAGAACGAAAAATGCACAATATGAAAATAGTCGTTCTAAACATAGGCCTCTACATCAAAGGAATGCAATGATAATAACGTAATAAGTCCATACAAATCCTAAAGGAAAGTAAACCAAATGCTCTCATACCAACAGTGACACCCCGCCTAATTTAGTATCGATCGATCAGGTCTTTATTGAAATTAAACGGGAATCCAATATGATTTCATTCTTAGCATCATTGTCATAACAACTATATAAATACCACCAGTATACATATGCAGGAACTAAAATAACAATAGAACTAATAAGGACATAATCATGAATAACATAAATCGAATAAACCATTGATTACCATAAATAATATCAACGTAAACATTCTATAGATAAGTAATAGAGAATATCTGACTCAAAAGTAAAGTCCTATGAATCTACCAGTAACACGCCTAAAAAAATACTGGAATAATGAATAACATCTAGATAGAATGAACTGAAGCGGCTATAATTAAATATCAAAGTATCCACAGCTACTTGACGTAATGATATGATGAAGAGACTAAACCTGCTGTCCCTACTGAATGCCTGGGGTTTTGAAAAAAATATTTGACAATGTTTAAAAGCTCGAAAACATTTGAAATATATTTGAAAGTATTTAAAGGCATTAACGGTAAAGGTGCAGTGTATTACCTTCATAATTAAATTCCATTCGCACTCATATGAGACATTTGCTCACCTCATCTACAATGCGTACCAAAATCATTTATTTTATTATCATAATCATGCTACCCATTCTAACTAACATAGCCAAACCCACTAATAGTCACCATTAGCAAATATGCAGTCCCTTCACTAGGTATATTTTTATAAGTATTACATAGCTATACACATGACATAATTAAATATTCAAATAACTATCTCATATACACATACATATATACAACTCACAATATACATAAATATCATATCCCCAAAGAAGGACCTCATCATGCATCCTTTGTATGCCATCAGTCTCCAGGTATACCACGTATAACAATTTGTCCATCGGGTCAAAATCGCACCACCGAACCCAAAACATAAACACAAATAGCAGAGGTGGTCAACAACATACAACCGAGGGTTGCAAACATACCAGATCACACCCAACTGGTATCCAAATCAATATTTATCCTCATAAATGGATAGTGTCCATGCAACAGATGTATGACCACGGGAATCAATCCAACACTTGTTGGTCAATGCCTAGGTGGACTGCCCATTATGAGCAACCTCCTAGCGATAGCACTACCGAGTAGGTATGTTCTAAACAATTAAACAACAAGCATATATATATATATATATATATATATATATATATATATATATATATATATATATATATATATATATATATATATATAGTATTAACTACGCACGGAAGTCCCACGGTGTACATTTCTAATAACTCCAAAGTCCAAACCAACTTCCCAATTTTCAATCAAGTGTTCACTCACATTTTAACTAATTCATCTTGCTCTAATCTAACTATAGTTGGCCTAAAACACGCACTAACTCCATAAGAATGTTATAAGGAAATTTCAATCTATTTTGAAAACTCATACGCCCATTCATTCAATACTAACGGGTCAAATCAATGAAAAATAAAAATAGGGATAGGCCAAAAAATCGAATCAATTCACTGGCAGACCGAACAGATTCACTCCCCCAGTGAATCGATTATGTTTGATGTGTTGCCCTTCATCTTGAACCTAGTGTTTATACTACCCAAACCCACTAATGGAGGTCCCAAGCCTCCCAAAACAATAAGTTAAGATCCCAAATACATATATAAACATCCCATATGTATTTTAAATGCAATATAAACCCAAATCCAACAAAAAATCCCAAGGATTCTTAAAAATTGATTCAATTCCCTCATTCTAGAACTAATCAAACTTTAAAACCCATTGATCTCACACCCTATCAATGTTAATCATTATCATGTTCATATTCTTAGATTTAAATCACGAATTTTGTCTATATTAATTCTCAATCACATTAACATGTTAAACACAAATCAAATCCTCTTAATTATTTCACACGATTACATCCTCAATTTTAGATTAATAATTAATTAACTATGAACATAATTAACTACATAAATTCAAATCCAAAGAAAGTAAATACTTGCCTTGATGGATTAAAATCGAAAGCTTGACATGTTCTGGTTAATTCATTCTGAAATTGGCTATTCCTCTCTTCTCTAAGCTTCCTTCATCTCCTTTTCTCTTCTCTTTTGTTCTCTCCCTTAATCCCGACTAAGTAGAGATAAAATGAGGTTTCTATCCACCCCACTAACCCTTAAATACCTCATAATTAAATCCTAATTTTTTATTTGAGTTAATCCCTAACGGTAAAAAGATGACCATACCCCTATACGGGCCATTGTATGCCTAAAAAGCCCTTGGATACCAACTATAGCCTCTGGGTACCTATTCTGGACTATTTCAACCCATTTTCGAATCACATGTTCACTCAAAAAGACAATTCGAGTCACAAACTAAAAATGTTCAACCGTCTTGATAAGAAGCTTTTTGCGTATATCGTTGTTGTCAAAAGCCACTCTCAAAATCCCTTGGGTACCTACAAAACTTGTCTAAAAATAACTCGTATTGCGGTAAGTACGGGTATCAATACAACTTCCAAGGTGAAACAATTAATGTGAAAACTTACAATCCAAACTCTTTTTATTTAAAATATATATATATATATATATATATATATATATATATATTAAACAATTTCAAGGGAAAAATTAATTACTAAATGCTAAAACTATAAAATGACTAAAGAATGTGCAACCGTTGGTTTCTTCATTTCTAGGTGTTTTTATTTAGCTCTTTTTCTCCTGTCACGGCCTCTGAGAAGTCTTAATACCATACTGGTTGCGGCACTTAACTCTGGACTTTCTGCTTTTCAGGTACTACTGTAGCCATATGAACTTTGACCCAGAGGAATTCTTGAGAGGCTTTTGGGAAAAACATTTTGGAGTCTCTCCTCCTGAACTTCCTTCAGTGCCTCCTTTGAAGTTCGTAGGGCTTTGTCAACTGAAGGATCGGTTAAACTGTGTGGTATTAACTTCAGATTCAAGCCCAAACTCTGCGCCCATGGATTCTAGAAACCATATGATGGTGCATCTAATGTTAGGGATGGACCTGTTGGCATATCTGGGAGGGCTGAGAGACCTCTTGCTGCACTTAGTATCCACAGTGCTATGGCCCGAGAATGGGTTGATCAGGTAGCTGAGGCATTTGAATTTCTAGAGAACTTAATGTGCTCAGCACCTGCCAGAGAACAAAGGCCATGCATGGCACTTGCTGACGATGGGGTCTGCTTCCCTTTGCACGCCTTTATTTATGGGTTGCGGCTGACTATCCTTGTTCCCACTTAAAGAATTTTCCAGACAATGAGGATAGCCCCAACCCAATTAGATCCCAACGGCTAGAGGGCCATTCTTACAGCTGTTTTACTATGGGAGAATCAATTCAAGAGGGACATTACTCCTGCGGAGTTTTTCCATTTCTACCGCCCAAAGGAAAACTCCATCAAATTTGTGAGATACTATTATTTTTCTATCCGCGGTAGGGATGAGACCCTTTACTCTAGGAAGCCTACCAGTGTAAAGAAATGTAAGGGAAAATACTTCTACATTTCTGGAGAAGGGTGGGAGATCCACCCTGAAGAGAGTGAGAGGGAGAGATAATTTAGGATGCCGCGGCAATGGGGGTGTCCCTACAAACTAGGTTCTTTTTCAATATGAACGCGTCCCCTTTTTATAGTTTCATTCCACACTTCACTTTTGTACTAAACTCTGTATTTTTATGCAGTTCTTGATAATTTGCAGCTGAGTAAGTGGCAAGAGAAGAGAGATGGCAAGGCCGCAGTAGTTCCTGCTGAGCAGAAGAACTTCAGCACACTTATAACCTCTACCACTATTTTGAAGCGAGCTACTTCCCCAGCAAGTATATTCCCAAAGATATGGGTACTGAAGGTAATGATGTTATTTGATTTTTTGATTCTGCGGTAATTGTGGTCTCCGTTAGCAGTTTGATATTGACTTTACTTTATTTTTTCTCAGGTGAGGAGATTAGTGGATCTCGGTTAGTAGCTCAACTAGCTGAGATGGATGAGGACGCAGTGGTCCTCAATAACACTGCTAGGCATAGGAAAAGAAAAATAATCAAGTCCAAGGCTCCTACCGCAACTACCCCTAGTGGCCAAGTTGAACCTGCCTCACCCCAAAATCTATTTATGGATCAAACTACTGCTGTCGCGCCTTCACTCCATGTTGAGGAGTTGGCCCCTAATGAGAGGCCTGAGGGCACTTTCGATGATGATATTGGGGCTAACCTTGTCGCGGAGGGTCTGATGTCATCCTTATCTTATCAAGGTGTCCTTGGCACTTCGCTTGTAGAAGAGAGAAATTCTCCTCCCCCTCCATCAATAATGGTTATAAATGCCAATTTTCCATCTCCACAGAGAAGACGTCCTCGACCGCAACTGCGTAGGCCAGATCCTCAGTCCTCTTGGGACATAACTGCCCGTGCCATCCACGGGATTAGGAAGGCGATGGATGGAGCTGACTTATACCGGTTGGTAGTTAAGGACCATGAGGATGTGGAGTCTTACGCCCTCTACAGCCTTCTGAGGGTAAGTAATCACAGCTTTCCAATATTCTTTGTAGTTTCAATTTTATTTTCTAACTCTCAATACATTTACAGGCTACAGAAGTTGTGGCAACCCAAAAAATGCAGTATGAGGGTCTCTACAAACTTAAGGAGGCTACAGAGGTTGTTCACATAGCGGATCTGGAGAAGGCAAGAACTGAATCCTTTGAAGCTAGGAAGAAATCTTCTGTCGCGAAACTCCTGGCGGTTAAGATGAACCTTGAAGCTGCTTGCAGGGCTAAAGAGGAAGTTGAGGAGAATTTTAGGTTAGTCGTGGAGTCCCTAAAAGTTGCTCAAACTCAGGTTGTGGAGGCTACTAAGGTTGCGGAGTTTGCCAATAGCAAGTTGGGACTACTCCAGAAGAGCTATGTTAAATTGGAGACCAAAGCTGCCAATGATACTGACGCCCATACCGCAATAATAAAGAAGATGGAGGAAATCATTCTATGACCCTTACCAGAAACGATGAACAACATAGCAAAAGCCCTTAAATTAGTCATTGACCACACTGTAGCATCATATTAAGGTTTCGCGGACTTCTTCCTTATCAATAACAGAGCTTATATTCGAGGCTACCAAGAGCTGAGATATTGGGTAGCAAAGAACTTCCTAAACGTCGCGACTATAATTAAGTCTTGGATCATGGCGGATGCTGAGCATGATGCCTACGTGGCTGAGATGAAGGCTGCAACCGAGGAGCGGTCTAAGCTAAGGGAAAAAGCAGAGGTCGCGGCAGCAGAACAAGAGACTGAGGCAGTTGTGGATGAAGAAGATGGAAATGAAGAAGATGATGCAACTTCTTAGCCTCATTTCTAGGTTTTTGAACATTGGGGTTGTGTCCCTTTTTGCAAACTACTTTTTGTCATCAAGGCTGCAACTTATAAGCTGTGTAACTTTTAACACTAATTTTTGTTGAGTTTTTAGCCTTTAATCCTTTACATACATGACTGTTGACCCCTCTTAAACTTCCGCGACCCTTATTATAAAGGTCGCGGCCACTTTTGGAAATCAATGGTTTATGTATCTCATTTTCATGTTTTTTTCTTCTAATGCATTGATGCTTGAACTAATGCTTTTACATTTGAATTGCTTACTTGATTTAATGAACTTGTAGGACTAATACATTAAGGCCCCGACACCATAGTATAAATGGTTTCTTCACATAGGCTGTGGCCATATTTCTTCACCTTTGCTTTTTCACTTGTATTCTTGTATATTGATGCCACAAAAATTAGTTACCAAACTTGGGGATAGGCTACAGCCTATGAGGCTGCCTTCATTCATAACTGTCTTCACTACTAATCTATAGTTGCAGTCATTGAATATTATTGCGATCTTGAATGTTTGATGGTGGCTTCAATCTCTTCTTTTAATCAAATTTAGTGGGAATGCATCCATGGTACTTCTTGAATAGGGTTGCAGCACCTTTGCATGTTTGAATGCCCTAAGATGTAGCTTTATAATTGGATCCTAATCCAAATGTCGCTTGTTTTCTTGCTCAAGGCTGCGGCATGTTAACAATCCTAACTATCCTTATCTGCCATAACTTTTGAATGAATTCACTTAATGACTGCAGCCATATTGATAAGGGTGCGAAACCTTGCCAGCCCTTTAAGAGATGACAACATGCTGGGTTGAGGCCATCCTTCTATATCTCTGGCATGCTTCATGATCACAGCAACACAGCATCATTTAGTCACTTTGATTGCCTTTCACGACTTTCCTTTAGTCGCTTCAATTACCTTTCATGGCTTTCTTCTAGTCGCTTCAATTGGGTTACTATTATCCCCCCTCCCAGGCTAGCTATTATAAAGATTACCCAAGCTATGTTTGGATATATATAAAGCCTTCCCAGTCTATGATAGGATTATCCGAAGATAATTTAGTCTTTGGGCCTTTCAAATATAGGATTATCCATAGACAATTAAGTCTCCGGCCCCTACGGGCTATTTTTAGGCCTTCTCGGGCTAGATATTATGAAGCTTCCCCAAGATGTAATCAGATCACCAAGTTAATGATGTTTTTCGAGGGAGTAAACTCCATGGGCTAATGATGCATCCCGAAATATAATAATAGGCACTTGAAGCCCTTGGTTCTTATGACGCATCCCAAAAGCTAAGAACGGGCACTTGAAGCCCTTGGCTCTTATGACGCATCCAAAAAGCTAAGAATGAGCGTTGTTAGACCCCGTGGCTAATAACTCTTTCTGATAACTGCTTTCAAGAATGTAGCCATAATATGCTGGAATATAGTCTCTATGAGTGATGTTGCAAGCTAATTCAGATAGCTGCTCTCGATAGTTGCTTTCACCATTTTCAATTGTCACTTTTTTTGGCAATCTTGCATCCTGACGGGCGTTGTGGGGCCCGTTTAGATATTATTATTCACAATATAACATATTGTCTCAAATCGATATCTGTTTAAGACAAAATGGTCATTTATAAGATAAAATTTCATGAAAATGAGAATCAAAACATGGCACTATAAGAGTGATCTTGATTTCATATATATATATATATATATATATGACTTTGTAAGGACAATGAAAAGTTTAATTTAAAACAGCATAAGAAGGGTTTCACTGTGAAATGGAAATAGATGAAATGTAAAACATAAGAATGGAAAATGGGCATGTGGCCTGTTAAACAAGGTTGCATCTCTTAAAAATCTCTGAGGAACCTCTGCAGCATCCCTTACCCAATCAGCCTTTCAATTTCATCCTTCAGTGCATAGCATTGCTCAGTGTCATGGCCGTGGTCCTGATGGAATTTGCACCACTTGGCTTTGTTCCTTTTGTAGGGTGGAGCTTTAAGCTTCTCTGGCCACTTCAGCAACTTGTCCTGTTTTACGGACTCAAAGATGTCTTCAATTGGGAAGGCTAATAGAGTGTAAGCCCTAGAGCTTTCTCTCTCTTTTGCCTTCTCTGCTTTCCTTTTCTAGCTCCTGCTAACCTCTTCCGTGGATGGAACTTCTGGCACTACCGCAACAGCGAAGGCTGTTGAGGCAATTATCCTGGGTGCCGAACCCACGTTGGATAAGGATTCAGCCTCTAGAATGAGCACCCTCTGGGTCAAATAGTTGACTTGGGTTTGTAGTGAGCCATGACTGTTGTAGAGATGGTTGAGATGATTGTACAGATGCACAATCTCATCCTTCATTTATGTATTCTGGCTAGACTCTCCTTCCATTTTCTGTTTTATTAGTCTTTATAAAATATATAATCTAAGATATAACTAGAATAAGTGAGTAATCACATAAATATTGGGTTAACCAAGTAGTAAGTTGGGATGCATCATTTGCACTGCTGCATGGCATTATTATTGAGGATGCGGCCAGTGAAGCACATTGGTGTACTGTCGTGGACTTTGTATGACATTCACCAAGGTTGAGCTTGAGACCACCTGAGTTCGTTCCTTGATGTTTTAAAGCTTCTGTAATGCAACTGCACCAGTATAGGCCGCGGCTAGAAAGGCAATTGAACTGCCAGGTCGCATCTCCGTCTAGGCAGTAAAGGGAACAATCCCAAAATTAAAACCCTAAAATTGGGTTTTTCTCCCGAAACGCGTGGAGAGCATACCTACTATGGTCTATCCATGAGAGAATATCCTCTGGGTGCCCAAATAGTACAATTATAATAATGAACCCTAGATGATAGGCAAAGAACAACAAAATGGGGGTAAACATAATCGCTCATCTTTACGGGGCTAAAGCCCATCATGCTTTTCAGCATTGTCTAGGTGAGGCGATATCACAGGGGTATGTAAAAATGGATATAAGGTCATAAAAGGAGAGACCCGTAAACAGATCTGAACATCAGAAATACCCATTTAAGGATATAAATATGAAACAGAGCTCAAAAACCAAAATTTACTCATGAGACGATGATCCAAAGGATCCCCATGAACAAAATAAGGTGTTTAAGAACTCAAAACATAGAGAAACAAGATTGAAATATCTCGTTTCCCACAGATGGTACCAAATTGATGATACGAGAAATCGTCCACTTGACGTTCTCATATCAGTAAATCAAGAGTAAATGCATAATAAGCAAATAGAGCAAGTAAAGAAAGAGAGGGGACAAGATATAGAGTGATTCGGCCTCTAAAATAGGCCTACGTCCACTATGTTGTTCCATTCTCATTATATACGTTGCATAGTACATTATAATCAAGCCTAAAGAGGCATACAAGTATAAGAATAAAGGAGAGTACATTGTAGTAATGAGGATTCCGGTGTTCCGGAGAGGTGGCTGAGATGCCGACAAGTAGCCCCTAAGCTGTGTCCATTGGCATAGAGAGAATGTAACCAGCTCTAATCTTGTCACTGATGTAGGAAATTGGACCCACCTTTATCCCGAGGTGTTTACCTCTATTTATAGGCGTTGAATTGCTGGTAGGTGAAAAGGGGGTGCGGCCAGTTAATATGATAAGACTGGGGCCGCACCCTGTAGTAAGTCGGGCCGCGCCCTGTATCAAATAGGGGTCGTGCCCTTAGCATAGGGGTGCCGCACCCTGTGTACTGGGGGACCGCAGAAATAAGTCCTCAGCACTTGTTATTGTATACATTTCGCAGCAAGGTACTATATGTGTACTATCAATCAATTATTTTAATTTATCAATTTATCAATTTACTATATCTGTGCATAAACAACATTCAATAATATAGCAAGAATGACAAGGAAATGGAAAGAAATACAATACATAAAGTTTCCTTGTCCAACTTGTTCATGAAAGTGCGTCCCAACTCTTCCATAATTTTCAGCACTTGATCACACCAAAAAGAATAAAAAATAAACCTAAAAATTAATTCTAAAGCTAAACTATTTTTTTTTGGATTTTTCTAGAAATTTTTTTTGTACCTACTATCTACATAATATACACACCATTCCCTATTTTATGTCTCTCTCGTATGATATTTTGTGTTGTATCTGAGAGTGCCCCCTTTTAAAGTGGATTTCATCTCCTTTTTTAGAGTCCAACGATTTGATTTTAGAGGAGATATTGGTGGGATTTTATTTGGCTCCTACTTTGTGGGATATGGCAGGTATGAGCTGAAATCGATTAGGGTCAAAGGTAGGTTTTAAAAATGGGATTGAGAAGAATCGGGTTTGGTTGGGAGATGGGTCGAGTTCGGGTCAGTGCAGGTCCTAGTGCGACCGGGACTTCAGCAAGGTATCCGGGTTTCGGCAGGCCGAGCGGGATAGATAGGAAGAGCCGGAGTTGGCCTCGGGTTTGGGCAGCGTAGGTTTCGGGTTGTGGTCCGGGTTTATGGGAATCCGAGTTCAGGAGTGGTTTTGGGCGAGTTGGGTGGAGAGTGGTGTTGGATTTGGATGAGATGAGAGATGGAGGTGTGTGAGTTGGATGTTTAAATGGGTTTTGAGCTTTGTTAGCTATGTAGGAGAGAGAGGGTGTGTGGGTTGGATGTTAAAGATGGGTTTTGGTGGGATTGTGTGTGTGAGGGTGTATGGGTTACAAGGTGAAGGTGTGTGAGGTATTTGGTGTGTGTTAGTGTGTATAGCATTTAGAGTGTGAGTGGGTTTAATGTGTGTGTTTAAGTTGTAACCCTAAAAATAACACAACTAAAAAAATATAAAAGAAACAAAACTAAAAATCTAAAAATAAAATAAAGACTCAAATAAAAATATGAAACTAAAAAGAAATAAATATAAAAATAAAAATCTATTAAACTAAAAACTAAAATCCTAAAAATGTAAAATAAATTAAAAATAAATGAACTCCCAAAAACTAATCCTAATAGAATAAAATAAAATAAAAAACTAATAAAAATAAAAATAAAATATAAAAATATGCAAATAAATTCTAAAAATCCAAAATAAATCCAAAAATAAAACGACTCAAAATAAAAATCTAAAAAGGCACAAACTCAACACACACCAGGCTCGGGGTATGGACCGGACTCGGTCTAGTCTTTGATTTGGTTCAGGACAAGGTTCGGGACATCCTTTAGCATCATTTAACACTGCGACATTTAACACTGCAATTGCTGATTGACCTGCATATAGATAAATACGAACATAAGGCCATTTTTAATTAAAATGATCGACTAAAATACATCTATTCGGGGCTTAAATTAGATACTTTTTAGTGCTTATCACACCACCCCCAAACATAACATTGCTAGTCCTCGAGCAAAAATTAGAGAGAAAATAGAGATAAGTATCCAAAAGTGTGCCATTTTTGCGGGCACCGGTGATTGTACTTAGCATGTGCAACAAGCCGTTGAACCTATATGTTGCCCTACCGGACGAATGGTGTCTCGTGAGATTTTGCAGTAAATATACCCACAAAATTCAAACTTTTTATTGAGATGCAGTTTCAGATTTGACGATGAAATGATATACAACCCAACTTAAAAGGAAGTCAAGGAACACCATATTCAACTATCAAAATAAGATATGAAATTACTTAATACCAAAGACATTAATCCATACTAAAACTCATCATGTGTTAATGTGAAATAATCTTAAGTGTCATTAGAGTAATTACTAGATTGCCTCTATATGATCAATGCTTTCACTTCAATTCTCACTCGATATATCTCTCTGAATCGAACTCCCTGAGAATTGGGTAAGTGTATCTCTTTAGTGTGTGAGGAGGTGAGTAATTGTAATCAAGTTCAAACGTATCACACACTTTATAGAAAATAACGTATACATGAAAGAAAATCTTATCTCATGAAGTAATTTTAACCACTATGTCGAGAATTTCGAGTTATTCACCATATAGTCTTCTCATTTGCCCGAACACTTTACCAAGGGTGAAAATGGGGTTTATGTAAGGCATAAAGGGAAAATCGAGAAGATAGTGTAGGATTTATTTGAGAAGAGTGAAACATACTTTGACTGACTAATGTCTTCATCTTTTGAATTTGTGATCATAAGCTTTCTTTTTTCTTCTTTTCTATTTTTTTATTGCGATGCATATTTCTTTTCGTAACACAAATGAAGAGAGTTTACATTGATAATTTCAAACACTCTTTTTCTCAAAAATTATGGTGGTGATGGAAAATGATATGTGAATGGTATCTGGGACATATATGGGTAAGGAAAACAAGGGATGATAATAGGAGTGAATGGTAAAAATGGTAAGTGTATGGAAAATTCGGTTTAGTGCTCGGGACAAACTACAAGACACATGTTTCTTACAACTCGAAAGTAATGCCATTCTCAGTGATTAAGCCAAATTTAAAAAAA
Source organism: Sambucus nigra (assembly GCA_949130495.1). Lineage (NCBI taxonomy): Eukaryota > Viridiplantae > Streptophyta > Magnoliopsida > Dipsacales > Adoxaceae > Sambucus > Sambucus nigra. The sequence continues at coordinate 25,535,083 of OX422220.1, forward strand.
CAATAATGAGATCATGCAATGAGTAAGTGTGGTACCCAAAGGCAGTTGAGTCAACTTGTGACTCTAAGATACATAAAAACCCTCAAAAAGATGAAAAGCTCAAATCTCACGAGTTTAAGTCGCCACTAGTGATATTTTAAAGATCTATTGAGAATATAATTATGTGACACCCCGCCTAATTAAATACCGGGCGATCACTCCTTTATTAAATTAAATCAAGGTTAACAGGTGGTTCATTCTCAGCATCACTGTCGATAAAAATAAATTTTCTAATTTAACACCCTAAATAATTAAGCTAAGTGTCAAAAACATTTTTCATACAAACTTTCCAAATTTTAATTAAAGAAAAGATTTATTTATATAAAACAACATTTCTACAATTAAGAATCACACCACGATGAACTAAATAATAACATACATTCGTCAATCGAATGTCAACATAATAAAACTAAAATCACAAGTCCATACTGAAATAAATCCCAAAGAACAATACTGGAAATGACTGAAATATAAATGTCCCAACAACAAATGAAATGATAAAAAGGGCGACACGTGCCCAATAAATGAGAGTACTAGGAGTGGAGTCAATAACAGAAGCCGTCTACTCAAGTGACCTGCAACTCCCACCTAAGTTGCAGCTCGTTCTTCTCAAGGGATCCTAAGCAAGACGCCCATGTGGCTGGGCACCTGAAAATATACATATATATACAAGAGATAGAGAGAGAGAGAAAAAAAGGAACGGGTCAGAGCCCGAAAGTGTGTTTGATTTTAAAATACGTTAAGCAAGTATTTAAATTGATACAGACCAATGCAACAACATATTAGTGCGTCTCTCTCTTGAGAAATACTCACCTCTCTTCTAATGTGCACACCTATCGCACTAACCTTCCCAACGGTTTGTTTTAGCATCTATCATACTAGTCTTTCTAAAAGCTTTAACTTAACTTAGATTACTCGTAAGATTTATAATACACGATTTCCACTTTAAAAGATGTTCCAACAAGTAGCCAAAATTCTCTATTTTTAACTTCATAAAAATAATAAAGTTCCCGTGACATTTTATACTTTCTCAAAACAAGTATTTAATAATTTGAGTCAACAACCATGTTCTACTTATCAAATCTTAGTAGACAGTTTCAGATATCAATATCACATATATATATTAACTACTCGTATAATATATATATATAAGCACCCCGAATAAGACTATGGTGCGTGCATACTTCCACTATCCAAAGCCCCATATCACTCACATAAAGGGGAATACATTCGGAATCACTCTCGAATTGTATTAACATAAATACACAAACAATATTGAGGCGAAGCATAGATTCCAAGTCTCTAAGAGGGTAGCACATACCGGCGTCTCTTAGGACCGTCTGAACTATCACATCGGTAGCCTGTACCAAGGACATCTATCTTCTAGGGTACAAGTCAATATCCCCCATAAAGGTCCCATCGAGATAAGACTTGTCCCAGCGCGGAAACCTCAGGGATAGCAAGTAGCGTGGGTATGATTTTCACATGCATATAATATATGTACACACAATCATATAAATATACCACTTTATCGAATTAATATAGGTTCTTCTCATCACCCGTAATTATACCATTTATCCTTAATTACACAGTTATGGAATTACGTAAAAGGTTTTATTCCTAACCTTAACTAGAAGGGTTTTCTCACTTATTATCTAACACTCCTGGATTACATCCTCACAAATCTGAAATTCAGTAAGTGACTTTATTAGATTCCAACGTAACTCTCTTACGTACCTCACCCTTTAAATTCATAAATCTACCAACCTAAAGTAAATATCCCATAAATACCATTTTCGTTGAAGATTAAAGGTTCTAACATTTATCCATATACCCTACTGGTCCTCAATGTCTCCCAAATCATTTTATTTAGAATGCCCAAAGATAATTTCACGATAAACTTACGTTAACTATTAAACAAGGGAAATAGGAGTCTGCCAGGAGGGGTCGATCGATCGAAGCTTGGGGCTCAATCGATCGAACCTTTGATCGATCGATGCTCTAGGCTCGATCGATCGATCAAGCAGGTCTGGGTAAAAATTCTGCAGAATTGCAGTTACGGGATTCATCAAAATTCTTCATCAAATTCCATATTTTTCAACACTAATCGACCCACAAATTCTACTACTAACATAATAACATAATTCCAGATGTTTTTAACGTTCAGCATGCGTGTATTCATCATTAAACATGGTTAAACAACCCAAAATCTCATCTAATCATCAAGAACCCTAAAGTTTTCATAACTATGATTCAATTCAGTTTTTCTCCAGAATTTCTTCCTAATATAACATCAAAATTCGTGGGTGATACATCTATAACATCAAGAGTTTCCAGCATAAGGTTTAATCTTCTCTACATGCAATTTCCTATCAAAGTTTGGGGTTTTCTTACATGGATTACATTCCTAATTAATCCTAAACTAATATGAACATTGTACTAACGAAATACGCAAGTTAAACAATTGCCTGGGATTTTCAGAAGTCTGATTTCCTGTGGATTATGGTGTGGTTGCGTTCTCCTCCTCGCGATCTACGCGTTGGTGGTGACGGCGGTGCAAACGGTGGTGTTTCGGCCTTGAATCTCCTTGAAAGGTCTCTCCTCTCCTCTCCAATGGCCGTTCTAGGGTTCTGAATGTTCTAACCCTAAATGGCTAACCTAACCAGCTGATAAAGGCTGCTAAAATTCGTGGGTTTAATTACCCTATTTTGTAAAATGACCGAAATGCCCTCCCGGGTCACTAATTAGGCCTAAAAACACCCCGAGACCCGAACTAAATCTCCGGGTACACTTTTCTGACTATCTCAACCCTTCCGGACGCGTTGGCGCACTCAAAACGACCATACGGACAACTTATAAAATATTCACTTTTTATTTAACACAATTAGTCCCGACGTGACACGGGCACGTCCCGACTTAAATTTCTGAAATAGTCATTTAATTCACTTATGACATTCAATATAACCAATATAATATATTACTATGCTCATTAGTAATATTCAACAAGTTTCCCATAATTACTAACTCTAGTCACGTTAATAATTATAACATAATTAATTTTCGAATTTTTATTAAATAACAGTCACATTAAATTTAATAAATCCCCAAATTAAATATAGCATAAAAATACGGGGTATTACATACTTCCCCCCTAATAATGGAATTTCGTCCCGAAATTCGGAAAATAAGGCATACCTGGTAAAAACAACTCTGGGTATCTCTCGTGCATATCTGCCTCACGCTCCCAAGTAGATTCCTTCACATTATGATGCTCCCACTGGACTCGTACAAGTGGAACTACTTTCGACCTCAATCTCCTCTCACTATAGTCTAGAATAGCCACTGGTCTCTCCTCGTAAGAGCTATCAGACTGTAAGTCTATCTCGTCTATCGCAATGTGAGTATGGGCCATATCATCCCGAAGATATCGTCTCAACGACGAGATGTGGAATACATCGTGGATGCGATGTAAATGTTCTGGCAATCCCAACCTGTATGCTACTGGACCAATCCTCTCGATGATGGGAAATGGTCCTACGTACCTCGGAGCCAACTTCCCCTTCTTCCCGAACCTCATCACTCCCTTCATAGGAGATACACGCAACAACACTTGATCTCCCACATTAAACTCCCGAAAAAACAGTTTCGCATCGGCGTAGCTCTTCTGCCTGTCTTGGGCTACCCGAATACGACTCCTGATTATCTCAATCCTCGCGGAGGTCTCTTGAATCACTTCTGGTCCAAGCAACTTGTTGTCCCCCACCTCGAGCCAACAAGTTGGAGAACGACAAGGCATGCCATACAAAGCCTCAAATGGAGCCACGCCAATCGTAAACTGATAGGCGTTATTATAAGCAAACTCTACCAGTGGAAGGTGTGGCTCCCAACCTCCTCCGAAATCGAGAACACACATGCGTAGCATATCTTCCAACATCTGATTAGTACGCTCTGTCTGTCCATCTGTCTGTGGGTGGTAAGCTGAACTCAGTCTCAACTCTGTACCCATAGCTTCCTGAAAACTTTCCCAGAAACGTGACACAAAAATCTTGTCTCTATCTGACACAATATTCAGGGGCACCCCATGTAATCTGACAATCTCAGCGATGAACAACTGGGCATACTGACCCGTGGTATAATCTATCCTCACTGGCAGAAAATGAGCCACCTTGGTCAAACGGTCTACAATCACCCAGATAGAATCGTGGCCCCGCTGTGATGTAGGCAACCCTGTAATGAAATCCATGGAAATAATTTCCCACTTCCACGCGGGTACTTCCAACGGCTAAAGTAATCGTGATGGTTTCGGGTGGTCCACCTTCACCAGCTAGCAGGTAGGACATTTGGACACAAACTCAGCAATGTCCTTCTTCATCCCACTCCACCAGTACTGTCGTCTCATGTCCTGGTACATCTTATCACCTCCCGGATGTACTGCAAATCGGGACCCGTGAGAATGTGTCATCATTTCATGACGTAACTCCACTCCTTCTGGAACCACTAATCTCCCATTAAACCGCAAACCTCCATCAGAACTAACAGAATAGGACTCAGCACCCTCGGCTAGAAGTCGCACAATCTGCTCCTGACAAAACGGGTCTGTGGTATGTGCCTGTATCACCCTCGTAACAATCTCGGGTGTGACTGTCATCACGGATATGAAAGAACATGCTACTGCATCTTGGTGAACCAACTCCTTCCACTTTGCTTTCCAGATGTCCGCTACATCGTCTACCGGTCTACGGCTCAACGCATCAGCAACTACGTTGGCCTTCCCCGGATGATACTGTATATCGAACTGGTAATCTTTCACAAACTCTAACCACCTGCGCTGACGCATATTCAGCTCTCGCTGAGTGAACAGGTACTGCAGTGACTTATGGTCTGTGAACAAACGGAATTTCTCGCCCAATAAGTAGTGCCTCTAAATTCTCAATGCAAAGACGACCGCTGCTAACTCCAGGTCGTGGGTGGGGTAATTCTTCTCATGCGGCTTAAGCTTGCGGGAAGCAAAAACTATAGCCTCTCTTCCTGCTAAAGTACTCCCCCAAGTCCCCGTAAGGACGCATCGGTGTAAACCAGGTACTCTACACCCGGCTTCGGTAAAGCAAGGACTGGTGCTGAAGTAAACTTGTCCTTCAGCTCGTCGAAAGCCAACTGACAAGCGTCATCCCAAACATATGGTACCCCCTTGCGAGTCAGATTCGTCAATGGACCCGCTATTTTGGAGAATCCCCGAATGAATCTCTTGTAGTATCCGGCTAACCCCAAGAAACTACGCACTTCCGTCGATGTCGTGGGCTGTCCCCACTCCCTCACCGCTGACACTTTGCTCGGGTCAACTGCTATCCCCTGCTCAGAAACAACATGGCCCAAGAATTGTACCTCTCGCAACCAGAATCCACACTTCTCGTACTTAGCATACAACTGATGCTCTCGTAGAGTCTGAAGAACCTGCCTCAAGTGCTCGGCATGCTCCTCCTCGGAGTGTGAATATATCAAGATATCATCTATGAAGACGATGACGAACTGATCCAAGAACTCTCTGAATACTCGGTTCATCAAGTCCATGAACACGGGTGGAGCATTAGTGAGGCCAAACGGCATCACTCTGAACTCATAAGACCCATATCTCGTCAAGAATGCAGTCTTTGAAACATCCTGCTCCCTAATACGTAGCTGATGGTACCCCGACCTCAGATCTATCTTTGAAAAGAAATTCCCTCCCCTCAACTGGTCGAACAGATCATCGATTCGAGGCAACGGATACTTATTCCATATCGTGACCTTGTTCAATTCCCGGTAGTCCACACACAACCTCAGTGAACCATCTCTCTTCTTCACAAACAAAACTGGAGCGCCCCAAGGTGAGGTACTTCTGCGAATGAAGCCCTGACCTAACAGCTGCTCGATCTGATCTCGTAGCTCTCGCATCTCTGCCGGAGCCATACGGTCGGTGCGCGTGCTATAGGCCTCGTATCCGGCAATAAATCTATAACGAAGTCTATCTCACGACTGGGCGGTAGGCCTGGTATCTCCTGAAACACATCGGAATACTCCCTAACAACTGGGATCGAATCCAAAGGAATCACAACCTCCTTAGAGGTATCCTCCTCTATGTAATATAAATGAGCGGTCGAACCTCCCTCTGGGCGAGGCATCGCCACTATAAACATCTCTTGCCCCGGAATGGCAAAAACAATGCTCCCACCGAAGCAATCAATCATGGCTCTATAAGCTGCGAGCCAATCCATACCGATAATCACATCGTGCTCATGCATGTCTAAAACTAACATGTCTGCAGGTAATACCAGACTACCGATCTCTATCCCCACTCCTCGGCATATAAAGAAAATAAGTGACCCACTCCCCAATGGTGAGTCTACACACATCACTGTGCTCTCTGCTATGGATAACAACCCTAAGGTCTTCGCAAAATGCGTAGCTATAAAACAATGCGTGGCCCCCGTATCAAATAAAACCCGACCCATAGTACCATGGATAGGAAACGTACCCTCAATCGCGGGTGGTGCCTGTGGAGCTGCTGCCTGGTGGACGTTTTAGACACGTCCATACTGTAATTGCCCCTGTTGCACTGGAGCTGCTGGAATGGCTGGTAGGGCTGGCACCTGGGCTGGAGCTGGAAGGGCAGGTGGAAAGAGTGGTCTCTGCGGCTCATTACGGGCTCCCTGCTGCTGTGGGGCCCTATCGCCCTCTGGGAAACCCTGGCGCCTATGGCCATGTTTACCGCACCCAAAACATCTACCTTTGAAGTTACCGCCCCTCTGACCCTGTTGTCCACGGCCCTGCTGTCCGTTACCTCCACGCCACTGGCCCTGTTGGCCCTGATGTGCACGTTGTTGGCCTTGCTGGCCCTGCTGTTGTCCCTGCGGTCGGTGTTGGCCCTGCTGGCCCTGCTGATTTGGCTGGCCCTGATGGCCCTGCCTGGAACCCCCGAATCCCTGCCTAGAATCTCCTGAACGGAATCTCTTAGCAGGGTCCCCCTGATGGGAACTCTGCTCGTGTTGACGAGTCTGCCCATGAGTTAGTGCCCCACCGGCACTATTACCCCCGGTCCTGCCCTACTGGTTGGACTCTCCTGCTCTCTTGCTTCCCTGAAGATGGAAGCGGTGATCCTGGCAATGTAGTAACGCTGCATTGAGTACGTCAGTGAAAGTACTCAGGGATAGATTTCCAATAAGGTGCTGACGGATCCTCCAAGCTAACCCGTCGACAAACAGCAAAATCTTCTTGCTCTCAGTGGGTGCCTCATCCGGCACAATAGTGAGAAGTCTCATGAAATCCTCATCATACTCAGCTACAGTAAGGTTCTCCTGCTTCAGATTTAGTAATTTTCGCCTCATCTCAGTCTGCACTGCGGGTGGAAAGTACTTGCGGTCAAACCGCTCCCAGAATAACTGAATAGGGATCGTGTCCCTCTCCTCCAAAGTAGTAGTGGACTCCCACCACTGTAATACAGCTCCCACCAATTTAAAGGAAGCCAATAACTACTTTTGCACGTCAGTGCACTCATACATACTAACTGTAACAATATCGGAGCTACCAGAAAACTCAGGGGGATGCGCTTTCTCAAAAGCATCCCGAACCCTCTCCCATGCGGATGGAAGTTGTGCTGGTCCTGGCGCCACTGCCTGAACCAGGGGTGGAGCCTGCTGAATCACCGCTATCGCCGCATTCACCGCCTGAGCAACAATGGCGGCTACTTCATTCGCATTCATTATGCCTGGTGCCGGAGCTGCTGGCTGCTCGGCTTGGGCACGCCTATCTTTCGGAGCACGTCTCGGAGGCATCTGAAACGTGAACAAGTTTATTAGTCTACAGTTATCAACAAATCTCGAATAGCTGAAGACTTAAACGTGAAAGCAAGAATACAACAGTCCTAAAAATAGGGCTCTATAGCAATAACGTTAAGCTGAAAGCGAAATAAGCCGTACAGATCCTATGGACACTAGAACCTGATGCTCTGATACCACCTGTGACACCCCGCCTAATTAAATACCGGGCAATCACTCCTTTATTAAATTAAATCAAGGTTTACAGTTGGTTCATTCTCAGCATCACTGTCGATAAAAATAAATTTTCCAATTTAACACCCTAAATAATTAAGCTAAGTGTCAAAAACATTTTTCATACAAACTTTCCAAATTTTAATTAAAGAAAAGATTTATTTATATAAAACAACATTTCTACAATTAAAAATCACACCACGATGAACTAAATAATAACATACATTCGTCAATCGAATGTCAACATAATAAAACTAAAATCACAAGTCCATACTGAAATAAATCCCAAAGAACAATACTGGAAATAACTGAAATATAAATGTCCCAACAACAAATGAAATGATAAAAAGGGCGACACGTGCCCAATAAATGAGAGTACTAGGAGTGGAGTCAATAACAGAAGCCGTCTACTCAAGTGACCTGCAACTCCAACCTAAGCTGCAGCTCGTTCTTCTCAAGGGATCCTAAGCAAGACGCCCCTGTGGCTGGGCTCCTGAAAATATACATATATATACAAGAGAGAGAGAAAAAAAAAGGAACGGGTCAGAGCCCGAAAGTGTGTTTGATTTTAAAATACGTTAAGCAAGTATTTAAATTGATACAGGCCAATGCAACAACATATTAGTGCGTCTCTCTCTTGAGAAATACTCACCTCTCTTCTAATGTGCACACCTATCGCACTAACCTTCCCAACGGTTTGTTTTAGCATCTATCATACTAGTCTTTCTAAAAGCTTTAACTTAACTTAGATTACTCGTAAGATTTATAATACACGATTTCCACTTTAAAAGATGTTCCAACAAGTAGCCAAAATTCTCTATTTTTAACTTCATAAAAATAATAAAGTTCCCGTGACATTTTATACTTTCTCGAAACAAGTATTTAATAATTTGAGTCAACAACCATGTTCTACTTATCAAATCTCAGTAGACAGTTTCAGATATCAATATCACATATATATATTAACTACTCGAATAATATATATATATAAGCACCCCGAATAAGACTATGGTGCGTGCATACTTCCACTATCCAAAGCCCCATATCACTCACATAAAGGGGAATACATTCGGAATCACTCTCGAATTGTATTAACATAAATACACAAACAATATTGAGGCGAAGCATAGATTCCAAGTCTCTAAGAGGGTAGCACATACCGGCGTCTCTTAGGACCGTCTGAACTATCACATCGGTAGCCTGTACCAAGGACATCTATCTTCTAGGGTACAAGTCAATATCCCCCATAAAGGTCCCATCGAGATAAGACTTGTCCCAGCGCGGAAACCTCAGGGATAGCAAGTAGCGTGGGTATGATTTTCACATGCATATAATATATGTACACACAATCATATAAATATACCACTTTATCGAATTAATATAGGTTCTTCTCATCACCCGTAATTATACCATTTATCCTTAATTACACAGTTATGGAATTACGTAAAAGGTTTTATTCCTAACCTTAACTAGAAGGGTTTTCTCACTTATTATCTAACACTCCTGGATTACATCCTCACAAATCTGAAATTCAGTAAGTGACTTTATTAGATTCCAACGTAACTCTCTTACGTACCTCACCCTTTAAATTCATAAATCTACCAACCTAAAGTAAATATCCCATAAATACCATTTTCGTTGAAGATTAAAGGTTCTAACATTTATCCATATACCCTACTGGTCCTCAATGTCTCCCAAATCATTTTATTTAGAATGCCCAAAGATAATTTCACGATAAACTTACATTAACTATTAAACAAGGGAAATAGGAGTCTGCCAGGAGGGGTCGATCGATCGAAGCTTGGGGCTCAATCGATCGAACCTTCGATCGATCGATGCTCTAGGCTCGATCGATCGATCAAGCAGGTCTGGGTAAAAATTCTGCAGAATTGCAGTTACGGGATTCATCAAAATTCTTCATCAAATTCCATATTTTTCAACACTAATCGACCCACAAATTCTATTACTAACATAATAACATAATTCCAGATGTTTTTAACGTTCAGCATGCGTGTATTCATCATTAAACATGGTTAAACAACCCAAAATCTCATCTAATCATCAAGAACCCTAAAGTTTTCATAACTATGATTCAATTCAGTTTTTCTCCAGAATTTCTTCCTAATATAACATCAAAATTCGTGGGTGATACATCTATAACATCAAGAGTTTCCAGCATAAGGTTTAATCTTCTCTACATGCAATTTCCTATCAAAGTTTGGGGTTTTCTTACATGGATTACATTCCTAATTAATCCTAAACTAATATGAACATTGTACTAACGAAATACGCAAGTTAAACAATTGCCTGGGATTTTCAGAAGTCTGATTTCCTGTGGATTATGGTGTGGTTGCGTTCTCCTCCTCGCGATCTACGCGTTGGTGGTGACGGCGGTGCAAACGGTGGTGTTTCGGCCTTGAATCTCCTTGAAAGGTCTCTCCTCTCCTCTCCAATGGCCGTTCTAGGGTTCTGAATGTTCTAACCCTAAATGGCTAACCTAACCAGCTGATAAAGGCTGCTAAAATTCGTGGGTTTAATTACCCTATTTTGTAAAATGACCGAAATGCCCTCCCGGGTCACTAATTAGGCCTAAAAACACCCCGAGACCCGAACTAAACCCCCGGGTACACTTTTCTGACTATCTCAACCCTTCCGGACGCGTTGGCGCACTCAAAACGACCATACGGACAACTTATAAAATATTCACTTTTTATTTAACACAATTAGTCCCGACGTGACACGGGCACGTCCCGACTTAAATTTCTGAAATAGTCATTTAATTCACTTATGACATTCAATATAACCAATATAATATATTACTATGATCATTAGTAATATTCAACAAGTTTCCCATAATTACTAACTCTAGTCACGTTAATAATTATAACATAATTAATTTCTGGATTTTTATTAAATAACAGTCACATTAAATTTAATAAATCCCCAAATTAAATATAGCATAAAAATACGGGGTATTTCAAATTACTCTTTAACTTTTGATTGTAAAAGTGATAGTGAAATTTGCTGAGTCTAGCAATTCATGGTGCAAGTACGCTTTTAAGACGCATTAATTAATTTAAGGTTAAAAGCGTAATTTTTTGGGTCAAACACGGGTATTCCGAAATTTCTAAAAGAGGGATGATAAATAATTCATGTCATAAAATTTATTTTTAACTGCACCAAAAATTTAAAATCACTTGTTCAAAAGAGGCACAATTTTGATAAATTTCCCACCCCCAAACAAAAGAGAACATCGTCCTCGATGTTTAAAACTATATATAAAAATAAAAATCACAAGGGAGGAAAGATATTACCATAATGAACTGCTTAATGAAATTATACCGCATGGTGGGGAAAAGATAAAACCTGATGAAGAAATGCGAAATAAAAATATGTACAAGTCTATAAAGCATGTGAAAATCATTGGGCGATGTCAAACACCACCCCCAAACAGGATAAGACTCATACGAAGAAACAATGAACAACGGGCGGCCTCCTGGTAGCGCTAAATTTAACGTCTTCATCCAGATCGAACGAAACTCACCCTAAAGATAAGAACTATGAAAGCACGGGGTGGCAAAAAAATTAGGTGATGAGAATCACCCCCAAACAATACTGAAGTGTCAGTCTTGTTGGATAAAGGCTAAAAGAGGTCAATGCACTTGTATAGAAAATTGCATCACTCGATGAAAAACATCGGTGGACCATGGGTGGTGGGTATCAGGGTAAGGATGAGAAAGGCAGGGGAGAATAAGCATCGATCACTGGCCTTATTGAGCCGAAAGGTGGGGAGAACAAGGGACATATAAGCATGGTGCTCAAGTTGGTGAGGTAGGTGAAATGGTGGGAAAAGTGGAATGGGTTGGGTCTCATAAAAATCACACGATCGTTCTATAAATAGGCGATGATAATGGTCGCGCCGTGACACACCAAGGAGCTGTCTATGGGAAAAATGAACGCTACAAGAGAGTGGCGGGCATAGATTAACAAGATCTGTGTCACGGTGGAGAGTAGAACCAATACGCACAGGGATGGTGGGGTCGATAAAAAATGCACGAATGGGAACGTGGAGCACTAAGGTGGAGGGTGGGTTTAGGTGAGGACCTAAATGCTTAGATGTGAAAAGGGAACATATAATATCAAGGTCCAAATTAAGTGGTGGGGTGGTATGGACAGTGTGTGGGTCGGGTGGGAAAAGGGGTGGGGGAAGATGATCAAACTCACGACTAGGAGAAACACAATCCTCATAAGGATCATAATGAACCTCAAGGGAACTCGTAGGAGGAGATGTGAAATTGAATGAGGGAGTGATCAACTTAGCCATCCAAAAATCACCATCCGAAGTGGTGGAAAAATCTAGCGAGGCTTCCAAATCTGAGATAGATGAATCAACATTAATATCTTACTCAACGGGAGCCAAGCATGGTGGGACAAGTTCTATAGCCAGAGAGGTGGAAACCATCTCGGATTCAATCGCAAGACAGTGAGAAGCACTCGCAGTCGGAGCTAAACTATAAGGAAATGGTTCCTCAGGAATACACAGGGGAGGATCAAAAGATGTAGACTCGGGCATAAATATGGAAGCTGTGGAAGGGGAAAGGTGAACCTCAATTGTGGGTTCGAAAAGATAGGGCGTTGTGGTATCAGTCTCACAATGAATGGATATGTCAACATAATTGTCAAATTGTGTCCCGGACCACTGGGTGGTCTTAACATCGAGATTCTCAGGAAGATAGGGTTGGTCGCACTCAAAATCCGTGTCACAAGTCGACACATCAGCACTACACGTGGGGGCAACAACTGGTCGACTTGAGGTGAAATCTGACTCATGTGCACACTCAAATGTAGTAAGCCTATGTTCAAGCCATTGAAGGACTTATTTTTTAGATTTAAGAGTGTGTGCGAACTTTTGTAAGAGGCTCTCGAGTGCAGATGTGCAAGGTGATGGGGAGATGTCAGTAGGTGAAAGTGGTGGGTGAGGTGGACACAACTCGCTAGAAACACTAAGATGTGGAGAATACTAACATAAAGTATGGGTAATGGGGTCAAGTTGGTCATACACGGGAGAAGCATCTCCGTGAGAGACAAAAGGTTAATCAGCACGAAGAGCATAGTAAGGGGATTGATGGGTATGAGGTGCATGAGGTGGCGATGACAACTGATTGAAACCATAAGGATCCATAATATGGTGCTGGGATTCATATTTCATGGAAGGGTGATCAGGCCTCCATGAATAGCTTGGGTACTCATTCCCTTCGTCAATGGATAGGTCGTGATAATATGGCGAGGGTGGTTCCGAAACAGTGTCATATGGAAACACTTGGGCTATGGTGGGTCCAAATGGAGTGAAAATAAATGGACACTCATGGGATAAGTGATCAACCAGAAAGCAGTGTGTGCACGGCGAAGCATAGGATGGGCTGACACTCATTACCGGCAGCGGTGTAAAATGAGATGTGTGCGTGGACGACACATGAGTATCAACAGTGGGCGATTGAGAGTTAAAGCCATGAATTAATGAATGGAGGTGCGATTCGGGCTTAACATCAAACAATGGAAAATGGGAAAAGTACTCCCGTAAAGGACGTTCGTCAGCCATGACGAGAGAAATATTTTTGTGTTTTTAAATATTTTTCAAAAGAAAAGAAAATATTTTTGTAATTTTTAAAAATAAGAAAAGGAAAATATTTTTGGAATACGAAAAAAAATCATTTTGGGATTTTTCAAAAAAATGGAGAAAATGGACTCTTGATTTGGACGAACAAACTAAAAACGACTATCGAAATAATTGAATTGGACACATATAAGTAAGGAAAAATCCTAATGAGCATGTAGCCAATTATTATATGCAAAATTAGTGAAAGGGATAGTCAAATTTTAATTAAGTCCGTGGGTGACAAAAAGTACGGAATTTATCTTTGTGATCGTCTGTTGCAAAAATGTGTTCCTATTGGGCTAGCTAGTTGATTGATTTTAAATTTAATGATAGCTAGGGTAGCACACAATGGATAAGAGAGTGAGTCGGGTGATGAAATCCCTTCTCATTTTAATGATCGAGTCTAGGTCTTAGGTAAATTAATTCATCAAACCATTCAATTTAAGTGCGATGCAGAAATTAAAAGTACACAGGAGGAATTAATCACACAAAAATGAACTTGCTTGCAGGAGATTCGTGAGGGATAAAGAAATGTACCTCCCACGATTTTTACACACGTGGAGTGAAGACCGAGTTGAGTCGATCGGGGGGAGATCTCGCTTATCTCAGTCATCCCCGAGAGTCCTACCAACCCAAAGTAGAGAGGCTTCAAAAATCCTCGCCTTGTACGCCCTCTCTCTACCTTGTCCGGTTTTCCTTTTTTCTTTTTTTTGGAAAAATTATTAAAAAATAATCTGGTGTCAAAATTGACCCCAAATAAATACATAATCTTTAAAAATCCTATACAACCAGTCTAAGGAGGAGGGAGAAGGAATGTCTATGAGTAAAAAGAAAAAATAGAAAAATAAATAAATAAATTACAAGTCTTCAATTGCTTCCAGGCCAAGAAAGCGACGACGGCGCCATTTGATAAGAAGCTTTTTTGCGTATATCGTTGTTGTCCAAAGCCACTCTCAAAATTCCTTGAGTACCTACAAAAGTTATTTAAAAATAACTCGGATTGCGGTAAGTACGGGTATCAATCCAACTTCTAAGGTGAAACAATTAATGTGAAAACTTGCAAACCAATTTTTTTTTTATTTTTTCAAAAAAAAAAATATATATATATATATATATATAAAAGAATTTCAAGGGAAAAATTAACTACTAAATGCTAACACTATAAAATGACTAAATAATGAAAAAGAATGTGCAACCGAGTGAAATAATGTGAGAGGGTCAAGAGATGAGATTACACTGCATAATCAATTATTTTAATTTCTCAATTTATTAATGTGAAATATTTCGAGATGATATTGAATCAATAATCTAACTCTCATTAAAAATTAAAAATTTAATAAAATCTTTTTCAAAAAATTAATTTAAAAATGTCACACAATGAAATATTAAGAATCATATGATTTTCAGAAAATTACCCGCTAGGATCAATTTAATGAAAACAATATAAGTCCTCAAATTTCAATACCGAATTAATATTCAAATATCGAAAAATCCTATCTCTTGTTCGATTCCTAAATTCAAACATTAATTTGTTCAATTAATTTACTAACTCTCGTTACATAAATTAATTTGTGACAGTTAAAAATAATTTTCCTAGAATTATAGCATTAATGAAAATGATTAATTAAACTAACATCATTTGCAGTGCATCCCACCCCTTGAACGGGGTGTTTAGCCAAACATTCTCATGTGTGCATAAACAACATTCAATAATATAGCAAGAATGAAAAGGAAATGGAAAGAAATGCAATATGCAAAGTTTCCTTATCCAACTTGTTCATGAAAGTGCGCCCCAACTCTTCCACAGTGATCACACCAAAAAGAATAAAAAACAAACCTAAAAATTTATTCTAAAGGTGAACTAATTTTTTTATGATTTTGTGGAAAAAAAATTTGTACCTATTATGTACATAATATACACATTGTTCCCTATTTTTTGTCTCTCTCGTCAGATATTTTGTGTTGTATCTGAGAGTGTCCCCTTTTAAAGTGGCTTTCATCTCTTTTTTTAGAGTCCCACGATTTGATTTTAGAGGAGATATTGGTGGGATTTTATTTCGCTTGTATTTGGCTCCTACTTTTGTGGGATATGGCAGGTATGAGCTGAAATCGATTAGGGTCAGAGGTGGGTTTTAAAAATGGGATTGAGGAGAATCGGGTTTGGTTAGGAGATGGGTCGAGTTCGGGTCAGTGCAGGTCTGAGTGCGACTGGGGCTTCAGCAAGGTATCCGAATTTTGACGGGTTGGGGCGGGATAGATAGGTAGTGCCGGAGTTGGCCTCGGGTTTGGGTGTTGAAGCTATTTGGGTTTAGGCAACGCAGGTTTTGGGTTGTGTTCTAGGTTCGTGGGAATCCGGGTTCAGGCGTGGTTTGGGCGAGTTGGGTGGAGAGTGGTGTTGGGTTTGGATGAGAGGAGAGATGGAGGTGTGTGAGATGGATGTTCAAATGGGTTTTGAGCTTTGTTGGCTATGGAGGAGAGAGAGAGAATGTGTGCATTGGATGTTGAAGATGGGTTTTGGTGGGATTTTGTGTGTGAGTGTGTATGGGTTACAAGGTGAGGGTGTGAGGTATTTGGTGTGTGTTAGTGTGTATGGCATTTAGATTGTGAGTGGGTTTAATGTGTGTGTTTAAGTTGTGACCCTAAAAATAGCACAACTGAAAAAAATATAAAACTAACAAAACTAAAAATATAAAAATAAAATAAAGACTCAAATAAAAAAATGAAACTAATTAGAAATAAAAATAAAAATAAAAATATATTAAACTAAAAACTAATATCCTAAAAATGTAAAATAAAATAAAAATAAATGAAATCCTAATAGAATAAAATAAAATCAAAACTAAAAACTAATAAAAATAAAAATACGGTAATAAAAATGAAATATAAAAATATGCAAATAAATTTTAAAAATCCTAAATAAATCTAAAATAAATCCTAAAAATAAAACGACTCGAAATAAAAATCTAAAAAGGCACAAACGCAACACACATCGGGCTCGGGGTATGGACCGAGCTCGTTCTAGGCTTAGATTTGGTTCGGGACAAGGTTCGGAACATCAGAACTCTTCTGAGAAAGCTCAATGTGGACTCAGACTTCGCGGTCTCCTTTGATTTCTTCGATGCAAGCTTTTAACCGCTTATGTGTCACAATTGACTGTATTTAGCATCATTTAACACTGCGACTATTGATTGACCTGCAATATAGATAAATATGAACATAAGGCCATTTTTTATTAAAATGAGCGACTAAAATGCATCTATTCGGGGCTTTAATTAGACAAATTTGGGTGCTTATCACACCACCCCCAAACAGAACATTGCTAGTCCTCGAGCAAAAATTAGAGAGAAAACAGAGATAAGTATCCAAAAGTGTGTCAGTTTCGCACGCACTGACGATTACACTTAGCATGTGCAACAAGTCGTTAAACATATAGGTTGCCCTACAGGACGAGTGGTGTCTCATGAGGGTTTGCAGTGAATATTCGCACAAAATTTAAACTTTTTATTGAGATGCAGTTTCAAATTTGACGATGAAACGCTATACAACCCAACATAAAAGGAAGTCAAGGAACATCATATTCAACTATTAAAATAAGATATGAAATTACTTGATACCAAAAAGAGTAATCCTTCCTAAAACTCAGCATGTGTTAATGTGAAACAATCTCAAGTGTCATTAGAGTAATTCCTAGATTGCCTC
This sequence comes from Sambucus nigra, assembly GCA_949130495.1. Taxonomy (NCBI): domain Eukaryota; kingdom Viridiplantae; phylum Streptophyta; class Magnoliopsida; order Dipsacales; family Adoxaceae; genus Sambucus; species Sambucus nigra. Next base: position 25,552,501 of record OX422220.1, read on the forward strand.
TATAGGATCAACGCCTTGACTTCAATTCTCATTGGATATATCTCTCTAAATCGAACTCTCTGAGAATAGGGTACATGTGTCTCTTTAGTGTGTGAGGAGGTGAGTAATTGTAAGCAATTCAAACATATCACACACTTTATAGAAAATGATGGATACATGAAAGAAAATATGATCTCGTGAAGGAATGCTAACCACTATGTCGAGAATGTCAAGTTATTCACCATATAGTCTTATCATTTGCCCGAACACTTGACCAAGGGTGAAATTATGTAAGGCATAAGGGTTAAATGGAGAAGATGATGTAGGGTTTTTCTGAGAAGAGTGAAACATATTTTGATTGACTAATATCTTCATCTTTTAAATTTGTGATTGCAAGCTTTCTTTTATCGCCTTTTCTATTTTTTTACTGCGATGCGTATTTCTTTTCATAACACAAATGAAGACAATTTACATTGATAATTTCAAACACTCTTTTTCTCAAAAATTATGGTAGTGATGGGAAATGATATGTGGATGGTATCTGGGACATATATGGGTACCAAAAACATGGGATGATAATAGGTGGAGTGAAGAGTAAAAATGGAAGTGTACGAAAAATTCGGTTTAGTGCTCGGGACAAACTGCAAGACACATGTTTCTTATAACTTGAAATTAATGTCATTCTCAGGGATTAAGACAAATTTAACAAAATAATGTGATCATGCAACGACTAAGTACGGTACCCAAACACAGTTGAGTCAACTTGTGACTCGAAGATACGTAAAAACCCTCAAAAAGATGAAAAACTCAAATCTCACCAGTTTAAGTCGCCACTAGTGATGTTTTAAAGCTCTCTTGAGAATATAATTACTCTTTAAATTTTGATTGTAATGATAGTGAAATTCGTTGAGTCTAGGAATTCATGGTGCAAGTACGCTTTTAAGATGCATTAATTAATTTATGGTTAAAAGCATAATTTTTTAGGTCATACACGGGCATTCCGAAATTTCTAAAAGAGGGATGATTGACAATCCATGTCATAAAATTTATTTTTCACCGCACCAAAAGTTTAAAATCACTTGTTTCTGAATTTTTTTCAAAAGAGGAACGATTTTGAGAAATTTCCCACCCCCAAACAAAAGAGAACAGCGTCCTCGATGTTTAAAACTATATATAAAAATAAAAAGCATAAGGGAGGAAAGATATTACCATAATGAACCGCTTAAAGAAATTGTACCGCGTGATGGGGTAAAGATAAAACCTGAAGAAGAAATGCGAAACAAAAATATGTACAAGTCTATAAAGCATGTGAAAATCATTGGGTGATGTGAAACACCAACCCCAAATAAGATAAGACTCGTATGCAGAAACATGAACAATGGGTGGCCTCCCAGTAGCGCTAAGTTTAACGTCTTCATCCAGACCGATCGGAACTCACCCTAAAGATAAGAACTATGAAAGCACAGCGTGGCAGAAAAATTGGGTGATAAGAATCACCCCAAAACAAGACCGAAGCGTCAGTCTTTTTGGATAAAGGCTAAAAAAGGTCAATGCACTTGTATAGAAAAGTGAATCACTCGATGCAAAGTATCGGTGGACCATGGGTGGGTGGGATGAGAAAGGCAAGAGAGAATAAGCATCGATCTTGGGCCTTATTGAGCCGAAAGGTGAGGGCAACAAGGGCCCTATAAGCATGGTGAGTAAGTTAGCAAGGGAGGAAAAATTATGGGAAAAGTGGAATGAGGTGTGTCTCATAAAAATCACACGACCCTTCTATAAACGGGCGATAATAATGGTCGCATCGTGACACACCAGGGAGCTATCTATTGGAAAAATCAACGCTACAAGAGAGTGGCGGGCATAGAGTAACAAGCTCTCTGTCATGGTGGAGTGTAGCACCAATAATCACAGGGATGGTGAGGTCGATAAAAAATGCACAAATGGGATCGTGGAGCACTAGGGTGGAGGGTGGGTTTAGGTGAGGACCTAAGTGCTTAGATGTGAAAAGGGAACATATAATAGCAAGGTTCCAATCAAGTGGGGGGGGGGGGGTATGGACAGTGTGTCGGTCGGGTGGGACAAGGGGTGGGGGAAGATGATCAAACTCACAACTAGGAGAAACACACTCCTCATAAGGCTTAGAGTGAACCTCAATGGAACTCGTGGGAGGGGGTGTGAAAGTTAATGAGGGAGTGATCAACTTAGCGATCCTAAAGTCACCATCCGATGTGGTGGAAAAATCTAACAAGGCTTCCAAATTTGAGATAGATGAATCGACATTAATATCTGACTCAACAACAGCCAAGCATGGTGGGACAAGTTCCATAGCCAGAAAGGTGGAAACCATCTCGGATTCAATCGCAGGACAGTGGAAAGCACTCGCGGTCGGAGCTAGCCTATAAGGAAATGGTTCCTCGGGAACGCACAGGGGAGGATCAAAAAAATTTACTAACTCTCGTTATATAAATTAATTGGTGACAGTTAAAAATAATTTTCCTTGAATTATAGCTTTAATGAAACTGATTAATTAAACTAACATCATTCGCAGTGTATCCCACCCCTTGAACGGGGTGTTTAGCCAAACATTCTCATGTGTGAATAAACAACATTCAATACTATAGCAAGAATGAAAAGTAAAAGGAAAGACATGCACTACGCAAAGTTTCCTTGTCGAACTTGTTCATGAAAGTGCGTCCCAATTCTTCCACAATTTCAGCACTTGATCACACCAAAAAGAATAAAAAACAAATCTGGAAATTTTTTATGTAGATACTATGTACATAATATACACATTGTTCCCTATTTTTTGTCTCTCTCGTCTGATATTCTGTGTTGTATCTGAGAGTTTCCCCTTTTAAAGTAGCTTTCATCTCCTTTTTCAGAGTCCCATGATTTCATTTTAGAGGAGATATTGGTGGGATTTTATTTGGCTTGAATTTGGATCCTACTTTTATGGGATATGGATTAGGGTCAAAGGTGGGTTTTAAAAATTGGATTGAGGAGAATCGAGTTTGGTTGGGAGATGGGTCGAGTTCGGGTCAGTGCAGGTCCGAGTGCGACCGGGGCTTCAGCAAGGTATCCTGGTTTCGACGGGTCGGGGTGAGATTGATAGGCAGTGCCGGAGTTGGCCTCAGGTTTGGGTGTTGAGGTTGTTCGGGTTTGGGCAGCGCAAGTTTCGGGTTGTGGTCCGGGTTCGTGGGAATTCGGGTTCAGGCGTGGTTTTGGGCGAGTTGGGTTGAGAGTGGTGTTGGGTTTGGATGACAGGAGAGATGAAGATGTATGAGTTGGATGTTGAAATGGGTTTTGAGCTTTGTTGTCTATGGAGGAGAGAGGGGGTTTGTGGGTTGGATGTTGAAGATTGGTTTTGGTGGGATTGTGTGTTTGAGGGTGTATGGGTTACAAGGTGAGGATGTGTGAGGTATTTGGTGTGTGTTAGTGTGTATGGCATTTAGAGTGTGAGTGGGTTTAATATGAGTGTTTAAGTTGTGACCCTAAAAATAACACAAATAAAAAAAATATATAAAACTAACAAAAATAAAATAAAGACTCAAATAAAAAAATGAAACGAAAATGAAATAAAAATAAAAGTCTATTAAACTAAAACTAAAATCCTAAAAATGTAAAATAAATGAAATAAAAATAAATGAAATCCTAAAAACTAATCCTAATAGAATAAAATAAAATAAAAACTAAAAACTAATAAAAATAAAAATAAAAATACACTAACAAAAATAAAATATAAAAATATCCAAATAAATTCTAAAAATCCTAAAGAAATCTAAAATAAATCCTAAAACTAAAACGACTCAAAATAAAAATCTAAAAACGCACAAACTCAACACACACCGGGATAAGGGTATGGACCAGGCTCGGTGTACGCTTAGATTTGGTTCGGGACATCCGATCTCTTCTGGGCAAGCTCAATGTGGACTCAGACTTCGCGGTCTCCTATGATTTCTTCGATGGAAACTTTTAACCTCTTTTGTATCGCAATTGACTGTATTTAGTATCATTTAACACTGCGACTACTGACTGACCTACAATATAGATAAATATGAACATAAGGTCATTTTTAATTAGAATGACCAACTAAAATGCATCTATTCGGGGCTTATATTAGACACTTTTGGATGATTATCACACCACCCCCAAATAGAACATTGCTAGTCCTCAAGCAAAAATTAGAGAGAAAACAGAGATAAGTATCCAAAAGTGTGCCACTTTTCCAGTCACTGGCGATTGCACTTAGCATGTGCAACATGTCGTTAAACCTATAGGTTGACCTATAGGACGAGTGGTGTCTTGTGAGGGTTTGTAGTAAATATACCTACAAAATTCAAACTTTTTATTGAGATGTAGTTTCAGATTTGACAATGATACGCTATACAACCCAACTTAAAGGAAGTCAAGGAACACCGTATTCAGCTATCAAAATAAGATATGAAATTACTTAATACCAAAAAGCGTAATCCTTCCTAAAACTCGACATGTGTTATTGTTAAACAATCTTAAGTGTCATTAGAGTAATTCCTAGATTGACTCTATAGGATCAACACTTTAACTTCAATTCTCACTGGATATATCTCTCTCAATCAAACTCTCTGATAATTGGGTAAATGTATCTCTTTAGTGTGTGATGAGGTGAGTAATTGTAAGAAAGTTCAAACGTCTCACACACATTATAGAAAATGATGGATACATGAAAGAAAATCTGATCTCATGAAGGAATGCTAATCACTATGTCGAGAATGTCGAGCTATTCACCATATAGTCTTCTCATTTTCCCAAACACTTTACCAATGGTGAAAATGGGGTATATGTAAGGCATAAGGGGAAAATGAAGAAGATGATTTAGGGTTTTTTTTAGAAGAGTGAAACTTACTTTGACAGACTAATGCCTTCATCTTTTGAATGTGTGATCGCAAGCTTTCTTTTTTCTTCTTTTATATTTTTTTTATTGCGATGCATATTTCTTTTCATAACACAAATGAAGACAATTTACATTGATAATTTCAAACGCTCTTTTTCTCAAAAATTATAATAGTGATGGGAAATCATATGTGGATGGTATCTGGGACATATATGAGTAAGAAAAACATGGGATGATAATAGGTGGAGTGAAGGGTAAAAATGGTAAGTGAATGGTAAATTCGGTTTAGTGCTCAGGACAAACTACAAGACACATGTTTCTTACTGCTCGAAATTGATGCCATTCTCAGTGATTAAGCCAAAGTTAAAAAAAATAATGAGATCATGCGACAACTAAGTGTGGTACCCAAACACAGTTGAGCCAACTTGTGACTCGGAGATCCGTAAAAACCCTCAAAAAGATGAAAAGCTCAAATCTCACAGGTTTAAGTCGCCATTAGTGATCTTTTAAAGCCCTCCTGAGAATATAATTACTCTTTAACTTTTGATTGTAAAAGTTATAGTGATATTCTTAGAGTCTAGGCATTCATGGTGCAGGTACGCTTTTAAGAATCATTAATTAATTTAAGGCTAAAAGCGTAATTTTTTGGGTCAAACACGGGCATTCCGAAATTTCTAAAAGAGAGATGATAGACAATTCATGTCATAAAATTTATTTTTAACTATTCCAAAACTTTAAAATCACTTGTTTCTGAGATTTTTTCAAAAGAGGCACGATTTTGATAAATTTTTCACCCCAAAACAAAAAAGAACATCGTCCTCGATGTTTAAAATTATATATAAAAATAAAAAGCACAAGCGAGGAAAGATATTACCATAATGAACCACTTAATGAAACTGTACTGCATGGTGGGGCAAAGATAAAACCTGAAGAAGAAATGGGAAACAAAAATATGTACAAGTCTATAAAGCATGTGAAAATCATTGGGTGATGTGAAACACCCCCCACAAACAGGATAAGACTCATATGCAGAAACAATGAACAACGGGCGGCCTCCCGGTAGCGCTAAGTTTAACGCCCTCAACAAGACCAATCGGAACTCACCCTAAAGATAAGAACTATGAAGGCACGGGGTGGCAGAAAAATTGGGGGATGAGAATTACCCCCAAACAAGACTGAAGCGTCTGTCTTGTTGGATAAAGGCTAAAAGAGGCCATTGCACTTATATAGCGAAGTGTATCACTCGATGCAATGCATCGGTGGACCATGGGTGGGTGGGTATCAGGGTAAGGATGAGAAAGGCAGGGAAGAATAAGCAACGATCACGGGCCTTATTAAGCCGAAAGGTGAGGGAAATAAGGGCGCTATAAGACTGGTGCTCAAGTTGGTGATGGAGGCGAAATGGTGGGAAAAGTGGATTGGGGTGGGTCTTATAAAAATCACACGACCGTTCTATAAATGGGCGATGATAATGGTCGCGCCGTGACACACCAAGGAGCTGTCTATGGGAAAAATCAACGCTACAAGAGAGTGGCTGTCATAAAGTAACATGCTCCGTGTCACGGTGGAGAGTAGAACCAATACTCACAGGGATGTGGGGGCGATAAAAAAATGCACAAATGGGATCGTGGAGCACTAGGGTGGAGGGTGGGTTTAGGTGAGGACTTAAATGCTTAAATGTGAAAAGGGAACGTATAATATCAAGGTCCGAATCAAGTGGTGGAGTGGTATGGACAGTGTGGGGGTCGGGTGGGACAAGGGGTGGGGGAAGATGATCAAGCTCACGACTAGGATAAACACACTCCTCATAAGGCTCAGAGTGAACCTCAAGGGCACTCGTAGGAGGAGGTGTGAAAGTGAATGAGGGAGTGATCAACTTAGCCATCCGAAAGTTGTGGGAAAATATAACGAGGCTTCTAAATCCTAGATAGATGAATTAACATTAATATCTGACTCAACGGGAGCCAAGCATAGTGGGACAAGTTCCATAGCCAGAGAGGTGGAAACCATTTCGGATTCAATCACAGGACAGTGGGAAGCACTCGCAGCCGGAGCTAACCAATAAGGAATGGTTCCTCGGTACAGGGGAGGATCAAAATAATTTACTAACTCTCATTACATACATTAATTGCTGATAGTTAAAAATAATTTTCCTAGAATTATAGCATTAATGAAATTGATTTATTAAACTAACATTATTCACAGTGCATCTCACCCCTTGAACGGGGTGTTTAGCCAAACATTCTCATGTGGGCATAAACAACATTCAATAATACAGCAAGAATGAAAAGGAAAGGGAAATAAATGCAATACGAAAAGTTTCCTTATCGAACTTGTTCATGAAAGTGCGTCCCAACTCTTCCAAAATTTTTAGTACTTGATCACACCAAAAAAATAAAAAATAAACCTAAAAATTTATTCTAAAGCTAAACTAATTTTTTTGTATTTTTCTGAAAAAAAATTATGTACCTACTATGTACATAATATACACATTTCTCCATATTTTATGTCTCTCTCATCTGATATTCTGTGTCGTATCTGAGAGTGTCCCCTTTTAAAGTGGCTTTCATCTCCTTTTTTAAAGTCCCGTGATTTGATTTTAGAGGAAATATTGGTGGGATTTTATTTGGCTTGACTTTGGCTCCTAATTTTGTGGGATACGGAAGGTATGAGGTGAAATCGATTAGGGTCAAAGGTGGGTTTTAAAATTGGGATTGAGGAGAATCGGGTTTGGTTGGGAGATGGGTCGAGTTCGGGTCAGTGCAGGTCCGAGTGCGACTATGAATCGGGTTGGGGTGGGAGAGATAAGCAGTGCCGGAGTTGGCCTCGGGTTTGGGCAGCGCAGGTTTCGAGTTGTGGTTCGGGTTCATGGGAATCCGGGTTCAGGAGTGGTTTTGGGCGAGTTGGGTGGAGAGTGGTGTTGGGTTTGGTTGAGAGGAGAGCTGGAGGTGTGTGAGTTGGATGTTGAAATAGGTTTATAGCTTTGTTGGCTATGGAGGAGAGAGAGGATGTGTGGGTTGGATGTTGAAGATCGGTTTTGTTGGGATTGTGTGTATGAGGGTGTATGGGTTACAAGGCGAGGGTGTGTGAGGTATTTGGTGTGTGTTAGTGAGTATGGCATTTAGAGTGTGAGTCGGTTTAATGTGTGTGTTTAAGTTGTGACCCTAAAAAAACACAACTAAAAAAAATATAAAAATAACAAAACTAAAAATCTAAAAATAAAATAAAGACTCAAATAAAAAAATGAAACTAAAAAGAAATAAAAATAAAAATAAAAATCTATTAAACTAAATACTAAAATCCTAAAAATGTAATATAAAATAAAAATAAATAAATAGAATCCTAAAAACTAATCCTAATAGAATAAAATAAAATAAAAATTAATAAAAATACACTAATAAAAATAAAATATACAAATAAATTCTAAAAATCCTAATTAAATTTAAAATAAATCCAAAAAATAAAACGACTCAAAATAAAAATCGAAAAAGGCACAAGCACAACACACAACGGGATCGGGGTATGGACCGGGCTCGGTCTAGGCTTAGATTTGGTTCGGGACATCGGAACTCTTCTGGGAAAGCTCAATTTGGACTCAGACTTTGCGGTCTCCTTTGATTTCTTCGATGCAAGCTTTTAACCGCTTCTGTATCGCAATTGACTGTATTTAGCATCATTTAACACTACGACTACTAATTGACTAACAATATAGATAAATACGAATATAAAGTCATTTTTATTAAAATGAGCGACTAAATTGCATCTATTCGGGGATTTAATTATACACTTTTGGGTGCTTATCACGTCTTATTAATCGGGCCTGACACGTGCATATAGTACGCATCGCCCTAAAACCTTTTTAATTTGTCATCTTAACTCTCTAACGACAGTATAATAAATCGTACCACTATTAATTATTAAATGCAAGTAAATAATCTAAATATTAATCCTAAACTCACTAATTAATATTTACTTAAACTAATTTAATTTCAGGATTAAATTAATAATTAAATGCCCACGTGGAATAAAATACTCTTAAAAGTACGGGTTATTACATCATATCCATGATAATCAACACATATAGTCTTTTTTAAAAGGATTAGATACAAGAAGATTTGAGGCTTTTGATGTGTTTTAGCAAGGTGTTTGAGGACAACGAACAATAATCCCTATATCTTCTTCACACTTAATTTCTCTTCACTCAGACCACCTACAAGATCCCCATATGTATTGTGATTTGAAACCCATGGTTTATGCTTTAAACCTTGTTTTTGTTTTTTCTTTTTAATGCATGATCATTCAAATTTTTTCGGTATAACTATTTTTTCTTAAAATCAATCCCCTATAATTGTATCAACATTCCAGTTATAGATTGATCAATTATTTGAAAGGTTCATATTTTCCACCATTAAAAACTAGGCCACATGTTATAAAATATGTGCATGGATATGGATATTTTGTAATAACTTGGTTATGGAATTTTAATGATTTTATCCCTTCCATCAGGGTCACATGAATTTGTTTTATGTGAATGGATCTAAGGTTTCTCCATAGTTATTCTCTTAAATTCGATTAGATTGTAATAATTAGGGTTTTATAATTATTTTATTTAATCATTGCAATGTAGGAGTTTGTGACAAGATGTAAAAGAAATTCCTACTTTGTATTGGGTTTGATTATGGAGTAAATCGACAGAATTCTACTCAAGTTTGAGGTCTATTAATTAAGTTTAAAGAAATTGTCGAAGGAAAAAGCGCTCTGGAACATAGCGAGTCCTAAGAGCTATATTGGTTGGTCTTAATCATTATGGCGATGCTCAACTGTAGTAGCCGGGGCTTAGGATGAGGTGAAATCACAGTTTTCCTCAAGCAACATGTTTCTTCATAACTTTTATATATCTAGAGGATTTTTCTTCAAGAACGCTTATGCGGCAAGGACCCGTACTCAAGGAACCTCAACCATAGAGGATGTCTAGGATATGATGGAAAGGGACATTGAGTCCTTTTTATATCTATTTACATGTGTTTATATTAGCTTCTATGTCTTACTTAAGTGTTGCATATTTTATGCAGTAATTAAGCAATTAGTTAGGGGCACCCAATTTTATGGACAACATGGTTTTAATTTTGAGACTAGTCTAGACCACGACTTTTCTTAGAAATATGTTTTTATTTATTCTTTTCTAAATTAAATTTAATCGGTTAATTAATTTAAAGCTATAAATTAAATTATAATATGCTAGTTTTATTTTAATTTTAAAATGGTTTTATTTTCAAAAATTAAAATAGTAGGATTGGGTAATTTAGTTCGTATAAGTAAATTAGGAATTTCCAAGAATTTAGATCAAGTTGAGAAAGCATGGATTCTACTGATTGATTCGTATCTTAGGCCAAACACATACAAGTTCTAATTTTAAAATTTGTTATCTTGAAGTAATTTAGTATGCATGTAGTGATGAAGTCCAAATTAAATATGGCAACCAAGCAGACAAACATACAAAGAAGTAGGAAAAATCTCTTTTGGCCAAAACCTTTATTTTTAGCACTTTACAAGATTTGACAGACACAATACGACTTGCAAACTACTTATCTCACTAAGTATAATGCATCGTTCTTCAAGTCTTCTATAGCAACAGCACAGTCTAGCACCACCCACTCGAAGCATTCTTCCCTTGGTATCCACAAATCAGCTTTCTTCTTCAACAGTTGAGCCTTGGCTCCATAAATCAGTTGTAGAGATGAAATCTGCAAGGATGTTTGAACCAAAAAGTTTTCTTCTTGAATTGATAAACGAATCTCTAAATTTTCTAGGGGTTTGGATGAAAAATAGTACACATTGATCACAAAAGGAACTTTGAAAGGGTTTCAAAAATCTTTCAAAAGATTTGTTTAGAACTATATTCCGATATTTATTTTTATAAGGAAGTTTGTTGAAAAAGGATAAACATAAGAGATTTGGATCAGATTCAGTTAAAAATAAAAAATTTTACACTCATTCAAATAACTTGGTACCTCGTTCGAACAACGTACCTTTTTCGTCCGATAAGTTTCCCAAAGATATTTCGAACGACATTCAATGCTTGATGAAAAATCATCTCATTAGATCGTGGGAACCTTCATTCTAACGATGTACGCAATTTAGTTTTAATGACTTCAAACGAGACTAAAAATGATATTCTAGAATTAACCAAAAGGTGACGTTCCAGATTTCATTCGAACCATGAAACTCGTTCTAATAACATTGTGTAACTCGTTCAAATGACAAGTCCAAACTCATTCTAATGAGTTAGCGAGATTTTTAATATTTTCTTTTAAATAAAATTTTTAAATCATTTTGAAATGCAAACTCTTAAAAATATAAACCCCTAGAAAAATAAAGGCTTTACTAAATTATCATTACTCTTCTGGATGTTTTTTAGACGAATGATCTTCAATCTTCCAAGTGTCTCCATCTTTCTGTTTGAATATGTATAAGTGGTCATGAAGGTGTAGTGTATATGTAACAGGATAAACCAAATAAAAATAACTTGAGAAATTATAAAACTTGCTCTTACACAAGTATTTGGAATTTAATGAATAATTTTTTCAAAATATCCTCAAGTTTAAAATATTAAGTGGGATAGGGGTTTCAACATAAATCCCACGATCTCCATCGGTTTTTCAATAATGTGATGTGATTAATTTATCTCATCAACTTTGTTTTGTCCCCTTACCCAACCAACGAATGTAATTAATCATGACATATAATATTCTTAGGACTCATATGTTATAATTCTATAATTTGAATGTGAGTGAGTTTTATCTCCCTAATGGGAAAGTTCTACATAAGAGGATTCAAAACTGAGGAATGAACTAATGACACAGACTTAAATATAATTAATGGTATCCTCTCCATGAGAGTCACTGTCATTAATTTTAGGATCAAAAGACACCGACTATTCAATTATGTATGAAGAAAGCTTATTGAACTATCAGGATAAAATAATTGAAAAATGAAAATATATCGACTTCAAGATGGGGTTATTTAAGCTCCCAATAAGAAATCGCAATTCATAAAGGAATAAGGATAATCAACGGGATTAATTCTAATTAGAAAGAGAGAGAATCCAAATTAATATTTAATCAAAATTAATTCTCATATATTTAAGTTGAAATTGATTTATTTTCAAATGAAGATTCTAAGATCTAAAAATGGGCTCAACATTGACACCATTCTCTTCCATCTTAAAGGATAACAAATTGATTGACATGAACTTTATAAACTAGAAAAGAAGCCTAGACATTGTATTAAGTGTTGAGGATTATAAGTTCATTTTAAAAAAACCATGTTTTGTTAAGCCTAATGAGGAGGCATCCGAAGATGATGTCCTGGATTATCATAAATTATAGAAATATGATTAATTGTCTCATTTCTAGATATTTTCTTTTATGACCAATGTGTTGCATGTAATACCCCGTATTTTTGCACATTTAATATTTAATTAATTCAGAATTTTAAATTACTTGTGTGTTGTAATTTTAATTGAATTAATTATGGCCATATATATATATTTAAATATTAATCGGGGAGTAAATGGTTAATGTTTAGGAAATTTATTTACTAAGTGAATAGTAATAATTTAATTACGTCATTTCGAGTATTAATGACAAGATATACACTTATCCCAGCCGAGAGTTGGTATAGACTAAATTGGGTGTGAGATAAGGATTTTTATAAATTAATTCGGACGTAAATTCTGAGTACGCGGTTGAGTCCGGATGGATCGAGATAGTCAGAAAAGAGTACCCGGAGGTAGTAATTGGGTCTCGGGGTAATTTTGGGCATAGTCGGGCCCATACGGGGTTAGTTGGGCCACTTTAATTAAGCCCATTAGGCTAAAAACGGGATGGAGGGTTTTTAACCTAAGTGAGGGATTAGGAAATCAGCAGCCAACACAACTCTAAACCTAGGGTTTGAGAGGGGATTTGGGGGAAAACAAATCAAGAACAAATTGGAGGGTTTTGGAGCCAAATTGAGGGACGGCAACAACGGATCAGACACTACAAACACTTTGAGGCAAGCGGTTAACTGTTTTGATTCTTAAAGCATGATAATCAATTCATATCATAGTGATGTGTAAACCAAAATTCGTTTTTGGGTGTAAATGGTTACAAAATGGGGTTTTTGTTTTTGAAATACTTGAATGAGATTCAAAGTAAGATTTAGATGGGTGATTGATATTTGAATATGTATATATGATTCGAGCGAGAAATCCAGAACATAAAAGAGTGGAAATCGAATCTGGAAATTGGGATTTAAAACAGATAATTGAATTTTATGGAGAAAGACCCATTTCAAAAATTATGAGATAACTAGAGATGTTGATTATCTTAATGGTCTCTATGATGAATAGGATGTGGATTAACCATGTGTAGATGATGGGATGATGTAATTAGAGGTTTAAATTATGGTTTAAAAGCCTTGAAGTTCGTTAATGGTGGAAAACAGTGGGGAAGAAGAGCTGTAATGAAGGGGTCGATCGATCGATCGGGGGCATCGATTGATCGATGATGGAAAATTCTGGCCAGTTCGGCCTGTGTGTGATATAAGGGAAAATTAATTATAAATTAGTTCCATACTATAAATTGTGATAATTAATCTTGAAACACATATTCCTAGTAATTATGGGAAAGAGTAATTGGGACTAGGATGAATTTATGTGGTACATTTAGTGGATAAATTTGAGAGACTTTATTCCAAAATAGTGAGGTACGGATCAAGTGAGTGAATCCGGGTATATTGGTCAAGCGACCCAAGGTAGTGAATTAAGTTTGGAGATAAACTAAGTAATTTAGAGTCGGGATATAGACTCGGGAAATATTTAATTTTGGGCCAAGTGAATCGAGTCCGGATATGTTGATAATTATAGATAAATATAATTGGGAAAATTCTAGAAATAAAGGTGTGACACATTGTAGGCAAAAATGTGGGTATTATATTATGAGATGTAAATTGGACCAAGTGAGTGAGTCCGGGTATGTTGGTTAAGTGACATCAACGTATTAAATTAATTATAGAGAGAAAGTAATTAGTTTGGAGTCGGAACATTGACTCGGAAATGTGGAGGTAAGGGCCAAGTGAGGGAGTCCGGGGATAATGGTTGGGTGACACCAAGTTATTAAATTAATAAATGTGATAATTAATTTAATTAGAGACTGATTGCAGACTCGGATATGTGTTGATTAATTAATGTAAAAATTAATTAAATAAAAGTCGGATTGTAGACTCGAGTAAGTATTAAATTAATAAATGTGATAATTAATTTAATTAGAGGTGGACGATAGACTCGGGGAGATATTAAATTAATGGGGGTAATAATTAATTTAATTAGAGTTGGACGATAGACTCGGGGAGATATTAAATTAATGGGTGTAATAATTAATTTAATTAGAGTTGGACGATAGACTCGGGGAGATATTAAATTAATATCTGTGTTAGTTAATTTAATTAGAGTTGGGTGGTAGATTTGGGGAGATATTAAATTAATAGGTGTGTTAATTAATTTAATTGGAGTCGAGCCACAGACTCAGGGAATTTCAGGCAGTATACGGGATAATTTGAGTACACGATAAAGTCGGAGTTTATATTATATATATACGGTGTAGTGATAGTATATATATATGTGTGTGTGTGTGTGTGTGTGCGTGTGTATATATTGTGTGTGATAGTAAATATCAGTGACTAGATATTTATTCAATTTAAATACTCTAATGCTATCAAGGGAGGTTGCGCGATGTGGATGAATCCCCTAGCTTGAGGAGTAGGGCGAGTATATCCCCAGGTCATAGCGTCCGGTACATGGGTGATGAGATTATCTCACTTTCAGGAAGGAATATGACCGCCTCCAATTCGTTTATGTAGTAGACCAGGTTGGTGAGCGAATCCAACTTTGAAAACTAGGTTTTGTGTGAGCACACCTAGTGTGATGGCATTTTAGAGTGAGTCATCCGGTGAGGGTATACTCGGAAGGATGGATACACGTATGATATATGTGTGGGTGTTAGTAAAGGTACGTATAATATGGTAGTAAATATTATATGTAGGTGATAATACAGTGTGTGATGTATTTACTTTATATAACTTGTGAGATGGTTATAGGCTATTATTTAAGAGGAATTAATTAAGTTAATTGTGAAATAACTTATAATTCAAGAATCATTATACTCGGGTTAGAGTAATATGGTAAGGGAAGGTTATATCAGAACTAGTTAGACGGGTTAGTACAACTAGGCGGGGTTAAGGTAACCGGTAGGTGTGCACAATAGTGGAGGGGTGAGAATGTCCTTAAGGGAGTGCGACACTAACTTAAATATGAAGCGCATTCATGCATTTTAAATTATTGCAGTTAATTCACTTGCTAAATGTTTTCAAAATTTTTTGGGTTCTAACCCTTGCTATAAAACTATTTTCAAAACCTTTTAGGTGTCCAGCCACAGGGATGCCAGGATTGATATTCTGTTCCAGGGACACGGCGCTGCGGCATATGTGGATGCTAGCAGGAGTTTGTATTAGACGCATCATTCATTCATTCCTAGAGTAGGAATCTTGTATTAGTCTCAGTTTTATTTAGGGCTTGTAGCCCAGACTTCTCGGTACAATTTTCAGGTGTAATTCATTCAGGTGTTGAATATTTGTATTGGATTATTTATTTGGTGGCCGATGATTTATTCGGCAAGTTGTGTTATTATTATTCTATTTACTTTCATTCAGTTGTGTGAATGGTTTATATTTTTACTTCCGCATGTATTGTTTTATTTAATTAAAAAAAAGTTAAAAATTGGCACCAGTTTTTGGAATACTAGGTGGTTAGTAAGTTTTAAAAAGTTTTTGACAGTGATGCTAAGGATGATCCAACTGGGATTCCTGTTTTAATTTGGTATAGGACTGATCACCCGGTATTTTATTAGGCGGGGTGTCACATTGCAATGCCAGCATTAGAATCGGTCAAGTTCTTATAACATGATTCTGAACCTCAAGAATATTTGAGGATTAGAACCTTGATGCAAAATAGTTGACACGGTAAAGTTGGTTGACCCATAAATGGTTAATGGTAATCCCGTTAGGGACCAAGTTCTAAAGATAATTTCCATCTTAGGGGAACAGAATGTCCATGCATCTGAAATCAATGCGGAAACCCAAATCGATTTTATGCTCCAATCACTCTCAGAGTCCTTTAAGTAGTTTCTCCTAAATTATTTCGTGAAAAAAATAATACTGTTTAGCAAAACTACTTAAATAACTCAAGATCGCGAAGAATATTATCAAATAAAAAGGCATTATTTAGGTTGCTGAGAGAGTCTCATCTTCTTCTGTGTCGAAAGGTAAGAATAATAAGAAGCAGGAAAAATCTCACTGACAACTTGTGGTTAATACTATGTTTAAGCCTCAGGTAACAAGTAAATAATTGAAAATCAATTATTATATCTGCAAGCAGTCGGGAGATTAAAAGAAGAAGTATTCAGTCCACTTTTCAAAAAAGATTGTAGATGGTAATTTCTCCTTAATCATTGAGGCATGTTTTTTTGTACTATCTACTAATACCTAGTGTGTAGATTCGGGAGCCACCAATCATATTTATAATTCTTTGTCTAAAATATAGGTAACCAAGGAGCTTAGTGATGGAGAAATGATTTTATTCACGGGAGATCATAGCAATGTATTATTTCTAGCACTAGGAAATTTAGTTATAAATTTTATTGAAGAATAGAAGGTAGTTTTAGAAGATTGTTTTTATGCTATAACTATTAGAAGAAATTTAATTTCGGTTTATAAGTTAGTTTTGAAAGGATATTTAATTTATTTTAGTAAAGGTGTGTTTATCACAAATGAAAAATCTTTTATCTGTTCTAGCGCATTAGAAAATGTTCTTTATGTTCTAATCTTGTCTCACCATTACTGCTAAATACTAAAAAGTTTAACTTAAATAGAAATAAACTAAAGAGAAAGAAACCTTTGATATTGAATCATATGTATCTTTAACAAAATTTATTAGGTCATATTAGTAGAAAAGAATTCAACATTGGTTTTCAATAGACATTTGAGTTCATTGGAAGTGTAGGCACTTCCAATTTTCGAGTTCTATTTAGAAGGTAAAATTAGCAAGAAATCCTTCCTGACTAAAAGGCCATAGAGACAACGATATGTTAGAATTTATTTATTCTTAATTGTGTGTCCCTGTGACAATATGGGCAAGAGGTGGCTATACGTACTTCATTATTTTTATTGATGACTACTCAAGATTTTGACATGTTTACCTTTTGTGTTATAAGTCTGAGGCCTTTGGTAAGCTTAAAGTATACAAGGCTGGGGTAGAGCTAAGGCATGGTAAACTAATCAAAATTCTACGATTTGATTGTGGAGTTGAGTATTTATTGGAGGAGTTTAGGATCACATGTCAAAGGTGGGGATTGTATCCTGATTGTCTACATAGTAAAATGGTGTATAGGAGAGAAGAAACAATAATCTTTTGGATATGATTAGATCCATGATGAGTTATTCGGATGTTCCAGATTCTTTTGGGTTTACAGATTAAATACGAACACATACTTACTAAACATAGTTCCATTTAAATTGGTCTCAGTGACACCCACAAAGCTATGGACTAGGTGCAAGTCTAGACTAAGACATGTTCGTATTTGGGGATTCCCAGTACATGTGTTGAGGAAGGAACTAAAAACATTATAATTGACGACATATGTATGTCTATTTATAGGTTACATAAAAGTAACCAAGGGTGGTTAGTATTATGATCCTAAGGACTAGAGGATATTTGTCAGCACAAATTCTCTGTGCTTAGATTTATTTTATATGATGGACCACAAAGCCAAGAGTAAGTTGATCTTACAAGATCTAAGGAGGATTGAAATAAAAATTTATTCTAAATCGTTAATATAGGATAAAAGACGACGTGATATCGATAGTACACTGTCTAACAATAGTGGCAGAATTACTGATCATCAAAATACGTACATCCCTTATAATATACCGTAAGTAAAACCACATCGTAATGGATGATTCATTCGTCATTATGATAGGGTAGTGTATTTCGGTGAACACTTGTAATACCCCGTACTTTTGACTATATTTATTTTTGGGATTAATTAATTAAATGCGTATTAATTGGAAATTAATCCGGGTTAAAATACTAACGAGAAGCGAGTTGGTATTTGATTATGTGCATACATGTTTTGATATATGTATTTGGTATTATAAAAGTTGTCGTGAGATTTATATACGGCATTTTAGAAATTTTGTTGAGACGCGTGGGACCGCCGCGTCACGGTGTAATATTTTGATTATATAAAGTGAATTTAAAATCTATAATCCGTATGGTCATTTTGAGTGCGCCAACGCGTCCGAAAGGGTCGAGATAGTCAGAAAACACTTACCGGGGGTGTAGTTTGGGTCTCGAGGTATTTTTAGGCCATACCGACAACTTAAAGGGTATTTTGGTAATTTCACATTTTGAGGAATTAAAAGTGACGAAAATTAGGAGTCTTAATCTGATTGATTATTGACCCACTAAACCCACTATCCAACCCACTTTAACCCTTTAAGCTACGGAGGTTATCAATTAGGTTTCCAAGTTTCCCAAAACAAACCCTAGCCACCTTAAGCCACCATTGAAGAAGGAGCTTGGAAGAGAGGAAATTCTGCAGAAAAGTTCTACCAAACCTACACCAAACTCAGAGACAATCAAGGCAAGTGACTTTATTCCATTTAATTTCAGAGAATGTCTCTTCCATGTTAGAAATTGAGGAATTTTAATTGTTCTTGAAAGATGAATGAAAACCCATGTAGTTTGGAGTTTAGAACTTGAAAATTTTGAAGAGAATTGCATGTAGAATGATAGGTAGATGATTTCTCTCATGATGATTGTGATTAGAAGAAATTAAAATGGATTAAATTCTGGGATTTGATGATGATATAAATCTAGGGTTCATGTTCTTGATAAAATTGGGGAAAAGTATAAAATCTTGTGATTTAATGATGTTTAGGATGCATTAATGTATTAAAATATGTTAGAATATGACCTTAGCATGTTTGAGTATGATTAGAGGACTTAAAACTCTGTTAGAACGAACTTTGGAGAAGGATTGAGGTGTTAAAAATGGTGAGAAACGTAACATAGAAAATCTGGGACGAATCTGGTAGCTCGTTAGAAGCCCCTACCCAGGTCGTTCGAACGAACTCGTTCGAACGAGCTTCTAACGAGTTGACCAGTCGCTGCTAACGAGAAGGGATTTCGTTCGATATCTCGTTCGAATGAGATATCGTTAGAAGGTATAGTTCATTCGAACGAACTGGAATCTCGTTCGAACAGTCTCGTTCGAATGAGACTTCTAACGAGTTGACAGTTTGGTCCTTTTTGGACTGTTTTGATTTTTGGAGTCCCGTAAACTTGTTCGAGGAGATAGATAACCTTCCTTTGATGATGTAAGGATAGATTTGGAACTTTTGGGTTATTACGAGGAGTAAATTTATATACGAGAGATTTAATTCAATGAACCGTTTGGGTTGAGACGTGAGTGTCTACTACGACGTGAGAATCGATTATGGCGCGCATGATGATAAACCGGAATAATATAAGTGTAGATATTATAAGTTAGTACGAGAAAGAGATATGTACTACGATTAAACTACGGGATTACTAAGACGTGTGTTTACTTAGTATTGGTATATGAATTGTGTGTATGACATACCTACCATACTTGCTATCACGGGAGGTTTACGTTCGCTTAGGACCTTCTAATCCTTGTGTGCCCGGATTTAGATTGGTACCTAGAGGACATAATTTAAGAGAATGACTTGATTGTGAGATATTGAGTCAGCTGACTATGGAGCGTAGGTATGTGTGTGACCATGGATATGTTGAATTATGTTCGCCTCCACTATTTGTGATTTGTGTTATCTGAACTATTCCTGAGAGATTCGGAATACGTGATCCTTATGTACGTGATGTACCGGGATGGATAGCAGAGTATGTGTGCACCGCAGCTTAGTTCTCGGGGTGCTTATATTGTATATTTATGATGTGAATAGTATACACTAAATTTATAAGAACCTTCATGTTAATGTCGTGAATATAATTACGGTATTGCTTCGAGAAATATAGCAAGTTAACTGATAGTGATATATATTGCATATTGAACATCTGAGTTTGCGTTAAACCCCTACTTAATTCCGAGCGTTATTATGTTAATAGAACCGAGTAATAAGAGTAAGACCTATGATAGTCTAGCTAGATACGTTGTCACTTAGCTAGTAGTTTGTATCACTCTAGATGGGTACTTACGTTAGGAGTGCACAGTTAGACGAGAGGTGAGAATATCATGTGAGTGCACGTCCTAACATGTACTTTGCATTTAATGTTTTAAATGTTTTTAAAGCACTTGCAGGTTTTAAAATATAACTCCATATTCGGGCTCTGACCCGTTTGCTTTTCAAATCTTTTTCTTGTAAAACCATTTTAGGTGCCCAGCCACAGGGACACCAAGCATAGGATTCTCATTCAGGTGACGAGCTGTAGCTGTTTATGGAAGCTACAGGGATTTGCTTGTAGACGCTTCTATCTTTTGGATTCCAGAGTCACTATCTATCAGTTGTAGGGCATGTTACCCATTTCTATTTAGAGACATCTTTTACATTACAGTTTTTAGACTTTGTTTTGTATTGTTTTAGCATTCGGTTATTTATTTCAGTATGGGATTGTAGTGAGGAGTTTTCCTCCAGACTTTATTTACACTATGTGATGGTTATTCATTTTACTTCAGTATGGTGAATGGTGTTGTTATTTCTTCATTACACTTGTTGCATGTTAATCAGACTTTAATTAAAATTTGGCACTTACTTTTTAAATACTAGGTGGTTAGAAATAATAAAATGTTTTCGACAGTGATGCTATTAACTGAGCCAACTTGGCATTTTGAATTAATTTAATAAAGGAGTACCTACCCGGTATTTAATTAGTCGGGGTGTCACAGGTGGTATCAGAGCATCAGGTTCTAGTGTCCTTTAGGATCTGACGGCTTATTATGTTTCCGCTACGTTTCTTTGATATTGAGCCCTATATTTTAGGACTGTTGTACTCTTTTTTGTGTATGCTTCGTTCTTCAGCTATATTAAGTTTATAACAGCGAACTTATAAACTTTGTTCTTATTTCAGATGCCTCCACGACGTGCACGACGAGTTCCCAGGGATGCAACGCCCGAACCCCAGCCCGCTCCAGTTCAGGGCATGATGAACGCCGCTGAGGTTGCAGCTATAGTAGCCCAAGCGGTAAATGCCGCCATTGCCGTTGTTCAGCAGGCACCACCTCAGGCGCCGGTTACCGCGCCAATACAGGTTAATGCATTCCCGTTTGCTTGGGAGCGTGTACGTGACGCTTTTCAAAAAGCGCATCCGCCAGAGTTTGCAGGTAGCTCAGATGTGGTAGTCTCGAGCCAATGGAGGAAGGATATGCAGAGGCACTTACGGATGTATGAGTGCACGGATGTTCAGAAGCAGGTGCTAGCTACTTTCAAGCTAGTCGGATCTGCACTACAGTGGTGGGAGTCTATTACCACCATGGAGGAGAGGGATACTCTCACGATTCAGGAGTTCTGGGTGCGGTTCGACCGCAAGTACTTTCCGTCAGCTGTTCATACGGAAATGAGGAGGAGATTGATGAGTTTGAAGCAGGAGGGCAAGACTGTGGCCGAGTATGAGGCCGAATTCACGAATCTGTTGAACATCGTTCCAAACGAGATACCAACAGAGAAGAAGAAAATTGAGAAGTTCACCGACGGGTTAACTTGGAGAATCCGTCAGCATCTGCTAGGGAACCTATCGTTGGCCACCTATTCTGATGTGGTTAACGCTGCATTGTTGCACTTCCAGGACCACCGTTTTCATATGGATGAGGGTAAGAGGTTGGGGGAGTCTAGCCATCAGGGCAGGACTGGAGGACATGGTGCCAGCGGGGCACAATCTGGTCAGGGGCAGAGACAGAATGAGCAGGGCTCCCAGCAGGGGGATAATAAGAGGTTCCGGTCAGGGAACTATAGACGGGGATAGGGAGGTTTCCGTCAGGGCCATCAGGGTCCAAACGGCCATCAGGGCCAGCAGGGGCAGAATGGGCAGCAGTTTCACCAGGGCCAGCAGGGCCAAGGAAGGAACGGTAACGGCCACCAGGGCCGGGGACAGCAGGGGCAGAGAGGGGGGAACTTCCCAGGGAAGTGCTTTGTTTGTGGCAAGACTGGCCATAAACGACAGGATTGTCCTGATAGGTGTCGGGCCCCACAGCAGCAGCAGCAGGGCGCTCGCCAGGAGCCACAGAGGCCTATGTTTCCCGCCGCTCTTCCCGCACCGCCACAGATGGAAGCATTGCCACCCATTCTAGCAGTCCCATCTCAGCAGAGGCAGCTACAGTATGGACGTGTCTACAACGTCCACCAGGCTGCAGTTCCACAGGCACCGCCCACGATCGAGGGTACGTTTCCTATCCATGGCACTATGGGTCGGGTATTATTTGATACGGGTGCTACACACTGTTTTATAGCTACACACTTCGCGAAAGCTTTAGGATTGTTAGCTACGGCAGAGAGCATAGTGACGTGTGTCGACTCACCTTTGGGGAGTGGGTCACTTATTTTCTTTATATGTCGGGGAGTGGGAGTAGAGATTGGTGGTTTGGTATTGCCTGCAGACATGTTAGTGTTAGACATCCATGTTCACGATGTGATCATCGGTATGGATCGGCTCGTAGCATATAGGGCCATGATTGATTGCTTCAGCGGGAGCATTGTTTTTGCCATTCCGGGGCAAGAGATGTTTGTAATGGCGATGCCTCGCCCAGAGGGAGGATCGACCGCTCATTTGTATTACATTGAGGAGGATACCTCTAAGGAGGTAGTGATTCCTTTAGATTCTATCCCAGTAGTCAGGGAGTATTCGGATGTGTTTCAGGAGATACCAGGCTTACCACCCAGTCGAGAGATAGACTTTGTTATAGATTTGCTACCGGGGACGAGCCCTATAGCACGCGCACCGTACCGTATGGCTCCAGCTGAGATGAGGGAGTTACGGGATCAAATAGAGCAGCTGTTAGGCCAGGGCTTTATTCGCAGGAGTACCTCACCTTGGGGCGCTCCAGTTTTGTTTGTGAAGAAGAGGGATGGTTCACTGAGATTGTGTGTGGACTACCGAGAGTTGAATAAGGTCACGATACGGAATAAGTATCCGTTGCCTCGAATCGATGACTTATTCGACCAGTTGAGAGGAGCTTCTTTCTTCTCGAAGATTGACTTGAGATCGGGATACCATCAGTTGCGTATCAGGGAGGAGGATGTCTCGAAGACTGCATTCTTGTCGAGATATGGTTCCTACGAGTTTCGGGTTATGCCTTTTGGTTTGACCAACGCTCCAGCAGTGTTTATGGACTTGATGAACAGAATGTTCAGGGATTTCCTAGATCAGTTTGTCATTGTCTTTATTGATGACATTCTGGTTTACTCTCAGACAGAGGAGGAGCACGCCGAGCATTTGAGGCAGGTTTTGCAGACACTTCGTCAGAACGAGTTGTATGCAAAATATGAGAAGTGCGGGTTTTGGCTGAAGGAAGTCCAGTTTTTGGGACATATCATTTCCGACCGGGGAATATCTGTTGATCCGGGGAAAGTATCAGCGGTGAGGGAGTGGGGGCAGTCCATGACACCAACGGAGATTCGTAGTTTCTTGGGTTTAGCAGGATACTACAGGAGGTTTATTCGGGGTTTCTCGGAGATAGCGGGTCCTTTGACACATCTGACTCGTAAGGGTGTGCCCTACATCTGGAGTGATTCCTGTCAATTGGCATTCGATGAATTGAAGGACAAATTGACCTCAGCACCTGTGTTAGCATTGCCGAGACCGGGAGTTGAGTATTTGGTTTACACCGATGCGTCTTTGCAAGGACTGGGAGGTGTATTACAGCAGGAGAGACAGGCCATAGCTTATGCTTCCCGTAAGCTTAAGCCTCATGAGAAGAATTACCCCACGCATGATTTGGAGTTGGCAGCAGTGGTATTTGCCCTACGGATTTGGAGACACTACCTTTTGGGGGAGAAGTTCCAACTGTTCATGGACCACAAGTCCCTACAGTACCTGTTCACGCAGAAGGAATTGAATATGCATCAGCGTAGGTGGCTTGAGTTTGTGAAGGACTACCAGTTCGACATCCAGTATCACCCAGGTAAGGCTAACGTGGTAGCAGACGCGTTGAGCCGTAGGCCAGCAGATGAGGTGGCAGAGGTGTGGAAGGCAAAGTGGAAGCAATTGGGACACCAGGATGCAGTGGCCCGATCTTTCATGTTTGTGATGACCGTTACACCGCAAATTGTCACGAAGGTAGTACGGGCACATGCCAATGACTCGTTCTGTCAGGAGCAGATAGTTCGGTTACTAACAGAGGGAGCCGAGTCCTATACTGTTAGCTTAGATGGGGGATTGCGCTTCAATGGGAGATTGGTAGTTCCGGAAGGAGAGGAATTGCGGCACGATGTGATGGCAGAGTCGCAGGGCTCACAGTTCGCGGTACATCCCGGAGGGGACAAAATGTACCAAGACATGAGAAGGCAGTATTGGTGGAGCGGTATGAAGAGAGATATCGCTGAATTTGTTTCGAAATGAGCCACTTGTCAGCTTGTAAAAGTGGATCATCAGAGACCGGCAGGATTGCTACAGCCATTGGAAGTCCCGATGTGGATGTGGGAGAGCATATCCATGGACTTTATCATGGGGTTGCCTACGTCGCAGAGGGGTCACGACTCCGTTTGGGTAATTGTGGACAGGTTGTCCAAGGTCGCTCAATTCTTACCCGTAAGGACTGACTACACTACGGGATAGTATGCCCAGCTCTTCATTTCAGAGATTGTGAGACTTCACGGTGTACCCTTAAATATCGTGTCTGACAGAGACAAGATATTTGTTTCGCAGTTTTGGGAGAGTTTCCAAGAGGCCATGGGCACGGAATTGCAGTTGAGTACGGCTTATCATCCGCAGACTGATGGGCAGACCGAGCGCACAAATCAGATGTTGGAGGACATGCTACGCATGTGCATTATTGACTTCGGGGGTGGATGGGAGCAGTACCTTCCACTGGTGGAGTTTGCTTACAACAACTCCTATCAGTTCACTATTGGCATGGCTCCGTTTGAGGCATTGTACGGTAGGCCTTGTCGTTCCCCAGCATGTTGGTTGGAGGTGGGGGACAACAAACTACTTGGGCCGGAAGTGATTCAGGATACTTCGGCAAGGATTGAGTTGATTCGGAGTCGCATTCGGGTAGCTCAAGACAGGCAGAAGAGTTATGCTGATGCGAAGAGATTTTTCAGGGAGTTCCAAGTAGGGGACCAGGTTTTGCTCAGGGTATCTTCTATGAAGGGGATTATGCGTTTCGGGAAGAAGGGGAAGTTGGCACCGAGGTATGTGGGGCCGTTTCCTATTATTGAGCGAATCGAACCGGTTGCGTATAGACTCGGGTTACCGGAGCATTTGCATCGGATTCACGATGTGTTCCATATTTCCTCGTTGAGGAAATACCTTAGAGATAATTTGGCTCATTCTCACATTGCTGTGGAGGACATCGATCTCCAGCCGGATAGCTCTTACGAGGAGGGACCAATTGCTATTTTGGACCGAAGCGAGAGGAAACTGAGGTCAAAGATAGTTCCGTTAGTGCGTGTTCAGTGGCGACATCACAATGTCGAGGAGTCCACATGGGAGCGCGAGGATGAGATGCGCGATCGTTATCCAGAGTTATTTTTAGCAGGTACTTTCTAACATAATGTGGACGATCGTTATCCAGAGTCCACTTTCTAGTTTAATTTTTACTATATTATGTACTTCTTCATTCCACCACCAAGTTTCTTTAGACTGTGGCCCTTTTCCTTTTGATTCTCCAAGAATTTATTTTAATATTCTCCTAATGCATGTGGCCATCTTATTCCACATTATGTTAGTTTCTTCTTCACTATTCCATGTTGCTTAATTTAATACTTTATCTTTAAATAGTTCTAATTTCTCTCCTTTTAAATTCCACCACCTAGTTCATGGGTTAATCTTCACTTTTTGCACTCGTTATTGATTTTTAATATTTATATCCAACACCATTATCCTATGTTATGAGGTTAAGCTCTCACCCAGGATAACCTTACAATCTTTACACGTTAATCGGTCTCCTTTCCTAGTAATGAAAAAATCTATTTGGCACTTATGTGTTCCACTTTTATAAGTTATTAAGTGTTCAATCCTCTTTTAAAACATGTATTTACTAGTACAAAATCATAAGCCATCGCAAAATCTAAGATAGACTATCCCCCGTCTTTCCTATCTCCAAAACCATGTCCTCCATGCACTATCTCATATCCTACACGATCTTCTCCTACATGGCCATTAAAATCTCCACATATATATATTTTCTCACCTAGGGGTATTTCTTGAATTAGTTCATCCATTTGTTCCCAAAATTGTACTTTAGTGTGCTCATCTAATCCTACTTGAGGTGCATAAGCACTAACAATATTAATTATGTTTTTACCTAATACCAATTTTACAAGTATAAGTCTATCACCTTTCCTAATAACGGTTATGATATCGTCCTTAAAGTTTTTATATACTATTATTCCAACTCCTTTCTTATTTCTATGTTTTCCTGTATAATATAATTTAAATCCTGTATTTTTTATTTCTCTAGCCTTCTCACCGACCCATTTAGTTTCTTGTAAACAAGCTATGTTAATTTTTCTTCTTATCATGGTATCTACTAAACTCCATCCCTTTTCCTATCATAGTCCCTATGTTCCAAGTCGCTAACCTAAGTCTAGTATCCTGGACTACCTTCTTTACCCGCACACGTCCAGCTTGTTGCAGGAACGCTTGCATATTTATCGTCGCATCCGAGCGCCGATGCGACGCCCCTTGCCTATTTTTCGAGACACCCGGTGGCAGGCGCAACTCCCCTTGCCTATTTTTCGAGACACCTGGTGGCAGGCGCAACACATCGCTTAAGGTAAATGCCCTAGCATTAGAACGTATATGCATAGGATTCACGTTCATAAGGATCTGACAAAGTTTTACGCTGGCTGTCAGCTACCTAACGCAACCCTCCTCCTTTTTTCGGGCTTGGGACCGGCAGTGCCAAAAAAATAAGAAGTTAAGCACGACACAGGCGGAGTTTTAGTGCTTTTCCATAGCACAATATTTCCATAAGCATACCACCATCACATAGCTCATAGTCTATAGTGGTTCATCCACACTATAAGACTTTTCACAAAACCAACATCCTTGCATCCTATAACAGCTCTCCACTCCCGACGCCGTTAAGTCATGTGTGGAGCGTCTCGCAAAGCGAAATCCAAACAAGGAACTCCTCCACACATTGACACTTAACTTCTTTGGTCATGGAGTTCGGTTATTTCAAACATGAAACCGGGATAACCCTATCCCCTATTCCAACAAAAAGGTGATCCGAACTCCTATCTCTAACTAAGAGTCACACCACCCAGCGCTCGTACTCATATTCACTCTTCGCGCAAACCAACAATGAGCTTAATCTTACAGCTCAACAATAATCCTGTAGGCCTTAAATCATATCGATAAGGTCGTCGCGCACTCACATCATAATAATAGAGCCTCTGCTCATCGAGGTTCCATTTACCCATAATAATAACGGCGAACTCAACCTGTATTCAGGTGAGAAATCGCAACAACAATCCGTTCCACCCTGGAATTGCGGACACGATAGTCTTGCCATCATTAGCCTGCTATTGCTCCGAACAACTAATAACATTATATGCTCACCATATTACCATACTCGTATAAACATATAAAACGAGTATCACAAGCCATATATATATATATATTTAAAATATCAACACACGCCTTTATATAGCGAATGAAGGAAAATAAAACTCCGCTGTCGCGAAAAACACATAGATATGCATTATATAATGTTATCGAGACCGCGACAAAACTCAAATTACACACACGAGTCTAGGGCTAATAAACACCACAACTTATCTAGCCACGCCAATTATACCTCTTCCTTATGAGGTGAAATTTATAACAATAACTTTGCCCGGCTCCTTACAATCATCTTACTAGTCCTCTTAACTTCGTTAAAAGGAAACTCCATTAAGAGCTTCAACCTTAAAGCTCCAACTAAGCCCCACCTCCTGCCGCTTTCCTCGATCAGCTCACCATTCTCGAACGAGCGCGCAAAAGATTTTTATAATCTTATAATATGGCAGGAGAACGAAATCTCACAAGAGAAATCAACAATCCTAATCCTGAGGATCTATATCAAATCGAGAGCAACGCTGAAAGCGTAGTATGTCCGCACAGATTCCTAAGGACACTAGAACCTGATGCTCTGATACCATCTGTGACACCCCGCCTAATAAAATACCGGGCGATCACTCATATATCAAATTATAACAGGAGTCTCATATGGATGATTCTTAGCATCACTGTCGAAAATCCATTTAATTACTAATAACCTATTAGGCCGGTGTCAAAATTTTACTTTACTAGTCTTTTTAAACAACTACTATATTAAAGCATCCACACAGTTTTGCGTAAAGGAAATTGAAATGAAATAAAATAACCGAACACTCGGTCAAAATATACAACCGTATTGAATGCTGTACTGAAAGAATAAATAAATGCAGTTAGACCATTGGCCCGAATATTTACACAGTACCTCCTATCTAGAGTACAAAGGTAGAAGCGTCTATCGAGAACCTGTACGCATCCACAGATGTTGCAGCTGACGTCTGACTCGAAAGATGGGCCATCCAGGCGTCCCTGTGTCTGGACACCTATATATATATATATATATATATATATATATATATATATATATATATATATATAACAAGAGAGGGAAAAGTAGATAAACGGGTCAGAGCCCGAGTTGTGAAAATATTTAGCAAGTGCATAAATGCTTTATTTTTGAAAATATGTTTTATCTCATATTTAAATTGGTATCGTACTCCCATGAGATACCCCTCACCTCTCCACTAACAGTGCACTCCTAACGCATCCCTCTAAACATCCTAGTCAAGCTACCCTGCTAAACTAGTCCATCGCCCAACCACTATCAATCCTTGATAGTCCAAGTAATGTACTAAGGGCTAAACTTCTCCCCAGTCTCAACACTAAGCCATGTTCGTGCGTGGGGTATCTCGCAAAGAGAAATCCAAACAATGACCCCCCCCCCCCCCCGATACACTACTACGCGGCAAGGTCGATCGTCGTGATCCATTAGACCCTCGGCACCCAATTTATACATATATACATATTCGTATTACAATATACATCTAGATCTATCTCCCTGACTGAGGATTCATATACAAAGTATTTATCAATACTTTTCATTTGTATCTCAAAACTTTCCATTTCCCTTCTCATATCCTGAAAATGTATTTAAAAGCCAATTCATTATCATGAATTGCTTTTACAAATCATATAACTTTTTAAAAGACAGTTTTATTATCATAAAAATGCTTTTCCGTTTCAAAATATCCCATTTCCCTTTTTATATTCAGGAAATGTATTCAAAGCCATTTTCATTATCATAAAAATTCTTTGATCATATCATAAAAATTCTTTGATCATATCATATGCTTACACTTCCCTTCTTCCATCCGGGAAGTGTTATCGAAGCCCAATTCATATAACCCATTTCCCTTCCTATATCCAGGAAATGTAATTAAAGTCAATCCATTATCATGAATTGCTTTAGCATAACGCGTTCTAAGACCGCCCGTCCGGGTTTTCCCACTATGCGCGCCCCTAAATGGCTATCATCTTCCAGTTCCTATCATCAAGACAACCTGGGATCCTACATCGCAAGACGTCGAGAAGTGGCCATATGCCTGCGGGATAGTCAAGACCACATCCCAAATCTCCTAACCAGCGCAGAAAAATATAACAAACGCTCATATGGCCTATAGGACTATATCCACCCTACATTCATTAGCCAGGGGGCTTCACCATACGCACGCAACATCCCTTATGATAGCGATTTAGAGAGGTGTGTATCCATATTTTATTAATTAAGAAAATCATTTATCTTTCAATTTTGAAAACATTTATATTTTATTTTCAAAATCATTATCATCATATCATATATATATATATATATATATATATATATATATATATATATATATATATATATATATACACCATATATATATATGTATATATACACCATATATATACCATATATTCCTCCTCGAATATATATAAATGTCCATATTTGCCAATCACATCTAGCGATGACCAATAATCCCAAAGTATTTTCTTACTTTAATAAGTAGTGTATACCTTAATCCCATCTACAGATTTATTTATCCTCAAAACCCTCATTTAGGAATCTCCCATATCATAACTAGGGTCCCTCATACAAGTCTCCAAAAGGACGGGTTGTTACAACTGTTCAATTGAAAACTTCAAAAACAGTTATTTTATTACATTTTTTCGAAAGCTATTCAGATGACTTGTATCATTTCACAAAAATTAAAAGTCGGATCCTACAATAAATTCATATAAATATTAATTAACTACCCGCATTAGCTAAGTCAGTTTAATTCAACTTCAAGTGTATTAAGTAAAGTTGTTATCATGGTATGGAAACAACAGATGTTAGTCGTAAACATAAGTAGAAAAAAATGTCTATTGTTCTGATGTGTGTACTTTGTTTCGAGCTTCCATTGTTATGTGTTCCATGTATGGTTATTATCTCCACTAGCCACAAAAATAATAAAACCTATCTAAATTATATTATATTCGAATGCATACCATGTATGTGCGGACCATTCGATGAATATTGCTTGAAAATATTAAAGAAAATGAAATCCCATGCAAAAAGAAACAAAAATTGTGTCTAAACTATATTAGGTTCAAATGTGTACCCTGTATAACACCCTGTATTTTTTAACATCTTTAAATTACACGTGTGTACGTAATTTAATTAAATTGAGAAATAAGTGAATTAAATAAATATTAATTAGAGAATAAAAGGATTAATATTTTTATGAAATTATATTTACTTGTGTGATAAGCAAATAAAATTATGTTAAATTATTTTACATCATAAATGAGTAAAATCGACGGGTTTAACGGTATCTCATTCGGGACGTGCGGATAGGGTCGTGTTGGGAATGAGATGAAAAATTAATGTTAGGTAACTCGGATGGTAATTTCGAGTGAACCAATTATTCGAAATGGGTAGAGATAGTCAGAATTAGGTACTCAGGGGCTGTAATTGGGTTCCTGAGGCTTTTTAGGCTAAACGGGACCCGTATAGGGGTATTTGACTCATTTTACACATTGAGCCGACTTAATTTCGAGATTAATGATGTTTAGGGTTATGTTTATGGAAGGTGGATGGAGTGGGAAGCCATTCCACCATCCAAGAAACCTAGGACTTCAGATAGAAAAGATAAGAGAAGGAAAAAATAAGAGAAAGTTGAGAGAAACAATTCGTGAAGGGAATCGAGTCATTCAGAGCATAGGATCCTAACGTAAAGAAGAACCAAACGAGAAGAAATCAGAATATCTATGATTAAAAAGGCAAATGATTATGTTGATATAAATATTATTGTGGTTTCAATTATTCATTGGAACACAAATTTTTGGGGGGGATTAACATGTAGAACGGAAATTTTGTGAACAAATTCATTGAGAATGAATTTGAATGTAGTTAAATGTTAAATTTGATACGATTAATGATGTAAAGATAGGGTCTTAGATGATTAAAATGAGAGTTTATGAAATCTTTAATGAGCTTTGAGATATTGAATAATTCTTGATGAACTATTAATAATCCCATGAATCAAAATGTTTTTGGGCTGACGTAGAAGTATGTGTAATTACGTCATGGATTGATGAAAAATTCTTGTTTGAGGTTTGAATGAGGTTGGGTACACATATGGTTGAAGGAAAAATGATGAATCCCGTTAAAAGTATATTTGATACCCAGGTGAACCGAATCTGTTCGTTGGGTGGGGAGCGAATCGATTCGCCCATCGAAGCGGTACGGACAGCCAGGCGAATCAGCTCCTTGGTTGCCCTCCCTTACGTTGTGCAGTTTTTTATGGGTCGTTGAGGGTTCAACTTGGTTTACAATGTCCGATAGGTGACACATGACTCCTGGGAATATAGAGGAGAGATTAGAAACTACCTTAGGTTAGACGGGTATTAAATTTGGGAAAAAAATCAAGGGTGTAATAGGGTGAATAGCATTTAGGTTATTACTATGAAATCGGGCTAGGATTTTGGGAAAAGTTAGGCTACGGTCATAAATAGAATAGCATGATGGTCAGATTTGTGAAATTAAAGAATTAATAATAAGTACATGAATACTTAGAAAAATCGGGAGTCGGGATATACATGGGATTTATGGGCTAGTGCTATGAGATGTATATGCACTATTAGTTGATTATATATATATATATATGTGTGTGTGTGTGTGTGTGTGTGTGTGTGTGTGTGTGTGTGTGTGTGTGTGTGTGTGTGTGTGTGTGTGTGTGAACATACCTACTCTAGAGATGCTATCATTGGAGGTGGTGCGTAGTGGGCAGTTCACCCTGGCATGATCAACATGTATTGGGACATTTCCTTAGGTGATAGGATTGTTGTGTGACCACTATATGTGATTTTAGAGTCTAGTGGAGTAATGTGGTGTGGTTATGACCCACGAATATATGTCTGTGACTGCCTCCATTTTATGTGTTACAGTTTGAGTTCCGTGGTGAGATTCCAAACCGATGGCCCAGGAGTAGTAGGTGACGTACCTTGAGCCTAATAGCATACTAGGAAATGCATCCAGGAGGACATCTTGGGGGTGCTATGTATATACATATAAAAGAGTGTTATATATATATATATATATATATATATATATATATATATATATATATATATATATAATGTGTGTGTGTGTGTGTGAATAAAACGAATGTGTAGACATTGAAATTATAACTAATTTGTAGTTATGTGAATTGTTTAAAAATAAGATTATAATTGAGAATTACAATGATATAGTTTATGTGATAGATAAGTGAGAAACAAAGTAAAGTATAATGTGTGTAGCACGGTTGGGCTAGAGGTTTAGCGTATTGGGCTACGTTAAGTGACTAAACTACTTAAGCGGGGTAACATAACTAGGAAATTAAAATATATGCGTTAGGTGTGCACTATAAATAATGGGAGAGGATAATCTCATCCAAATGCAATACGCGGTGAACATGAATAATTCTGTTGCACAGTAATTATTGCATTTTAAATACTTATAAATTTTTTTAAATGGTTTTGGGCTCTGCCCTGTCCCAAAAATCATTTTTCAAAACCTTTAAGGTTCTCAGCCATAGGAACGCCAGGTTTAGTTATCCTTCCAGTCAGATGGTGCTGCAACAGCTGTGGATGCATGTAGGGTTGAACTAGACACTTCCATCCTTGGTATCTAGATAGGAAGTTATTTCAGTTTCTTTTACTTCGGGTACGTCGCCTTACGTTGTTGGACGACTTTTCTTTAAGACTTTACTATTTTATTTCCTTATCAGTTGGAAGATTGTATTTGGAGTTAAGGAGAGTTATTCGGTTATTTTATTTATTTCACATCGACAATATTCATTTTTATTTTGGTGGTAAATGTTTATTTAAATTATAAAATGGTTATCTAAATGGTAAATGTTTTAATAGGGAAAGTTATTAAGTTGTTAAAA
The DNA here is from genome assembly GCA_949130495.1 of Sambucus nigra. Taxonomy (NCBI): domain Eukaryota; kingdom Viridiplantae; phylum Streptophyta; class Magnoliopsida; order Dipsacales; family Adoxaceae; genus Sambucus; species Sambucus nigra. The sequence continues at coordinate 25,586,141 of OX422220.1, forward strand.
TTTGACACCGATCTTAATAGGTTATTAGTAATTATATTGATTTTTTACAGTGATGCTAAGAATGAGCCAGACTGAGATTTCTATTTTATTTTAGTAAAGGACTGATCACCCGTTATTAGAATAGGCAGGGTGTCATAAATGGTATCAGAGCATTAAGTTCTAGTGTCCTTAGTATTTGTGCAGACTTGTTATATTTTTAGCGTTACGTTTTCTTTGATATAGAGTCCTATGCTTAGAACTATTGATTCATATTGAGTTTTTACATTCTTCTGCTATTGTATATAATTTAGGTGAATCTCATACGAATTATTTTTTGTTCCATATGCTAAACAACAGGAGAGGACAACTAGCTCAAGCTGCATGAAGGGTAACAGGAGGAAATGTTCAGTTAGAGTTGCAGGTAGCGCATGGGACGGTGACATCTACCAAGGTTTACACTATAGTTGCACAGACAGTTAATGTCACAATGACTACCATGGCACAGAAGTTTCCCTAGGCCCATCCAAAGCAGAGAATGGCACCTGTCGTCGAAGCCTACCCTGTGTCGTTGGTGTGGGAAAGAGTTAGAGAGGCCTTTCAGAAAGGACATCCACCTGAGTTTCAGGGGAGCACAGATGTTGTTGCTTCTAGCTAATGGAAGGACATCCAGAGGTATCTTCGTATGGTTTAGTGAAGCGACACTCAAAATAAGTACTATCTACATTTAAGCTCGTCGGTGCAGCTCAATAGTGGTGGCAGTTGGTTATCGGACATGAGGAGAGAGATACCATGACTATTGGGGGGTTTATGTGCGGTTCGACCATAAGTTCTTTTCGTCGATAGTTCAGACAGAGATGAGGAGGAGGTTTCTAAATATTTCACTAGTGGGTCGGACTATGGCCAAATATGAGGAGGAGTTCACAGGCTTGGAAAACTTTATGCCAGACGAGGTGAATACCGAGGAGAAGGTCCTTAAGTTTATTGATGGACTCACTTGGAGGATTCGTCGGCATTTATTGGGAAACCCGGCATTAAGGACTTATGTTGATGTCATCAATGTCGAATTTTTACATTACCAATATCATCGCTTCCACCTGAAGGGAGCAAAGAGAGTTGGAGATTCTATCTAAAAGGGAAAGACTAGAGGTAACAATGCTAGTGGGGAACCGTAGTAGAAGCAGGGTAAACACTATAAACGGGATACTCAACCAGGGAATCTGGCTAAAAGATTCAGATTATGGGGATTACGATCGGGAGACGGTGGATTCAAACAGGGCTAGCAGCGTGTTCCACAGGGCCAGCAGTGCTAAGGGAATAATAAGGGTGTCCATTAGGTATGAGGCCACTAGGGCCAGAGATCAGGGCCGCCCTGATATGTCCCTTAGGTCTAAAGACACGGGGATTCACAAGTAGGTGTTTTATATATGGAGAGTAGGGCCACATGCATAGATCTTGTCCTCAACGAGCCAAAGAACAGGAGCAACGTTCCCAACAGGGACAATAGTTACAGCAGTTCTTGGGATAGTTTGGGCATGAGTATTACGTTTATGAACCAGTTAAACAGCCAGTGCTATTGAAAATTAAAGTTATGATTTCTATCCAGAGTCAAATAGGGGCGAGTTTTTTGTGACACCAGTCTGTCACGGTATTTTGTTAGCACTAGATTTGTGCATAAGACATGTTTAGTAGAGGTAGTGTCAGCATTGTTATTACGAATATATAATTACTGTTGGGTTGCGAGCTCTCTTTCATTCCATCTACAGGGGAGCAGTTGTGGACACTAGAAGGATATGTTTAATCGATCTACTCAATCTAGAGAGGTATGATGCTTTATCATGGTGTTATCATGGGTGACAGTTTGAGCGATGGTGGACTGTTGTAGTAAGGCTATCGTGTTCCCTATTCCAAGAAGGATGTGTTGCTTTTGTGATGTCTCATCGTGAGTGAGGGTCAATCATGCATTTACATTATATTGGGGAGGACCATCATAGAGTATATTTTCCTCGTTATATTTGACCCTTGTGAGTAGGGACTTTACTGATGTGATTCAAGGGATACCAGGGTTACCATCGAGCTAGGAGATTGAGTTCGTTATTGACCTAACATTGGGGACTTAGTAATAGTGAGAGGTACATATTGTATGACTCCTTTAAAGATGTGGGCGTTGGGAATTTAAGGACTTTTTGGGACAGGATTTTTTATTGTCCAGGTAATGTTTTTTAGGACTACGGATCTCAATAACCGACAAAGCTAAGTAGTAGTGTATCGGGGGGTTCCTTGTTTGGATTTTGCTTGCAAGATTCCCCACGCATGAACCTTAGTAATATCGGGACTTGGGAGATTTTTTGGGGCTCTATTACATTAGTTTAGTACATTAGTCATTACACCTGTGTAGATAACACTTCAAACGAAGAGCTAATATATGATCTAAGGCCGGCGGAGCGAGGTAGTACTAAGCACTGGGGAAAGTTTGCACCACTACTTGATAAGTGGAGCAATCTTGAAAAGTATTGAGTCACGATTAGTAGGTTAATCGAATCTACCCTTACTGTATAGTCATGTAGAGCATGAGGGGCCAATTTTGGATGCATGTAAGTTTTATCACTAATATTTGTGCATATATAGACATGGTATAGGGTGTATGGGTGACCTGATTAGTTTGATATTTAGTATCTTCTAAGATAAATTAACATGGAGGTAAATGAGTAGAATAGTATGCCTATAGGGCAGTTAGGAGTAGAGTTGGAATGGTGAGGTAGATGAAACTTCATTAGAAAAAAAAAAGATAGTCCGTACATTTACATTAAGGAGAACTATCGCAGCTTGTAAAAGGTGGAATGCTCCGACACCACATTGTTAGCGCGAATGAACATGCTCGGCAAGGATGGTTACAATCAAAAATTCTATTTTTCTATTTTTATCAATTTAAGTCCCAAACATACATATTTAATTTTAAACGAATTTTAATCTTTGATTAAATTAAGTATGAAGGTAAATATGTGTTCTAAATATAATGATTTAAACTACGCATGCAAAGAACACAGATATTGAGGAAAAATCCCTTTTCAAGTAAAAATCTAGATTTCAGCACTTTAGAGAGATTTACAAGACTATTAACTCATAGACTACTTGATGCACCCACAAGTATAATGTGTATTGTCTTCAAAAACTCTAAAGAAAATGGCTCAGTCCAGTGTCGTGTCCACAGGTGACAGTCTACCCTTGATATCCACAAATTAGTCATCACCCTTCAGTCTTTAGCCTTCTTCTGTTATTATCCCTCAGGTTCACAAATTCAGCCATAGAGATCTTTATCCACAAAGTGTGTATACAAAATACAAAACTTATAGGGTTTTAAAAAGATTCAAAAAATAATTTGGGGATTTAAAGAGTGAGTCAAAAAGTGTTTGGAAACCCAAAAGATAGAATAACCTTGTCAAAGATATTCTATTTATGTTATTTCCAAAGTCCCATAAAAAAACTCAAAATGAGTATTTATAAACGTTGCACAAATTTCGAGGCAGCGCTTTGTTTGAACGAAAATAGAAGTCGTTCGAACGAGATTGTCATCTCGTTCAAACGAAATCCCAGGTCGAACTCGTTTGAACCAGAATCAAACGAGCTTCTAACGAATTGAAATTGTGTTGCCTCGTTAGTGGTTCATTTAATGTTGGATTAATGAGGCATCAAACGACAAAGACAAGTCGTTCAAACGATATGCTGAACTCGTTCAAACGAGGTCAAAAAACAAAAATAAAATTGTTTAAAACATTAAAAAATCCAACCTCAGATTTTCATAAAACAATACATCCCAAATAAAATTATGAATGATTTTAAACTCCTAAAAAGCTTTATACCTTTTGAGATGTTGGGAAGTCTTCAATCTTGGAGATGTTGTGGTTCGGTTCATCGTGTCAATACATGAGAGTTTGTAACGGGACACGCCAAATATGGCAAAGTGCAAATAGATAAATAAAAGCCTAAGCTAAAATATTTTCCCTTGCAAATCTCCCACTTTGGCTATTCCGGTACAAAACTAACCGAAACCCAAATTATAAAAAAAATACCCCTCTATGACAAAAATTCTAATACCTTTTCTAAACCCTAGAAATGGAATGGCATAGAGAAATGATGTCTTCAATCTCCACTTATTCTTCTTGTTCTCCCCTTGGGCACTTTGTCTTCATCTCTTTTTTGTGCTTCCCTTATGCTTCTTTGACTTCATCCGGTATGTCTTGATTTATGCATAAGGTACCTTCACACAGGAAGCAAAGAAAAATACCCTGTGATGCATCAAGATTGAAACAGAAAATAAAAACAAAATGCATAATGTGATCTCCCCCATAAATCAAAATCATCACTAAATCAAATAATCAAATCTACATCTTAATTTGTTCTCCCCTTTTTTGTCCGAAATAAACAAAGGCGTAGAAACTAAACATGGTGTATAAAGCATCACATAGAACAAGTAGAATAGCATCACAAAGATATGTAAACAACGCACGTGTAATGATAATCTCAAAAGCATCACTAACTATTTTTGAAAAGTTTCAAATATTTCAAAAAGTATAAATATTACAAATACAACACAACAATTGAAACAAAAATAATCCAAACTATGATCAACTATGTGATAACCATGGACTAAATATAAATCGTAATGAGTCAAAACACGATACCATATATAATATATGAAAAATATACCAAAGAAAATTTGGCACACATATATAGGTATAAACAACCACAAAACTCGACACAAAACACATAAGCATTACACACTATCATAGTATCGATGTGTCTAAATATGTGGGATGGAATGAATGGGTGTGAACTAGATATTAATGAATTATGACCTAAATACTCAAATATATTCATGAGTTCTAATTGACCGCAAAACTTTATCAAACTAAACTTTAGCCTCAAGTGAAAAGATAAAATGAACTTCAATGAACAAATGAGCACAATGCACACAAGCCTAGAATAGTCATGATTTTCCAAATTAATAGCATCATGACAAAATAAGCATAACTAGAACTCATTGTGCAAACTTATTGATCTTTAACTAACCTCCTTCAAAAGATAAACATATATCATGTTTCTCTTCTTTTCTTTTTCTTTTCAAGTTATTTCCTTTTGAATGGTCAATTATTAAACTAGACTATAATGGCCCCCTTTTGGTCATTTTTATATTTTTATTACCTATAATCTTTTTATTTGGCTCGTTCCAACAGTGGCTTTCCCAAAAAGAAGATTTGCTCCTTTTGTAGCCCTTTCTCGTGCACACTCGTATATTTTTTTCAATGCTATCAAAGATTCTCACGGGCAATGGTTCTTACATGCACAAATCCCCAATAGTTATATAAACATGAATATGACAAAATTGATGGGAAAACATCTCACAAAGCTCAAATATACATGTGAAATTAACGTTCAAAAACTCGTGCATGTGAGTGCAGAGGGATATACAAAGTTGAATCCATCAAGCAAATCTAATTCGAAACAATGCCAGTGTAACATGGTTAAGAACAATCTAAGTATCTATAATCATAACCAAATGTCCTAGCCACATGGAAAGTATGGAGTGAATTGGATTCAAATACATCAATATGCCATACCAAATTTGTGAATCTAAAATACACAAAAACCAAAAAACTTTTTGTACTTTTCACAAAAATTTATCAAAATAAAATCTTTTTGTATTTTTACAGTATGACCCAATAAAAGAAAAATATACTACAAAAGATACACATTTCATAACACTATAAAACATATATTATGAAGCACAAATAGAGTATGACAAAGAAAAACAGGGAAGAAATCATCCATAAGATATAGCATGTGAAGAATCATGTGCAAGTATGCGAGAATTAACCAACCTAACATTTAGTGTCTCCAAAATGGATTGCCTAACCCAAATAGATGTATAGCTAATGCGTGGGGTTTAGGAACCAAGGGGAAACTAGACTTAAACTTCCTAGGGCCTAAACTAAGATCAAAGCAAAAATGTCTAAGGTGACCTTTCCTACCGCAATGTGTACATGTGCAGGCGCAACGAGGAATGGGACCTTTGAATTGACCTTTTCTAACACCCTCGGGTGTGGTTAACCCTCTAAAATAAAAATTGGCCATGGCTCTGGCAACAAAAGCATTAGAATCAAAGAAGCCAGTACCATCACTACCAATACTACTTGAGTCTTTTACATCATCTTTTAACTTTAAAGTTTTAGACTCGAGCAAAGAATTAGACGCTACAAGTTTCTTTAAATTTCTAATTATTTCTAGAAGGTTGTCTCGTTACCCCTCAAGAAAATTGAATTATCCCTAAGAGTCTTCTCTCGTGCCCTTAAATCAATTTATCATTATCCTCATAGCCACATAAACACCCCTAGAAATTTTAGAGTCTTCTAATTCTTTCTCTAAAAATCAGACTCTATCATCATTTTCTTTCTTGAACAATTCTAAATTTTTAAAATTAGGGTCCATGTCCACAAGTTTTTCACGAAATAAATCTCTTTGAGTTTGAACAGTTTGCAAAAGTTCCATAGCATCTTTGAACTGAAAATTATGTTTTTCAAAAATTTTAATTCTCTTACCAAACTTCAAATTCAAATGAAATAAATTTTCACTACGGCTATCCATCGAGAGGAAAAAAATAAACAATACAAGAGAGATGAATAAACAACCACCCTAAACAACACTAAATATGGATTTTACATGATAACTTAGTGTAACCAACTCTGATACTAATTTATAACAGGTGGAATGCTTCGATACCACTTTGTTAGCGCGCATGAACACGCTCGGTAATGATAGTTACAATAAAAAATTCTATTTTTGTATTTTTTTTCCCAATTTAAGTCCTAAACACACATATCCAATTTCAAATAAATTTTAGTCTTTTATTAAATTAAGTGTGAAGGCAAATATGTGTTTGAAATATGATGAATTAAAATATGTATGCAAAGAACATAAATATTGAGGAAAAATCTCTTTTTATGGGAAAACCCCATATTTCAGTACTTTAGAAAGTTTTACAAGAATATAGAGTTATAGACTACTTGATACACCCACAATTATAATGGGCATTGTCTTCAAAACCTCTAAAGAAAGCAGCTTAGTCTACAGTCATCCACAAGTGGCGATCTACCCTCGATATCCACCAATCAGTCTTCAACCTTCTTCTATTGTGATCCCTCGGGTTCACAAATTTAGCCATAGAGATATCTCTCCACAAAATGTGTATACATGATAAAAAAAATAGTTCTAGGGTTTAATGAAGATTCACAAAACTATTTATGGAAGTAAAAAGTGAATTAAAAAGTGTTTGGAAACCCAAAAGATAAAAACATTTTGGCAAAGATATTGAATTTACATTCTTTCCAAAGTCCCACGAAAAAAAAACTTAAAATAGGTATTTATAGACGTTGCATAAATTTAGAGGCGGGGGCTTGTTCGAACAAAAATAAAGTCACTTGAAACGAGATTAGCTTCCTGTTAGAACGAAAACCCAGGTAGTTCGAACAAGATAACCAACTCATTGGAACCCGGATCAAACGACCTTTTAAGGATTAAAACAGTGTTGCATCATTAGTAGATCATTTGATGTTGGATCTAACGAGGGATCAAACAATAAAGCCAAGCATTCGAACGAGATGTTAAACTCATTTGAATGAGGTTAAAAAAATTATTTTAAAACTTTAAAAAATCCAGCCTCGGTTTTTCATAAAAAATACATCCCCAATAAAATTATGAATAATTTTAAAATCCTAAAAATCTTTATACCTTTTGCGATGTAGGGAAGTATTCAATCTTGTAGATGTTGAGGTTTGGTTCATCGTGTCGGTACATGAGAGTTTGTAATGGGATATGCCAAATATGCCAAAGGGAAAATAAATAAATAAAAGCCTAAGCTAAAATATTTTCCCTTACACAGACTGTGAAGACACGGGAAAGGGATCCTTCTGGCCAAGGGAGGGTCCAACAGTTTTATAAGGGAGAGAATATTCATACTCAGTCAAGTTCTGAGGGTAGATTGCACATTAATAAAAAGTTCATAATACCTGACGAGAAGGACCTACGAGGTACACGGTTTGGAGCAGAAGCATGGATCACTATTTTGGCATACCCGAGAGAGGGGAGTAAGATGTACCATATAATATAGGACGCAGGATGTGGGGGTCAGTGTGGAGCAAGACATAACAAAGTTGGTCTCCAGATACCTCACTCGTTAAATGGAAAAAGGTTAATCCGAGGCGATCAACCAGAGTTTTGCAATAAATGGTGACTCCAGTGATGTAATGGGTGTATATACTGATGAAGTTCATTTTGGGTTACTAATGTCGCGGAAGGGTTAAGATTTCCTCTAGGTTATTAGGATTGGTTGACTGAGGTGGATAAGTTATTGCTAAATTGGGCGAATTACATGATTGGGAAGTGTGCCCAACATTTCATTATCGAAATAGAATGAGCCAGCACGAGGTGCCACCCAACATTTTTGTCAATCAAGATAAAATCCTTTTGTACCCCCTCTAAGAGATATGTTAGGAGGTGATGAGGATGGATTTGTGGTTGACCAAGGCATATCACCCGCAGACCGATGGATAGTCGAAAAAGTGACTAAAATGTTGGAAGTTATGTTAGGAATGCGTATTCTAGACTTATGGGGTAACAGGGAGCAGTAATTACCATTGGAATAGTTACGAATAATGACTCATACCAGTTCAGTATTGGCATGGTGCGTTTTGAGGCTTTGTATGGGATACCTTGTCATCTTACCTTTGGTTAGTTAGAAGTGTGGGATAACAAGCTTCTCAAGCCGAACGTGATTCAGGATACATCGGGAAGGATTAAGTTAATCAGGAGTCATTTTTGGGTAACTCAAAAGCGTCGAAATAACTACATCATTGCAAACCAAAAATTTATGAAGTTGACATGAATGGTTAGGTATTATTATAGATATCTCCCATGAAGTGAATGATACAGTTTGTGAAGACGCGAGGTTAGCGCCTTGATATGTGGGGCCTTTTCTCACCATCGAGAAGGTAGGGTAAGTTGTGTATAGGCTTGACTTACTAGAGCACTTGAAGCAGGTTCATGATGTGTTTCATATGTCATCATCAATAAGGTATCTGAGGAATGATTTCGTATATCGGCATATAATGATTGGAAGAGACTTATCGCTATTTTGGGTCGTACTAAGCATGACTTCAATCAAGTTGGTATTGTTAGTGTGTTTATAGTGGGGACACCAAAATGTTATCATGAGTCGACATAGGAGCAGAATGAGGATATGCGAGAAAAATATCTAGCTCTTTATTTAAGGTATGTCCGAATTACAAGGATGAAATTCCATCGTTAGGGAGAAGTATGTAGAACCCCATATTTTTGAATATTTTTAAATTACACGTGTGCACGTAATTTGTAAAGTGTTAGAATGCTCTGATACCAATTGTAAGAGTAGAAGTCACTAATATCACTATGAGAGTGCGGAAACAAACGTGATCAACAAGGATGGTCAAACATTCCAATTTTTATCTTAATCAATTTTATCTTTTTATCCTAAACATACATTTATGTAATAAAATAGATAGATCAAACCAAGCATTCAACAAATGTAAAGTTTCAGGAAAAATCCCCTCAGGGAAAAACCTTTTATTCACTTTAAAAATTTACAAATCTCAACTTAAAAGTTTTATAAATGAATCTACTATAATCCTCTCAAGAACCATAAAATTACAGCCTTCATTCAGTAATTATCCTCGTAAAAATCATAAGAACCACAGTCCTCCTTCAGTCTTTGCCTGCGTCTTCAGCAGTGATTCCCTCGGGTTTCACAAATTAGCCATGGAGACGCATTCTACACAAAAGTGTATGCAAGATACTAAAACTTTATAGTGTTTAAACTAATTCACAAGAATGATTTTCATGATGTATTATTGTGAATTAAAAATTGTTTTACAACACTAAACAAAGAAGAAATTTTGCAAAAGAAATGCAAAAATTGATTTGGCAAAAGTCTTAAAAAATCTGAACATGAAATAGGTATTTATAGGGCGTTCATAATTTTCGAGGCGGCAACTCGTTGGAAAAAATTCAAGGCTCATTTGAACGAAAAAAGAAACTTGTTTCAACGAAAACAGTCTCATTTGAATGAGAAGTACTTCTCATTTGAATAGGCTTCAAATGACCTTCTAACGAGTCAAAATAGTACGTCCTCAATCGATGCTCATTAGATAAAACTTTGAATGACCCTTCGAACGAAAACTCAATCACATTTGAACGAGATTTCCATCTCTTTTGAACGAGGTTCTAACTAAAATATTTTTCCTTTTTCTAAAAATAAAAATCTCTATTCGTTTTTCGATAAAAATAAAATATCCAAAAAATAATTCATGTGAATTAATTTAAACTCTAAGTTGCTTTATACCTTTATGGGATGTCGGGAAGTCTTCAAACTTTGAGATGCTCAAGTTCAGTTCGTCGTGACGGTGTATGACGATTTGTAACGGGATACACCAAACTTGCCTAAATTATAAAAATTCTTATACTATGAACAATATCAGAAAAATTATTCTTACAAATCTCTCCATTTGGCTATTCCAATACAAAACAAATAAACATAATCAAAAACCAAATTAAAATATAAAAAAAATCTTCTATGACAAAAATCCAACTATCCTCCCCAAATTTAGAAATGGAATGGCATAAGACATTGTCTTCAAATCTCCACTTGCTCTTCCCTACTGCAAAATTTATCTTCATCCGGTGTGTCTTGATTTTCGCTTTGAGTACCTACACACAGGAGACAAAGAAATATACCTTGGGACGCATCGAGTTTGAAATAAAAAAACTCATAAATAAATTTGCCTCCATAAATCAAACTCATCAAATCTCACTTTTTAACTTTCTCTCCCCCTTTGTTTTATTCGAAATAGACAAACAAGTAGAAACATAAACATGAAATATGACGCATCACGTAAAAAATAAGATATCATCACAAAAGATATAAATTAATCATGTATAATGATATTCTCAAAGGCAAACACAACCAACTATTTTTTATAATTTTTCATTTTTGCAAAAAAGGTGTAAAAAATGTAAATTTAACAAATACAACATAATACCATATATAATATATGCAAAATATACCAAAGCAAATCCGGCACACATATACAGGTATAAACAACCACAAAACACGACACAAAACACATAAGTTTTACACACTAGCATAATATCGATGTGTCTAAACATGTGGGGTGGAATGAATGGGCGTGAACTAGATACAAATGAATACTCAAATATGTTCAAGAAGTTCTAATTGATTGCAAAAACTTTATCAAACAAAGATTTAGCCTCAAGTGACAAAGAAGGTTGAACTTAATGAACAAAACAAGCACAATGCAACCAAGCCTATAATATTGATGATTCTACAAATCAATAGTGTCATGAAAAAATAAGCATAAAAGGATTCATCGTACAAACCCATTGAGCTTCAACTAAACTCCCTTAAAAGATAAACTTATATCATATTTTCTTTTATTTTAATTTCTTTTGAAGTGATTTCTTTTTTAACGGTCAAACATTAAACTAAACTATGTTGGCCCCATTTTTGGCCTTTTTCTGTTTTTATTGTCTTTATTTTTTCTTGGGCTCTTTTCAACGGTGGACGCAAAGTCAACCTGTCTTTCGCATCCCATTCCCTTCGCTCGTATTTTTTCAATAATAAAAAAAATCTCTCACGAGCAACGGTTCTTACATGCACAAATACCCCATAATCACATAAATATGTAGATGATAAAATTGATGGGAGAACATCTCACAAAGCTCAAATATATATAGCTAAGTTAAATTCTAATGATCTCGTGCATGTTTGTGCGTAGGCATATACAAAGTCGTATTCGTAAAGCAAATCAAGTTCAAAGCAACTTCATAAACATGATTAAGATCAATCGAAGTATCTAAGGTCATAACCAAATCTCTTAAGAACTTGGAAAGTACGGAGTGAATTGGATTCAAACACATCAAATGTGTAAAACTAAAATTCATAAATAAACAAAAATCTTTTTGAGTTTTTCAAAAATATTACACCCAAAAGAAAAATATTCTTGTATTTATCAATATGACTCAATAAAATAAGAATATAATACAAAAGATATACATTTCATAACACTAGCAAACATATACCATGAATCATAACTAGAGTATGACAAATAAAAATCATGCAAGCAATCATCCATAAGATATAGCGTGTGAAGCATCATGTGCAAGCATGCGAGAATCAACTAGTCTAACATCTAACTCATCCAAAGTACACCAAATAGGTGTGTAATTAACATGTCGGTTTTCAGAAACCAAGGGAACACTAGACTTCAACGTCCGAGGACTTCTTCCAAGATCATAAAAAATGCTCTAAGGTAACCTTTCCTACCACAATACGAACATGTGTAAACTCGAGGAATGTTATCTATGAATTCACATCTTCTATCATCCTTGAATGTGGTTTTCCCTCTAAAATAAACAATGGTCTTGATTTTGACACTGGAAGCATTAGAAACATGTGAGACAGTACGATCATTACTCAAACTACTTGAGTCTTTCAAATTATCTTTTAAATTCAAAATTTTAGACTCAAACAAATAATTAGACTCTTTCAATTTTAGGGACTCCTTCTTCGTATGTTCAATCATTCCTAGAAGGTTATCTCTCTCCCCCTCAATATGAGCAAACTTACCCCCAAGAGTCTTCTCACGTGCCTTAAAATCATTAATCAAAACACTATCCTCAATGGCACGTACATTAACCCTAGAATTTTTAAAGTCCTCTAATTATTTCTCTAAAAATTGAACTCTACCATCACACTATTTCTTGGAAAATTCTAAAATTTTAAAATCTCAGTCCATCTCCACAAGTTTTCACCAAAGGAATCTCTTTGATTTTGAACATTTTGCAAACGATCCAATGCGGATTTAAAACGAAAATTTTCTTTTTCAATAATCTCAATTCTTTTAGAAAACTTCAAATTCAAACGAAATAAGTCGTCAAAACAATGGAAATCCATCGAGAGAAAAAAATCAAACGCAAGAGAGATGAATAAAAAACCACCCTAAATAGCACTAATCAAGGATCAAACACAAAAACTTAGTCAATCCGCTCTGATACCATATGTAAGAGTAGAAGGCACTGATACCACTATAAGAATGTGAAAACAAACGTACTCAACAAGGACGGTCAAACATTCCAATTTTTATCTTAATAAATTTTATATTTTTATCCTAAACATACATCTATGTGATAAAACAAATAAAGAAAACCAAGCATTCAACAGAGGCAAGTTCCAAGAAAAATCCCCTCAGGGAAAAACTTTTTATTCGCTTTATAAAATTTACAAATCGCAACTTACAAAGTTTATAAATTAATCTATTATTATCCTCTCAAGAACCAAAAAATCACAGCCTTCTGATACAACACAAATATTGCGTATTTCATCCCTCGGGCCGATGCATTTTAGCCCCCTCGGGTATCTTATTCCTTATATTTATGCTCGTTAACCAGACAACCTCGGATTTCTATGGTAACATGCTTTGCAAAGGTTAATTAAGATTTTATAGGTATTTGGATGCTAAGTATGAAGTTCAGACGCTTTTCGCTCAATTTCCGTACACGATCGCACGTTCAAGGGTATTTTGTCTTTTCACAGCTTTGGCACCTGGTCTAACATCTACACGGAAGTTGTAGTCCTCCTCACAAGCTTCGCGTGGCGGTGAACGGTGCACAATTCTGATCCTGAGCGAAGAAGTTATGGTGATTTTAGCGGAGGGTAAAAACAAACAAAAGCAGGGGGAAGAGTTGCAGACCGTAGCTATCGATCATTCAATGTTTGGCTAGCATGGGGAGACACTGGGCTTGATTTTTTACCATCAATCGATCGATCATTTTGATAGATCGATCGATCCCCTGTTTTCAGCTGATGTTTTGGCTTTTATTTTCTTTTCTATTTTCTTTTCTATTTTAATTCCACTTACTATAAATACCAATTTTGTTGTAAATATTAGATATAAAGCTATAGAATTCATTTTAGGTTAGTTTAAGCTTAGGGTTTGGGTTTTTGAAGAGTTCTTCTTCATTTCTCTTTGGATTGGCACCCAATTGGGCTTGTAAGTTGCACTATTCATTACCTTCTCAATTAATATAGTTGTATTTCATTAATTCTTGCTTTGATTAGTTAATTTACATGCTTTCATAATTAGGTTTACTTGCTTTCTAGTGTAGGTTTATTGCATTTATTCATCGCATTTCTTTATTGCGTTTTTAATATGCTTTCTAGCTAAATTAGTCTAGGTTGTGTTTGAATCGAACTCACTCGGGTTGACGTGTTGCTTTGCTTTGGTGATGGTGTTTATGGGTCTATTTCGGGTGCGTTGTCCTAGTTATTGCGCCTAGGAGATTTGACGGGGCATATCATGTATGTCCCGTGCTTACGACCTTGCGTGCGCAATTTTCAGGGTATTTATTGACGCTAAAATTGTATTAGGCTTTTATTCGAATTTAGGGGCGTGACAACCCTTAGTTCAATTAACTGTCAAAACGAGACGTGATCGTAATAACTCGTCGACCCATGTATCCATTTTATACTAATTAACTCGGGTGAGGGATATTCAACGCAACCTATAGTTTTTACTCGCTTTCTTAATCTAGCTTTATTTTCCCTCGCCTAGATTAAATATTTCCCTTTTATGCATCTTTTCCCTTTTTAGTTTGTAATCACCTTTTTCCCTTTTATTGAGAAGTATTAAATCCTATACATTCTAGCAACTCGTCTTTGTGGATTTTCGATACCCGAAATTGGCCGTTATACTCACCCGTTGGGTGTAGTCGTAGTTTAGGTTTTTGTATAGTTCAGGTGAGCCGGATTCAAAATGACCGGCGCATAGGTGACTCTCGCGCCGCGGTAAAACCCCTGTTAATCAAAATGGAACCAATGCCGAGGATGAGTTTGTTTTTGATTTTATTTGATTTAGTATTTCATAGTATTTTCTTTCTATTTGTATTATTGGCTAATATTTTTTCAGGACTTCCACATTTGAGCACTTAGAAACGCTTGAATTTTTCCCGCGCGCACCTGTTTTGTGGAATTCGCCACTTCAAGCCATTTTTTGGGTAAGCATGTCTTATTCCAATTCTTTCGGTAATCATTATGATAATTCTCAAAATTCTCACAAACCTTTGAGTTTTGGTCAAAACATAGAGTCCCAAAAAAATTTATAAAATCTAAAATGACTTCGGGCGAGTATAATGAAAGTCAAAACTTAGTTTATTGGAATTTTGATGATGATGATAATGATTTTGGGCCTTTACCTCCTTATAATAGGAATTTTGAAACGAATTGCAATAGTTTTCAAAATTCCTATAATAATGAGTTTTCGTTTAAGTCCAATGGTAATTTTCAAAGTTCCTATTTTCAAGTATCCGCACCTCGACCTATGACATTCGTTGAGGGCTTGCGTATGCTTGAGAATGAGAAAATTGAAAATCGTTATCGAGAAGAAAATCGTTTGTGGGAACATGACTTGGATTTATTATTTGAATCCGATGACGATTTTGCTTCCGAGACTTTCGAAGTCGTGGAATGTTTTGAACCAAATGAAGACTTTGTGCCTACTTTGGAACAAACCATTGTCGACTCTGCCCATTGCATAATAGATATTGAAAGTGAGGATGAAAATGATGTAATATCTATTTGCAATGAAATGATTTCTTCTTTGGCCCCCAAAGAAGAACATTTCATTGAAAATGATATTATTTCCTTTGAAACTCAATCTTCATGCGACGATGATTCATCTCGTGAGTTTGAATTTATTTCATCCACATTTTTATTTTCTGTTATCACACCGTCACAAGTACCCGATGATTCGGTTTTAAACTTTTTGCCGATGAGGAGTACTTGCTCGAGTCGCCCTCCACGATCGCATATTTTCCTTCGTGTGCGCCACCTCCCATTCTAATTTCAAAATCCTTGGGAGGATATTCGGCTTTTCTCGGTCCCCATATGTTTTTGTCACCCGTTCAATCCAAATCCCCCATCGTCCCTCCAAAACTTTTAATTGACGATGGTTCATTTCTTCCACCTTACACATGCCTTCCGTTGTTCAAACGGAATCCATATTTTTAGGAGGGCATGCTTGAGTGTGAGGGTACACTGGTTATCCTCCAAAGTCAAATCGTTTTTGCAGTGGACCCTCGCTATTTCGACTTCTAGTGTATAGTTAGTGTGAAGCCTAAATAGTAGGTTGTATATAGTTTGCTTTTTATTTTTTCTTTCCTTTTTAATTTAGTCTAATGTAATTATTTAACTTTTTGTTATTTGTTTTTGCTATGCTCGGTACTAACTTGTTTTGTAGATTCTTTGGACTTGTTCTTATGGGGATCGCTCCACTTTTGGGTAATATCGCTATTTTCCTCTCTTTAATTTGGTTCTTAATTCACATTAAGGACAATGTGAGGTTTTAAGTTAGGGGGTGTGGGATATTCTATTCATTCATTGGTAGTGTCCATGTTTTTGCTTACATTTTAGTTGCTTAGTATGCTTTTCTTAAAAAAATTAAAAAATTTCAAAAATATTTTCTTTCTTTTTTCTCCTTTATTGGGCATTTTTCCTTTATTTCCGACGATAAATTTCAATAATTGTCCGATCCAATAGACAGCCCAACGATGCATGTTCTCGATTTTAGAAGTTAGTAGACTTTAGTCCTCGATCATTTATATTATGAATAACCTCATGAATTAAATTTTAATCCCATGAGCACATGCACTTTCCTTGCTTTATTGATTTGGTTTAAGATTTTTATAACTCGATAATCTTTTGTTGCATTGTATATACTTACACCGAGTACGTCGTTTGTGAGTGTATACACTATTCTTTCCTCTTTGAAAACGTTGAATTCGTCGGTAATCTCACTATTCTTTCATTGATCGCTCATTAATTGAGTTCATACATGAAATGTGTTACTTAAGCATGATTTTCATATATTGTTTTGACTCAAGAATTGCGTAAACTTTCGGAAATGATCATAGGAATTCTTTGTTATATCACCCATATTAGCCTTGACCTCACCTTATATGTTTACCCTCGTCAACCCCTTTGAGCCTAAATATTAGCCTTTCTTTTCATAACCCAAAATTCCCATAACCAACTCCAAATTGGGGTTTTAACCCATACATACACCTTCCATACCTTTGTTTGGAATGTTACTTGGGATTGAATGATGTTGTTGTGATGTCGGTTGCAATTTAGTCGTATGAGAGTGAGAAAAGTAAAGAAAATAGATGTGAAAAAAGTGAAAAAGAGAAGAAAAAAAGAAAGAAAAAAGCAAAAGAAAACAAAAGGAAACATGAGAAAAAGAAGAAAAGAAAAGAAGTTGTAAATATTGTGTATAGTGTTCAATAAGCTTTGATTACTCTCCCCGGTGATATATCTAATGCTCGTTTGGAACTTGTTTTCCAATTTTGGAATTGCTCTCATTGCCCCATTATACCGAGTTTTCATCCCGACCACTTTGAATCCGTATATACATTCCTTCATTTCATACCCTAGCCAAACCTACATTATAACCCTATACAACTCCTATGTGGTCTTAGATTGACGTAATTCAAAGGTTTAAATAGTTTTGATAATCTGTGAAAATGCATTTCGCCTCTTTTAATGGGTGGTATCTTTCATTAAGATTACAATTTTTAATTTCATATATAGCGTTCTTCATCTGTGACATGTATGCGGCCTAGTTTTCATTTACATTTACTCTTTATGACCGCATGTTCCGTGTGTTACCTCCCTATTTCTAGTGATGTCACTTGATGAGTGTAATGCCCGTGAGGATTGAATATATGCTTGTTTTAACATTTATCCGGTTTAGATAAGTTTTTGCCAAATCATACTTTGCATGTTCTCGCTCCCCCTCCCACATTTTAAGGTTTCAATTCTATGAGGTACATTGTATAATGTTAATGATTTGGACTTTTGTTTGAATTTGTTTAATGTGCTAATCATGCGTATGAAATCCTTTTCATATTTTTGGGCTTGTCACATGTTGGTTTGGGCTTATTTTGAGGAAACCATGTGATGTTTGTGGGTATCATCCCTGAAAACCCTCACAAAATGACACTCATCCACTAGGGTAACCTAGGGATTTAACGGCTTATTGAATATGCTAAATGCAATCGAATCGCCCGTGAAAGTGGCCTTACGCTTTTATACCACAATTTTATACTATCTCCAGCTTTTGGTTCGCTCGTAGTTCTTGTTGCATCCAATTTCATTGCTAGGTACTAGCAATGTGTAAGTTAGGGGTGTGATAATTCGTAAATATTGCGTATTTCATCCCTCGAACCGACGCATTTTATCCCCCTCGGGTATCTTATTCCCTATATTTATGCTCGTTAACCAGACAACCTCGGATTTCTATGTTAACATGCTTTGCATGGGTTAATTGAGCTTTTATAGGTATTTGGATGCTAAGTGCGAAGTTCGGACACTTTTCGCTCGATTTTTGTACGCGATCGCACGTTCAAGGGTATTTTAGTCTTTCCATAGCTTGGTCACCTGGCCCAACATCTACATGGAAGTTGTATCCCTCCTCGCAAGCTTCACGTGGCCACGAATGGTGAACGATTCCGATCCCGAACAAAGAAGTTATGGCGATTTTAACGGAGGGGAAAAGCAATGAAATAAAAACTGTATTAGGTTTTTATGCGGATTTAGGGGCGTGACAACCCTTGGTTCAATTAACTGTCTAAACGAGACGGGATCATAATAACTCGTCGACCCATGTATACATTTTATACTAATTAACTCGGGTGAGGGATATTCGACGCAACCTATAGTTTTTACTCGCTTTCTTAATCTAGTTTTATTTTCCCTCGCCTAGATTAAATATTTCCCTTTTATGCATATTTTCCTTTTTTAGTTTGTAATCACCTTTTTCCCTTTTATTGATAAGTATTAAATCCTATAAATTCTAGCAACTCGTCTTTGGGGATTTTCGATACCCGGACTTGGCTGCTATACTCACCCGTTGAGTGTAGTCGTAGTTTAAGTTTTTGTATATTTCAGGTGAGCCAAATTCAAAACGACCAGTGCGTAGGTGACTCTCGCGCCGCGGTAAAACCCTTGTCTATCACCTTACTTTAGCAATGATCCTCGCTGGAATCACAAGAATCGCAGTCCTCTTTCAGCCTCAGCCTTCGTCTTCAGCGGTGATCCCCATGGGTTTCATAAGGCATGGAGATGCCTTCTCCACAAAGGTGTATGTAAGATACTAAAACTTTCTAGGGTTTCACGAATTCACAAGAACAATTTTTAGGATCTATGTTGTG
The DNA here is from genome assembly GCA_949130495.1 of Sambucus nigra. NCBI lineage: Eukaryota > Viridiplantae > Streptophyta > Magnoliopsida > Dipsacales > Adoxaceae > Sambucus > Sambucus nigra. Next base: position 25,605,488 of record OX422220.1, read on the forward strand.
AAATAAAAAATATTTTAGAATACTAACAAAGAAGAACTTTTGCAAAAGATATGCAGAAATGGATCTGGGGAAGTCTTAAAAAATCTGAACACGAAACAGGTATTTATAGGGCGTTCATAATTTTCGATCTGGCAACTTGTTTGAACGAAATTCAAAGCTCGTTCAATCAAAAAAATAAACTCATTTGAACGAAACAAAATCTCGTTTGAATTAGGAGGCTTTCTCATTTGAATAGGCATTAAATGGCCTTCTCACGAGTCAAAACAGTACACCCTCAATATGAGATTTCCATTTCGTTTGAACTGGGTTCTAACCAAGATATTTTTCCTTTTTTAAAATAAAAATCCATTTTCATTTTTTGATAAAAACAAAACATCCCAAAAAAAATTATAAATTAGTTTAAACTCTAAATTGCTTTATACCTTTATGGGATTTTGGGAAGTCTCCAAACTTGGGGATGCTCGAGTTCGGTTTGACATGACGGTGCGTGATAATTTGTAATGGGATACGCCAAACTAGACTAAATTATAAAAAGGTCTATACTATGAACAATATCAGAAAAATATTTCTTACATAATTTAATTAAATTCCGAAATAACGTGATAATGCGAGAACAAAAGGATTAATATTTATGTGAAATTATATTCACTTATGAGATAAGTAAATGAAAATATGTTAAATTACTTTACGTCGTAAGTTAGTAAAATCGACGGGTTTAACGATATCTCATTCGGGACGTGAGGATAGGGTTGTGTTGGAATGAGATGGAAAATTAATTTTAGTTAACTCGAATAGTGATTTTGAGTGCACCAATGATTCGTAATGGGTCGAGATAGTCATAATTAGGTACTCTGGGTTGTAATCGGGTTTCGAGGGCTTTTTAGACTAAATGAGACCCATATAAGGGTATTCGGGTCATTTTACAGATTGGGCCAAACTTAATTAGGGATTAATGATGATTAGGGTTATATTTAGAGAAAGTGGATGGCGTGGGTAGCCATTCCACCATCTAAGCAACCTAGAGTTTGAGAGAGGAGAGATAAGATAAGGAAAAACCAAGAGAAAGTGGAGAGAAACAATCTGGGAAGGGAATCAAGTCATTCGGGGGATACGATCCTTATGTAAAGAAGAACCAAACGAGAAGAACTCCGAATATTTATGATTTAAAAGGTACATGTTTATCTTTATAAAATTATTATTGTGGTTTCAATCATTCATGTATAAATTTGGTGTAGGAACACAAATTTTTGGTTGGGATTAACAGGTAAAATGGGAATTTCGTGAACGAATTCATTGAGAAAGAATTTGAATGTAGTTATATGTTAAATCTGATATGGTTGATGACATAAAGATACGATCTTGGATGATTAAAATAAGAGTTTACGAAATCTTGAATTAGGGTTGAGATATCGCATAATTCTTGATGAACAATTGATAATCCCATGAATCTAAATGTTTTTGGGTTATTTTGGATGAAGAAGTATGTGTAATTATGTCTAGGATTGATAGGAAATTCTTATTTTGGGTTTAAATGATATTGGGGACTCATATGGTTGAAGGGAAGATGATGAATCCCGTCAAAAGTTAATTTGCTGCCCAGGTGAACCGAACCGGTTCGCTAGGTGGCGAGCGAATCAACTCGCACCCCATACCGATTCGGATAGCCAGACGAACTGGTTCGCCCATCTTGGCTGCCTCCCCTTGTGTTTTGTGATTTTTCATTGGCTATTGAGGATTTGGTTTGGTTTACGGGGTCATATAGGTGACATATGACTCCTGTGAATATATAAATGAGATTATAAACTACCTTGGGTTAGATGGGATTTAAATTTGGGAAAGAAATCACGCGTGTGATACGGTGAATATCACTCTGATTATGATTATGAAATTGGGTAGGATTTCGGGAAGATTTAGGCTACAAGCTTGAGTAAAATAGCATGGTGGACAGATTTGTGAAGTTAAAGAACTTATAATAAGTACGTGAACACTTTGCAAAAATCGAGAGTCGAGATAGACTCGGGATTTGTGGGCTAGTGCCACGAGATGTATATGCACGATCAAATATATATATATATATATATATATATATATGTGTGTGTGTGTGTGTGTGTGTGTGTGTGAGATATATGTGAACATACCTACTCTAGAGATGCTATCGTTGGAGGTTGCACGTAGTGGGTGGTCCACCCTAGTGTGACCAGCAAGTGTTGGGTCGTTTCCTCAAACCATCTCTACTGGACGTACCTGGGGGTGGAGGTTTTAACATAAAAAGTAGGGGTGAGCAAAGTGCTTAGCAGGGTGGGAATACTAAGCAATACATTTTTATAAGAAAATATTATACATATAACGTTTATTTTAGTAATCTCGAAAACGTTATCTTTTAACGAGCATAAATGACACTACCATGCAATGAAACCCAAGTTATGTGCTCATACCCACACTTGTCCATTTTACACTAACCTTTCACATAATTAGAGACCATTTAATCATCTTTATCCACTATTGTCCATTTTAATATTTTATTAGGTTGTCTTTCTTATATTTCCTACTCACATCCTTATTTATTTCCATTTCCACCATTCCATTATTAACATTATTTTTTTCCCGGAATTTACCAAATGATCATGTAATTTAACGATCTCCACACCAACGGATACGATACCAGATGCTCTGGCTAGTGATTTTTGGTCTTTCAACCCACATCTCCAGGCCCTTCTTAATTTTTTTCCCGATTGAATCCAAGTCCATATTAATGTGTGTTAAAATTTTATCAAATGTCCACATTATTCCAACCTTCGTATCATTCTTACGGTTCACATTTACGTTTTACACCATTTTCCCACCACTTTATTCATTTCATCCATTTTTCATAAAACCAACTGATAAGGTCAAATGAGGAAGTCCAACCACTAGGACCCTCTATTTTTCTAAAATTACCATTTTGTCATTTATTTTGCCAACGCATTGTGAAAAATATATTTTCATCATTATAACATTATAATTTAGCATTTTGTGTCCAGAAATCATACTTCATCATTTTATTTCCAGAAAATCCCATTTCTTACTATTTCTTAACAAGAAATACGTTTATATTATGAAAGTCAGTTTACAAAAATCCCCATTTCATCCTTATGATCATATGATATCTTAAACATCATTTTTTTCTCATATAATCAACACTTTAAAACCTATTTAGTGGATGAATTTATCAACTTTCTTATCTCATCTTGAAACTCATTTTAATCCTCATTTGTCATGCTTATTTGTCCTCTACTAACATATTATAAGATTCTACACATGTGGGGATGGATTTCAACCTAGAAATCCCATAAATATGAGTATAAACATGATATTAACATGAAATCAAACTTTATATGCATATTCATCATATTTCAATATTCAAAATGATATATATTCTTAAAAAAAATCCTTTCAAGTGTAGTTTTCTTTAAAACTTGCATTTTTCATAAGGGAACTTTAAATAAACATACTAGAAAATAACTTTGCAAGATTGTCTACAACCTAGCATGCATCTCAATATTTAGCTTAGGTTCAATCTTAAAAACATAGTGAGGAAAACCCTACCTTGAATTTGAAGAGGAGAAACTAAGAAACTATGACTTAAAAGGTCCTAAAACTCAAAAAGCTCCAAGAAATGCACCAAATCCTCTTGAAAGCTTCAAGAACAATTATTTAATCCAACTTCTTCCCAGGAAAAGGCTTGAAATGGGTTTTACAAGCTTGAAAATGGATAGAATAAGCCTTGAAATTGAGGTATAAGCTTTGGAATTGGGTGAACTAGGGCTGCGAGTGGAGGAGAGAGGTTGGAAGTGTAGAGAGATAGTGTAAAAATCTTATGGAAGTGAAGATAAATGGGTTCTCTCCACACCCTAACCCCTTATTATATCAAAATGCCTTAACTCTTTAACCTTTGGTCCACCAAAAGCTTTGACCACGTTTGATCGACTCCATTAGGAGATTGACAACTCAACCAATCCAAGGGTCCATGACGAAAGCACATAAAATCTGTAGATTTTTTTATTTTCTACTGGCTCGTTCGAATGAGACTAGACCTCATTCGAACAACATTGCATCTCATTTGAACGAGGTTCCAATGAGAATCTAATGAGACTAGAAATGCGAACAGGTATTTCTTATTCGAAGGTTGTTTGAAGAGTCTTTCGAACGACCCACCTTTCTTGTTCGAACGACCAACCACTTCATTCAAACGACCCAAAAGTTTTCCTTTATAATTTTTTGGCCATTCAATCCCATATTAATTGCACAAGGGCCACAACAATAGTTCAGAATAGATAACCATCCATTATATAAAGTCCATAGCCAATAGGCATGAAAATTATAGGTAAAGGAGGTACAATCTCGAGCACGGACATCACACATACTGTAAGGGCTTGTGACAACACTCACAGAGAATTAATGGGATCCATCATGCTTGGCCTCAGAATTGGTTTGCTCAACTGCATCATAAAAATTCCAAGTGATCGGCATACCTGCTTCTTTCAATATCCTAATGGAAAGATCGTAGCTTCCAAAAATCGGAGGTATCAACTCATCGCTGCGCAAGAAATTAAAATTATTCTATGAAAAGAACTTGATCACAATATCCGGAGTCTTTCATTTGGTCAAAGGGGAAGGACAGAATACTCATGTTCTCGATATTTAACATGAGAGTGGGGACATCTATATTAATGGATTTTAGCTTGATCCACCTTTAGAAACCATCTCGACAAATACAAAGGAATAAATACCGTTGCTATAGTCTAAACATGGGTGTTACAATGTTACCAATATGATGAAGAAAACAAAGTTCATGCCAAGAATGGGGCTCGGGAAAAATTAGCAAGCAATCAGTGAACCTATCACCATACCACAACATTTCGACACTTAGGGACCGGGATACAAATGAAAGAGTGAGGATCTCTCCTCCAAGGCACTGAAGGTCAAGAAGCCAAAATTTAAAAAACTAGGGGCTACCCCCGTGATTAGTCGCTCCAGCCGTAACGAAAACTTTATAAAGGAGGGCGATGACTTCCCTTTCTACGAATTCCTAGAAGCATGGGTCAATTGATGTAGAGTGAATCGCGTGCTCGTGTAAGGTAAGTGTCGTTATTTTTTATCTGTCGCTGCAATACAAAAATAACCTAAACTATGACTACACTCAACAATGGAGTATAACGTCCAGTCCGGGTATCGAGAATCCACAGGGAGTGTTCGACAGATTTTAATCGGTTTATCACTTCAAGAATAAAAGTGTAAAAGGTGATATGGTTACAAAGGGAAAAAGGGGGGAAATACTAAAAAAATATTAATAAAATGAGAGTTAGGATCACATCCCCGCGATGTGACAAACAACACGAAGTTAGAATTTTGGTTTGAAAGCATTTAATCGAGCATATTCAATTAATCATAAACATCACGCATGAAAGAAATTAACCCAAAAATGCAAGATAAAATATTTAATCGAAAATGGTTACACGTGGATTAAAATTGGTTTATCGATATAAACACTAACTCGAGATAAAACATTTAGTGTGGAGAGGTGTATGGTAGGCGTAGGGTGGTTATGGTGTGAGTGGAGGTTTAGATTTGGTGTATGTGAGTGTAGATTTGGGTGATGGTGTGTGTGTGTGTGTTTAATTTGATCACTTAAAAATAAAATTAAAATTAAAAACATAAAATAAAATAAAATTAATAAAAATAAAAATAAAAATAAAAAATAAAATCTAACTTAAAAAATAAAAATATTAAAACTTAAGAAAATAAAATCCTAAGCTATTAAAAACCAAAAGAAATAAAAACTAAAATGAAAACTAAAGTCCTAAAAATAGGTAAAATCTATTAATACTAAAAATAAACTCCTACAAACTAATCTTAATAAAATAAGACAAAATAAAATAAAATTAAAACTAATTAAAATAAAAATAAAAATCGAAATCGAAATAAAACTACACTAAATAAAAAGAAATAGAAAAATATGCAAATAAACTCTAAAAAATCCTAAATAAATCCTAAAAATAAAAAAGACTCAAACTAAAAATCTAAAAAAAAAATTAAAAAGGCGCAAACTAAACACATACGGGCTTCGGGGAAGGTTTAGGGACAGGTTTAGGCTCGGACGAGGTTACGGGGAAGGTAATTTGCTCCATTTTATTGCAATTTTCTTGATTTGAACACCGCAACATGCATTTGACCTACAAAATAAATAATTAAGCACATGAGACCCATATTATCGAGAATTAGCAACTAAAATATGTCTATTTGGGATATTAAATGTACGCTTTTGGATGCTTATCACACCACCCCCAAACAGAGCGTTGCTAGCCCTCAATAAAAAAGATAAAGATAAGAAACCAAAAGTGTACCACTTTCGCGGGCACTTGCGATTGCACTTAGCATATGCAACAAGCCTTTAAACCTATAGGTTGCCCTAGAGGACAAGTTGAGTGTCGTAAGGGTTTACAAAAAATTTACCCACAAAATTCTTTATTTTGCAAAAAGGCAGTTTATCTCTTATTAAACATAGAATGATCGCACAATCCATCATAAGAGAAATAATTTTAAGGAATACAAGCTAGAATGTGTAAAAAGTTTAGCTAAGTAAATTCACAAGGTATATCCTTCCTAGAACTCAACGTGTGCAGTGTGAATCAGTCAAAACGAGTCGCAAATCATAAGAGTAATTCCTAGATTTTCTTTTCGAAATCAACGCTTCAACTTCAAATCTCACTGGATATGGCTCTCTCAAACGAAATCTCGAGATTAAGGTAAGTGTATCGCTCTTGTATGAGAGGAGGTGAGTAAATGTAAGCAAGTTCAAACGTCTCACACACACATAAGAAAGAACGAATAATTAGAAAGAAAAATGATCTCATGAAATAATGCTAATCACTATAGTGAGAATGTCGAGTTATTCACCACATTGACTTTCATTTGCCCGAACACCTAGGGGAAAATATGGATGATTGTGGGTGAGGGAATAATGAAATGAGAAGGATATGATATGAGGTAGGTATGATGGATGTTTGATGGATGATGGATGCGATAAGAGTGTTCTATACTTGAAGAACAAATGTCTTTATTACATAAAAATTAACTACAACTCTCTTTTTCTTTTCTTTTCTCTCTTTTCTCTTTTTTTGCGAATTTTCTTTTCTTTTTATTTTTTTTTTTTTTTTGCTATTTTTCTTTTTTTCTCTTTTCAAACCAATAATAAAGACATTTACATTTGAAAAACACTCTTTTTCTTGAAAATGAAAGATGATATGGAGATGATAAATGGATGATGTGGAGAATATATGTGAATAAGGTCAAATAAGGGAATGTAATGGGTTAAGTGAATGGGTGAAAATCTAGTGATTGGGACAAACTCCAAGACATGCCTTTCTTACAACTCGAAGAAGATGTCGTTCTCAGTGATCAAGCCAAAAAATTTAATGAAAACAAATGAGATCATACAACGATTTAAAGTGCGGGCCCAAACTAAGTTGAATCAACTTGCGACTCGAAGATTGCGTAAAACTCTCTGAAAGGGTGAAAAGCACAAATCTCACAAGCTAAAGTCTCTACTAGTGATCCTTTAAGGGTTTTCTTGAGAATTGTAACACTCTTCAACTCTAAACCGCAGTGACGTGATAAGTGCATAAATTTTGTTGAGTCTAAAAATTCATGGTGCAACGTGCCTTGTTACGTGTTACATAAGTTATTTGAAAAAAAATATCATCTAGCTTGATCCCTAGACTCGCAAAATTTTAAAAGTCAGGTTTTGAAATCAAAATTTTTCAAAAAATGTACGATTTTGACAAAATTTCCCACCCCCAAACAAAAAGGAACATCGTCCTCAATGTTAAGTAAAATGATTTTTAAAACTGGGAGCATAAGGTAGAAAAGAGATTAACAGAATCAACCGCTATTGAAGTGGATAGATAAAGCCAAAATAAAACCTGAAGAAATGATCAGATTAAAATGTGTACGCGTCTATAAACATAGTAAAGCATTGGGTGCTGTGAAACACCACCACTAAATAGGATGAGACTCATACAAGAAACGCGGGCTGCCTCCCGGTAGCACTAAGTTTAACATCTTCAGCCAGACCGAAGGGATGTCACCCTAAGGATAAGAACTATAAAAGCAGGGGGTGGCAGAAAAAGTGGGTGATGATAATAACCCCAAACAATACTGAAGCGTCAATCTTGTTGGATCAGGGCTAAGACTGGTCAATGCACTTGTATGGCAAAGTGCATCACAAGATGCAAAGCATCGGTGGACCACGGGCGGGTGGGTATTAGGGTAATGATGAGAAAGGCATGAGAGAATAAGCATCGATCACGGGCCTTATTGAGCCGAAAGGTGAGGGAAACAAGGGCCCTATAAGCAGGATGCTCTAATTGGTGAGGGAGGCAGAAGGGTGTAGAAAGTGGAATGGGTTGGGTTTTATAGAAATCACACGATCGTTATATAAATGGTCGATGATAATGGTCACGCCGTGACACGCCAGGGAGTTATTGGTGGGAAAAAGCGACACCACAAGAGAGTGGTGGGCATGTGGTAACAAGATCGATATCACGGAAGTGGAGAGTATCACCATATATACTCTCATGGATGTTGGGGGGTGGTTTCAGGTTAGGATCTAAAAATGTAGATGGAAACATGAAATGTGGAAAATCAAGATCCAAACTAGGTGGTGTGGTAGAAGGGATAACGGGTGGGATAAACGGTTGATCGGGTGGGATAAATGGTGGAAGAATATGATCCAACTCAATAGTGGGAAACACACACTCGTCAGGAAGAGTAAAGGAATACTCACAAGGGAGTGTGGTATCTAAGGACGGAGTGGTCAATTTCTCCACAAGAGTAGCATCGGTGACTGTGGTGGGTGGTTTAAATGAGGCACCATGATCTAAGATAGAGGATTCACTAAAAATATTGGGCTCAAAGGGATCCATGAGTGGGGGGACATCATCCATATCCGGATAGGTAGGAACTATCTTGGATTTTATCTCGGAAAAATGGTGAGCACTCGTAGCCAGAGCTAACCTAGAATGAAGTGGTTCCTCAAGAACACACGCGATGGGATCAATAAGCCTAGATTCAGGCATATTTTTGGATTCTATGGGAAAGGGAGTGGGAACGTGAACCTTAATGTTAGGTTCATGTGGACATGGTGGGATTGGGTCAGTCTCACTAATGAAAGGTAAGTTAACACAATTGTCAACTTGAGGCCCGGACTATGGAATGGTCTCAACTTCGAGATTCTCAGGGTGGTACGGTTTGTGACACTCAAAGTTAGTGGAACAAGACAACGCATAATCACTCCACATGGGTGCAACAATGGGTTGACTTGAGGGGAATTTCGACTCTCGCTCACACTCACTTTCTTTAAAGCGTTGTTCAAGCCTTTGGAGGGCTTCATTTTAAAGTTGAGGGTCTTGCTCTTGCTCGAGTATGAACTTTTACAAGAGGCTTTCGAGAGAGAAGGTGGATGATGGTGGTGGAGTTACTAGTGGTGGTGGTGGTTAAGGCGGACACAACTCGCTACTGACATGACTATATGGAGAATACTCATATGAAGTGTGTGGAGAGGGGTCAAGTGCATCATACACGAAAGGATCGCTTTCGTGATGGAAAAATGGTTGATATTCAGTGAGAAAACTGGTCAAGATGGGGTGCACAAGGTTGCCATGACGACTGTGGGAACGTGTGAGGATCTACAATATCGGGTTAGGATTCGTATTGCGTGGGAGGGTGATCAAGACTCCACGAATAACTAGGGTAGTCACACAAATCAGGATTGGATTCATCGTGATAATAGGCCGAGGTGGGTTCCGAAACAGTGTCATATGGATACACATGTTCCATGGTGGGTTCGTAGGGATATGAAAATTAAGATCACTCACGGGACATGTGATCGGCATAAGAACAATGGGTGCACGGCAAAGCACATGACGCGTTGACATTCATCATCGGTGGCGATGAAATGTGAGATGCGTGCGTGGGCGACGCATGAGTATCAATGGTGTGTGGTTGAGAGTTAAAGCCACGAAGTAATGTATGGAGGTTTGACTTGAGATCAACTTCAAACATGCTATGAGAAAAAGAGAAATGGTCAAAGTAATCTCGTAAAGGACATTCTTCAGCCATGATGAGAAAAATATATTTTTTGATTTTTTTGAAGTTTTTTCAAAAGGAAGGAAAATATTTTTGGATTTTTATAAAATAAAAGGAAGAAAAAAAAATTGGATTTTTATGGAGAAAAATAAGGAAAGAAAATGTTTTTGGATTTTTTGGAAGAAAAGAGTGGGAAAATATTTGAACTCTTTGAATTTTGAACGAACTAACTAAAACCCGACTACCGAAAAATTGAATTGGACACACATAAGTCAAGGAGAAATCCTAACTAGCACATAGCCAAATTTTGATCTTCAAAATTAGTTAAAGGGTAGTAAAATTTTAATTAAGTCCGCGAGCAATAAAAAATCACAAAAATTATCTTTGTGATCGCCTTTTCAAAAATGTTCTCCTATTGGGATACCTTGTTGATTAATTTTAAATTTAATGATGTCTAGGGTAGCACACAGTTGGTACACGAGTGAGTCGGGTGATGAAATCCCTTCTCGTGAATGACCGAGTGTTGGTCTTGGTAATTTAAATCATCACACCATTCAAAAATAAATGCGAGAATAAAATCACACAAGAGCACATAATCACACACAAGATATGACTCGCTAACAGGAGAGGTGTGAGGGTTAAAGAGATGTACCTCCCACGGTTTTTACGCCGTGGAGTTTTGAAAAATTTGAGTCGATCGGGGGGAGATTACACCTATCTCAGTCGACCCCGGGAGTCCTCCCGACCCAAGGTAGATAGACTTCTTTTCCTTGCCTTTGGACGCCCTCTCTCTACCTTGTTCGGTTTCCCTATCACGCACTTCTTCTTTTTATTACAAAATTAAAATAAAATAAATGGTGTCTCTATGCACAGCAATACAAGCCAAGAATAAGAGAATCCTAATACAAACCTTCTAAAAAAATGGTACTAAAAAAATAACAAAGTGCGAAAAATAAATGAACTACAAGATGAAATTCGCTCCAAGTGCTTCACGCTCCCAATAATGGCAATGGCGCCATTTGATAACTTAGCTTTTTTGTATATCCCCGGCAACAGCGCCATTTGATAACTATGACGTTTGTGTGGATGTCATTGTTTGAAGCCAAGTTACTCAAGATCCTCAAATACCCAAAAAAATAATATCAAACTAAAGTGTAGAGGTAAGCAAGGGTATCAATCCACATCAAGGGGGTAAAGCGAGGGGAAAAATGTAATTCACTTTTATTTTATTTTTGGGATTTTTACTTTTTCTATTTTTTTTTAGCTTTGTCAATATTACAACAATTTGGTGAGAGATGATGAAATAACACTAAACTAAAATCAAAGATGTAAAGAACTAACTAAAAAGTGACTAAAAATGAATAACAAAGTCTAACACTAAAATAAGAGATAAAGAGAGGTAAATAAATTAGAGAACAATTAAGGAGTGAGACTACACCACAAATTTTAGCTATTTTAATTAATTAATTTAATTATTTGAATTCTTCCAAATTAATATCAAAATTACAAATTAACCCTCGTTGCAAGTGTAATTTTAATAGTAGTCTTTTAAAAATTAAGTTTAACCCCCCCCCCCCCCCCCCACACACACACAACTCTAAAAAATAGATCTTCAATCCCTTTAATTAATCATCCGCTAGGATCGATTCCACAAAATTTATGTAAATCTTAGAAAATGAAAATAGAGTTGAAATTCACATAATAATACCACACTTAAGAAACTCATATCTCTAGTTCGAATCTAAAATGGGTTTCGATTTTCTCTCGAAAATCAGTTACCCTCTCTCGAGGCGTAAATTTTACGGTGAGGGATCAAAATTAACATTCGACGGAAATTTTCAATTAATCAAACTAATTAAATCAAAATAACATCAAATAAGGGTTCACCCCACCCCTTGAAAGGGGATTTAGCCTAACATCATATTAAACATGATAATCAAATAAACTAGGAAATTAAAATAAAAGTAGAGAAGAGAACAATCAAACCAAATCTCTTTGAGTGAAATTGAACTCCAATTCTTGAATTTGACGCATACACCACTCTAATTGAGCATCCAATTGATTTGCAATATAATACCCACTCAATTAAATTTCTCACAAATTTATCACTCACTAATCTCTAACAAAAATAAAAAATAAGCTATTTACAAAAAATTGTTTACCCTAATTTATTTTTTACTCTAAACTATCTATCTAGCTCTCTCTAGAATTCTGTTGAATTTGATTGGTTTTCAAATGGCCTTAAGTTCTTCAGTTATAGTGAGGGACATGGAGCTAGGGCAATTTTGCGAATTTGTTTGGGTGTGCATGTGGTTTGGGTGTGTCATGTAAGAAGGAATAAAAATCAGATTGCTCTTGAGGGTATTTTGGGTTTGGGGTTAAAAGGGGTAGTTGGGGGTAAAATAGGTATATGGGGTTAAAGGGTTAAAAAGGGAATAAAACATGTGGGGTTTTATTTATTGTCTTTGGTTTTGTTTGGTGCTTGGCTTTTGATAGCAGGTGGTAAAAAAAAATGATTTTGGACGAGGGGGAAATGGGTCATGGAAGAAATCGGGTTTGGCTTTGTTTGGTCGCGCGGGTTAGTGCCCGGGTTGGGTGTTTGATCTCGGGTTAAGGCTGAGAAGTTTCGAGTTTCTGGGTTTATGGCATGCGTTGAGGGTTAAGGCTTTGGGTGGAGATTCGTCGGCGGGTCCGGTTGGGTTTGGTCGGAGCTGGCACTGTTATGGCGGATGTCGGGTTTCGAATCGGGTTGGTGAATGAGGCTGGCCGCCCGAGGTAGGGGATTGGGTTGAGATAGATAGTGGTTGTGGGCAAAGGGGTTTAGCAGCGGTTCACCGCGGCATGGAGTTCAGATCGCCGGTGACGGGTTACGGGGATGCTGGGTTCAAACACGGGTTTGATGGAAATCGATGGGTCTGTGTGTTTTATGTGGATGTTGGTTTTGGTAGAATACAGGTTGTGTTGGTTGTGTATGGTGGATTTAGTGTTGGGTTTAATGGAGGAGAGAGAAAGGGTGTGTGTTGGAAGGTAGAAGATGGAGGGGTTAGTGTTTGGGTGTAGGTGAAACACGTGGAATAAGGGTGAGGGTGAGTTAGGTGGATTTAAGTGTGGAGAGGTGTAGGGTGGTTATGGTGTGAGTGGAGGTTTAGATTTGGTGTATGTGTGTGTTTAATTTGGACACCTAAAAATAAAATTAAAATTAATAAAAATAAACATAAAAAATAAAATCTAACTAAAAAAATAAAAATAAAAATATTAAAACTTAAGAGAATAAAATCCTAAGATATTAAAAACCAAAAGAAATATAAACTAAAAATGAAAACTAAAGTCCTAAAAAAATGTAAAATCTATTAAAAATAAAAATACAAAATAATCTTAATAAAATAAGATAAAATAAAATAAAATAAAAACTAAAAACTAATCAAAATCAAAATCGAAATCGAAATCGAAATCGAAATAAAACTACACTAAATAAAAGGAAATAGAAAAATATGCAAATAAATTCTAAAAAATCCTAAATAAATCCTAAAAATAAAAAAAGACTCAAATTACAAATCTAAAAAAATAAAAAGGCACAAACTAAACACACACGGGCTTCGGGGAAGGTTTAGGGACAGGTTTAGGCTCGGGCGAGGTTACGGGGAAGGTAATTAGCTCCATTTTTATTGCAATTTCCTTGATTGGAGTATTTGAACACCGCAAAATGCATTTGACCTACAAAATATATAATTAAGCACATGATACCTGTAATACCCCGTATTTTTATGCTATATTAATTTGGGGATTTATTAAATTTAATGTGAATTAATTATTTAATAAAAATTTGGAAATTAATTATGTTATAATTATTAACGTGATGAGAGTTAGTAATTATGGGAAAATTTGTTGAATATTACTAATGAGCAAAGTAATATATAATAGTGGCCATATTAAATGTCACGAGTGAATAAAATGACAATTTTAGAAATTTGAGTCGCGACGCGCCCGTGTCGCGTCGGGACTAAATATTGATAAATAAAAGTAAATATTTTATAAGTTGTTAGTATGGTCATTTTGAGTACGCCAACGCATCCGGAAGGGTCGAGATAGTCAGAAAAGTATACCCGGGAGTTTGATTTGGGTCTCGGGGCGTTTTTAGGCCTAATTAGTACCCCGGGAGGGCATTTTAGTCATTTTGTATTTTTGGGTAATTAAACCCACGAAAATTAAAGGGGTTATATCAGATGTTTAGGTTATCTCCTAGGGTTAGATAACTCAAAACACTAGAACGGCCATTGGAGAGGAGAGGAGAGAGCTCTCAAGGCATTCTAAGGCTCAAAACTCACCCGTTTGCACCGCCGCCACCGCCAACGCGTAGATCGCGAGACGGGGAACGCAACCACACCAAATTCAACACCAAACCAGATTTCTAAAAATCCCAGGCAAGTGTTTATCTTTATTATTTCGTTGATGCATCATCCATATTAGTTTAGGAGTTATTAGGATGAGATTTATGGAAGAAAAACCCAATTTGAGATGGGAAATTTTCATGTAGTGATGATTTATATGATATTCTGGAAACCCTTTGTCATGTAAAGGATTAAGAGTTTGATTAAGAAAAGAGTTCTAATCAGATACAAACACTAAAAAAATTTATTCTGGACGATCGGACCGTTGGAATTGGATGAAATTTTACAGAGAATTAGCTAAAGACGAGAGGAAGTTACCGAAAAAAATTCAGCTCGATCGGACCGTTCAATATTATTAAATATATTTTCTCCTATTGAATTTTATGTTTCGAGGAATCTTCTAGATAATACAAATTCAATTAAAACTCCATTTTAATTCCTATTTCGAAACCGTTTGAAATTCTCATCTTTAAAAATAAAATTCAAAATCCTTTAATGTAAGGCGAAATCTATATTTTTGGGATATTTTGCATAAGGGACGGTGTAAGTATATATTAAAGGGGAGAGACACGTAAGAGAGAGTTACGTTGGAATATAAATGAATATCTACTGAATTGTACATTTGGAAGAATAGAGTCCATGAGGGTTACGTAGTAAGTTGGAAAAACCCTTCGAATTAAAGTTAGAAACGAACCATTATACTTGATAAATAATAATGGGAAAATAAGGATAAATGTTGTGAATGTGGGTTATTGGATAAACCTAAATTGATATAATAAAAGTGGTATAAATATATGATTGTGTATGCATATATTATATACTTGTGAAAATCATGCCCGCGCTACTTGCTATCCCTGAGGTTTCCGCGCTGGGACGATCTTATCTCGTGTGCCTTATGGGGGATATTGACTCGTACCCTAGAAGATAGAAATCCTAGGTACAGGCTATCGAATCGGTAGTCACGGTCCTAAGAGACGTGAGGGTATGTACTGACCTCTTGGACTTGGAAACTATGCTTCGCCTCAATATTGTTTGTGTATGTATTTATACAGTTCGAGAGTGATTCCGAACTTGTATTCCCTTTAGTACGATTGATACGGGGATTGGATAGCAGAGTATGCCCGCACCTTAAAATTTTATGTGGAATAGAATATATATATTATACGAGTATTTAATATATATATGAACTTCTGAAATATGGGAAACTGCCTACTGTGTTATGGTAAGTAAGACATGTATAATGACTCAAATTGGAAATACTTGTTTTGAAAAGTATAATATGATATTGAAAAACTTTATGAATCAATAAAGTTAAAATGAGCGTTTTGTACTAAATGAAATTATCCTTTTTAAACCATGATGTTGTTAAATCTTAAATTTTGAGAGTCACCTAAGATAAGTTAAATCCTTGAGGAGGGATAGTGTGATATAAGTGAGATAAACCATTGGGAAGGTTAGTGCGATAGGAGTGCACATTAGAAGAGAGGCGAGAATTTCTCAAGAGAGTGTCGCACTAATATGTTGTTGCATTGGCCTGTATCAATTTAAATACTTGCTAAACGAATTTTTAAATCATATACACTATCGGGCTCTCACCCCTTTCTATTCCTCTTTCTCTCTTGTATATATATGTATATATTACAGGTGCCCAGCCACAGGGGCGTCTTGTTTAGGATCCCTTGGAAGGAACGTGCTGCAGCTTAGGTGGGAGTTGCAGGCCACTTGCTTAGACGATTTCATTTACTTTATTCCACTTCTATCATTCTCCTTATTGGGCATGTGTCGCCCTTTCCACTATTTATCTGTTTTATTGGGACATTTGTATTTCAGTTATTTCTAGTACTGTTACTTTGGGATTTATTCAGCATGTATGTTTTACTTTAAATTTTAAATGCTGGGGTTTAGTTGTTGAATGTTTAAATTAATTGGATTATATGTTCCGGGATTATTGTGGTGTGATTCTTTAAATATTGAATTGTTGTAGATAATTAAACCTTTATTTTCAAAATAAAATTTGGAAAGTAATGTTAAAAAATGGTTTTGACACTTAGCTTAATTAAATAGGGTGTTAAATTTGGAAAAGTTATTTTTATGACAGTGATGCTAAGAATGAACCAACTGTTCACCTTGATTTTAATTTAATAATGGAGTGATCGCCCGGTATTTAATTAGGCGGGGTGTCACAATACCCATATATTCGAGAATTAGCAACTAAAATACGTCTATTCGAGGTATAAAATTTACACTTTGGGGTGCTTATCAGCTAGTGGAAGTGAATAGCCCATGAGATGAAGAATCTCAAAATAACATTCCCATTCAAGAATCGAGCAAAGTCCTCAAGACTCTCAACGGATTCTTTTGATAAATTTAATGGTTCAAAAATAGTAGGGAATAAAGGAAAGGAATGACCATCAACCTCAATATAATTGGAAGAATTAACTAGAGGTTGAAATTCGAAAGTGCTTGGATCACTCTCATTTATTTCTTCCTCAAAAACGGGTGGAGTTGAAACACAAGTTTCAACCTCAATCAGGCTTTGTGAAGAAGCAGTAACCTCATCGAGTTGGGCATTTATTTCTAAAGACCAAGCTTTATAACTCTTGAATGGTCATTCAATTCCTTAAAAGCTAACTCATGATCAAACCAATAAGTAGACATAACATCTTCTTGAGAGGTTGGCTCATAGCTAAACGATTCCTCGCTTCCTAAATTTTCCTCACAAGACGATGAGGGATTACATATAAATTCTTGAACTTCACGCTCAATGCACTCATTTTCAAGAATTTGTAGGCATTCTCGCATAGTCTTGGGAGTTTAACTTAGAAAACTATTATCATAGCAATTAAGGTTATCTAAAGACTTATAGAGAGACATTTCAAATTAGGCAATGCAACAAAGCGATAAGCACCAAAATTTCAATTTCTCGAAACAATCTAGCACAAGTCAAAAAGAAAGCAGAAAATAAAGAATACAAATATAATAAAAAGAATACTATGAAATAATAAAAGAACTACATTCTATAACAAACACTCCTCGACAATGGCGCCATTTTGATGTAGCGTGAATCGGGTGCTTGAGTAAGGGCATTATCGTTATTTTCGGTTCGCCGCCACAATACAAAAATAACCTAAACTATGACTACACTCAACAATAGAGTATAGCGGCCAGTTCGAGTATCAAGAATCCACAGGGAGTGTTCGATAGATTTTAATCGATTTATCACTTCAAGAATAAAAGTGTAAAAGGTGATATGGTTACAAATGGAAAAAGGGGAAAATACCAAATCAATAATAATAAAACGAGAGTTGGGATCACATCCCCGCCATGGGCCAAACAATGCGCAATTAAATTTTTTGTTCGAAAGCATTTAACCGAGCATATTCAATTAATCATAAACATCACGCATGATGAAAATTAATCCAAAAATACGAGATAAAACATTTAATCGAAATGGGTCACACATGGATTATATTCGATTTATCTCTATAAACACTAATGCTGCATGAAAAATAAAGTTAATTGCATAATAAACCCATTTTAATACACGAGGTTTCAATTAAATGCAATTTCACACAAAACCTAACTTTCGGAGCTCAAGACCCATTAATGGCGAAAACATGACCCCAACCCTGAAACTCAGTACTAGACATGAATAAACTAATTAAAACAACTAAAACTAAAAACATAGAAGAAATAAATTAATTACAACAAATTATCTAGGCAAGGAAAGTAAAGACATAATGGAAATAAAGCTTAAACAAAGGTAGGAGATAATTAATAGTAAAACTTACATACATAAATGGGTATTACCCCAAAGTGATGGGGGAGAGGGAAGCTCCCTAAATAAAAACCCTAAAAACTTAAAAAAATGAAAGATGTCTCTTAAAAATGAAGAGAAAAGCTATTTATACAAAAACCCTAGTGGGAAACTAGTAAATAAAGAAAACAGCAAAAACAGGGGCAAATTGATTCGGTGCCATACCGAATCGATTCGGAAAGGAAAATCTTTGAAGATATGGCAAAGAGAATCTATTCAGAAATGGAGATCTGGGCACTAGTTCAAAGAGAATCGATTTGGAAGAGGTCTGGATCGATTCGGACCTGCTTGTTCTGTTTTCTTCCCATATCTTGATTTATATTTAGTTCCCTTCCGCTCAAAGTCCCATCACTTATTCATTAGGATTCAGAATCGTGCGTCGTCAGTGGCCACGCGAAGATGACTCACAGGGCTTCAAATTTTATGAAGACAGTAGTCTAGAAACCCAAATTATAAAATTACTGAAATGCCCTTACGCATACGATTGTCGATGGAACTTCCCTGGATTGCTACCTAACTTCACACTAAGCACCATAATACCTACAAAAGCTCAATCATACATCACAAAACATGTAAACATATAAAATAGAGGTTATCTGATTAACGAGCATAAATATAGGAATTAAAGTACTCGAGGGGGATTAAATGCATAAGTATAAAGGGTGAATAAATGCAATATTCGTGTCGAATCATCCATCATAAGGAGACAAATTCTATGATGGAAAATCTTCTTTGAGGATTATCCATTGTGGATAAAAAAAAAGGGCACGAGACTACAGACCCGATCAGAAAGCTAGACAACTCCCTTTCTAATGGGGATTCACTCGAAGATGTGAAACTTACTAAAATGTTTCAAGAAGTGATTGAGCAAGAAGAATGCAACTTGATCTTCTATCACTGTGTGTAATACCCCCTTTAAGGAGATGGTCATCATCACCAACTACTTTGATGTTCTTAACCATATCAATTTATTTGCAAATGAAATAAACTTTAGTTTTGAGTACCCTTATGTGTAAAATATTTAAGATGATGAATGTTCAAATCAAAGTTAAGGAGGAAGTCATAAAACAACTCATCGTAGGCTTTTTAAAAGTAGTTGAATACCCCACATGGATAAACAACATTGTATTAGTCCCAAAAGATGGGGAAAAGGTAATAATATGTATTGATTACTAAGACCTAAATAGAGATAGTCCCAAGGACGAATACCCATTACCAAACATCAACGTGATTGATGACAACACGGATAATCATGCGCTCGATGGATTTTTATATTATAATCAGATAAAAAAAACTCCTTGAGGACCATTAGAAAACATCTTTCACCAACCCCTATACCTATTTTAATACAGTAATGTCATTTGGACTCAAGAATGATAGTACCACTTACCAATGGGAGCTACCACTTTAACGTATGACATGATCCATAAAGAAGTTGAGAGATATTTGGATGATATGATTATCAAGTCCAAACTCGATAAGGACACGTTATGACACTAAGAAATTCTTTGAAAGTTTGAGAATGTATCAAATGAGCCTGAACCCCCCAAAATGTGTTTTTGGAGACACTAAAGGGAAGCTGCTAGGATTCTTTATAAGTGAAAACGGGATCGAGGTAGACCCAACTAAGGTCAAGTCCAAATTAGAAATACCTTCATCACGGATCGAGAAAGAAGTCAGAGGTTTTCTAGGAAGGATAATATACACCAGTAAGTTCATATCCAAAATGACCTCTATATGTGAGCCAATCTTTAAACTGCTTTGAAAATATTCCACCAACATTTGGAACTCGGCTTTCCAATAAACCTTTGACAGAATTAAGCAATATCTGACCAATCCACTAGTACTAGCACCACCCTAACAGGGGAAACCTATTCACCTGTACCTCATAATTATTGATAAGTGTTAACTATCTTGACCCAATACTTTGAAGAATCCCGTAAAGATCAGACCACATAATACACCAATCGGAAGCTCAATGCATGCATGGAATGATATACGATGCTGGAAAAATAATGCCTATCCTTGGTATGGGAAATATAAAAGCTAAAACATTGCATGATCTCCTTCAAAATCAAGTTTCTCTCTCAAATGGATCCCTTGAAATATCTACTCGAAAAGCATGCATTAACAAGTAGAATGGTCAAGTGATTCTTCCTGTATAAAAAATTTAGCATCTAGTACGTACATCAAAAGGCCATTAAGGGACAAGCCTTTATGAATAATAAGAGATTACAATTCGCTTCCCAGATGAAGATATTATGGAAATTAAGAGTCAGAAAGAAAACATATGGAAGTTATACTTCGATAGAGCTTCGAACATAAAAGGGTTCGGCATCGGGATGCTACTGATGTCACCAAATGGGAACATCCTGAAGCCATCAAGATTAATAATAACAACACCAAAAATGTTTTAGAGTTTGGATCCTGCATAAGGGGATTAAAATAGCTCACAAAAGAGGAATTCAAAAGATCGATGTGTACAAATATCCAGTCCTCATTATTTGATAGATTCGAGGACATCGGAGAATTAAAGAAGAAAAGATATTACCCAACCATGATCACTTAGATGAAATCATTGCCCTATTTTATTATGCACAATTCTTTTACCTCCCCAGAACACAGAATAGATTCGCCGATGCAATGGACACTTTAGCCTCTATGGTAAACATCCCGGATGATGTAGAAAAAGTTCAAATAGATATGTGCAAAAAAGGCCAACCCAGTTTCATGTATGAAATATGCATGACTAAGAATATGGATAAAAGAATTAATTATTAACATGTGAAGAATCTCCTTGAAAAAAGAAAGTATGCCTCTGGATCCAATAAGAGGGATAGAATGGCATTCCGATGATGGGATGCTCAATTCATCATTTGTGTTGGGAATCTATATAAAATACATTCTTATGATACTTATTTGCAAAACCTTGAAAAAGGTGAATCGTAACAGGTGATATATTAAGTATATAGGGGAGAGTGCAGACCCCATATGAACGGACACATGCTCATAAAAAAGATCATCTGCTAAGGATATTATTAGAGCACCCTTCAGAACGACTACGTAAAATCTATTCAAAGACGCCTAAAATGCCAATGGTTTATTAATTTACAACATCTTCGTCCAAAATAACTCTACAGAATGACATCACCATGGCCTTTCTCGACCCGGGGAATCAACATCATCGAGAATGTGACACCAAACGCATCGAACGACCACGAATTCATCCTAGTAGCCATATACTACTTCACCAAATGGGTCGAAGCGGAGTCCTACACTGTGTTAATTGAAAAAAGGTGGTTCAATTCATATAAAGGAATATCATATGAAGATTTGGGGTCCTATTTAAGTTTATATCTAAAAATGGGATGCATTTCGAAGCACAAGTCGTGGACCTCATTGAACAATATGGAATCCAGAGAAGTCATCCCCATACCACCCTTAGACCAACGTTACAGTTGAATCTTCAAATGAAAATGTAAAAGTGATACTAAGCAAGATGATCTGAGAATGTCAAGATTGGGAAGACCACATTTTGTATGCATTATGGGGATACATAACCACTGCCAAGACACTTACTGGGGCTACACCATTCTCACTTGTATATGGGATAGAAGCCATATTGCTAACTACGATGGAAATACTCTCTTTAAGGGTAATGCTAGAAAATTAAGTCTTCTAAAGAAGATTGGATAATAAATATATACGAAGAGCTTGCACTGCTAAATGAATGACGATTACGAGCAAGGTATCACATGCAAGGGTACCTTCAACGGTGCCATTTTGAGGTGGCAAAAATTGAGTGTCTGTGTAGATACCCCGATTGTTATTATTGATTTCCGATCGCAATGCAAAAAAACTAAAATTTAACACACTCAAATGGAGTATAGCGGCTAGTCTGAGTATCAAAAATCCAGAGGGAATGTTTGACATACTTTAATTGATTTATTACTTTTAAAATAAAAGTATAAAAGGTGATTATAGTGTAAAAGAAAAAAAAGGGAAAAAGTAGTAAAACTGAACAAGATTAATAAAATGAGGGTAGGGTCACATCCCCGCCATGGGTTGAACAATGCGTAAAAAGGATTTTGGTTCGAAAACATTTAACCAAGAATACTTAATTAATTATAAACATCAAACATGAAGAACATTAATTCAATAGTGAAAGATTAAACATTGAATCGAAAATGGTCACATAAGGATTAATTTCACAATATCGCTATAAACACTAATGTTACGTGACAAAGAAAGTTAAACTCCTAAAATTCTAACTTTAATATACGAGATTTCAATTAAATGCGTTTTTACCCAAAACCTAGATTTCAAAGCTTGACACTCATTAATGGCGGAAATATGACCCCGGCTCTTAAACTGGCTACAACACATGATTAAAGCAAGAAATCAAACTGGTTCACAAATGAAAACAACTAATTAACCAACAAAAACTAAATACAAATCAAGTAAATAAGTAACAAAGCAAAAAAACAATAAAAGAAAGCTTACATTATCAAGGAAGAAGATGAATAATGACATACAAACCCATTTAGGAAAAGCCTAGTACAGATAAACAAAACCCAAAATCCTCCCTCTCTAAACTAAACCTAATTAAAATACAAGATAAAATAATATTTTTCAAATACAACAAAAACCAACTAATATAGTAAGTGGTAAAAAATAAAGAGAAAAGAAAAGAAAATGATTTATCCTAATAACTAAGAAGGAGCTCCCCGGGAAAATGGTCATAACATGCTCGTTAGACACCAGATTAACAAACTGTCGAAGACCACACAAAGCTGACTCGAAGGAATACAAATTTCATGAAGAGTTCAGGCACGAAGCTCGAATGTTAAAATGATTAAAATGCCCCTGAAGTTACGTATTACATTAAAAACTTTCCGATTAGAACCAATTGCATCATTAAGCATTCTAATACCTACAAAAACTTATATAAACCTTGCAAAACACACACACATAGACATACACACACACACACACACACACACATATATATATATATATATATAACATGATCGTTAGATACCGGATTAACAAACTGTCGAAGGCCACACGAAGCTAACTCGAATGAATAGAAATTTCGTGAAGAGTTTAGGCACGAAGCTCGAATGTTGAAATGACTAAAATGCCCCTAAAGTTGCGTATTACATTGAAAACTTCAGGAATAGCACCAATTGCATCCTTAAAAATTCTAATACCTACAAAAACTTAAACAAACCTTGCAAAACACTCACACACACACACACACACACACACACACACACACACACATATATATATATATATGGGAATTAACGGACATAATTGAACTAAAATGCATAAGTAATACTGGCAATAATATACAATATTCATGACGTATCAGAGATCTTGTGCTCAAAGAAGTCATTGGACCCATAGGGGATCCTCGAGGAAAGTTTCATCCTAACTAGGCAGGACCCTATGTGATAAAGAAGATTATCTCAGGAAGTGCAACCTTTCTAGTTGACATCGATGGAATAGAGATGTCAAAGCCGATCAATCTATATTGCCTCAAGAAGTACTACGTATAAGATACACTTAAACCATCAACCATAACTACGCACGATTTGATCCTCCATGAAATAAAGAAAACTATCAAAATAGTTATTAAATGGGGAATTACCAGAAATATAATTTGTACAAGTAAATTGCGAATTACCAAAGATTTAATTCGAACATTTAGAATTGAATGAATTATTTTTCAAATTACCTCAATTTCAAAATATTAAGTTGAGAGGGGTTCCACATGAACCCCACAGTCTCTGTTGGTGTTATAAAAAATTTATATGATTTTTCCTCATGCCAGCGTTGGTCTATCCCCCCAACCGATGGATTTTAATCACGGTATCCGGTATTATTGAGATTCTCAAGTGATAATTCCTAAAATTTAAATGTGAGTGAGTTGGATCCCCCAACGGTGATGTACTTCATGAGCGGATTCAAATCCGAGGAATGAACAAATAGGATACAGTTAAACAAAATTAATGATATCTTCTCCAACGGAGTCACTGCCATTAATTTTGAGAACAAAAGATGTGGACTATTCAATTATGTAGGACAAATTATTCTCGGACTGTCCAAAGACATGATTAAAAGATAAAATACTGTCTAGTTCAAGGTAGGAGTGATTTAAGCTCCCAATGAAAAATCTCACTTCATAAGGGAACTAAGATACTCAATGGGATTTTTTTATTGGAGATAGAAGGATACCATTATAAAATTTAATCAAAATAATTATCGCGTATTTAGTTGGAAATTAATTTTTTCAATAATGATTCTGCAACTTTAAAATGAATTCAACTTACACCCATTGTTTTTTCATCTTAAAGTAATAAGTTTTAATTGGAATAACTTTTAAGGAATAAAAACATAACTGGACATTATTATAACTTAAAGAGATAATAAACTTATTTAACTCATGATTCCTATCAACGTTTTAAAATTTTTATGTCATTAATGCCCCGCGTTAGCTTTTCAGGCCCCTCAATGGATGGACTACAATTCTTTGTAGAGTTTCTATGTAATCGAATAATTACTTGAAAGTAAGATATTGTTAATTGATGAGTTCATTATTTTATATTATTTATGTCCAAATCTAGGCATTATTAGCCTCATTATTGTCAAACAGTCATGTACAACTTCCATTTTATTTCCTATAACAGTTTTTTTATGAAATTAATGAATTTAAAACTAATTTGAAGAGTATGCATTTGTTAACCCTACCCTATCAAAATTTGTTAAACCATAAATATGAAATGTATCGTGGACCAATTAGAAGAGTAGATCTAGACTCAAGCACTAATAAGAATGAGATCAGCTTCAGCTACCAATATGGTCAGCTTAAGAAATATGGTTGGCTCCAGTCCTAACAGCTCATTAAACCCCATTAGTTCACAACAAGTTAACATTATTAGTTAACTCCATTACATCAAGCATGTACTACATGACTGGATGACGTTAGCAACATCAATTTCACATGCCTATGGAGGTTATATGCCAATGTTCTCGCCCATGTGACAATAACTAACTTAATGATTATTCCCTCACCATGTATGTAACGTGTGTACCTGACTAACCTATAAAGGTAAGACACAAGTCACTCATATTTCTCTCTCTTCTAATTACTTGCAAATAACACACCACCCACACCTAGGGTGATCCGAGATATTTTCCTTACTATTATGCTATCCAATTCTAAAGAAAACTTTGGAGCTTCTACATTGTACTTGTTCATGGAATTTTCCCAGTAATTCATTACAACCAACATTGCATCTGCGGACGTAGGTACCACTTTGGGCCAAACCACATAAATTCGGTTTTATTTCTCTATCTTTTATCTCTATTATTTTCTATAGTTTAGTATTTTTGTAATCAAGATCTCTTATAAGTTATTTTCTTATAATTAATATATTCAAGGTAAGATAATCAGTATACTAGTTTTAGGTGATAACAAATTGTCGATGTCTGTGGGAAACGTCTTACCATTATCGCTTTCAATAATATTTAGTCATTAGATCTCAAGGATACCCATATTTTGTTTTTCTAATTAAAATCCAATTCGGTTGAGTTTCATTGCCTTAGAGTTATCTTATAATAAATTTCCATTTGATTCTTATTAATTATTTGAATTGTCCTTAAGAACTTCATGCTCCTGCTTTCGATTAACACTTCCTACTATTACATTTGTCTTTATTGTGATACTCTATTTTTGCTACTATGATACTCAATTTTTGTGTGTTTTTTATTAAAAATAGTGGGGAACCCAAAAAGTAGTCGAACCAGAGAGGAGATTCCACCCTCAACACATGTAGGTATGTGATATTTATAGGGGATCTTATAGAGCCTAGCTAGGAACTAGGAGGCTATGCAGGGAAATATTAAACAATCAACTCAAAGTATCACGGTCGGGAAAAATAGGTAAGGGATAAACCCAATCACCGTTACAGTTGGGTAAATGTCTAACCGAAGGCACAAGATAACACATCTATCCCAATATAGAGATAAGAGGCAAGTGCACCATGATAGGGTAATGGAGAACCATAAGAGGTTGGTTTTGGTCTCACGTGAATCTATTTATCTATCGATCGATCGATCGATCAATCTATCTATCTATCCTTCTATTTATCTATCCATCTATCGATCAATCCATCTATCCATCCATCTACCTACCTACCTACCTATCGATCGATCGATCAATCTATCCATCTATCTATATATCCATCTATATATATATAGATCTTTCTATCTATCCATATCTCTATCTATCTATCGATCGGTCTATTTGTCTCTCTATTCTTCGATCTTATTCCTTAGATTGAAAAAAAAATCCATAAATATATTTATTTTTTATTTTAGAAAGTCTTCTCATTTCTATTTATACTAAACAACTACCGTATCAGTACTTTATTAATTTACTTTTTCATTTTCGTACAATGCCCATAACGATCAATATATAACACTAAAAGAAACTACGAAGAAGAGTTGGAGCATTTTGTGTGGTTCCACGATCAGCAGGCAGTCGAATATATATATATATATATATATATATATATATATATATATATATATATATATATATATATATATATATATATATATATATATATATATATATCTATCTACCTACCTATCTATCTATCGATATCTATCTATCTATCTATCTATCTATTTATCGATCGATCTATCTATTTATCCATCTGTCCATCTATCACATCCGCCCCCATGATTTTTTACCGTACCCATGTAATTTGGTTACTTGATGTGACCCAATGAGGCCTTAGAACTTGTGAGATGAATTATGGGAGAAATTCGGGTAATTTCATAGCCTATGTGGAATTAATTGGATTAGAATGGACATACATTCTCGTTAGAACCTTGTTCAAACGAGATTAGTTATTATTTGAACGAGATTCAAATATTGTTCGAACGAGAAAACACTGTTAAGATGTGGACCATTGGATTTGACACGTGTCATACTCTCAGCAAATCAACTCGGGATTAAGCTTTGGGGAATTTTTTAAATTTATCCCTAAGGGTTTTTGGGTATTTAAGGGAGGCTTTGACCCATTCTAGGCATTCCTCTTTGTCTCTCTCTAAGCTCTTGGAGCCTCACCACCACCTTCCAGCACCCTAGCACCACCACTCATCAACCCTAAAAAACCATACTTTAACCCTTTTTCCACCACATTTAAGCTTATAAAACCAATCTACACCATTTGTTGGGCAAGATATAAATTTATGGAGTTGTCTTTTAGGATCTTTAAAGAAGAAGAAGAAGAAGAAGAAGAAGAAGAAGAAGAAGAAGAAGAAGAAGAAGAAGAAGAAGAAGAAGAAGAAGAAGAAGAAGAAATCATGGAGTTTGAAAGGGAACTTTGAAGCATTCAAGGAGACAAGCTTAATGGATCTAGAAAACCTATTTAATGACACCTTAGGAGGTGGGAGATTTCCATCTTCTTCTACATGTCCTCCTCCATTATTGAAGTTCCTTTGAGGTGATAAAAACTCTACTCTGGTTAAGTTTAAGTTTTACTCTATTTTGCAATATATGAATTAAATATTTTAGGGTTCATAAGAGTAGAATCTTTGCATGTATAGGTAGCCATTACTTATGATTTAGTAATACCTTTGAAGATTAAAGAAGTGGGTTTTCAAATGGTTTGATGAAGGATGATAAATTTTAAGAAAATCTTATGTTTAAACATTGTAGAAAATAAAATGTTTTGAAGAAGTATTTTCTTTAATAAGCTATTTTTAGTATAAATCTTGAAGTTTTACGAAAAAATGAAGATTTGTGAAAACTAGACATTTAAGCATATTTTTGAAGAACAAATGTGTTCTTAGTCTTGAAAATCTTAGATTTATAAGTGTTATGAAATTTCATATGATAATAATGTGTAAAACTCATTTTTATGGATTTTTTTTAACTTTAAATCCATCTTCTCGTGTGTATAAACCTGTAGTAAGTTAATGGTGAGCATATGAACATGTTTAAGAAGGATTTAAATGGATTTTAACATGAAATAAAGAAAAGAAAATTTGTATCCCTTAAATTGTGTTAATAAATGTGGAAAATGTGATAGGTGTATGGTTTCAAGACAAAAAGTGTTAATAAAGGAAAAATTGTGTTTTTCTTGTAAAGTAGTCTTTAAAATACCAAATGATTTCTTTGATAAAGAAAGTAATGAAATAAAGAAACTTTTAACATGAGAAGTGTGTTAATCCAAAGTATTAAAGAAGTGTTAATGAGTTAAAAGCATTTAAGAAGTTAGTGTTGGTAACTTGACAATGTTTTTGGAGAGATAACACTTATAAAAATGGAGAAAACTGCAAGTTTGGAAATAAATGGGTAAAATAATAATTTTACATAAGTGGAACATTTTTATGAAATAAAAATGTTGAAAAAGGTGTTACACTAAGTGGTACTAAATGAGAGTGATTTTCGGAATGAAATCAATGTACATGTGTAAAGATAAGAAATGGTGATTTTCTCAAGTGTAACACAAACGTGGGGTGTAGTCCCCGGGGTTTTAGCTTAGGTTGGTAAAAGTGGAATAATATGGACACGAAAAAGTGTTAAAATACATGAAAAGGAAACTCGAAAGAACGGGAAAAATTAAGAAGGGCCCGGAGCCCTAAAGTGAAAGGTCCAAAATCACTGGTCAGAGCATATGGTGGCTTCATCGGTAGTATGGAGCCCGTTAAAGTATGTGGTTATTTGGTGAATTCTGAGAAAAGGATAATGAGTAAAAGCGTAACATGATAAAGAAATTGGTTTTGCCAGAATATGAGAAAAGACAACCTTTGAGAAATGAAATTGATAAATGTTCCTATTTGAAAGGAGTAATTTGGATAATAATTGGAAAATGACTAAGTCAAATTAAAGCATGAGTTAATGACACAAATGAAGTGATTAATGGGTAATCAAGTAACTAAAGGTGGTTTTAACACATAATTAAAACAAGTGTGTGTTGTGAACGGTTTTCAAAAGGGAAAACGAGTATTTTCTAACACTAAGTGTGCATGTGGTGAAAGTTGGTTTTCAAGGAAAGTACTAAAGTGGATTTGGTGTGAGTAAAATGAAAAATTTCAGTAAATGAAGTGTTTTTCCTAAACAAACGCTATTTTGTTTAAGTATTTAACCGGATGCGTTAAATCGAAAAATAAATGTCAAGTCAAGAAAAACGAGGTAAAAGTAAGATTAATGTGATTTAATCAAATCAAGCAACGTTTTGGAATACATGAATTCATGCATTAGTATATGTATATATATAGATATAAGGTATTCACATATGAACATATGTTGTACGTTATAGAATCTTTTTTTTGTCGCTCGATTCTATGTTTCATTGTTGAATTTTCCATTAGGTATTCATCTCATTCCCTTTCCTTTGTTGCAGCAAGTTATGCGCTATTCCGTACTTTGAGAGAAATATACATGTAAGAATTCTTTTTATTTTACATTAGTTGCCCTGCATGCTTGGATTCCGGGGACACTTCCCATAAGTCCAACATGTGCTTGATATAAATTGGAATCAAATGCTAAAAATATGAAATGTTATTAAATAAAACTGTACTAGAAACTTTATTTAGGTTGTCTCATTGCGCTTATCACCTAATGTTTGGGTTGGATAGGGTTAACCAAGGGTAAGCCATAAATCCGAGTCGGGGTGTTACAAATGGTATCAGAGCACCAGGTCCAAAGTTCATTTCGGGAGTGACGTTGTGAGGTCGGTAACGGATCTTTGACATCGGTGTTTGTTTTGGCCAGTCACACTAGACAGGTGATGGTTATGATTCGTATTCTCAACGATGGAGTCAAGGAGATTAACACGATTGACATTTTATTGCTAAGTAGCAAGTGGCCAAGTTAGTTGCCATTAATAGTTCTCGGGGCTTCTGATGTAGTTGTGCCAGTAATTTGCGAGTGTATGTGAAGGCCATTAAGGGTGACACGGCATTCTCTAGTGCTATGTGATTTTGTGTCAATCCTCGGTGATATGGGGAATTCACTTAGAGGTTGAGAAAGGTGAATAGTGTCACGACCCTAACCCAGTAGTAGTAGCGAATGAGTATCTTTTTATTCTTTTTTATTTTTATACGGAAGAGAGACAGGACCCCCACACATATTATTAGATAAAGGGAAAATAGCCTTCCCTAAATGGAACTTATAAGATCAAATGAAAAAAAAACTTTGGGGAGCTAATGACCAAAGAATATAAAGCAATAAACTTGGACCTTTATGATAGGCCCATTACAATGCTACTCAATTAAACCAATCTAATGTATTTATAACATATCTTATCTAATTTAAGATCTCTTCTAGCTTTGGAAAGAAGATCTAGCAAATCACGATAAATCTTCATCTCAGATAAATGAACTCCATCATTAGCCAAGCAATCAACCACCATATCATCTTCCCTATAACAATGATTGAGAGTGAACTGAAGTCTTTGAAGATTAAACTTGATATTTTAAATGATATCTCTAACTCTCTAAGGAACAGACCCTTCTTTATGGATCATATTAAAAACCAGCAAAGAATCCATTTCAATAGAAACAAAGTTGAGGTTATTCTGAAGACATGTTTGAATACCTTTCTACAAAAGCTAAGATTTCTACTTCACTATTGGTGGAGATTCCATTTGGAATATAAAATACCTCTATAACTTGAGATTTAGCATCTCTAAAATGCCTTAAAAAACACTCATGCCAGGGTTGCCTTTAGAAGCCCCATCAACATTCAACTTAATACAATTGTGAATTGAAGGGATTCATTTGATGAATTTAGGAACTCTAGACACTACTGAAATATGATTCTGAAACATCTCTATGATTTATTATTAAACTTATTAGCAATGCCAAAGCTGATGTAGAGAAGTGATCCTTACAATATTCCAAAGCTGATGCAAAAGAGAATTTCCCAGAGAAAGAGGATTTCCAAATCCATCAATTCTTGGACTAGACAATGTTATCTATACATTCAACTTGCATTTTCATTATTCTCAAACTTTCCCATAATTTCTCTCACTATTTATTTCTATAATTCTCAAGGAATTGGTGTAAATTTCAAATGATCCTAAAGGCCCTATTAATAGGTTTCCAAGGACATTACGGAGTTGACACATGTCTAATAACTAAGCTTTATACAGTGGTGAGTCATTGCATAGGTGTCGCGTTCAGGAGCGGTCTTGCAGTCTTAGTATTACCAAATGATGACACGTGTTTTAGCTTTCTCTCTAAAGACGACGTGTGTAAGGTGGTGGTGGCAAGATAGAGCACGAGGTGGAAAGGTATTAAGTTTATAAGGGTCATTTTACACATGAAGGGTATTTTGGTAATTCCATACTACATATTTTTAATAATTCTTAAAGGTCCTTGAAAATATTTTATTTATAAAAAGGTTCTTTTTTATTTTTCATTTTAGTACCTAAAACTTTCTTTATTAAAACCAAGTCCCTAAAATTTCATAAAATTATATTTTCTACCCTGAATCTTATCATTTGCCTTAGGATATGTCATAATACTTCAATTTGATCCGACTCGTAGTTAATTCTTCATATTTAAAAATGGGTTTTGTCATATTAAAAACCCAGAATACCACATACATAAAAATATAACATTTATAAGATAATAAGTAACACGCAATTGTAAAAACAAACTATCTATGAGCATATAAAAGTGGGATCATTACATCTTATCCTCCTTATAAAAAGTTTGGTCCCCAAACTTGACCTACATTAATTTTCAAATGCGTATGGATATCACTCCTTTATTTCGTCTTCCCTCTCCTTTGTTGCTTCTTCAACATAATAATTACGCCACAACACTCTGAATAGTGTGTGACACCCCGCCTAATTAAATACCGGGCGATCACTCCTTTATTAAATTAAAATCAAGGTGAACAGTTGGTTCATTCTTAGCATCACCGTCGTAAAAAAAATATATATAACTTTAACAATTTAAACACCCTAATTAATTAAGCTAAGTGTCAAAACTATTTTTAGACATTACTTTCCAAATTTTATTTTATAAACCAAGATTTAAATATTTACAACAATTCAATATTGAAGAATCACACCACAATTATCCTGGAACATATAATTCAAATAATTTAAACATTCAACAACTAAATCCCAACGTTTAAAACTTAAAGTAAAACATCCAGACAGTAATAAATCCCAAAGTGACAATACTAGAAATAACTGAATTCACAATGTCCAATAACACAACTGAATAATGGAAAGGGCGACAATGCCCCACTAAATGAATATGCTAGGAGTGGAATCAAATAAATGAAGTCGTCTAAGCAAGAGGCCTGCAACTCCCACCTAAGCTGCAGCGCGTTCCTTCCAAAGGATCCTACGCAAGACGCCCCTGTGCCTGGGCACCTGTAATATATACATATATATACAAGAGAGAAAGAGAAATAGAAACGGGTCAGAGCCCGATAGTGTATATGATTTAAAATTTGTTTAGCAAGTATTTAAATTGTTTACAGGCCAATGCAACAACATATTAGTGCGACACTCTCTTGAGGAATTCTTACCTCTCTTCTAATGTGCACGCCTATCGCACTAATCTTCCCAATGGTTTAACTTATCTTAGGTTACTCGTAAGATTTAAGACTGAATAATATAATCGTTTAAAAGGAAAATTTCATTTAGTAACAAAGCTCTCATTTTAACTTTATTTATTAATAAATTTTCTCAGTGTCATATTATACTTTTTCAAAACAAGTATTTCCAATTTGAGTCATTATACATGTCTTACTTACCATAACACCGTAGGCAGTTCCAAATTTCAGAATTTCATATATATATTAAATACTCATATAATATATATATATTCTAACAGCACCCCGCATAAAAATTATGGTGCGGGCATACTCTGCTATCCAATCCCCGTATCACTCATACTAAGGGAAATACAAGTTCGGAATCACTCTCGAACTATATTAACACATACACAAACAATATTGAGGCGAAGCATAGATTTCAAGTCTCTAAGAGGTCAGTACATACCCTCACGTCTCTTAGGACCCTCTGACCATCGATCAGATAGCATGTACCAAGGATATCTATCTTCTAGGGTATGAGTCAATATCCCCCATAAAGGTCCCATCGAGATAAGACTGTCCCAGCGAGGTAACCTGAGGGATAGCAAGTAGCGCGGGCATGATTTTCACATGTATATAATATATGCATACACACAGTCATATAAATATACTACTTTTATCATATCAATTTAGGTACATCTCATAACCCATAATCACGACAATTATCCTTATTTTCCCATTATTTGTTATCATGTATAACGGTTCGTCTCTAACTTTAATTTGAGGGATTATTCCAACTTACTACGTAACACTCATGGACTTTATCCTCCCAAGTGTAAAATTCACTAAGTATTCATTGATGTTCCAACGTAACTATTTTACGCGTCTCTCCCTTTAATACATAATTCCCATCGTCCCTTATATGTAAATATCCCAAAAATTACAACTCTCGTCTTACATTAAAGGTCCCGTAATTATTTATAAGTCCTACTGGTCTTCTTCACCTCCCAAAATATTTTAATAAGGGTGTACAAGGATTATTTCTCATTAAATTGAATTCAACTAATTTAAAAAGGGAAACATGGGTCTGCTAGGAGGGGTCGATCGATCGAGGTCTGGGGCTCGATCGATCGAACCTTCGATCGATCGAAGCTCTTGGCTCGATCGATCGATCAAGCAGGTATGGCGAATTCTGCAGTTATCCACTTACGGGTTCTAACACACAACTTCATCCAAATCCAGATTTTTTATTCCCAATCGCCCAAAAATTTGTACTACTAAGAGTATAAACCCATATCATACATCTCCTATGTAAAGCATGCAAATTTCCATTAATAACCATGGATTAACAGGCCAAAATTCATGTAACTCTCAAGAACCCTAGAAATCTCTTTAACATGGTTCTAATCAGTCTTTTCCATAATTTTCTTCTTCTAAAACATCATAATTTTGTGGTTTAATCCTCTACATGCGAAGGGGTTTCCAGATTTACATTCAAATCATTACTACATGCGATTTCCTATCTCAAATTTGGGTTTTCTTCCATAAAACTCATCCTAATCATCCCTAGACTAACATGAGTGATGCATTAACGAAAATAAGCAAGATAAACACTGGCCTGGGATTTTTAAAATTCTGTTTTGTGGACGATTTTGGTGTGGTTGTATTCCCCGTCGCGCGATCTACGCGTTGGTGGTGGTGGCGGTGCAATCGGGTGACTTTTTGGCCTTGGATTGCTTGGAAAGCTTCCTCCTTCCCTCTCCTATGGCCGTTCTAAAGTTTTGAGTTGTTTTAACCCTAGAAGGTAACCTTAGACATCTGATATAACCCTTGAAATTTCGTGGGTTTAATTACCCAAAAATGTGAAATGTCCAAAATGCCCTCTCGGGTGTTAAATAGGCCTAAAAACGCCCCGAGACCCAAACTAAACCCCCCGAGTACACTTTTCCGACTATCTCGACCCTTCCGGACACTTTGGCCCACTCAAAATGACCACATGAGTAACTTATAATATATTCACTTTTATTCATCAATATTTAGTCCCGACGCGACACGAGCGCATCCCGACTTAAATTTTTAAAATTGTCATTGTATTCACTCGTGACATTTAATATAACCAATATTATATATTACTTTTCTCATTAGTAATATTCAACAAATTTTCCATAATTACTAACTCTCATCACGTCAATAATTATAACATAATTAATTTCCGGATTTATATAAAAAAATTAATTCACATTAAATTTAATAAATCCCCAAATTAATATAGCATAAAAATACGGGGTATTACATAGTGGAATTACCCTGGTTCGTAATATTTGATCTTTATGGTTCAGAATTTCTACTGGATATTCAATGTAGGTCGGATTTTCTCTAACTTGAAGAGGTTCGTAACTTAAAATATGTGTTGGATCTGGGACATATTTCTTCATCATTGATACGTGAAACACATTATGTACAATAAAGGGTTCAGGTGGTAAAGCTACTCTATACGCAATAACTCTTATGTTTTTTAGGATTTCAAAAGATCTTATGTTTCTTGGGCTCAACTTACCTTTCTTACCAAACCGAATTACTCCCTTTGTTGGCGATACTCACAAGAACACATGATCTCCTCTTTGGAATTTTAACTGTCGGTGTCTAATGTCAGCATAACTCTTTTGACGGCTTTGAGCTATTCAAAGTCTATCTTGTATCAATTTTACTTTCTCTGTCATTATCTGAATTAATTCTGGTCCCAATAATTTTCTTTCCTCAGCTTTAACACAACATGTAGGAGAATGACACCTTTTATCATAAAGTGCCTCATACGGAACCATTTGAATACTTTCTTGATAAATATTATTATATGTAAATTCCACTAAGGGTAAATGATCATCCCAACTCCCCTTAAAATCAAGTACACGTGCACTAAGCATATCCTCTAAGGTTTGAATGGTTCTCTCACATTGTCCATCCATTTGAGGACGAAAAGAAATGCTGAAATTCAATTTTGTTCCCATGACTGCTTTTAGGCTTTTCCAAAAGTGAGACACAAATCTAGGGTCACAATGAGAAATAATTAAAATTGGGGTTCCATGAAGCCTAATAATTTCCCGTACATATAACTTAACTAACTTTTCTAAAGAATGGGTAATCTTAATGGAAAGAAAATGAGTTAATTTAGTTAACCTATCAATAATTACCCAAATAAAATCATAACCATTTGAATTCATTGGTAAACATGTCACAAAATCCATAGTAATATGTTCCTATTTCCACTCAGGGATAGGTAGAGGTTATAATAATCATGATAGTTTTTTATGTTCAAATTTTACTTGTTGACAAATTAAACACTGAGATACAAATTCTGATATCCCCCTCTTTATGTTATTCCACCAAAATACTTCTCGAAGGTCCTTATACATCTTTATATATACGGAATGAAATGCGAATCTCGAATAATGACTTTACTCTAAAATTTGCCTCTTCAGTTGGATGTCACATAGATTACACACTTTATTTCCAAATCTCAATATATCATCTCTTATGATAAATTCGGGTATATCATCTCTTTCCTGCCATAACTTCTTCTCTAATTTTCTTTAGTTGTGGGTCATTTGATTGTGCAACTTTTGTCCTTTCCATTAACATGGTTGTACTTGTAAGTTTGAAATTATTCCTCCTTTATTATATATACGAATATCTATTTCCATACTTCTTAAATCCTTCAACAAAGCTTCCTGGTTTGTAATAAGACATGCTAAATTTGGTGTAGACTTCCTACTTAAAGCATAAGCTACTACATTATCTTTCCCTGGGCGATACCGAATATTTAAATCATAATCCTTCATCAATTCTAACCACCTCCTTTGTCTCATATTAAATTATTTTTTAGTAAATATATACTCCAAACTCTTATGGTCTGTATAAATCTCATAAGCCTCACCATACAAATAGTGTCTCCAAACCTTAAGAGCAAAAATTACAGCTTCTAATTCTAGGTTATGGGTTGGATAGTTCTACTCATATAGTGTCAACAGTGTTGAGGCATAAGCAACTATTTTTCTATTTTCCATTAATGCACATCATATTCTATTTTTAGAAGCATCACTATAAATAAGAAATCCTTTCCCACGTGAAGGAATAGTCAAAATTGGGGCAGTCACTAGTTGATTCTTGAGTTCTTTAAAATTATTCTCGGATTCCTCAGACCATTCATATTTCACCTTCTTTTGTGTTAACCTAGATAGAGGTTTGGCATTACTATAAAAATCCTTCAACAAATCTTCGATAATAACCTATCAATCCAAGAAAACTACGAATCTCAGTCCCATTAGTTGGTCTTGGCCAATCTAGTATAGCCTCGATATTTTGAGGGTCAACTAATACTCCCTCCTTGGATATGACATGTCCTAGAAAAGAAACACTAGGTAACCAAAACTCACACTTCTTTAATTTTTCATATAATTTCTCTTTCCTAAGGATTTGTAATAGTATGTCTAAATGCTTCTCGTGTTCTTCAATACTCTTAGAATAAATTAGAATGCCATCAATGAAATCAACAACACATTGATCCAAATATTTCCCAAACACTCTATTCATCATATCCAGAAAAATGGTTGGTGCATTAGTTAGTTCAAATGGCATTACAAGAAATTTATAGTGACCATATCTAGTACGAAAAGCTAATTTTGAAATATCATCATCCTTAATATTCAATTGATGATAGCCTGACCTAAGGTCAAACTTAGAGAATACTTGTGTACCTTTTAATTGATCAAACAAGTCATTTATACGGGGTAAGGGTTATTTATTCCTAATGGTTACCTTATACAGTTCACAATAATCCATACACAGTCTCATCGTCCCATCCTTCTTTTTAACAAATAAAACTGGAGCACCCCAAGGTGATATACTTGGTCTGATAAAACCTTTTTCTAAAATATCTTTTAATTAAACTTTTAACTCTCTTAGTTCTAAAGGTGCCATACGATATGGTGGTTTTGAGATTGGTATCGTTCCAAGAATAAGGTCAATGGTAAATTCTATTTTTTTATTGGGAGATGGACCGGGAAAATCATCAAGAAAAGCATTCGTAAATTTATTAACAATAGGAATATCTTCCAATCTAGTCTCAATCGTATGAAAATTGGTAACAGTTGCTAGTAATCCTTGACATCCCTTCTTAAGAAAACTATAGGCTTGTATTGCATAAATAATACACATCGGAAATATGATGTCAGTTCTTTCAAAACTAAATTTTGGTTGGTGAGGAATTTGAAAAGTAACACTCTTCTCCAAACAATCTACCTTAGCATGATATTATGCTAACCAGTCCATTCCCAAAATGACTTCAAAATCTCTAATGTCTAAAACTATCAAATCAGCAAATAGCTTATGATTATCAATATCTTTGGGGCAAGACTTGTATACTAATCTACCCATTAATAACTCACTAGAAGGAGTAGAAACGTTATGTTATGATTCTATAGTTCAAGCCTATTATGAAAGAGATTTAATACACATATAGAAACAAATTAATGGGTGGAACCGGGATCTATCAAAGCTTGAAAAGGTTGTTCACATATAGAAAGTGTACCTGACACTATTGCATTAGAAGCTTCGATATTAGAAAGTGAAAAAACTTTACCCTTAATTTTTGTTTTCATTTGAAGGTTTTATGGAAACCCTTGCTGGGTTTGGGAAGTCTTTTATCTGATGTCCTTTTTGTCCATATCTAAAACAAGCTCCCGAATCTTTGTAACAAGGTCGTCCTCCATGCATCTTTCCACATAGCTGATATATCTTGTTATTATACTGTTTGTTATTAATAGCTCCCCCAACATTGGATGTACTCCTAAAAAATTTATTATTATTTGTGCTCTTTCCTATTTGTTACCCAAACTTCCTCTTACTATCTCTAATTTAATTTTACTTCTCACTACCCCTCTCAGCTATTGTAGCCCTAGACACAACATCAATATATGATGTCAACTTCAGGATGGAAATTAGACTGAAATTATTTAACCTTAACCCACATTCAAACTTCCAGGATTTTAGAATATGAGTTACCAGAACATGATGTGCAAAACAGGATAACTCAGTAAACTTTTCCTCGTATTAACAAACTATCATATTCCCTTACACTAGACTCATGAAGCCAGCTGCCATTTCATCTTTAACCATTTCAGGAAAATATTTCTCATAAAAGATCACTAAGAAGTCATGCCAACCGATGTAAGTATTCCTTTCCTCGTGTATTCTCTTAGTTATTATCCACTAATGTTTGGCTTAACCTTCTAACATAAATGTTGCAAATGAAAATCTTTGTTCATCTGTACACTTAAGAAACATCGAGTATCTTTTCCATCTAATTATGTGAAAAATTGGATATAAATCATTATCAACCATTATATCAAGTATAAGATAGAATAAAGCAAGTAAAAAGAGATAAACACGAGATATAGAGTGGTTCGGCTATAAAAATGAGTCTACATCCACTTTGTTTCCCTACTCTCATTATATATGTTGTATAGTACAATAGTGTGGTGCAATTAGAGGCGTACAAGAGATATATGAAAAGAGAATACATGAATGTAGCAAGGCTGAATAGTCTAAGATGCGACTTGTAGAGGATAACCCTGTATGGTTGTACTGGGGGTGAACCCCTAATTGTGGTAACTGGTAGAGAGAAGTAGGGTGGATATTTCGGTAGGGCTTCGTCAAGAGATTAGTCCCCCCAAAATAATGAGGCGAGCACTTCCATTTATAGAAGTTATAAAGGTGGTATCACGTGCACGGATCACGTGATGTACGGATAAGTGATAGAATTGAGGATCCTTTTTAGAAGTGTGACAACTGTCAACTGAGTGCTGCCGTGTAAGTGTCTGTAGCAGGATATGCACTAGGGTAGGAGGTAGTGGCCGCAACCTATTTAAACCCAGGAAACGGATGATGTTGATAGTTGACCACAGCCTATCTAGCCTAGGATGTGAACTCATATGAGGTTAACGGGGATAGGGCGGCGACTTGTCTATCCTCAGGTAGCAGCCTTATACTTAGATCCTCTGCAGCTATAGTGCTGGTATTGGGTATATCAATAAGCCCCCAAGCCTCAGTGCCAAGAGGTGGTGAGTTGGTGTTACGACTGTATTCTATGCCCTTTGTCGTGGAGTCAATGTTATTATTTTGCAACTTGTTCATCTGGGATGCGGCAGGGTGCTGCGGGCAAACAAATGCGACGCTTCACTTTCTAGCGCCCTATTATATAAATAGGATTAGGCAGTGGCCCTCATTACCTGAACGAATTTCGTGAAAGCAAATCGTGAGAGAACTCTTATCATTTTCTCTTTGAGTTTTCCAGCGAGTTTCCTAGTGGTGGTCCAAGGCTGATCTTGGGTGGTGCAAGGCTAAGAAACGGTGGTTCTTCCATTTTTCTCTAATTTTCAGGTGACCCTCCGTTAATCCTATTTCGACATTACTATTTTGATTTCTTTTTTCATTACATTTGGATTTATGCCTATCTTAGGATGCTTAGGGTTTTGCTTGAATGTTCTTTGAATAGGATTTGGATATTTGAATTTTTGGATTGATTTTTTTTTTGTATAACTGCTGGCTGGAGGCAGTATTAGATTTGACTTGGTTCTTACTAGGTTTATGATAAGTATTTATAAAGATTTAGGGGTTTTAATTTTTTGGGGTTGAATCATTTCACCTAGACCGATTCTGGATTTTAGTTTTAGCCAAGAACAGCAAGAACATGTTTTTAGTGTTCTTGGCCAAAACCCTATGGTTTGAGTTTTTGATATTTGGAAGTTTGAAGAAGAACTATTTGCCTGTTTAACCCCTGGTTGTGACATGATAGTGCTTCTGCATTTGATTGTTGCGGCCCTATTAATATCTTATTTAAATTTCCCCCTCGTTGCAGCCACTAGTTTGAACTGACTGGTAGCAGTCTTCACATACTAAGATTTCTTTTGGCTGCATCCCTTTAGGTTAGGTGGCTGTGGACCGTAGCTTGAACTTAGTTGATTTTTGTTCTCTTTGGTTCCAACTACTGACTGCCTACAGTCATTTCAGATCATGATTTCTTTAGCTGCAGCCTTTTAGGTTAGGTGGTTGTGGCATGCACTTTGAATTATACTGTAACGTCTATTTTTCCTTTCATAATTTTCCATATATTTCGTAACCTTTACCAGGCCCTCCCTTTCTGATCATAGTGGCTGCGACACCTAACTGCGAAGTCCTTTTGCTTTTTTAGGTATAGTCGTGGCCTAATGCATTGGAACACTTGGGAATATTTAGAGGTTTATGAAAGAGAAACTTTGGTGTTCCTCCTCCCAAAGTACTTCACATTAAGCCTTTGAATGTTAGTTGTCCTTGCACACTTAAGGACTTCCCCAGTTATTTGACTATAGATTCTGAATCTTTGGACTCTTCTATTTGTACAAAATCAAAAGGTACTACTGAAGAGATGGAGGAGGACACTCTCTCTAGTAGAAATCCACCCGTAAAATAAAATACTACAGTTGGGGCTACAAAGGGAAATATTATTGCGGGGGATGCGGGAGGAAATAATGCGGCTTGGGATGGTATTTCTGCTGTGACCACGGATATAAGGAGCGTAGACACTGACACTTCTGGCTGCGACCAATCAACTGAGAAAGTTCTCGCAACTCTTAACCACCAGTGTGTCATGAAAGAAGAATGGATTGCGGACGTGGCCGCGACTTTTGGGTTCCCAAAAAGGACTATATGCACTCTTCCCATCGCGGAACAAAGGTCGTGTTTTGATGCCCCTAATGAGGGGATGTGTTTCCCTCTGCACTCCTTCCTCTTGGGGATGCGTCTACTAGTTCCAGTTCCATTAAGGAGTATTTTTAACGCTATGAACTTGTCCCCAACCCAACTGGATACAAATGGTTGGAGGGTAATCCTCGCCGCCTTAGTCCTTTGTCAAAAACATTTTGGGAAGGACATCACGCTCACAGAGTTCTTTTAAATCTATAGGCCGAAAGAGAACTCCAAATACTTTCTTTGGTACTACTACTTCAGCATGTGGAGTGGAGATAGGTACCTATACACAGATAGAACCAGCAATATTAAAAACTGGAAGGGTAAGTTTTTCTTCATTTTTGAGGACAGTTGGGAGATTTTACCCAAGGAAAATGAGCGAGAGAAGAGTTTTAGGTTATCGTGGACATGGGGTCATCCTTCCAAGGAAGGTATTTTATTTCCATGGCCATATCTCTTACATAATTTTCTACGCGTTTCCTTCTTTATTGAAGTTGTTGCGACACATACTAATATTCACATGCTTTCCTAGCTCTTGGCAGCCTGAAGTTCAATAGCAAGCAAAAATAGAGCGTAAAGACACGACCCTACTTACTGATGATCAGAAAAAGTTTTCGTGGGTTGTTAAGACCTAGAAGATCTTAAAAAGGGGATATTTTCCTTCAAAGAATCTTCCCAAAATGATCACAGCAGGTAACTTCCCTTCCTATATACTTTTTCCATGGCATTTAACTCTTACTTCAAACTTGACACATTCCACATTTCACATGGAGCTGAGGAAATAGTTTTCATTCATTGCCCAGTGCAATATGGTATATGATATCACTTTTGGCCTCAACCGAGCCCCTATGAATAAGGGGAAGGAGAGGAAGAGGACCCCCAAGGAGGTGGCCCCCGAGACTGTGAGGGACAAGGATTTAACTAAAAATGATCCCACTAATACTTCTATTGGGGTTATGACAGGGCCTCAAAATTTTGAGCCCCAAGTGAACGAAGACATTGGAAAATAACTTGTTGCGGTAGGCTTAATGTTTTTTAGCACAGATTACCATGGAAGATCCAACCCCATGCATGTGTCAATCACTGAAATCCCGATGTGGACTGTAATGGTTATTAATTATAATCTTCCAACTCCACAGAAACAGCTGTGAAAGGTCGTCCATGGCCTCAATTGAGGTAATCACCTTGGGACACACTACCATAGCCATCTCAAGGATAAAGAACACCGTGGAGGCTTCGGATGTTGCCCGTCATGCCGAAGAGGACGTGAAGGATCTGGAGGACTACACCCTCCATAATTTGCTGAGGGTGAATATTCACTTACTTTCTTTTTTTTTGCAATCCTTATTTTTCATAATTTTGACTTGTTTAACATTTCTCAGGTTGCGGATACTTCCTTGGCCATGAGGGTCAGATACGAGAAGTTGTATGGCCAGCACCAGGCTGTAGAGGCAAGCCACAAGGCTGATCTTGAGACTGCTAGGGTTGCATCCTTTGAAGCTGGCAAGAGGTCCTCTATCGCAGCACTTGAAGCGTATAAAATGATTGCAAACTCCAAGATTAACGATGCTATCAAGGCAAAGAATAAGGCTGAGAAGAATTTTGTTTCAGCCACAGAGTCCATCAAAACTGTTAAGGCCAAGGTTGTGGAGGAAACTAGGCAGGCTGTGAAAGCACATGCCATATTAACTTCTGCTGATCTTGATTGCCATAAGCTTGATAAAAGGCCACACTACGGCGATGAAGAAGAAGGAGGAGGAACATGCAACGACCTTGAAGAAGACTACTGATGATATTGTGGCTAGCTACAAGGACTTCTTCATAACCAATACTAAAGCCTACCTCCGCAAATTCTAGGAGCTTAGGTATAAAGTCATCAAAAACTTCCCTGAATCCAAAGAGAAGCTAAAAAGCTGAGTGATGCTGAGCACGCAGAGTGTGTGGAAGATGTGAGGGTTTTCACAGAAGAGAGGGCTAAAAAGTAGCTAGAAAAAGTTTCAGGTGATGAAGAAACTGAGATTGCCGTTGACGGTGATGGAGATGATGATGAAAATGAGGACGCGGCCTAAAATTTCCCAAGTGTCTTTGCCCTTTCTATTTTTCCCACCGTGGCTTGAACATATGATGTTCTTTACTTACACATTTTTTGTAATCTTCATGTGGCCCTTTGCGGCATTAAACTTGAATTTAACTTTGCATATAATCTATACAGGGTTGTGGCCACACTCTATTGAATGTTATGCTCTTCTATATCCTCTAAATGTTATCTTGAACCAGCTATGGACTTATATTGTTTAATCTTGGATGCTTGCACA
This sequence comes from Sambucus nigra, assembly GCA_949130495.1. Taxonomy (NCBI): domain Eukaryota; kingdom Viridiplantae; phylum Streptophyta; class Magnoliopsida; order Dipsacales; family Adoxaceae; genus Sambucus; species Sambucus nigra. The sequence goes on from OX422220.1 coordinate 25,649,498, forward strand.
ATTTCTTTAGACGAGTAATCTTCACATAGAAATTTTAACTTTTAGGAATAGGCTGCAACTATGTAGATTTCATTAAAAGATTGGTTATTGACAAGACAGTTTACGACCATAGACTTCAGATGATTTTCCAATCCATTGAGATGAGTGTCGCGATCATTGTTAGGATGGATGGGCATAAAAGTACCCTTTCGTAATTTTTAGGACTAAGTTGGATCCTTGTAAAAAAATTACAGTTGTAATGCTAAACCCTTCCCTTATGTCAGGGCATTTTTAAGCCTCCCCAGGTTGGGTTGTCAATAAGCCAACCAGGGCTACACGAGTATTTTCAAGCCTCCCTGGAGTTGTTATTAAGCCTCCCTAAGCTAGGTATTTTCAAGTCTTCCCAAACCAGGTTGTCAATAAGCCACCCACGTCTATATGGGTATTTCCAAGCCTCCCTAGGCTAGGAGTTATCAGGATTCCCCAAGCTAGGTATTTTCAAGCCTCCCCAAACTAGGATGTCAATAAGTCACCCATAGCTAATAATGAGTATTAGGAACCCTCAAGGCTAATGATGAGAATTCCCTATCTTCGAATGATTTAGTGATGTGAGGGGTGTTATAGACTTATTACGGTTATCACCCCTTCTCCTCTATAGACTCCTTCTCCCGTAATAAATAATCCCCAAGATAATGGGTCATAAAATTTCCTTTCGGAATCTATCAAGACAAAGATTTTTTACAAGGTTATTAATGAGGAGATCAAGAATTAGAATTTGACTAAAACTATCATTATATATATATATATATATATATATGTGTGTGTGTGTGTGTGTGTGTGTGTGTGTGTGTGTGTGTGTGTGTGTGTGTGATTTTGTAAGTGAAGTATGAAGCATATATGTAAAAGCTACACTTAAAAAGTTTAAGAAAAAGTGGGAACTAAGGCAGAAGTTAGGCATGTGGCATTTCAGTTAAGGGTTGCATCCCTTATGCATCCTTTAGGAACCACTGAAGCCTTCCCTACTTAACAAGCCTCTCGATCCCATTCTTCAAGGCATGGCATTTTTCAGTGGTGTGGCCATGCCCCCGATGAAATTCACATAGTTTCCCCCGATCCCTTTTGTGTGGCTGGGATTTGAGCTTCTCCGACCACCTAAGCAACTTGTCTTCCCTGATATTCTTGAGGATGTTCTCAACACTAGAGGTCAGAGGGGTGTAGTGCTCATAGGCCTTCTTTGGCTTTGTCTCTTCCTTCTTCCTCTTCTTAGGGACTTTGGCCGCGGCCTTGTCTTTTGTGGCCTCTATTGCTACGGCCTTTTGTATAGCGATGAAGGTTGCGGACTCTAGCATCAAAACCCTTTGTGCCAGGAGGTTGACTTGGCCTTATAGAGAGGCCTGACTTTCATATAGGTGGTTGATATAGTTTAGCAGTTGAGTTATCTCTTCATTCTGTTGTGAATCTGACCCAAAGCTTCCTTCCATGACTTTTTCTATGTCAATATTTAGAAATATATTCTCTTAGAAGAACTAAACAGTGGTGAGAAAACCAAGGGATGTAGGAAAAAATTAAGTATAGTAACAAAGATGCAGTTTTTGGTAATCAACAAAATTATACTTTACACATGAGGTTACTTTTGTGGATCTACGAATGGAAAATTCAATAGAGTTGAGTCCGAGGATAATTTTATCATGAGTCCTTTTCCCTCAGGTGGTGAACTGAAAAAGTATTTTTATACACCAACTATGTTAGAGGAGCTGCGGCCTATAGGCAATTAAGCTGTCGGGTCGCATCCAGCCTAAGGCAATGGAATGTGTGATCTCAAAATTGGACCCAAAACTTGGGTTTAGCCCACAGAAGATGACCAGAAGAATCTTACTAGGAGTTTACCAAGGATAAAATAGTCCTTAAATGCAAAAATAGCACAAATCCAGTAGCAAACACTAGATCATTGTTGTAAAAAGCAGGAATGAATAAATAGAAACTCATCCCTAGTTATCCACCTTTATGAGCCATAGTCTTTTGTGTTTTTCAGCATTGACTAGATAAGGTAACATCATTGAGGTATATGAAATAGAACTAAGGGTTATTGAAAAGAGGACCCATAAATAGATCAAAAATAAACGATCTCCACACGGGGTTTATACGTAAAAATATGAGTCCCACAACCCAGATCTCACCCATAGGATAATGTCCTGGGCCCCCGTGGATGAGATAAGGTGTAAGTAATCCTAAAATATAAGGGAAACTAGATTTAATACCTCGTTTCCCACAGACAGTGCCAAAATTATGATGTCAGAAATTAAACATATATCATTCTCAACCATCATATCAAGTATAATATAGAAATAAATCAAGTAAAAGGAGATAAACACAAGATATATAGTGATTCGACTATTAAAAATGAGCCTACGTCCACTTTTTTGCCTTACTCTCATTATATATGATGTATAGTACAAGGGTGTGGTGCCATTAGAGGCGTACAAGACAGATAAGAGAGGAGAATACATGAATGTAGTAAGGTTGAGCAGTCTAAGATATGGCCCGAAGAGGATAACCCTATATGGCTACGACGGGGGTGAGCCCCCATGTGTGGTGACTGGTAGAAAGAGGTAGGGTAGAGACTTTGTCAGGAATTTGCGAAGAGATTCGTCCCCAAAAATAGTGAAGTGAGCACTTCTATTTATAGAAGTCATAAAGGTTGTATCACGTGCACGTAGCACGTGATGTACGGATAAGTGATAGTGTAGACATCCCATTCTGTTACCCCCCTAACTCTCCTTAAGTCCCTAGTACCTCCCTTCATCACTATAAACCCAGGTCACGTCCCGATTACTGACCTGAAAGCCATCGGGCACTCCCCGGCTCAGTTTGACCCAAAAGTCAAACTCTTTGTCTCGACTGAGACTTAATGAATCTTCAAAGGGCACTGAATACCCTTTCCAACGGTCCACCCCGTGCACGATTCTGACTTACCATGCAAACGAACGATCCTTTTGGGTCCGAAACCTGACCTAGAGGCCACCGGGCGCTCCCGGGCTCTGTTTGACCTATGTCACTCTTCAGCTCGACCAAGGCTGAATGAATCTTCAAAGGGCACTGAATACCCTTTCCAACGGTCTGCCCCGTGCGCGATTCTAACTTTCCATGCGGATGAACGATCGGTTTGACTTCGGGAGCAACCGAATACTTCTCGGGCCCGGTTGATCAAAGTCAACTCTCCAAACCGGTTCAAACTCTTTGGAATGTCAAAGTACATCTCCTAACCTTTCCAACGGTATGCCCCGTGCGCGATTCAAACTTACCATGCGGACGAACGATCCGTTTGCATCCGAGCGATTCCCCGTCCAATGGACCGATAAACACTTCCGAGCCATATTTAACGCAAAGTCAACTCCTGAACCTGTGAGCGGTCCAAAGGACTTTCAAATGTCTCTGAATTACCTTTCTAATGGTATGCCCCGTCCAAAGAACCCGTGCACAATTGGCAGGTTCCAGACCCTGCCTATCGGCACCTACCGATAGGTAGGAACAGGTCTATGCTGATCGGCACTCACCTGGGCCTATAAAAGGAGGCCTTCACCCCATTTTCAAGGAGAGCCCAGATCTTATAAAAATATCTCTGAACGAATCCCATAAACCTCTCTCGAAGGCAGCGTGATTTCAACTTCCAAATCCCTTTTTTACTTCCACTTTTCATCATCCTTTTCATCAAACTTGGTGAATTAACCACTCTCCATCATCATCCAAGTGCAAGGGCTGCTCTCCAACATTCAAGATCAAGCTTAAGATCTTCAAGAAGGCCCAACTTTCTCAAACTCTCTCTTAAATTCTCTTAAATTCTCAATAACTTGTTTCATTACTTAGCACCTTCTATTATCTCTTTTCTTACATCCTAATATACTTTTTATTTAGTATTATTGCACATCTCTTATTTTCACATAAATAAAAAAACTAAAAAATAAGAAAAAGAGGGTTTGCTCATAAATTCCAAGTAGGGATTCTCACACTTGTTCCACACTTTTCTCACAACCAAAACACTTTTTCTACACACACACTTACAAATAAGAGATTCCCCATTTGGATTTATGGGATAAATCCCACCCCTCGTTTTGTATGCGAACTACGTGGACTTTGATGCCTTTATAGGCTATGTAGGCGTCTCAGGGTAAAACCCGAGACTCGAGTCATTTTTCTCACTTTTTCTCTCATTTTCTATCTTTTATAAATCCATTTTCCTTATATTCTATATACTTGCCCTTAATAGCGTATTGCTCCATATGCGTTATCATTCCATAATAACGATCAACGTAGGGGTAATCACGTAAATCTTATTTTCTGATATTATTCTTATATCTTCCTACGGATGACTCGCTTTATCTTTTCCATGATACAAGTCGAGGATTCCTACCTCCATTATATATATACACATGCACACATATCACGGGGGGAAACAAAAGGAAAATAGCAAATATCCATGAGAGATCAAAAGGGCAGAATGGGTGCCTAACACCTTCCTATTTCGTAACTAAGCCTCTGAACCCTTCTCGAATCATTTGGTTTCGCACGCACCAGTATGTCTTTGGACGCCATCCTTCGGGGTGGCTTCCTCTTTTTTCTTTTGTCTGTTTTGAGTAAAATAGACTGGCGACTCTGAATCTCTCTACATTTTTACACCACATCTCAAACGACGCCGGCCGAAGCGCTCTCGAGAGGGAAGCGCGGGACCCGAAGGATCCTTTCCTCCACGCGCTCTCCCGCACGGATGAGGATCGGGGATGGCCACAGTGGCGACTCTGCTGGGGAGTTTATTTTTTATATTGAGGGCTTGACTCTATTTAAATGGATGCTATGTTTGCTTATGTTTCCCCCCATATTTGCATGTTCCCCTTTCTCATATATATCTCATGCTTATGCTTATGTTCACACACTTGTAGAAATTTCTCCATGTACAGTTCTCACCACGTGCACCTAGGATCACATATATCCCCATGTTTCACGCACCACCTATCCATACTTGGTGTACCTTTTGGGGTACTTTTACTTGGCTCCCTGTTTGTCATAATCAAGAAAGGCATTCTCATCATAAGATACTAATAAGAGAATCATACATGATTCACACGACATCACCAAAAAGCATTGCTATTGACCAAATTTTTATCCAGTAACTGGAGGGTCACTTCGTGATGGGCGCTGGTCCGGCAGGTCGCAGTTAGCCTAAGCGATATGACTCTCACCTTCCATTGGCCAAGTACCTTTGACGTATATCGAATGGTTCCCCCACATCGTACCGCTTGACCGAAGTCATGACGGGAGGTATATCGCAGGGAATTCATTTACGTACACCGAGTATATCGAATTCGCTCTCATACGTACCGTCCCCACGAGGTATATGGTGAGGCAATTCACGTACACTCAGGTATATCAAATGGCTTGTCCACGCGTATTGATTGCCCGCAAGAGCAAGACGTATATCGTGGAAGTCACGCCAAATGGGGGAACCCATGCCGATTCCCCCAACCAACTTCATACCCGCATATAGGTGTCAAACCTAGGACACGCACTTTAGATTGTCGGTTTCGACCCGAAACTCTGTCGAAATTCCGGGTCAATCTGCCACCCAATTTTTGTGCATTTTTAAAACGGGGCCTTGTCCGTGAGCCTAGTTACAAGTCCAAATCGTAGCTTTGCATATATTAAGACCCCCACTTTTCCAGGCTCGGGTCCCGTCTGGCATTTCATTTAGGAGAATTAAATACAAGTGAAAACATAATAATCATGCTGAGTTCCGTCTCCAAAAAAAAATGTATCCCTTCTTTATTAGAAATCCAGAAACATTTATCCCTTCTTTATCAAAAATCCAAAAACATTTCTCCCTTCTTTATCAAAAATCCAAAAATAGTTCTTCTTTTTTTCTCGAAAATAAAACTCATCCTACGCCTTCTCAGGTCGATCGCAAGCCCTTGGCCTAGCTCCTTATTGGCTTCGGTCTTCAGTCAAGTCCCCCCGGAGTTTCACCCGTTCCTCTACTTCTTCTTCCGAGTTCGGAATTCATCCACTTTCCATGGAGAATACAGATCAAGTACCAGTCATACAGTCGGATCTGACGATAGTCCTAGATCAGCTCATGTCCAAGATTGACAACCTCCAAACCGAGGTCCGAGAGATGCAACGAAACCAAATTCCTATTTCTCAAGAGTCCGAGGCCCTGTTCCCTCGTGCTATGGGTCCACCTAATCCTATCTAGGTCCCAAAATAATATCAGCATGCTCCATGTGCCCCTCCTGTCAATGGGTCGCCGCCTGCCCAGCTTCCAATGCCAAATATTGCCCAGCCTATGACTAACCTACCTGTGGTTGTTGATCCAAAGGAGGAGGAGTTGAATAAAGTCAAAGAAGATCTCAAAATGCTCACCAAGAAATTTGACCAAGTCAGGATCTCTGGGAATTACATGGACTACACCCACATGTCTCCTTATCCTAAAGCGAGGTTACTCGAGAAGTTCAAGATGCCAAATATCGAGAAGTTCGGAGGGAGTGGACCCCCAATTGTTCATCTTTGCAGTTATCATCATTCCATAACTCTACTAGGGGCTTCTGAAGAAGTGATGGCCCAATTGTTTCAGCAAACTTTGAAAGATAGTGCCCTCTGATGGTTTTTATCTCTTGAGGAATCCAGAATCCGTAGCTGGGAGGATGTAGCTCGAGAATTCATATCGCAGTATAAATACAACGAAGAGCTTGAGGTCACTCATCGTGATTTAGAGCTGCTCAAACAGAATCCAGGGGAATCAGTTAGTAACTTTATAACCCGGTGGAGGGAACAAGCCGCTACCATGACTAATCGTCCATCTGAAGAAGAACAGGTCAACATAGTGAAGAAGAACTTCTTACCCCATATCCGAGCGACGCTGGGAGGACAATACTATCCCCACTTTCGAGCTCTCAGAGAGGCTGGAGTGGAAATCGAGGAAAGCCTCATTAAAATAGAGGTTGAACCGAAGAAGGTGTCCGGACAATTCACCCCTAGAAAGTATGACAAGCCTGCCAGTGCTACCATTTCGACCATCAACAACATCTCTCAACCAACCATATCATGGGCACCAGAAATCCACCCTGCCCCCATCCGAACGGAATACACTGAGTTCCATGCTCCCCTCTCTAAAGTTTACCAAGCCCTGTTAAGTCGAAACCTCATCAAACCCTTGGATCCTAGTGCATTGCCAAATCCACTCCCAAGAAACTTCAAGACCGATGCTCATTGCGCCTTTCACCAAATTGCTGGCCATACCACTGACCAATGCTTTCATCTTAGGAACATAATACAAGATCTCATTGACCGGGGTACCATCACCCCACCAGCCAATCCTAAGCCAAATACTACTCACAACCCACTTCTGAATCACACCAATGCCATCTTCTTAAAAGAAAACCCAAATTTCGATCCCTCAACTCAAATAACACCCATATACTCTCCTAAACCTCTTCAAATTTGCCTATATTTCCTCCTACACCCTACTAGCCTCGCTGATCAGGCACTGTCACTCCTTACCAGGGCATGCATCGTTGTCCGTACCCATTCTGAAAATGGAAGTATGGAATTATCAGAGGTGTTAAACCAACTCCTAGAGTTCGGGATGAAATTGCCCTCACAGATGGTCATCGATTGCCAGAAGTTCAGAACACTGTTCTTGGAGGCACGAAAATGGGTTCGAGATTCAGATAGATGGGTGGTACCAACCGACGAAGTCAGCTTAGATGATGTTGTCCAGACTATGGCAGAATTATTCAGGCAAACCAATAGCATTTGCAGTATCACCAGGTTACTTGACACTGTAAAGCTACAAGGACGCCTGGTCCCTTCAATCACACATATCCCCACAGAATGGGAGGACTTGTATGAAGAAGCCGTTGAAGTTGTGGAATGCATCAACTTTACATGGAAAGACAAAATTATTACCACCGGATAGGGGGAAGAATTCGAAGATTCGAGCGAAGAGCAAGCCTCAGGAAGAGCCGGCCCAGTAGCCGACATATGTGGGATGATACCATTTGAAAAGATCCTCGGAGAAATAAATAGGGTGGCGGAACAACCTGAGATTGACAAGGAAATGGGATTTATGTTCTTTCCTTCGTCAGTAAATCATATGACCAAATCAAGGAGACATTACCAGGTTCCGAGCTCACTACCAGCAAATGACAATGGGAAGGGTGTTAAAAACCTTCTTATGCCAGAGATGACCATTGAGGAGAGCAAGATCCTTGATCAAATGAAGAAAACTCAAGCTAACATCACTCTATGGGGGCTTTTCATGTCTTCCCAACTGCACAGAAATGCTTTAATCAAATTTCTCACTGGACCCACAATTCCTCCCTCTACCACACCAGAAGAGGCGGTAAATATGGTTGGATCTTTGACCTCTACCCAAATGCTATCATTTTCTGACAAAAAAATCCCCAAAATTGGACTGAATCACAATCATAGACTCAACATCTCCGTCGAAGTTATGGGAAAGGTTGTGCCACTCTCTCTTGTCGATAACGGATCCGCCTTGAACGTTTGCCCTTTGAGAACCTTTAAGTGTTTAGGCCTGAAAGAAAACGACCTCGCTCCAACCTCCGTCGTTGTGAGTGCCTACGATAATACCCATCGTGAGGTGATGGGATCCATAAAACTTGTAATGGGGGTTAGCCCTATAAACCCTGTCGTTGAATTCCAAGTCATAGACATCCCAGCTTGTTTTAACCTGTTGCTCGGACAACCTTGGCTCCACCATATCAAAGGTGTGTCTTCCTCACTCTATCAGAAATTGAAGTTTTTTGCTGACCAGTGAGTCATCACCATTTTGGGTGACAACAAAAATGTCGAGGGTGCAAGCACCAGTAGTCCAATTCTTGAGATACAGCACGGGTCAAATGATATGGTCCTATCAAGATTCCGAGTTGAACCACTCCTGCTACCGGAAGGGGATTATTTCAAAGAAGGGTTTGTCCCAAATATGACCCTCATGGCAATGTCAATGTGATTCAGATGTTCAGAAACATGCACTTCATACCCGGGTTGGGGCTAGGACAAAGGCAGCAAGGGATACTCGAGCCCATCAAACTAAAGAAAGTTTTCCCTCCTTGTGGCTTGGGGTATCAACCATCAGAACAAGAGCTCAGAATAATCCGCCAGTCTCGACCAAAGAGAAGATCAGACTGCATTCGAACTATCTCAGGAGACTCCTTAAATGGACAATTAATCAAAAAAGGCAAGGACTTCCCCTTTTGTGGTTTTTTAGAACCATGGTATGACCACACAAATAAGAAGATGAGGCCTGGAATGGAGATATTTTTCCAAGATAGCTACCCGTGGGTCAAAAGTTTCCAACACCGCGTACAACTGCTCATCAAAGATGCCGAAGAGACTGAGGAAAGCAATTTCGAAGATTCCTTTAACTTACAGACAATGGGGCCCGTACTCTGCATGGTTCATTCAGGCGCTACATCAATGGACCCATCCCGTTTGATCAAAGCTGCTGATACTCCTCTCCTCAACTGGCATGCTGCGCTAGTTCTACCCCTTCAAATCTCCCCTAACCCCAATGTTTACCTTATTTCTTATTCTATTATCTATCCTTGTTCAAATGTAATCGAGACCTCTTTTGATGAGGTTCTCAATGCTGTTTTTCCTATCAATGAAATAAACGAAGATTTTGAGTATCTTGTTGTGACTTACATTAATTGCTTGGATTCTAATCAAACTTTTGATGATGATGATTTTGCACATGAAGAATTCTTAACTGATCTAAATAAGGTTAATAATAAACAACATAATCGTGTTCAAGTTAATAAAGAAGAGACTATTGTTATTAATCTCGGTTCTAGTAGCCAACTGCGCGAGATTAGGATAAGGGCCACCATTCATGAGCGTGCACAACTCGAAGAATTGATGAAGGAGTTCATGGATGTCTTCGTATGGTCCTATGATGATATGACCGGCATTGATCCTGAAATAGCTCAGCACGAGATCCCCACTCTCCCAGATTACAAGCCGGTTAAACAAAAGCTGAGAAAACTCTGCACCGAATGGTCGCTCAAGGTCAAAGAAGAGCTGGTCAAATAGTTGAACGTGGGTTTCATTCGAGTGATCGAATATCCCACATGGCTAGCCAACATTGTACATGTGCCGAAATCAGGAGGGAAGGTTCGAATGAGTGTAGATTATCGAGATTTAAACAAAGCTTCTCCAAAGGATGATTATCCGCTACCCAACATTGACATGATCGTGAACAACACAGCCAGTCATGCTCTCAAGTCATTCGTCGACGGGTTTGCCGGATACAACCAAATCAAGATGCACCCCGACCACCCAGAAAAAACCGCATTCATCACCCCATGGGGAACTTTTTGCTACATCTTTATGCCATTCGGTCTCAAGAATACTGGGGCTACCTACCAAAGGGCTCCCACAACCATCTTGCACGATCTGATTCACAAGGAGGTCGAGGTTTATGTGGATGATATGATTATCAAATCCAAAACTAGAGAAGGTCATGTTCCCTCTATCTGGAAGTTCTTCGAACGACTGCAACAGTATCAGATGCGACTTAATCCACAAAAGTGTGTCTTCGACGTTACAAAGGGAAAACTCTTGGGATTTATGGTCAGCGAAAAGGGGATAGAAGCAGATCCTACAAAGCTGAACGCCGTACTTGAGATGCCACAACCCCGAATAGAGAAAGAAGTCCGAGGGTTTCTTGGGAAATTACAATATATCAGTCGGTTCATCAGCCAGTTAACCTCCATCTGTGAACCGATTTTCAAGATCCTCCGAAAAGATTCAACCAAGGTTTGGAACGAGGCCTGCTAATAAGCTTTTGACCGAATCAAACAATACCTAACCCAACTACCGGTGCTCATGCCACCACAATCTGGTCTCCCTTTGATCCTATACCTAACCATAATCGACACTACAGTCGGGGCTTTTCTAGCCCAATACCTTGAAGACTACCGCAAAGAAAGAGCCATCTATTATGCCAGTCGTAAATTGGTCGGGTACGAGGTCAAATACACTGCTTTAGAAAAGGCATGTGTCGCACTTGTCTGGGTCACCCAAAAGTTGCGACACTACATGCTCGCCTTCCCCATCAAACTTGTATCCCGAATGGATCCCATCAAATACCTGCTTGAGAAACCCGCCTTATCCAGTCGAATGGCTCGATGGTTGATGCTCCTAACCGAGTTCGATATCGTGTACATCACACAGAAAGCTATTAAAGGAAGAGCCATCTCTGACTACCTCGCCTATTACCCCATAGACGAAGCAAATGTCCAAATCTCCGAATTCCTTGATGAAAATATCCTTTGCACCACTCAAGACCGCCTTCGATGGAAAATATTCTTTGACGGCGCTACCAACAAAAAGGGATACGGCTTTGGGATCCTCTTGATCTCCCCATATGACTCCCACACTTCCATCACCATTAAATTGAATTTCCCTTGCACCAACAACATGACGGAATACGAGGCATACACAGTGGGCCTCAAAGTTGCTCTCAAGAAAGGTATTCAATACCTTGATGTCTACGGGGATTCTGCCCTTATCATCGGTCAAGTGCTCCGAAAGTGGAAAGTCAAGGATGAAAAGCTCCAACCCTTTCATGCCCAATTAGAAGAGTTAGCCTCCCGATTTCGAGATATCACCTTCCATTACCTACCCAGAGCAAAGAATAACCTAGCCGATGCTCTCACTACCTTGGCCGCCATGGTCGACATGCCCGAAGGAATGACAATGACCTCCTTCCTAGTTAAAAAGCAATACAAATCGACCCATTGCTACCACGTGGAGCTTGTCTCCACCGAAGATCAAAACTATCCTATTATTGGAACTATGATATCTGGTGCCTCCTCAAACATGGTAGGTATCCCGAGGGTTCCAATAAGAAAGATCGAACGACCCTACGAAGACTGGCTGCCCAATACATCATCTGTCATAAAGCCCTACTCAAGAGGAACTTCGATGGAACTCATCTACACTGTATCCTTTGGGATGAGATTGAGAAAACAATGCAAAAAATCCACAACAGAGAATGCAGACCCCACATAAATGGTCACATGCTTGCTAAAAAGATCATCCGACAGGGCTACTACTGGACCACCATAATCCAGGATTGCACCGCTTATATCCGAAGGTGCCTAAAATGCCAACAATTCTCCAACCTTTAATACCTGCCTCCGCGAGAATTATACAACATAACCTCTCCCTAGCCATTCTCCACCTGGGGTATCGACATCATAGGGAAGGTTACACCAAAGGCTTCAAACGAACATGAGTTCATCCTGGTTGCCATCGATTACTTCACCAAATGGGTCGAGGCTGAGTCATACGTAGTATTGAATGCCAAGAAAGTGGCCAAATTCCTCAAGAAAAATATCATTTGTCGATATGGGGTCCCGCACGAGCTGGTATCAGATAACGGGTTACATTTCGAAGCAGAAATCACAGAAGTAGTCAACGAGTACTGGATTCAGAGACATAAATCTTCTCCCTACCGACCTCAGACCAATGGTGCAGTTGAAGCCGCCAATAAAAACCTCAAAGCCATCATCAACAAGATGACCGAAAGTTATAGGGATTGGGCCGACTGGATCCCGTACACCCTCTGGGGCTATCGGACCTCAATTCGAACCTCTACTAGGGCTACCCCTTACTCCCTGGTCTATGGCATGGAAGCAGTCCTACCTGTGGAGCTAGAAATAGCCTAGCTACGCGTCATGCTCGAAAGCAAGGTTAATGAAGAAGACTGGTGCCAAAGCCGTCTTGATGAGCTAGCCCTCCTAGATGAAAGAAGATTAAAAGCTCTTTACCACATACAGGGGTACCATCGCCGAATAGCGCGATCATTCAACAAGAGAGTCAAGGACCGCGGTGTCCGAGAGGGAGATTTATCCCTCAAGGAGATAATAGAACCTATTTGGGACCCCAGAGGGAAATTCAAACCTAATTGGAGCGACCCCTACATTGTGAAAAAATCTTATCCGGCGGTGCCACCATGCCCACTGACCTAGATGGGGAAGAGATGGCTCGTCCAGTCAACCTGGACCGTCTCAAGAAATTCTACCCGTAGTCCAAAATCTCGGCACGCTACGACTCTTCTCATCCCCTTTCTATTCTTATAAAAAATAAAAATAAAAAAAATAAAAAACTCTTCATTTCCCTCTGCCCAGAACTACGTGGGCCTGATCCTCTACAAAAACTATTTTAAAACTTTTCAAAAACCCCAAAGGTACGTAGGCAGCTCATGCACCTCAAATGAGTGCGACCCCTTTCTTTTTCACAAAATACTATTCTTTTCTTACCTTCGAGAACGGAGATTCATTCTAAAAATACTTGAACAAAAGGATTATGCATGCCTTAGCGATCAGTATAGATAATTCAAAATACAAAATTCATCGAGAGGCACAGCTGGATGATCAAAAACTTGTTTATTTCATTAATAAGAAATTACAGTACGGATTACATAAGAAAAGGAACGGATAACTCCCTTCCCCCTACTACCATAAAAAGACAAATGAAATCCCCACACCTATCGCACAAATAAACTTCCCAAGAGTCCTACCCACAGCTACCAGAGGAGCCTGCACCCTCACCATCTACATCCGGAGGTCCCCAATTTTCCCCTGCTTGAATAGAGTGCCGTAAACACTCCATGGATCAATGAGCCTTAACCATTTTCGAAAAGACCACAACACACCCTTCCATGGTGTCAGATAAAACAAACCATCTTTGTCCAGTCTCTACTGCCAACATCTTGCTGACTACTTTCCTCCACAACCACTTCATATAATCTTTGGGGACATGCCAAACCTTCCCAACAAATTGAGAGGGACGGGTCGACGGAAGCCGATTTTCCCACAGAGACCCAAGCAACAGACGCAGGCACTCAGTCAAATCTTCTACCGGAAAGAAGTTTGAGGTCCGAGGGGGCACGACCTGCGCCCAGCCGAATTGGTGCAAAAGCCACCAAGGGAAATAAAAAGAGGTATGTCTGAGACCAACCATCCGCACATATGAATATTCTCCTAGCTCTAGAACAGGCTGCAACTGTCCCTACCAAGGCACTGACCAATACAGCCCACAAGCCCCATGCTCCACAAGCCAATGCTCCCAGTTCTCAACATATAGGCCAACGCTGATGAAGTAGCGTGAAAAGAAGTTGGGTACGGATGACAAGGGATACTCTGGAGGAGTCGCCAAACGGAATATTTCAGATAACCACATGAACAACATCGCAGGTCTCCCCCTCAAAAAGTCAGAACGACCTTTCCTCCAGGCATCCAGGCCATTCAGAGTCTCCGCCAGTATCACCACCGCAGGATTGCGACGATATGACATCCATGAAGTTATGGCTGCAAGCTGTGGGTCCACTTGCATCTCCCCAGTCACCAGCATTAATTTGGAAACCAGACCCAGAACTATGGCTCCAGCATAGCCGGCATCACCTACCTCCCGCAAATGCACAGACTGAAGCACCGCCGAGAGGGAGATCATTCCTCCAATAACCAATGATCTAGCCACCGAAGGCGAAATGTGAAGAAGCCCGGCCAACAAATCCCTAGGAGAACGGGAAAATTTGGGCAAAGCCGCGGAAACACTGGGATTTACACCCAGTATGGCAAAACATTCCTCGTAGGTAGGACAAACTTCTTCCAACCCAAAGCGGAATACATGGTCTTCGGGGTACCAGAATTGTACCGCCGCCATCAGTATATTCCACTCAATAGGCCGATTGCACCACAAGGAGACTCGACGCATGTTGAGAGCATCGTAGTCGACATTATAAGAGCACATAGCTTCCAAGGCTTCGAGGTAGTTGGCAAACTCAATGCTACTAGGGAGAGCCATCTGGCAAGGCTAAACGATAATGGGTAAGTATGTAAGAATGCAAAGGTGTGATGAAAACACTCCACCCTTACCCCTTTTTATACTTGAAAATCCTCACAAGGGACATAATCTTTGTAGAAATCGGAGGGAATCCTACCCCACAAGGTACCAAAGGCTAAAGAGGGTACCATTCAAAGCTTTGAATTTATGGGACTGGACTGAACTGTCGATTGGCAAGTCAGGGTGCTTGCCAATCGACAACCCCCCCCCCCCCATTTTTGGAAATTTCCCTTTTTCCTCTTTTGTCAAATCAAAAAACTCAATAAAAATAAATTGATATTCTCAATAGAATTTCAAAATCCCTTTTCTCCTTATATAATTTCCATTTTTAAATCAAAAATCTTCCTTCAAAAAATCCAAAAATATTCCTTTTTTACGGTCTCAGCAGCAAAGTAAAAAGCGCATGTGCATGCATTCATTCATCATAAATATTCCTTTTTGCATTTCATATATTTGTGTTATGTGTTACATCAATTTTGCAGGAAATAAAAAGAAAAAGAAAAAACAACGGGACTCAGCTCGAACCCACACTCTCTCTCTCTCTCTCAAGAGCTTCCACCCCTGCGACGCGCTCTCTTCACCCTACGATGAGATGACGCACCACCACTTCCCGAGCCAGAGTCCTCTCCAGACGAGGCAGACGGCACCAAGCAAGAAGGAACGGGAATTGCATTCCGAATATGGGCAGTCGTCGAAGATATCCAGTCTCTCATGTCCCTTAGCCAAGTGGTCGACACCCGAACTTGCTGCAAGAAAAGGCAAAATCAGTATCAAAAGCAAAGATGACCAAAACAGAAAAGAAAGAAAGAGAGGAACAGAAAAGTATATCTCGGGTCGGAGGACCTCCTCTGTTAAACCCAACTCCTCTGAATCCATCGCATGAGGATGGTGCAATACAGGCACCATCCCTCCATCAGCCCGCCGAATGTTATATGAAGGAGTGTGCAACAGCACAAAAGGGACCTCCAAGGTCGCCACCCGCCACAGATGCCGACGGAACACCACCGTTGTGGGAAAAACCCACCGCCCGACTCGAACCCGCTGGAGGGAAGGGCAACGCATCATATATGTTGGGTGCCATCAACCAGCTCGTCACAAAATCCATAAAGTCATACGGCGCAGCCGTATCGGTGTACAGTAAGTAGGACTCGCCAATCATCTTCGTGATCCTCTCATCCTCCGACATCAGTCGCTCCTGCCTCATAAATGTAGGAGGCTGCGCAGGTGGCACCACCACCTCCTCCTCCACAATCTGATGAACCACCCTCTCCCCAAGGTACCAAGAATGGCCGAACTCATGCGCCAGCAAACGCCTCATCCGCGTATTCACCCCGATCGCCCCCGCATCCTGAATGGTTGTCCCCCACGGGTAAAAGATCACCTGAAAATCTTCGAGCGAGCGTAAATCAATACAAAATCAGAAGGTGCAAAAACCAAGTCTGAAATGGAAAGAGTCGTATCCTACCACTGGTCAGGTCATTCAAGCCCTGACGCACCGCCTGCAGGGAGACAGATCCCTTCAACTACCGATTGGCCTTACGCCATCGATACAATCGATAAAAATCCCCAACAGTGTCATCCTTCAAAGCAATCAGCGGGGTGTTACACCCAATCACCTCATAGAACCACGTCTGAATTTATAAGCAAAAAAGAGACGCATAAGGAAAATGCGAGTGCATGAAAGGAAAATGCGAATGCATGAAAAGAAATACACAAACTAAAGAATACCTCAAGAAGGTATGTGGCCCCAGTAAAGGTCTACCAACAGCACCGGCTGAATGCAGCCAGAGAAAAGTAAAGGGTCGCCAAGGTCATACTCCCCCAATCATAGAAAGGGATATTCGAAAACATCCTCAGGTACAGCAGAAACCATAAATGGACGATGTCGCCGCTCGACGCCACCATGAAACCTCCCAACACCAAAAGAATGAATAATCGGGCCATCTGCCTCACTTGCATCCCGTCCTCCACACCGATCTCCCTACCCAACAGAACATCCTTCAGTAGGGACAGCCGGATAGAATCCCCAGAAACTATCCTCCCCATATCACCAAGTGCCGCAGGCACTGCCTCCGGTCTCACACATAAAGAGCAATCCACCTCTATCTGCTCTCCATCACAATCCAGCCCCAGCAGCTGCTGTACGTCAATGGGAGTCACTGTCATCTCCCCAAATCCAAAATGAAAGGTGTGGGTAGTGTCCCACCACCTCTCTCCCAAAGCGCACAAGACCGCTGTCGAACGAGGCGTCTCATCCAGCGCCGATGCCAATTGCCCAAAACCCGCTGATGATACCATCCAACGCACCACAGGTGGGAGATGCTCCCAGACATCCTTGAACCCCGTTGTCCCGTGGGAACGCATGTTCTTCAAAGAGATATATGACTGGCAAAAAGAAAAGTCTCATCAAAGGTCAAGAAAGAAAGAAAAACCAGCAAAAAGAGAAGAATGCCAAAGGTCGGGTTACTTACATAACCGTCGGGGATCACTCTCGAAGAGCGATGACGCGATGGCTCCCGCAGCAGGGTCCACTCATCCGCAACAGGCTGAAAAGCATCAAAGGAGTTCTCACTCCCCAAAGCAAGAGGCTCCCTAGCCCTCCACTCCACGTTCGCCCAGTCAGCAACTGTCAACCACTCTTGGTGGACTGCAGTGCTCACAAAAGTGGCCATTTCTTGAAGATCGGAACGCTAGAACGATTTGCAGAAGAAATGTAGAGAGAGAGAAAGTAAAAGAAGCTGTGAAAAAATGAGGGGATTCGCCCCTTTTTTATAGGAGGCCAAATGCCATGCCGATCGGCATCACCCCCTACCATACCGATCGGCACTGACCCCTTGCCTTCTCGAGGTAGCCCAAAAGTCCGTGCCACTACCGAATGGCACCCTTCATACTATGCCGACCGGCACCCCCCTTAAATTTCGTACATAAATTCACAGAAAATGCCAGAAAACCTCAAAAATCCTCGGAAAATTCCCAAAAATCCCAGGATGGATTTAAAGCCTGTTACCAAGAAAATTTTGCATTCCCTCAAGCGGAACCCCCTCTTACCCAGTGGAATCCTCAAAAAAATAGTGAAAACTCCTCCCGACAAAGATCCGGAGGATCCCTAAGGATCACCTGATCACTTCCCCAGTGAAATTCTTTTACAGCACCCAAAATAGGTTATTCCCCCTTGCGAGGTCTCCTAAAAAGACTCCTCAGCTATCAGCTCCCAAGCTCAGATCAAAATCACAAAGCTCTTTCTTCAGCAGAATCAAAATCCAATCTTTATCAACTCTTGGGTCAGAATTGGCCCCGGTCTTGGATCGTCACCTGAGTTAGGTCATAATTGACCTCGGTCCTCGATCATCCCCACTTTTGGGTCAGAATTGGCTCCGATTTTGGATCGTCACCTGACTTAGGTAAGAATTGACCTCGGTCCTCGGTCGTCACCACTCTTGGGTCAGAATTGGCCCCGGTCTTGGATCATCACTAGAGTTAGGTCATAATTGACCTCGGTCCTCTGTCGTCACCACTCTTGGGTCAGAATTGGCCCCGGTCTTAGATCGTCACCTGAGTTAGGTTAGAATTAACCTCGGTCCTCGGCCGTCACCACTCTTGGGTCAGAATTTGCCCCGGTCTTGGATCATCACCTGAGTTAGGTCAGAATTGACCTCGATCCTCGGTCGTCACCACTCTTGGGTCAGAATTGGCCCCGATCTTGGATTGTCACCTGAGTTAGGTCAGAATTGACCTCGATCCTCGATCGTCACCACTCTTGGGTCAGAATTGGCCCCAGTCTTGGATCGTCACCTGAGTAAGGTCAGAATTGACCTCGATCCTTGGTCGTCACCACTCTTAAGTCAAAATTGGCCTCAGTCTTGGATCGTCACCTGAGTTAGGTTAGAATTGACCTCGATTCTCGGTCGTCACCACTCTTGGGTCAGAATTGGCCTCGGTCTTGGATCGTCACCTGAGTTAGTTCAGAATTGACCTCGGTCCTCAGTCGTCACCACTCTTGGTTCAGAATTGGCCCCGGTCTTGGATCGTCACCTGAGTTAGGTTAGAATTGACCTCGGTCCTCGGTCGTCACCACTCTTAGGTCAGAATTGGCCCCGATCTTGGATCATCACCTGAGTTAGGTCAGAATTGACCTCGATCCTCGGTCGTCACCACTCTTGGGTCAGAATTGGCCCCGATCTTAGATCGTCACCTGAGTTAGGTCAGAATTGACCTCGGTCCTCGATTGTCACCACTCTTTTAGGTCAGAATTAACCTCGGTTATTAGATCTTTATCGTAAGCCCACAGATCTGGCTTTGACCCGCAGAATTTGCCACCCTCCCCAAACACCACTTCAGATCCTCAGAATTGACCTAAACCTCCGATCGCCATTCATCCCCAGCACACTCCTTAGGTCCTCAGAATCAACCTCGACCCTCTGAATCGATCATGCTCCCTCAAAACTATCATCTGGTGTCTATTCGACGGTCATCATTTGTTCCAAACTCACTCATCGAGGGACTCTGTAGACACCCCATTCTATTATCCCCTAACTCTCCTTAGGTCCCTAGTACCTCCCTTCATCACTATAAACCCAGGTCAAGTCCCGAGTACTGACTTAGAAGCCATCGGGCACTCCTCGACTCAGTTTGACCCAAAAGTCAAACTCTTTATCTCAACTGAGACTCAATGAATCTTCGAAGGGAACTGAATACCCTTTCTAACGGTCTTCCCCGTGCATGATTCCAACTTACCATGCGGACGAACGATCCCTTTGCATCCGAAACCTGACCTAGAGGCCATCAGGCGCTCTCGGACTTTGTTTGACCTATGTTAACTCTTCAGCTTGACCGAGGCTGAATGAATCTTCGAAGGGAACTGAATACCCTTTCCAACGATCCACCCCGTGCGCGATTCTAACTTTCCATGCGAACGAACGATCCGTTTAACTCCGAGAGGCCACCGAATGCTTCCCGAGCCCGGTTGACCAAAGTCAACTCTCTAAATTGGGTCAAACTCTTTGCAATATCGAAGTACATATCCTAAACTTTTCAACGGTATACCCCGTGCATGATTCAGACTTACCATGCAAACGAACGATCTGTTTGCGTCCGAGCGATTCCCTGTCCAATGGACCGACAAACGCTTTCGAGCCATATTTGACCCAAAGTCAACTCCCAAACCAGGGAGCGGTCCAAAGGAATTTCAAAGGTCTCTGAATTACCTTTCCAACGGTATGCCCCGTGCACGATTCTGACCAACAGTTTATCCTCGACGGCAGATTTCCTGAAAAAGCCTGAAGCGCACTGCCAATTGGCAGGTTCCAGACCCTGCCTATCGGCACCTGCCGATAGGTAGGGACAGGTTTATGCTGATCGGCACTCACCTAGGCCTATAAAAGGAGGCCTTCACCTCATTTTCAATGAGAGTCCAGATCTTATAAAAATCTCTCTGAACGAATCCCATAAACCTCTCTCGGAGGCAGCGTGATTTCAACTTCCAAATCCCTTTTTTACTTCCACTTTTCATCATCCTTTTCATCAAACTTGGTGAATTAACCACTCTCCATCATCATCCAAGTGCAAGGGCTGCTCTCCAACATTCAAGATCAAGCTTAAGATCTTCAAGAAGGCCCAACTTTCTCAAACTCTCTCTTAAATTCTCTTAAATTCTCAATAACTTGTTTCATTACTT
This sequence comes from Sambucus nigra, assembly GCA_949130495.1. Lineage (NCBI taxonomy): Eukaryota > Viridiplantae > Streptophyta > Magnoliopsida > Dipsacales > Adoxaceae > Sambucus > Sambucus nigra. Next base: position 25,670,076 of record OX422220.1, read on the forward strand.
AGCACCTTCTATTATCTCTTTTCTTACATCCTAATATACTTTTTATTTAGTATTATTGCACATCTCTTATTTTCACATAAATAAAAAAACTAAAAAATAAGAAAAAGAGGGTTTGCTCATAAATTCCAAGTAGGGATTCTCACACTTGTTCCACACTTTTCTCACAACCAAAACACTTTTTCTACACACACACTTACAAATAAGAGATTCCCCATTTGGATTTATGGGATAAATCCCACCCCTCGTTTTGTATGCGAACTACGTGGACTTTGATGCCTTTATAGGCTATGTAGGCGTCTCGGGGTAAAACCCGAGACTCGAGTCCTTTTTCTCACTTTTTCTCTCATTTTCTATCTTCTATAAATCCATTTTCCTTATATTCTATATACTTGCCCTTAATAACGTATTGCTCCATATGCGTTATCATTCCATTATAACGATCAACGTAGGGGTAATCACGTAAATCTTATTTTCTAATGTTATTCTTATATCTTTCTACGGATGACTCGCTTTATCTTTTCCATGATACAAGTCGAGGATTCCTACATCCATTCTATATATACACATGCACACATATCACGGGGGGAAACAAAAGGCAAATAGCAAATATCCATGAGAGACCAAATGGGCGGAATGGGTGCCTAACACCTTCCCATTTCGTAATTAAGCCTCTGAACCCTTCTCGAATCATTTGGTTTCGCACGCACCAGTATGTCTTTGGATGCCATCCTTCGGGATGGTTTCCCCTTTTTTCTTTTGTCTGTTTTGAGTAAAATAGACTGGCGACTCTTAATCTCTCTACATTTTTACACCACATCTCAAACGACGCCGGCCGAAGCGCTCCCGAGAGGGACGCGTGGGACCCGAAGGATCCTTTCCTCCACGTGCCCGCCCGCACGGATGAGGATCGGGGATGGCCACAGATAGGATCGAGGATCCTTTCTAAAAGTGGGATAGCTGTCAAGTGAGTGTTGTCATACAAGTGTCCGCGATAGGATATTCACTGGGGTTGGAAGTGGTGGTCATGACATGTTTGAACCCAGGTAGCGGCTGATGTTGATAGTTGATTGCGACATGTCTGACCCAGGCGACTATCTCATATAATGTTAATGGGGACGGGGACGCGGCTTGTCTATCCCCAGGTAGCGCCCTTACACTTAACTCCTTCGCGACTATAGTGCTACTATTGGGCATATCACCATCTGCATCACCCAACTTTCTACTTCAGTGGGGTTAGGAGTACCTTTAAAAGATTGTGGGTTCAACTTCTTGAACTATTCGATATTACATTTACTTAGTTCAAGATTCCTTGGTACTCTATTATTCACCTGATGCTCCACAATCTTTGCTAGACTTTCAATCGCCTTGTATGAACCTTCCAGTCCTTCCATACTCGAATCACTAGTGTCTTTAGTTGGTCTTGTCTTGGTCATTTTCTATAATCATGGCCAAACGTAAGATGTACTATACTATAATAAGATTCCAAATTAAAAAAACAATTATAAATAATACGACACGTATGTAGGGTTGTCACATAAGTCAAATATTTAATATTATCTCCTTAAAATCTATAACGTTCAAAACCGATGTTCAGTAGTCTACATGTTCAAAACCTATGCTCTGATACAACCCCTGTCACGAACTCGATCAAGTAGTAGTAGCTAACGAGTATCTTAACCCAACATGCCACCAAGGCAACAAATATTCCGATTTAAAATTTCTGTCGTAAAATATATGTAGCGGAAATACAGTCACATGGTTATGAATCGTATATATTGAAAGTGAAGGAATTACATCATCAAAGCTTTTTAAAGGAAACTTCATTTATATTAAAATAATAATGACTTACAACTCAAGACGAAATTTAAAACCTATTATTAAAGAGCCAAAAATACTTTATCTGATAAAACAAACATTTTAGTTAAATTAATTAAAAGATCTCTAAAAGCTAAATCTTCAATGCAGTCCTTTTACGGCCATCCGCGAGCCTAATTATTTCCTGAGAAATTGTTATTTACACAACATCAGCTAAAATCCAAATGAGATTCAATTTCCAGACATTCCAGGGGTTTTTAGACCTATTCAAATTTAGAACATAAGGCATATATATATATATATATATATATAGGAATTTACATTAATATATATAAAGTAACTGACAGTATGTATTTTCAAAATAAATAGTTCTGAACATAACAGATAAAGCAATTGAACAATATGTTAATTATCCAGTTTTATTTTAAAGTCCATGTACGCTCTAATACCCAGACAGATAGTTTTACCAAATGTTTCCACTCGATAACATCACAGACAAAGAATCATGACTTCTGGAACAACGCCTTGTTTAGGGCACACTAGCTATAAACCAGCTGGGAAGGTACCACCCAAATATTTCCATCCGGTAGTCAAGGCCAACATAGTAAGAGAGTTTCCAGAGTCCGAATCAATAATTTCAGAATTCAAATCATATGTTTATATGGAGAGATGCAAACATATAACAAGCGACGGAATCATCAGTATCAGATGCATTTTGAGAATAAAAGTATTTCACAAAATATATATAATTTGCATAATATAATATAATATAATCAAAATGCGCAAGAAATGATATAGAGTACTCACCCAAAATAAAGGTTTGAAATTACAAATATCGAGTCTTCAATCACACGTTAATCTAACACATACGATAAAGATTTAAGGACACGTTCTAAACTAAGTCCAATTTATATATTGTGTTTTAACAATAACTTGTTTTTAAAGGATTACTAAAAATTATTTTCTCAACTTTTAAAACTCATTGATCGTAATTGAAGAATTCAATTCATAGTTCTTTTGAATCAGTCGGTTCCCAGTAGAGATGAAGGGTCACAGGGGGACCACTTAAATATCATCTCATTTAGACAGAATATTTTTGGATTCATTCCCAGTAGAGATGGAGGGTCACAGGGTCACTACTTAAATACCATCTCATCTTGACAGAACTTCACCAGGCCTGACTTTGGAATTATTTAAATGGCATTCCATAATAACGAGCAATTTCTTTAAAAAAAGAATAATTTTAAAAGCGTATATGTAATTTCAAACAAGTTTTCAAATTTTGAAAATAAAATCAACTTAGATTTCTCCTACATTTTAAGTTTTGATTAGTGGAGCTTTTAGTGTATTTTACCAGCATAATTACTAAGTAAAGCTATAAAACAATAAATTAAAACTATAAAGATGCATTATAACAATAGAGAAGGTTACTTTAAGATGAATATCCCTAAGAACTTTAGGAACTTCTTCTTAAAGTTTCCCACAATTTCTCTCACTATTTCTTTCTATAATTCTCCAGGAATTTATGTAAATTTCAAATGATCCTAAAGGCCTTATTTATAGGTTTCCAAGGACATTACGGTGTTGACACGTGTCTAATGACTATGGTGATTCATTGCAGAGGTGTCGCGTTCCAGAGTGGTCTTGCAGTCTTAATATCATCAAATAATCACATGTATTTTAGCTTTTTCTCTAAAGACGACACGTGTAAGGTGGTGATGGAAAGATAAAGCACGAGGTGTTAAGGGTATAAGGGTCATTTTTCACATAAAGGGTATTTTGGTAATTTCATACTACATATTTTTAATATTTCTTAGATGTCCTTGAAAATATTTTATTTACAGAAAGGTTATTTTTTTATTTTTTATTTTAGTCCTCAAAACTTCTTTATTAAAATATGCGACTTTAAGCCGAACTCGAGAATTGAGTTTAAAATATATAAATTATAAGATTAAGGAAACTCCCTATAATTTACCCAGAACCCTAACAGACACCTTGGGAAGAGAGACGAGGCAAAGGGCCAAGGAGATGGAGAAATCAAGAAAGAAGGCTAAAGAACTCACTAAGAAATCCTAAAAAAAAAACAGGCAAGAATTTTCTTGCTAACTTTATTAGTCCAAACTATTTTTTAATTCTTTGTATTTTATCTCCTATATGTAGCACACGTCGGCACACCTGCTAGGCGTGTTGTAGGTCATATTTTAGGTACTACGTAGGAGTGCCACTTATAGGAGATAAGTGTTGATGTTGGGATCCATATGTCACCGTTGAGTATGGGTCGTGCAACGGTGTACTACGTAGGCACCACCCCACTTGTATGTGTATTATGATGTCCGTTGTCAATAAGAGACTCCTCCAGACTACCGATAGAGCATGATCGAGACGCTAATGTTAGATGCCTTAGTGTCGCATATATATAAGGACATATATATATATATACACACATTACTATGTAATATATTTGAGTGTAAATAATTTCATTTCAGTACGTCTATTTTGCTAGATGCATTCTTATACCATCGTTAGCATTTATCCATCATCTGAAATGGGACTTTGGTGGTTATACATATAGCACTGCTTTTAGATGAGAGGTGAGGCATATTATGAATGTGAGTGACGATGGGAGGCATTCACTTTAAATTAACTATATTTTTGCACAATAAATTTAGTAAGTTAATTCTTGCACACTCTAGGGCGCTGACCCAAAATTATAAATTTTTTCCTTCCCGGGCGCTCCTAGACGGGTATAGCATGACTATCGAGAAATCAACCTTGCAGTCTCATTTTGAGTATCGAATTTCAGATCATTGATTCTAGATTATGTTGCTTCTCCATTTCAGTTCAATTATTTTTGGATTACTGTATGGGCATTAACCCGAAGTCTATTTTATTTCAGTTGGTTTGTGACACTTTTTTATGATGGTTTTTGTTCATATTACGTGGATATTATATTTCATTATTGTCTTGAATATTAATTCAAATTCAATTTTAATTCGAATGTGGTTGCAAATATATTTTTTATGCTATTGATGCTGAGAATGATATATATTGTATAACAAGCACCATCTTTGGCCTACTGTATCTGATCAATCTTTACGTGAGAACATGGGGGTTGTTATAAAAATAAAAAATAAAAAAATATATAAAAAGTAGAAAAATATACCAAATCTCCAAAACATCAAACCTCCCAAAAATAAAAAATTATTTCAGAAATAAAAATAATTTTGAATAAATAAAAATTATTTTAAGAAATAAAAAAATATTTTTAGTAATATAAAGTTATTTTCTGCATAAAAAATGATTTTTCAGCAAATAAAAAATTATTTCTATCTATAATATAAAAAAATAGAAAATAAAAAGTCGAAAAATCATGTTTCAACAAAAAAAAATAAACCATGGAAGACCCATCACAAAGAGAGATGGAAAGAGAGAAAAGGGCGGTGGAAGGAGCAGAGTGGGGTGGCAGGGGATGGGGGTGGGGGTGGGGCAGGGCATGCGGGTGGGTGGGGGGTATAAGGGCGGGGGAGTGAGAGGGGTTGGGGCTTGCCATGGTTGATAGGAGAGAGAGAGAGAGAAGGAGAAGAAAGAGAGAGAAAATTTAGGGTTTTAAAATGGCGCAAAATGATCAAAATGCTCTTTAATAAATCACGTGCAATGCACATGCTTAACATTTTTCCAAAAAAATTAACAGAGTTGGACGATAGGGGATTAATTGTAGCCTTTCTCAAAGTTAGGGGTGAATTGAAAAAAACGAAAGAAGGGGTGGCAAAGTGCTAATGGGTGAAAATTCAGGAAGCGTAAGTGTGTTTAACCCAAGAAAAAATATAGAAACTATTAAAGTTTCATTAACTCCACTAATAATACCGTATTAGAGGTATAATTAAAATTTAATGGTTAAATTTTATATAAAGACATTTTTACCCCTTTTAAAACACAGATTAATTGGGAAAGAAGAAGCTCCTTTTAAATTCCATAACAACTCATTAGAGTTGTACCTTTTTAACAACAAAACCATAAAATCCATGAGCACGTATGTTATAACTTGTGAGTTTATGGTTGCACCAATTAAATTCTGTCACCATCCCAAACAACTTACAGGAAACAAATAAAAATAAAAAGATTGTCATCCCAATGAAATCCGGGGGCTTACTCGGCTCCGACAACTGCATAATCACCATCAGACTTAGCACCCCCTTTAAAATATCACAACTTCCCACTCTTCCCAACTCAAGACCACAAAGTTGATGTTGAGAAAAAAATATTGAATAATCAAAATGGAATAAGAATATAAATGAAGTGTAATAGAAATTCAAGTGAGTGCTTCACCTACGAATTTTCATAAATGCACCTTTTATTAGGCACCATAAATAATGAAAAATCGGTTACCCTCTCATAAAGTTCTGTCTTGAAAATTGCTTCTTTTTGTGAGTTTAAAATGCCCATCAGAAATTAATTTGGAACTTGTTTATAATGATCCACATTAGTGACAAATCGACTATTGATGGTCTTAAAATAGTGCATCATGTTTAATTGTTTAGTAACCATTTCTTTTCATAAAAAAATGTTTCCAGACAGAATGTTGAGATAATTATATTACAAAAGCCAAAGACGTAGGCATGTTTAGTCGTGAAAATTATTTTTTTGCTCTCTATTTTCAATTTTATCTTCAATTCGAATTTCATTTTTCATAGAAAATTTAACAGAAATATAAAATGCATCCATTTTGTAGAAATAAATTATCATTTCAAAATGTAGTTTGTAAAAAATTAGGGAAAATGTAATTTACATTAAGTTAAGGTTTATAATTTAATGACAGAAGTTCAAAGTCCTAATATAATTTAGAGAAAGTAAAGGGGTCAAAATAATTTTAAAAAATCCAGGGCCATAATATAATTCTAAAATATTTCAAGGACAAAAATGGAATTTAAAAAAAATAATTTAATTTACCAAAAGGTTAATGGCCTAGATATAAGTTATAGAAAGTTTAGGGTCAAAATATAATTTTGGAACCTCTGAAAATTGGTGGTACACTTGTTGAGTTGATTTTTTTCATTTTCCAAAAAATTAGAATATTCAGAATACCGTTTTTCTAATTTTCTATTTTTGAAAAAATATCAAACTTGAACTCATTTGATAATTATTCATTTATAAGGAACAAAATTGAAATTTTTTGTACTTTACTCTTCACAACTAAACATGGCCTTTATGGTTGCCAAAAGAGTAATTCATTGTAATCTTTTTTTTTCTCAACTCCGTAATTTAATGAATATTATTTTTTCAATTATTTGAGACTGGTTAATAACATTTTCATTTTACAGCAAGGGTTTACTCAAGAAAATTCTATGATTTTTTTACACTTCGATTCTTATAAGACATTAGCATTCCTCAAAGTAATTTTATTTTAATCAACTCAAAATACAATTTAAGGAATTTTTTGTGCTCTTTTGTGATTATGTAACATGTATTAGCTTTTTCCTTCTTTCGATTTATACTTTTTAAATCTTATTTTAATGTTAATGACAATGTACAAGATTTAATGGTAAAAAAGTACTTGACTTTAAAAGAGTAATAATGATTAATAGATTATACGCAGAACTCCTTATATATGTTTTGCTAGTGTACATAATTACACAAATAAGATCATATTCACAGTAATAAGTATGTAGCTCAATGCTATTTCGCAAGATGGTTTTCGCCAAAACAACACAGATAAAGCATTCAGCAAACCAAAATCTGGTAAAAATCAAGTAATTTTCAGTCTATTTTACTCTCAAATATGTCATATAAGGTGTGACAAGTGTTGTCGCACGGATTTCTAATCGCCACACCAATGGTTCTGGCGGTAAACCATATGCCATGTGATGTTGACACTGTTATGAAACTACAGTCGCTTGATCCTCCCTCGCGAAGAATAGTAAAATCTTTTTTATTTTTTATGTTAATTTTTCTTTGCTTAAAAATTCAGATGTTCTGATTTTAATGGTTCAGTGTATTAAAACACAAAATAATACTTTTATAATATTCAAATTTATAAAAATATTTTTAAAACAAAAGTTAGGGAATTACTTGATTAAAGAAAAGAATTTTCATGCAAACCGATTTATTCATGACAAATCTATCAATTTAAATCTACATGAAACACACACACACACACACACACACACACACACACACACACACACACACACACACATATATATATATATATTGGTTACATAATAAAATTTCAATTATCTTCATATTCATATAATATCAATTATTTTTAGGTTAATAAGTAAAAATATCCATATATCACTTTATGAGAATAAGTTAAGTTTCTTTATCACACTCTCTCTCACATGCATATAGGTTAGTGTTGTATGTAAAAATTATAGTTCCACTTGGACCAATGATGAGCGTTCACTTGTCATCCAGCACGCCCGACCAAAAAAATTGATCGGCTGCCAACCAACCACAATAGCAAGCATTGCTCGGACGAGAATGTCAACTAACTTAGAACGGCTAATATCTTAGTCACTATGTATAGACGTAAATGCCTAGTAATATAAAGTCGTTCCATCATTAGGGTTTTGAACCCTTATAAATAGATAGCTCCCCGGCTAAGGGGGACAAGTCAATTCATTACAACTCAAGTCACTTATTTGTAAGCTATTGTAAACCCTTGAATAAAATAACAGTGGACATAGGTTTTCTCCCATGGTCAAACCACTTTAAAAACCTTTGTCTTTGTGTGTGTTATTTGAGTTACTTATCTTTTATTTATCTGTGATTATAAATTTGGAATCAATCCATTTTTAGACATCAACAGATTGGCGTCGTCTATGGGAACGATTGGTCAGTCATTGTTCTCTATCTCAATTGTTCCGTAGTTCATCCCTTGCCTTAGAGGATAACTAATAACCCAGAAAGCAGTGTGTGACACCCCGCCTAATTAATACCGGACGATCAGTCATTTATTAAATTAAAATCAAGGTGAATAGTTGGTTCATTCTTAACATCACTGTCGCAAAATAAAATATATCAATTTAAACAACCTAAATAATTAAGCTAAGTGTCAAAACAATTTACAAGTTTATTTCCATTTCATTAAATCCAAATATGTAAACCTTTTTAACAACCAACAGTTTAAGAATCACATAAATACTAAGAATGGTGATAACACACAAGAATTTAAAACCATATAGATAAACCAAACCAATTTAAAACTATAAATGAAACCATCCGAACAATAGTTAACTCCCACGGAGTATTGAATACTGAAAATACAAATAAACATAGATCTCTAATATATCCAAACTGAATAGGGAAACGGGCGACACATGCCCTAACTATGAAGAACTAAAACAAGAATAGAATCAATGAAGAGGTCGTCTAAAGCAACGGCCTACAACTCCCACATCAACTACAGCGCGTCCAATCCAAAGAACCTATGCATGATGCCCCTGTGGCTGGGCAGCTGAAATACATATACATATATATACAAGAGAGAGAAAAAGACAGGAAACGGGTCAGATCCCGCGTGTAAAACAATTTTAAAATAGTTTAGCAAACATTTAAAACTCTTACCGGCTAATGCAACAACCATGTTAGTATGCGACACTCTCTTGAGAATTCTCACCTCTCATCTAGTGTGCACGCCTACCGTACTAATAAATCTCATAAGTTTCTCTAACTTATTCTCCATAAGGTTTTATCACGTGAAAAGCAAGGTTATGATATTTACTTTAGGAAATCATTCTCTTCGAGATTTCTTACGTTATTTAGAACAACTCATTACCGTGATAAATTTCTCGAATCCTTATAATAAAGTTGAAGCATTCATTCCTTGCTTATCTACTTATACGCACGGTAGAAAGTTCACATATAGATATACGTATATATATTAGTCACACATATAATATATATACTAACGGAAGCCCACATAAAATCTATGGTGCTGGCATACTCTGCTATTAAGTCCCCGTATCACTCAAACTAAGGGAAATACTAGTTCGGAATCACTCTCGAACTGTATTAACACAAAACACAAACAAATGGAGACGAAGCATAGTTTCAGGTCCTAAGAGGTCAGCACATACCCTCACGTCTCTTAGAACATCTGAATATCATTCTTAGATAGCCTATATCGAGGATACTATCTTCTAGGGTACGAGTCAATATCCCCCATAAAGGCCCAATCGAGATAAGACTGTCCTGACGTGGAAACCTCCGTGATTGGAAGTAGCTCGGGTATGATTTTTACACAAATACATAATATATGCACAGTCACACAGTCATATATATAAATATTCACATTTTCTAAATTAGGTGTGCCCACGACCCATAATTATAATTATCCATTCTCAGCACAAATTACTCAATTATCTCGCATAACGGATTTGTCTCTTTTATTCTCATTTATAATATTTTCATACATACTTCTCATCTATTAAAGAATTCTCTTACTAAATACAATTTCAGTAGGTACACCCTCTCTAACCTTTTGGTCTAAGACTTTCACGAGTCCCTCAATTTTATTAACGAACTTACGCACAATCTCTAATGTGTAACGAAATTCCCCGTTAACCCGCAATTTCATCCCATATTAAATTTCATTCAACGGAGTCTATTTAAACCCTACTGGTCCACCTCACGACCCATTTTCCTCTATAAATAATAATCAAGGGTTCCCACATATTTAAACCGGATTCAACAAAAAGGGGGAAAATATGCAGTTTTCCAGGAGGGGTCGATCGATCCATGTTCTTGGGTCGATCGATCGATTAAGCAATTATTGCCCAGAAACTGCAGTTGCAACCTACGGGTTTCATCTTCCAAATTACTCCAGCACGCCATTATTAATTCCCAAACTCCTAAACAACATTTCTAATAGTTACATATACCTATATACATGATTTCCTACGTGAAACATGTCCAAATTCATCAAAGGCATTGAATTTATGGGATAGTTTAACATAATTATCAAGAACCCTAATTTTATATGAAACATTCATTCTTCAAATTCTTTTCCATATTTCTTGCTTCTAAATCCCTACTAATTTATGGATAATTCTCTACATATGATGGTATGTCCAGAATACATTTAGTTACTCTAAAACACGCGATTTTAAGTCTCTAAATCATCAATTTCTTTCATAAAACCTGTTCTTAACAATCCTAAACTAACATGGGTGAGACACTAACTAAAAACAAATCAAGATAAATACTTGCCTAAAATTTAAGGTTCTAATTTGTGGATGAAAAAGGCATGGTTGCATTCCTCGTCGTGCGATCTACGTTTTGGTGGTGGTGGCGGTGCAAACGGATGAGTTCTTGGCCTTCGATTGCTTGGAAAGCTTCCTATCTTTTTCTCTAATGGTCGTTCTAAGGTTCTGTGTTTGTTAATCCTAAAAGGCAACTCCTAATAGCTGATATAACTATTGAAAATTCGTGGGTTTAATTACCCAAAAATACAAAATGTCTAATATACCCTCTTGGGATATCATTTAGGCCTAAAAACGCCTCGAAACCCAAACTAAACCCCTGGGTATACTTTTCTAATTATCTTGACCCTTCCGGACACTTTGGCGCACTCGAAATGATTATATGGATGACTTATAATTTATTCACTTATAATAATAATAATAATAATAATCTAGTCCCGAAATGACATAGGCACGTCCTGACTTAAATTTCCATAATTGCCATTTTATTCACTCGTGAAAATTTTAATAAAATCAATCTTATATATTACTTTACTCAATTAGTAATATTCAATGAATTCCCAATAATTACCAACTCTCGTCATGTTAGTAAACATTTTGAATAAATTTTTGGATAAATATTAAATTAATATCTCAATTTAAATTTAATAAATTTCTAAATTTAAAATCCATAAGAATACGGGGTATTACATACTTCCCCCCTAATAACGGAATTTCATCCCGAAATTCGAAAAATAAGGTTATCCTGGTAAACATAGATCTGGATACTTTATCAATACTCAAAACTGACTTAAGGGTAAGGTGAATTTCTATAGTTCCTCGCCTCACAATAAGCTTATTTAACACTCTCAATACTAACAGTTATAGAGTCATACCTTAATAACGGCACTTCACATTGTGCTCCAATCTGTTGTTATTCACATAAGACAAGCCTGTATATTATTAATTCCCATTATATCAATATCAGACTCTAACTCGACCAATCCTAAATTTTGATTATCCGCCCATCTCTTAACATTCAGAGTGAGAAAAGTTAAGGTTTTTCCACACCCGAAACCTCAATAAGCACCTTGTTCACAATAAGCAGGTACGAGTGCTCCCACGGAACCCTACCATTAGGTAATATCTTCCCCCAATTACTTTCACATTGCTCCACTAATTGTTAATCACCGTTCGCCTACTCCCCGGCTATGGGTGATACATCCTACTCAAAACGTAATGTAATCCCCGCTACTTCCCGAAATCCCATTTTAAAGGTGGAATTCAAAAATCTCATCCTAATTCAAAAAAATAACGGGTAGGACCACGTATCGGCGCGATCCTTCCTTCAAAGGAAGACTAGGGCACACTAGCTAATATTGTAAATCACCCCAAAGGAATGTCAATCACTTCCTTCTTGGGCATCTTGTTCCACACGTTCGAATGAACTCTTGATCTTACCTTGAGGTTGACAACTCATCCAAGAAACTTTACCTACTTTACCGGCCTCTTCCACTATAGGAATTGTCGATAGCCAAAAAATTCTCTGGTTGATCCTCTTGTTCCAACTGATTTCTATCTATGAGTGGTTCATGCGGAGACTACTCACTATGTCCCGCTCAACATCGACTTCTACTTGAAATGTTTCACATTAAGTGTCAATTAATACTTCCCTTCTTTCCTTAACGTATACCGAAAGTTTCGATCCGTGCACTTTTCTCCACCATGTGCACTTTTGAACCTTTTATACCATACTAACATCTTCACTCTTTGTACGCGTCGGTCGCTCTCAACATTTGACTAATCACAACTCCGCTCCGAGTGTTCTCCATAATAATTAAATTCTACCCTTCTCAAGGAATACCCTCTTTTTAAATGGCTTCCCACAACCTTTTAACCAAATTCGGGTGTGCTACTTTAATCACACACGTATATAAGGATCATCGTTCTTCACGCGACGCTTAATCCACTCTACCACTTCCACCTCGTTATATTAGTCCCACAAACATATATTCCACACGTTTATTCCCACATCCCTACAACTCGGATAATTCTAACATCAGCTAATCAGGATGCCCACATTCTGTAGCACCTCGCCCGCCCGGAAAGAGCGAACGGCGTGCTACTCAACGATAAAACTAACCAAATCCATCAAAATACTAGGTATAGAGCATCTACATACCACAACAACAAAAGAGAAACCACTAATCTCAAATCTCTTCAAATAAGTACAACAATTCTCTCGAATAAATACAACAACTAAAATAAATCACCAATGCTCTATACATCAAAATAAATACAAGTCTTCTCTCTTGTATTAAAAAAATTTCCCCAATAATTCACGCTAAAAATCATCCCAACTCTTTATTTCCCTTATGCTCAGAACGCGGTTACAACACTTGGGTATTCTCAATCACCCCTAGAAATTGAAATTTTAAATTCTCCTTATCATCGTCCCACCCTTCAACTCGTGGTGATAAAACAAAACTTTCAATGCTTTCTTACCACACCACCGGCTCCACTGGCCTTAAATCATAATTCACTTCCAACTTATAGATATAATTAGCTGCTCCTATTACGACCGAGGTACCGAACTCATGGTCTAATGATCAAACATCTCTCTATTTCCATCTTTACGCTAAGTTTCATGCGTGGGATGTCTCGCAAAGAGAAATTCAAATAAGGAACCCCCAATACACTGCTACCTAGAATTATCGGTTATCAAAATCCGTTAGGCCCTCCATCCATAACATGTACCCCTTTATTCTGTCTCTTGACAGAAAATTTACATCTCCTCCCGTAATTACACTTAATAAAGAACATTTTTCCAATTGCGCTATCGTTCAGTATTGGTGGTAATCACATTTCATAAACCTCGAATACATACAGTTGGGATTCTCAAAGTCCTGTCCCCAATCATATGGATATCACTCCCAACTCCCACATCTCTAAAGGATGGATATATCAATGTGCTCTTCCTATCACTAAGTCCTGAGAACTAAACATAATAATGGGTTAAATCTTTTCCCTCAACAGTAAACCCAATATATACTGAATCATAATAACAAAGTCCCTACACACACCGGGATCAAATATCTCGAGTCCACTATCCCCTCCGAAGTCTCTAAAATAGATAATATAAGTGCGAGTCCGACCTCTCGCAGGTAAGGCCTCGCCAGAACAAAACATGTTGCACTAAGGCAACCACTCTGATAGCCTTACAATAACTGCCTACTATCGTACTAACCATTTCTATAAAGTTATAACCAAGATAATATCATACTTGTATATCACATCACTAAAACGAGTAATCTCAATAAAGTATATAACACTATTAATACACCCATTCATCCTCCGCGGGTAGCACTAAAGATAATCCCGCTACACTAGGGAAATATTCACGTAATAATAATGTTTATAGTTATACGCATTAAACTTGTCTCGCATGCTAATCTAGCAATGAACAAAATATAGTGACTCACTCGTTTTACATAGAATACGCCTCATCCTCCGAGGATAAAACTCCTACTTCTACCTTGCTAATCGTCTTAACTGCACAAATGGTCCCCGTACGTAATACGCATGTCCAAACCAAACCAAAAACTACTTTAATCGTTGTCCTTTACTAGGCATCCTACTTTTGTCCCTTTACTCACTTTGGGAAAACATTAACGCATGTGATTTCACTCTCCAAAAAATGCCTCTACACATAATCCACGTATCACCTGTCATACTAACCATATTAGGATTGTCCTTCTCTCGAACTTAGGTAGGCTCAATTCCTGATGGCTACCCCCGTTGGTCCCTTAACTTTGTTGGCCCTAAGGAACGTGCTACTGGCTTCAATAACCCTTACTGAATTCACCATAGCTTGGTAAGAATTTAGATATCCGAATCATTTAAATGAGCCCCCTGATGGGTCTCCCCCTTACGGTGTTTTACTAACTACTTTTCATCTAGACTCACTCTCCAATAAACCTTCCGATTACTTTAGCTCCCTTCATAAGAGCGTTAACATCTCTACAGACAATGTGTGACATTGTCATCATATGGATCGACTGTCCAACAGAATTCCCTTTAAGTGTTGTCAATCTTTCATCACGAGTTAATTTCCCACTTAAAATCTTCACTACCATTGGTATCCACTCCAACTGATACAAAATTTGCTACAAGTCTAAACCATATACAAATGGACCCCTGTCCGGACCTTTCGAAATGGGTTCAGCATGACATTCATATCTTATCCTGAACAACTTATGAAAGAACATGCAGTTAAACTGTACCTAAGGTCCTTTCATTGATGCAACATTTCACTACTAACGGTGGTGGTTGACTCCCACTATTGCAACTTTGCTCCGCTGAGTCAAGAAAAAAAATTTACCCCAAATTTTCACTTCTAGTTAACCACACTCCACTATATTTCCAAGATCTTGAATATATTACCTTCTTTGAGTAACACACAATTTCCATACGTCTAGAATTTTCGCTGATGACTCTCCTCAATTTTACCTTTTGACCCTCTCCCAAGCGCACCACGTTGGGTGGGTCAAATTTGTCCTCACTTTCGACTATAGCAGCACTTGGAATTTGTAGGCTGCGTCCTAGCCGTCTTTACAATCATGTCCTCTCGTTCCCTAATAGGGGTGACTTCGACTACAGTCATCATCCTCGAGTATACTTTACAACCTCAACTGAGCCCTGCCTCTTGATGTCCGCCTAACGGTACTCATCTGACATCCTCCATCGCTCGGCACATGCACACATACGAACGCAAATAGAATTCACTAATATACATATGTTATAGCAGGAGAACAGAATCTCACCATAGAAATCAACAATCCTAAACTTAGGGCTCTATATCAAACAAAGCAACGCTAGAAGCATAATAAGCCGCACAAATCCTAAAGGACACTAGAACCTGATGCTCTAATACCACCTGTGACACCCCGCGTAATTAAATACCGGGCGATCAGTCATTTATTAAATTAAAATCAAGGTGAACAGTTGGTTCATTCTTAACATCACTTTCGCAAAATAAAATATACCAATTCAAACAACCTAAATAATTAAGCTAAGTGTCAAAAGTATTTAAAAGTTTATTTTCATTTTATTAAATTCATGTATGTAAACCTTTTTAACAACCAACAGTTTAAGAATAATATAAATACTAAGGATGGCGATAACACACAAGAATTTAAAACCATCTAGATAAACCAAACCAATTTAAAACTATAAATGAAACCATCCTAACAATAGTTAATTCCAAGGAGTACTGAATACTGAAAATACAAATAAACATAGATCTCTAATATATCCAAACTGAATAGGGAAACGGGTGACACATGCCCTAACTATAAAGAACTAAAACAAGAATAGAATCAATGAAGAGGTCGTCTAAAGCAACGGCCTACAACTCCCACATCAGCTGCAGCGCGTCCAATCCAAAGAACCTATGCTTGACGCCCTTGTGGCTGGGCACCTAAAATACATATACATATATATACAAGAGAGAAAAAGACAGGAAACGGGTCAGAGTTCGCGTGTAAAACACTTTTAAAATAGTTTAGCAAGTATTTAAAATGCTTACCGGCAAATGCAACAACCATGTTAGTATGCGACACTCTCTTGAGAATTCTCACCTCTCATCTAGTGTGCACGCCTGCCGTACTAATAAATCTCATAAGTTTCTCTAACTTATTATCCATAAGGTTTTATCACGTGAAAAGCAAGGTTATGATATTTACTTTAGGAAATTATTCTCTTCGAGATTTCTTACGTTATTTAGAACAACTAATTACCGTGATAAAGTTCCCAAACCCTTATAATAAAGTTGAAGCATTTATTCCTTACTTATCTACTTATACGCACAGTAGAAAGTTCCCATATATATATACGTATATATATTAGTCACACATATAATATATATACTAACGGCAGCCCACATAAAATCTATGGTGCTGGCATACTCTGCTATCAAGTCCCCGTATCACTCAAACTAAGGGAAATACTAGTTCGAAATAACTCTCGAACTGTATTAACACAAAACAGAAATAAATGGAGGCGAAGCATAGTTCCAGTTCCTAAGAGGTCAGCACATACCCTCACGTCTCTTTTTACATCTTACTATCATTCTCAGATAGCCTATATCGAGGATACTATCTTCTAGGGTACGAGTCAATATCCCCCATAAAGGCCCAATCGAGATAAGACTGTCCCGGGGTGAAAACCTTCATTATGGCAAGTAGCCCGGGTATGATTTTTACACAAATACATAATATATGCACAGTCACACACTCATATACATAAATATTCACATTTTGTAAATTAGGTGCGCCCACGACCCATAATTATAATTATCCGTTCTTAGCATAAATTACTCAATTATCTCGCATAACGGATTCGTCTATTTTATTATCATTTATAATATTTTTATACATACTTCTCATCTCTCAAAGTATTCTCTTACTAAATACAATTTCAGTAGGTACACCCTCTCTAACCTTCTGGTATAAGACTTTCACGAGTCCCTCAATTTTATTAACGAACTTACGCACAATCTCTAATGTGTAACAAAATTCCCCGTTAGCCCACAATTTCATCCCATATTAAATTTCATTCAACGGAGTCTATTTAGACCCTACTGGTCCTCCTCACGACCCATTTTCCTCTATAAATAATAATCAAGGGTTTCCATGTATTTAAACCGAATTAAACAAAAAGGGGACAAATATGCAGGTTTCCGGGAGGAGTCAATCGATCGAGGAAAGGGGGTCGATCGATCGATGTTCTTGGGTCGATCGATCGATCAAGCAGTTCTTGCCCAAAAACTGCAGTTGCAACCTACGGGTTTCATCTTCCAAATTACCCCAAAACGCCATTATTAATTTCCAAACTCCCAAACAACATTTTTAATAGTTACATATACCTATATACATGATTTCCTACGTGAAACACGTCCAAATTCATCAAAGGCATTGAATTTATGGGATAGTTTAACATAATTATCAAGAACCCTAATTTTACATGAAACATTCATTCTTCTAATTCTTTTCCAGATTTATTGCTTTTAAATCCCTACTAATTCGTGGATAATTCTCTACATATGATGGGTATGTCCAGAATACATTTAGTTTCTCTAAAACATGCGATTTTAAGTCTCTAAATCATCAATTTCTTTCATAAAACCTGTTCTTAACAATCCTAAACTAACATGGGTGAGATATTAACTAAAAACAAAGCAAGATAAATACTTGCCTGAAATTTAAGGTTCTAATTTATGGATGAAATAGACATGGTTGCGTTCCTCGTTGTGCGATCTACGTTTTGGTGGTGGTGGCGGTGCAATCGGATGAGTTCTTGGCCTTCGATTGCTTGGAAAGCTTCCTATCTTCTTCTCTAATGGTCGTTCTAAGGTTTTGTGTTTGTTAATCCTAAAAGGCAACTCCTAATGGCTGATATAACTATTGGAAATTCGTGGGTTTAATTACCCAAAAATACAAAATGTCTAATATACCCTCTCGGGATGTCAATTAGGCCTAAAAACGCACCGAGATCCAAACTAAACCCCCGGGTACACTTTTCTGATTATCTCGACCCTTCCGGACATTTTGCCGCACTCAAAATGACCATACGGGCGACTTATAATAATAATAATAATAATCTAGTCCTGACACGACACAGGCACGTCCTGACTTAAATTTCCATAATTGCCATTTTATTCACTCGTGAAAATTTTAATAAAATCAATCTTATATATTACTTTACTCAATTAGTAATATTCAACAAATTTCTAGTAATTACTAACTCTCGTCATGCTAGTAAACGTTTTGAATAAATTTTTGAATAAATATTAAATTAATATCTCAATTTAAATTTAATAAATCCCTAAATTTAAAAGCCATAAGAATATTGGGTATTACACAGTCTTGCTACCACGTCTAACGTCCTAGAATCAGCTTCCCCTTCTGACAAGGCGAATCTCTAAAAAATTCTATTCAATTTGGCAAAAGGACAGGAAGCGATGTAAGAGTCAATCCGACAATTGACCCGTGCAGTATAAGATAAGTCCTCCAACTCTGGAGAGATATGCCACCCCCACCTGCCATAATTAGAAGAAGTCATAATTCCAGTGCTTCTTATGATTGGTCTTATCGTCCAGGAGCAGCCCCCTCATTCCGTTCAAAAGATAACTATGATGAGAGGTCATTTTCCCACGAAAGACGAACTGCTTTAGAAAGGCTTAGTAGGGAGTCTGCCTTTGATCGGCTAGGTCCCCGAGTAACTAGGGGCAATCGAAGGTAACAACACTGTCACCGCGAAGGCCCCCAGAGATCAAGAGTCAGTACTGGTGGTTATGTGCGCGCCAAAAAGACTTCATCGAAAGTGAGCTCAGCCCCTAGGCGCAGTAAAGCCCCAAAAGATAATGTAGCCAAATCAGGAGAATAATACTGGAAGGGATCAATAAAAAGTCTGGAGGATTGTCTAAGTGAAATGGCTAAAGCCAAAAACCCATTGCAAAGGAGTTTTATCAAAGGATCACCTTTTGTACAGGACATTATGGATTACCCTACCTTGGCAAAATTTAAAACATCAGTGTTGTCCCTGCCTATTTTAATCATCGGAACCTCTGCACCTCTTATGATGATCATTAGACTGCGATGCCTCCCCTGACCGACGTTCCCATTCGTCTTACCCTACTGGTTCCATGTCTCTAAGTTGGGTCTCTTTTCCCCTTTATTTTTCAGAATGCTTAGTGATCCTGGTAATGCAATATAGTGGCATTAACCATCCAAGTTTAGGTGGTAAAAGTTAAATTCCTTAACAAAGACTTCCTCATGCGTCAGACTACCCCTGACACAAACTTCTTTATATTCTTTTCTTCCGTGTTTACCTCGTCCCCAGCAAAATAGGACAGTGTGGTAAACTCCTCCTCATATTTTAGCACTATATTATCTTCCTGCTTAAGGTCTATGAACTTCCTTCTCATATTAGATTTCATTGCTGCTGGGAAATACTTTCCCTTAAACTTGCCCCAAAACCAATCAATTGTAAACATGTCCCTCTCCTTTAGTGGTGACGGACTCCCACCACAATAAGGCTGCCCTAAACAGTCAAAACTAGGCTAACATCTGCTTATTCACGGGCATGCCCTCCACTATCCTCAAGTGTCGATGTATGTCCTTTTTCCACTGACTAGCCAACAAAATGTCTGTACTCCCAACAAACTCCGATGGGTGGCCTTTAGTGAAGACCTCCCTAGCTCTATCCCATATTGAACCCTGTGTCTCCACGGGTAGCACCACCTACTGTGGCAGTGGTGGTGGATATTGTTTCGGTGGCTGGAAATGTTATAGAATAGCATCCATCACAGTCGAAACTGTATGTATCACAATCGTGGCAATCTTTGCTAGGCCAACCACAAGTGGGACTGGTGGTGTCTATTGGTGTGTTTGTGGCTCCTTTTGAACCCCCTCATCTGCAGCCTGTGTGGTGACACATCGTGGTCTACCTCTTCTACCGTTTGATACATGAAAGCAAACAAGGTTCTTATTAGTCATAAATCACAAATAATACAATGATTCCTAATAATATGATCTACATATCAAAGAATGCAACGGAGAACGTAATGAATGTAACACAAATCCCAAGGATGCTAGAAACTATATACTCTGATACCAACTATAACAATCCACATTTTCCACGTAAAGGATGGCCAAACATAACACATCGAAGATGGGTCTTGTCTATCAATCTATATCATTCTCAGCATCAACTGTAATAAAAAATTATATTTTTAAAACAACAAGCACGATAAAATTGATTTAATTATTAACTAATAACAAATAATAATTCCAACATCCAGATAGTAATAAAACTCTAACATAAGTACGATTGGTCTTAAAAGACTGAATAATAGACTTTGGGCTTATGACCATACAATAACAAAAATAGTAAACAACTGGAGGGAAATAACAACCAAAGTTAGAATCAAATGATTTGAATGACTAATGAGCAAAGTGACCACAAGTCTGATATCTTGTTAGCCCTATCGTCTCAGTCTAGGCCAAACTTAGGGGGAGAACATTTATAATTTGGGTCAGTGCCCTAAAGTTGCAAGAATTATCTTACGAAATTAAAATGCAATAATGTAGTTAATTCAACGTATGCACTGCCCATCATCACTCACATGCAATAAGTATCTCACCCTTCATCTAAGTGCAATACTATACGCATCTCAACCCGAATCCCAAGTATGAAATACTAATAACTATAGCAATAAGATATTATTCAATGCATCTAGCATAATTTGTATTCCCAACTAATTGTCTACAAATGTGCTTCTCGATCCCTGAGTAATCCCTAGGATACTACCCACAAAAAGTAACATAGCATCCATTATGCATTTCACGTAGTATTTGATTCATTATAAATTGTCTACATTATTATACTATACAGATTAATTCTCAATTAATACATATATGAGACATGTAAAGGTATCTACTTTTAGTGTCCCTTTCATGTTTTATCGGTAAGTCCGGAGGAGTTCGTCATCCAAATGGACATCACAATACACATACTAATGGGGTGGTCCCTACGCAGTACACTATTGCACAATTCATACCCCGGCACTGACAAAGGATCCCAGCATCTACACCTGCCTCCCGTAAGTGACGTTGCCATGTAGTACCTAAAATAATAACATACACAAACCCTAGCTCACTTGTGCCGATGTGTGCTTTGGTTTCGAGACGCACGTAACCCCAACCGATAGACCTCCACGAACATGAGTATGTCTACACAAATAAATAAATGAATTTTTATAACACATAATATGTATAGGTAATTAATCCTATAATCACCCCCGAGAGTCTAATTTATTTCTCATTAACATTTTCGCTTCAAGAATTAACCATCTAGTTAATTGCAGTGTTCTAAAAAATGTGCCTGGGCGCAGGGAATTTTGGATACGCCAAGTTTTATCCCTAAGCGTGGATTAATGCATGGTCGACGATGGTCAACTTTTGGGGGGTAAGGCGTGAAAAATGCGCATTTTGGGGGGGTAAGGCGTGAAAAACGCAAAAAAAAAAATTAAGTAAGGTGTTAAAAAATGGAAGTTTTTTGAAATATTCTAAAAAAATAATATTTTAATTTTTAAATATTCCGACATATTTTTAAGATATGTACCATTTTAGTATTTTAATAGCCTTGTCATAGTTAAAAAATATTAAAATATATTAAAAAGGCCTAAACGCCTTTTTACGCCTAAAGCCCACCTAGACTTCTAAGGTTTACGCCTCGATCATGCCCGCATTTTTTAGAACCTTGGTTAATAGTTAACTTTCCAGCTAAAATAGTGACATAACCCTTACACAGAATTCATCCATATTCATGTTAAAGTACTTCATAACATTCCATTAGATTTTCGAAAGTCTAACTCTAACACCTAGAATCCATATTCCATCCCGAACCCTAAACGATCCACAAAAAAACACAACAACCAAGGGGAATCAGTAAATCCAACCAAACCGGTTCGCTGGCTAGCCGAACCGGTTCAGTCAGCAAACCGGTTTTCCCCTCCCAACAAACTGTGCCATGACAAACAAATGACATAATTTTGACTTTTTCCTTCATCCAAAGTGTATCTAACCTTAACCCATACCCGATGTGAGAACTCTAATCTATTCCCTGCTATGAAACAACAGTTTTCTACATGAAAAGGATCCTGAAAACATAGCCAATTCATTTGATAATAATTTACATCAAGAATTATGCACAATACAAACCCTAGTTCACAAGATTAAATATTTTCTGTTTTGACCAATTCAACAACCTTTCTTTCTTATTGATTTACAACAGATTTGTCATTCTTACAACATGAGTTCTAAGATTTCGTTCCTAATCAACATGATTATTCAATTTTCGAGTTTATCACCTATTAATCCAATCCTTAAAAGTTAACTTTCAGATTTATTCTAAAATCTTCTTGAGGTTTATTCTAATCATATAAACATCAATTCATCAACTTTAAACACAAAAATTTATATGAGAAAATACAAAATTGAATTAAAAAGCATATTAGAAATTAATTTAACAAGATAATGATTGCCTTCGTTTCAAGATCGAGTGTCTCTTCATCTTGGATCTTGATCTTTTTTCCGTCTCTAACCTTAGTAACCTCTCCAATTGGGTATGGGGCTGCTAGGGTTGAGTCGTGGTGGATGGGAAATGGTTCTTTAATGATTAATTAACTTAAAATAAACACTAATCCCGAGTTACCCAATGACTCCCGCATTTAGACCCTCAAATGAGCCTGAAACCATACCTGAATTGGCCCAATACCTTTTCAAATGGGATACCTATACCCCTAGCCTAATTTTAGATGTTTAAACACCGAACCGAGTCCCCAAATCATCCCAAAATGTGCCCAAACTATCTCTACCCAACTTACACATTATTATTAGATTTAACACAACATACCGATTATTTAAATAACAAACAAGTTTATTTCTACGAGTAAGCACAACATGCATAAATGAATTCAGTGAACATATAATTACAACCACATAATTTATCCATGTAATTATTTAATTAAATTCTACCAAATTAATTTTTTTACTACCGATCTATTTTATTATAAAAAAAAATATGGTGTATTACATGTTTATGCTGACCTTGGTGGAAAAGTAAATGATCAGCGTGTGGAATTCTGAAGAAAACTCCTTTTTAGGAGCTTTTTAATGCGTACTACAACAATGAGGTTGCTGAAGCTCAATAAAAGAAATGTTAATGAAATATCCTTAAGATTCTAAAGCTTTAAAAAGATGAGACAAAGAGTTTTATATTGAAGAACCCACCAAGATCTCACCAAATGACGTAAGTAAAATTTTTGGAATTCCAAGAGATGCGGGACAAAGTGCATTAAGCGGAATAAGAGCGTAGAGGCAAATGCCAAGCTTGAATTCCTCAGCCTATACTTCACTCAAAAATATCAACAAGATAAATATTGAGGCTAGCTTGAAAAAAATATGTTGTTGTGGACTCGGATGAAGGCAAGCATGACTTGTTGCTCTCCATTTCTTGACAATACTTTTCTTCTGCAACTCTGCCTTTACAATAGGTGAGTTTTTTACTCGATAAATCAACATTGTTGATGAAATGAAGTCATATGACTGGGTTGTTGCAGTACACCAGTTCTTGACAAAATAACACACTCTAAAACAAGAACATCCACTGGATGTGTCATTTAACTCTTGGTAAGAAAAAAATTCCATTGCTCTGCCTGTATTTGTCATTTTAATAAATTAATTTATAAATATATTTTTGTTTCTTCTTAACAATACTGTCCATGTGAGAAGGAGCATGTCACAGAACCGATGGAAGGGAAAGATATTAAGACCCCTAAATTCCTCCGATGGAGCTTACCTCGTTTGAGATAATGGATCTATGACAGTTTATGTAATTACTAAGAACATTATTGATCAGTTTACTTGCTCAACATTTTTTCAATATAGTCTTTCAACTCTACTACTTGAGAACTTTAATTGTGCAGGTGAAGAAGGTGGAGGTGAAAAATAAGAAAAATGAAGCAAGCGAGATGGATGACATGTTGAGTTTCTCTCTGAACATTTCTCAACTCACCCAGAAGAATAGGGGCAATGTCAATAGCGTACTCCTGATTTAAAAGCAAGCATTAGTCAACAAAAACTAGATATGCTTGTGAGTGACATTGCAAAGTTTGCTCGAAAGAAATTTTCGAATGATGCTTACAAATTAAAGGATAATATTAAAAAATTTGAGAAAGAAAATGAAGAATTAAATAATATGAAAACATCCCTTATAAAGGAGGTTGATTAAGAAAAAATTAAATAATTACAATGGCTAATTTATTTTATGTTGCATTATTTTCTATTTGTACTGCATAAAAAATGGTTATTCTGCGTGTACTTTCATTTATTATGCATGTACTTTTTATATTCTGTGTGTACTTTTCTATTCTGTGAGTACTTTATTTTATATTGAATGTACTTTATTTTATACTATGTTTATTTATATATATTATTACGATACTTTTCTATTCTTCATGTAATTTTAGACACTTGTTTTAAGACACCTTTATACTGCATATACTGGCATCACATCAAATTTTAATTACACCACACAAAATGTTAACATGAAATGTGTTTTTTCATGAAATAATTCACAAAAATCTCATGAAGAAAAATAAAAGATTCGATCTCGATCTTAGCAATGCATTGATTGAGATAACAAATTTAAAAAGAAAAATTCAAAACAAGAAAATAGTCCAAAACTCTATGTACAAATGCATTCATGAGACAGGAGGCCGAATAAAAAGCAAACATTCATATTTTTAATATAATGTTACCATGGAAAAAATAATGAAAAAGCAAACAAGAGGGCTAACGGAGAGAAAATTAATGAAGAACCAAATAAGAGAGTTAGCAGAGAGAAGAAGAGAATTGGCGATGGTGTGCATAAAAAGGGATAAATACTGAAAGTTCCCCTCCCGGTGGTGAACTGAAACCTAAAAGGCAGAGAAAGAATCCAAAAGGATTATCACAAAAAGGACGACAATGGATAGAGTGATAAAGAGTCGATAAATGTTGATGAGAAAAAAAACAGTACCCTCCAAATGGTCTAATGAGCCACTTAACCTGTAACTTTATCCTGCCTATGATGCCTGAGTCAAGATGCCAAATCCAAATTTCAGGAATTTTACACATTAGGGGAACATGAGTAAAGTGTATTTTCTTTTATACCGCTTGCGTACTATGCAATGCACATAATTATTCCAAAGTATATGCAACTTTTAATAAAGTACATGCACATATTAAAAGAGTACACCCAGTTACCATTTTGTAAAAGATTTCATCACTAACTTTCTCCCCTATTTAAAAATTAAAGGAATTACTCTACGAGGGAGCAAATGCGATAGTAGGAATGGTAAATATGGAGGAACTGTTAAGTGTAGTCAAAATCTCAAAGCATGTAAGTGTGCCAAACTAATGTCATTCATTTAACATGCTTTATTGAATACCCTTAAATGCATAAATTTGTGCAAAATGCCATCCTATAATTTTCAGAAATTCCAGAGAAGAGTAAGAGTTGATAGGGACTTACTAATCCAACGACCTACATATTGAGAACCTACTATTAGGTACAACAAATACACCCTAACAAATCTGTTTTGTCATTATGAGACGAATACCATAATATAATTTACGACTCTTAAAAAATTTATGCAATAGGATATACTCTGAATATATGACCGAATCGGGGAAAAGAAATACCTTCTCCACCCCATGTACGAACACTTGGGAAATTATGATAATTTATTCATCATAATCATGCGCACTTCAAACCATTTCACTTTCCTTGCCACACATATGAAAGAAGCGAAAATCGTATCTATGGATCCAGTAAAGCACTAGAAAAAGAATACAAAGTCAGTCTACTCTGAGGATGCGCAAAAAATGGTTACATCCTAAACTAAATTACATTACAAGTACGGTTTAGTTTCATATACACTAATCTTTATTTCTTTACAGAGGTTGTTGCCGTGAAAAAAATCCTCTAATTGATAAACTTCATTGCACTATTAATAATGAATAAGAAGAAGATTTCAATAATGGTGGAAAGGGAAAGGTAAAGGGAGACAACGGACATATTATATGATCTTGAAAAAGGTAAAAATATCATGTCAAATGGGCTTTGGAAAATAATGTTCAGTTTGGATTCATAGGAGATATAAAATGCCCTAAACAGTATAACTCGTAAGTAACCAAAAATTCAAATTTCCACGCTTTTTATACTATTAACAAATCCTAATTCATATTGTTTTTAAATTTCCTTTCAGTGTTAGTTGTGGGATTCTGATTTCTCACAACATAAAAGAGTTGGTAAAATAAAATTAACTCGAGACACGTCTTCGAGAACCATATATGCTAGAAATGAGTGCACATGTTGTAACAAAACTTTTTTTTCCTGATTTCCTGCAATATAGAGGAAATGGCTTATATGAGGAAACTATAAAAGGAATTTACCTAAATATACTATTAATTTCTTTGTAATTATCTTGCGAAAGACACCTATTCAACATAAATATTTTTATAACCGGATGGAAATTTTAATACTTTTGTTAAATGGCTTGCAATAGTAACATTTTTTGCTGATGGTTCTTAGAATATGAATTGTAATTTTTTGTTGAATTTATGCATGTTACCTAAAAGGTTTTTGTTTTTTTTCTACATTCACTACACCAAATTTGTCGAATTGTCACGGTCATTGACCTTGACAAGTTAAACTACTCAAGGTCAATGTCCGTGACAATTCTGGGCGAGACAACTCTTTTTGTCACAAACATATCACGGTCATGGACCGTGACAAGCTCGTTAGAATTGTCACGGTCATGTCACGGTCCCTGACCGTGACAAGTTTTGTCACGGTTTATTATCGTGACAAGCCAGTGACAGTTTATAAAAAATTATTACGGTCAATGATCGTGACAAGTCCGTGACAAGTCCGTGACAATTATCCTTTATCACAGACTTGTCATGGTCATTGACCGTGACAATTCTAGGTAGAATTAAAAACAAATCTGCTGGGCAGTATAGCCACTGCCACTGCCCAGCAGTATATTTGTACTGATTATAGCAACGTTGTACCTGTTCAAACATCATATATCCAAATAAACTAGAGATAATGCAAATATACATTCAAAATAGAAACAATATGCAAATGGGACAACTTCGCATCATGCTATATTTTTGTCGTTTCAATGTTCTTATTAATTTACTTATTTTACTAATCATGTGCTTCGAACGCTTTGGAAGATTTAATTGTTCAACACCACCCTTCATCTTTATTAGAGTCTTCTCCAAAGCTTTGGCATTCTCCACAAAGTACCTCAACTGTTCAACTCCGTTGTTCGACCCCAATCCCGTAATTTCGATTGTCTTTAGGTGTGATCTCAAACAATCAGGTACATACCATTCCAACCACGATGTCCCAATTTGTTCACAACAAAATGAAAAACCCTAATATAAGAATAAACAACATCATCGTCAATTATCTCAAATCTACAAACTATTTAGCTGGAAGTGATGTTATGAACCCTTGACGTACCTCAAAGATAAGAACCTCTAGAAGAGGACAACTTTTGAGAAAATCCAGCACCAATTTTCAGTTCCAGTTCCACTATAAGAATCAACCACTGCAAGACACCACACAAGAGAGATTTTATAAATGAATTGAAAAGTAATAAATCTAAAAAATAGAGTCATTTATGCAAGCAACAATAGCAGAGATATTATAGCTTACCAACATGGTAGAACATGATAATAGAAAAGACTTTACGTTGGAAATCCTTCGAAGAAGCTTAAATAAACATGTGGCATAACCAAGGGCGGAGCCAGGATTATCATAAGGGGGGGCTAACAACATGCAAATATTAATAATAATAGAATTAAGCTAAAACAAGAAAAAAAAATGACAAAGCATAGTTTAATATTATAATTAATTCACAATAAAAATTAAAATGTATCGAAATTGTGCATAACTAATCTTAAAAGAATTCAAATTCATCGAGTGCAAAAAAATTCTACCAAAATTGTGCAGACGAGTCTTTAATTATTCATATCCATCGATTACAGAATCTAAATCCATAGTCAAAGTAAGCTACAGAGAGACAAGAATTCGGCAAGAAATTCATTTCGCATTGAGTTGCGATTCGATTTAATAAATCACTAACCAAACACAATCATAAATAAAATTTAATAAATGAAATTGAAATCAGAATAATATAATGTAAATATAAAATGAAATTGAAATCGAAATCGAAATCGAAATTGAAATTGAAATTGAAATTGAAATTGAAATTGAAATTGAAATTGAAATTGAAATTGAAATTGAAATAGAAATATTCATATAAATATAAATATAAATATAAATACATTACCAGTAGTGCCACCCAAACAGCTAACTTGTGCTCATATGGAACCTCCTTCCAACTACTATACCCCGGGAAATCGTGTCAAATATAATTCCCTTCATATCTGAACACTAAGAAATGCCATAATCCTATGGAGTTATGCTCTCCAAATTCCTTCCAACCGTTGTGTAGCCAAACATCACCAGTTGAAGTTGTCAATTCCACTTTCCATATTTTCCCATGTTTTGCTAGAGGTTCCAAGTGGTGGGGTATGGAAAGTGAAGTTGTCAATTCCACTTTCCATATTTTCCCATGTTTTGCTAGAGGTTCCAAGTGGTGGGGTATGGAAAGTGAAATTGACAACTTCAACTGGTAATGTTTGTCTACACAACGGTTGGAAGGAATTTGCAAAGCATCTTTCCATAGAATTATGGCATTTCTTAGTGTTCAGATATGAAGGGAATTCTGTCTTCATTTTTTGAGCTAAATGATAGACGAAGAGATTCAGTCTCCTCTCCACAAATAGGACACCCTAAATAACTATGTACTAATCACCTATTAAAGGTAAGAAGCGTATATTCATGGATTAGTATAAACAAAACGTAGATTTATAGTATGTTTCATTTAATTATGTCTTATTTATATTTTATTTTTAAATTTCAAATTCAAATTCAATTTATAATAGAAAGTTCCTCCAAAAGTAACAACTTTAAGCCACTAAAAATATTATACAGAAATTATGCAGTCCCAAACTGTCCAAACGGAACAATTCGAGTGATCTCATTACAGGGGTAATGACTCTCGAACGAGTCTAAGGGCTATTGAATGCGTACGCATAAGAACTAGAAGGCTACTATCTATGCGCACTATATGTAATTTCAAGTATATTTCGTTTAATTATCATATTATATATATTGTTAGATATACAAAGTAATTTTCAAACAAAGTTGAAAAATCCCACCCCCATATGGACAATAATCCAGTGATCATTGACCGTGACAAGTCCTGTTTGTCACGGACTTGTCACAGTCAATGACCGTGATAAGTCTTTGCCACGAACTTATCACGGTCAATGATCGTGACAAAAAAATGCGTCTTTTTTTGTCACGGTCATCAACCGTGATAAAGCTAGCCGCTTGAAGGGTGCCTATTTACTCATTTTGGTGTAGTGATTTGCATGTAATATTCATAGAAAGGTTTAGTTGGCACGAACAATAACTATACAGGGTATACATTTAAAGTAAGATAGTTTAGATACATTTTTTGTACTTTTTGTATGGGATTTGGTTTTCTTCTACATTTGCATATAATATTCATGGAACGGTGTCGTTGGTAGGGACCATAACCATACATGATATGGATTTGAATTCGATATAATTTAGATATTTTTTTTGTTATTTTTGCACCTGGCACAGACCATAACCATATATGGAATACAAACAAAAGGAAGCTTAAAATAATGCACGTGCATTAAAACAATAGGTACACGTAGAAAAAACCACAAACATTCAAAGCACACACTTTACAATACTAAGTACATGCTTTATAATAAAAAAAACATATGCTTTACAATACAAAGTATATGCATTTACAAGATAAAGCGCACGAATTTACTCAGTAACGGTAAACCACTGTTAATGACCCACTATTATTGAAATCAATCAACTGTCATTTTTAGTTTTTTTATATTTTTATTCATTTTTTTATATCTCAATTTTTAAATGAAATTTACAAAGACTTTTCATATGAGAAATAAAACTACCACTTTGGATCACTTGTAGTATTAACAATTGTGATAAACTACCCCCTTAAATCCCTTTTAGTATTCATGGAACAATTTCGTCGGCACGGACCATAACCATACAGGGTGTGACACCTTGCCTATTGTAATAAAGGATCATCAGTCCTCTACTAAAATAAAATATGAATCTTATTTTGGATCATTATTAGCAACACTGTCAAAAACCAATATAATTACTAATAAAATATTAAGCCCGATGTCAAATTTTAAAAACTTAATAACTTGCCTCATTAAAACATTTACCATTTAAATAGCCATTCCATCATTTAAATAAACACACACCACAAGAATAAAAATGAATATTGACAACGTGAAATAAATAAAATAACCGAATAACTCTCGATAACTCAAAATACAATCATCCAACTGTTTACGAGGACAGTGGTAAAGCCCTAGAGGGCACTAGTCGTTGTTAGAGCTCTACCCTGACATTTTAAAAAAAATGAGACATTTGAATTTATGGCACTTTAAACAATCTTTTGTTCGGTCCTTGGGACATTTATTGTAATAATACAGGAGATTTATGATTTATTTATCTTATTATTAGCATTGTTGGATTGAATGGAATTTTTATAAATAAATCTTGCTAATTAATTAAATTACTTAAAGCGGCAACCTATTTCTTAAATTAAAACCTGTCTAATTACTTTTCGTTCCTTATAAAATGGTGCAAATTAAAGGATTTTCTTAAATTTAAAATTGGACTTCCCTCGCCCCCCTTAACACCTTGACTCAAGTGCTAGTTGACTCAACAAAAGCCCAAATTTGGGTCGAGGCATTACTCCTCATGTGTAATGGAGTGTCTTACGCTCTCTTAGTATGTTTCCTTATGCATTATGTTATAGTTTTCTCTTTTGTCTTCATTACCATTGTTGTACTGAACTCTTCTTTCTTGTGTAGATTACTGCACGTCGTCTTGGTGCTAGTATAGCTAGGAACAGTAAGCTCAAGCACATAGAATAGGCCTTGTGTTAACTTTTCAGCTCCCTCTCTCAGCTGCATAGAGCCAACTGCAGTGGGGCGGTTAAAAGCACCACTTTAGCCTCTATTGCGAAGGAGTTCAGAAGGATGAACCCACCAACCTTCAACAGGGCAAGTGGCCTCGACTTTACAGAGGAGTAGCTGGATGAGGTCACCAAGGTTATGGAAATCTTTGACGTGCTAGCTCGGCACAAAGTCAAGATAGTAACCTTTCATCTCACCGAGCAAGCTCAACGCTGGTGGAGCGCCTACTCAGTTAGCGTGACAGAGAACATAGATCAGGAGGGTTTCAGGGTTGCATTTTTGGATGGATACTTTCCTCAAGCATTCAAATATGCCAAGAAGAATGAATTCTCTCATTTGATCCAGGGAAATATGTCCATCAATAAGTACCAAGTCAAGTTTGAGAGTCTGTCCAAGTACGTGGATGCGGTTTAAAAGGATGAGTCTGAGAAGATGAGGTTATCTATCAAGGGCCTTACTCTTAGCATCCAATCAATTATGGCTGTTTGGATTTACCAAACTTCAGGGTCGTAGTTAACAAGTCCATCAGGCCTGAGCTTTAGGCATATGATGGTAAGGCTATTCGAGAGAAGAAGTGGGAGATGAGTGGGTCTCAGGGAAGTAACACGGAGAAGTTTAGGAGCGGTGTCAGGGGTTTCTTTGCGAAGCTCGAAGTCGCTATGGGTGTTGCTTTATCCTCTTCTCAGCGTACTAGTGACCAGCATACTATATCCCCTACCGAGTGGACATGGTTTTTTTATGAGCTTCCAGGCCATTTTAAGATGGACTGCCTGCAGAGAGCTTCTGGGAACCAGCAGAGCAGTCAGTGCTATTAATTATGCACATGGAAGGAGTTCCAGTTACATGGGTCCCCCCTAGCTGCAGTAATTTCCATTCGATTATCGTCAGCCAGCAAGGCACAGTGTGAACTGTTCACATCCCAGTCAGGGTCAGAGCAGTTATAGTCAAGGTTGGGTGCGCAGTGGTCAGAGTAGTAGGTTCAACCCCAAACACGCTTATGCCATATCCCAGTTTGAAACTCATTCCGGTGATCC
This sequence comes from Sambucus nigra, assembly GCA_949130495.1. Taxonomy (NCBI): domain Eukaryota; kingdom Viridiplantae; phylum Streptophyta; class Magnoliopsida; order Dipsacales; family Adoxaceae; genus Sambucus; species Sambucus nigra. The sequence continues at coordinate 25,702,860 of OX422220.1, forward strand.
ATCGGTTATAAAAGGTATGATTCTACTGTTCAGCACTTAGATAAAGGCATTGTTCGATTCAAGCGCATCGCATTAATTTATCTTGAATCATTTAGCATTCATATTGGTGTTAGAGGTAGATCAATTTCACCCCCATGCCTTTATAAGACTTCCGTTCGACGGCGGTATAATTCTTAATAGGGTCTATCATAGTTGCATACTCATGGCTGGAGATTATGTTCTAGAGTGTAACTTTATTATCATGGACATGGATAGGTTCGAGGTGATACTTAGTATGGATTGGTTATCGTGGTTTAACGCTACTATTGAATGCTATTGGCATAGTGTCTCTGTATATCTTCTATGCATACCTCGTCATCGTTTCATTAGCAAGTAGGATATAGGTTATCCTTACAAGTTTTCTACCGTGTGGGAGAGAAGCGATATTTCAGTTGGTTGAGCAGTATGGTTCCTCCGGAGGAGGTTGATCGGATGTTATTAGATAATCTAGTGATGTGAGAGTTTCACTATGTGTTCCTCAATGATCTTCCTGGTTTACCCCCACACCAAGAGGTGGAATTTTTTATATAGGTGCATCAGGGTATCTTTCGATCTCTATACTACCTCATAGGATGGATTCGGTTAAATTACAGGAGTTAAGGGTTCAGTTGGAAGATTTTACCACCAAGGGTTTTATTCATCTCAATTTATCCCCTTGGGGAGCTTCGATCCTCCTTGCCAAGAAGAAGGATAACTCTCTAAAGCTTTATATTGATTATAGGCAGCTGAATAGGTTGATTATGAAGAATAAGTACCCATTGCCCCATATTGACAATTTGTTCGACTAGTTGCGTGGTTCAAGAAAGTTTTCAAAGATTAACCTTTGGTCTGGGTACCATAAGTTGCGTGTCAGAGAGTAAGACATTACTAAGATAGCATTCTTGATAAGGTATGGGCATTATGAGTTCTTAGTGATGCCCTTTCGTTTGACGAATGCCCAAGCAACATTCATTAATTTAATGGATTGTATATATCGTCCTTACTTAGACGGGTTTATGTTAGTATTTATGGATGATATCTTGGTCTACTTAGCATCGAATGTGGATCGTGAGGAGCACCTTCACATAATAGTGGAAGTGATTATAAAGAACTAATTATTCGCTAAATTTAGTAAGTGAAAGTTTTGGATGAACGAGGTCAAGTTCCATGGCCATATAGTTTTCAGTTAGGACAATTTCGTTATCCATTCAAGGTCGAGGTCATTCCTAAGTTAGGATAGGCTGAAGATAGTTATAGAAGTTTGTAATTTTTGGGTTTAGCCGGCTACTACGGGATACTTGTGCAAGATTTCTTGAGGGTTGCATTGCCTCTCACTCTGTTGATGCGAAAGGATGTTCTCTTTGAGTGGTTAGAGGATTATGAGTCATCTTTTCAAAAGCTGAAGGTTAGGGTAACTTCAACACCCGTTCTTATCCTCCCAGAATAAGGCAAGGGTTATACCATGTATTTTGATGCTTTCGAACCATGGCTCGGTGCAGTGTTGAAGCAGAATGGTTAGGTGGTCGCTTATGCATCCCGTCAGTTAAAGGTGCATGAGAAGAACTACCCCACCCATGACTTGGAGTTAGCCTAGATGATGTTTATGATAAAAATCTAGAGATACTACTTATACGGTGAACGGTTAAAGGTGTATATAAATTATAAGAGCCTGTGGTTCATTTTCACTCAGCGCGATATAAATCTTCATCAAAGGAGACAGATTGAGTTGATAAATGACTATGAATTTTCCTTAGAGTATCATCCCGGTAAGGCTAAGGTGGTAGCAAATTCTCTTAGTCGGAAGCCTGGGCTTATGCTAGCGGCAATGATGTGTCACCGAGTGAAGACATTCGGTGAGTTACAGAAGTTAGACTTTCATGTCCATCAAGTTTGTGATAGGGCATATCTTTGGGGAGTGGTAGCTAGACTACTCATTCAGCAGAAGGTTTTGGAAGCTCAGTCGTACGATCCCGAGTTCGCACATTACCATGACATGGATATCATATTATTATTATCATTGTTACTTTTAAATTTTAATTTTTCATAAGGAAACTTCAAATAAACATATAAAATGCAAAATTATTTTTTATATGTTTATTTAAAGTTTCCTTATGCGAAATGTAAGTTTAAAAGTAACAATAATAATAATAATAATATGATATCTTCTGCTTATATGTTTGAGTCTATGGATATGTGGCATGGTAGACTTGGAAATTTTAATTATAATACTTTAAGTAAATTAATTCACTTAGAATTAATTCCTAAATTTATCATTGATACAAGTCACAAATGTCAAACATGTGTAGAAGCTAAATTAACTAAAACACCTTTCCATTCAATTGAAAAGAGTAATGAACCTTTAGGTTTAATTCACACCGATATATGTGATTTAAATTTTGTTCAAACTAGAGGTCGGTACTTTATTACCTTTGTGAATGATTGCACTAGATATTGCTATGTCTATCTTCTAAGAAGCAAAGATGAAGCAATTGAAGCTTTTAAGCAATACAAGATAGAAGTTGAGAATCAACTTGGTAAAAAGATTAAAGAATTAAGAAGCGATAGAGGTGGTGAATACGAATATCCTTTTAAGGATATATGTTTAGAGAATGGCATTATTCACCAAACTACCGCACCTTACCCTCCTCAATCAAATGGGATTGCGAAACGTAAAAACCGAACTTTAAAAGAAATGATGAATGCAGTATTAATAAGTTCGAGATTACACCAAAACATGTGGGGAGCATTGCTTTTAGCTAATTACATTCTCAACAAATTGATTCATAAGAAAACAAATAAGATACCCTATGAGTTGTGGAAAGGACGCAAGCCTTCCTACAAATACTTAAAAGTTGGGAGTGTCTTGCAAAAGTACTAATTCCTGAACCTAAAAAAGTGAAAATCGGTCTGAAGACTATTGACTGCATATTCATTGGTTATGCACATATTAGTAGTGCATATCGGTTCCTTGTGCATAAGTCTGACATTCCTGAAATTCATGAAAATACAATCATAGAATCTAGAAATGCATCATTCTTTGAAAATATATTTCCTTATAAGAATACACAAGAAACAAGTTCTAACAAAAGAATGCTTGAAGTTACAAATGGTGAACCACAAAATATTATTGAGGAAGAACCTAGACGTAGCAAAAGAGCTGAGATTTCAAAATCTTTCGGTCCGAATTTTCTAACATATATGTTAGAAAGTGAACCTCAAACGGTAAAAGAAGCTCTATCCATTCCGGAGGCCTCATATTGGAAAGAAGCTATCAATAGTGAAATTGAATCCATTATGCAAAATCATACATGGGAACTGGTGGACCTACCCCCGGGGACAAAACCGTTAGGGTGTAAATGGATATTCAAGTGTAAAATAAAAGCTGATGGAACCATTGATAAATATAAGGCTAGACTTGTAGCTAAAGGATGCAAGCAAAAAAAAGGGAATAGATTGTTTCGACACCTATACACTTGTTACAAGGGTTACATCCATTAGAATGTTAATTGCAATTGCAGCAATACATGAATTAGAAATACATCAAATGAATGTTAAAACGGCATTTTAAATGGTGAATTACATGAAGAAATACATATGGAACAACCGGAAGGTTTTAGATCTCGTGGAAATGAAAGAAAAGTATGTAAACTTGTGAAGTCATTATATGGCTTGAAACAAGCACATAAACAATGGCATGAAAAATTTGACTATGTCATTGTCGCTGCCGATAAGATATCATGGATGCTATTTGAAGTCAAATGGTTTCAAAATAAATGAGTGTGACAAATGTGTTTACATAAAAAGCACTCAAGCGGGACTTATAATTGTATGTCTATATGTAGATGATATGCTAATATTTGATAATAATAATAATAATAATAATAATAATAATAATAATAATAATAATAATAATAATAATAATAATAATAATAATAATAATAATAATAATAATAATAATAATAATAATAATAATAATAATGTTATCAATTCTACTAAATAAATGTTGACTAGTATATTTGAAATAAAGGACATGGGATTGGCTGATGTCATCCTAGGAATTAAAATTACTAGAACCCCTCAAGGAATTAACTTATCTCAATCACATTACGTTGAAAAAATACTTCAAAAGTATAATAAATATGATCAAAGTCCAGTGAGAACACCTGTAGATCCAAGTCATCACCTCCTTAAAAATTAAGGTGAAGGTATATCTCAATTATAGTATTCTCCTATTATTGGAAGTTTGATGTATTTTTCAAACTGTACTCGACCTGATATAGCATACTCGATTAGTAAGCTCAGTCGATATACGAGTAATCCCGGGAAAGATCATTGGAAAGCCTTGATAAGAGTTCTTCGATATCTTCGATACTATTTGGGGAATGGGTTGCACTACGAATGATATCCAGATGTACTTTAAGGCTATAGCGATGCAAATTGGATATCTGACTCAAACGATTCGAAATCCACAAGTGGATATGTATTTACTCTTGGAGGTATAGCTGTATCTTGGAAATCCTCGAAGCAAACGGGAATTACAAGATCCACTATGGAATCTAAATTTATTGCTTTAGATAAAGTTGGGGAAGAGGCTTAATGGCTTAAAAACTTCTTAGAGGATATTCCAACATGGCCAAAGCCCGTGCCACCTATCATAATACATTATGATAGTCAATCGACAATTGCTAGGGCTAAAAATAATAACTATAACGGTAAATCATGACATATACATCGTTGACACCAAATCGTTAGACAATTGCTCTCAAATGGAATTATTTCTCTTGACTATGTAAAGTCAAAGGAAAATATCGCGGATCCACTAACTAAAGGTATACCTGGAGAGCAAGTTGCAAGTTCATCATGTGGAATGGGCCTAAAGCTTGTAAAATTCTAAAGAGTCTTCTTAATGGAAACCCAACCTAAATGACTGGAGATCCCAAGAAATAGGTTCAAAGGGACAACCTAATTATGATGACTCAGTTTGCACTGAGAAGTAATACTTTAATTACTTCCTCCCATTCCGAAGATGAGTCAGTGCACAAATTGTCGCATGTATAAGGATAAACTATGTTTTTAATGATTTCTATATCTTGAATTTATAGGTCAAGTGGGGTATTAGCAGGATACTCTTTATATAAATCATCTATGTGAGTGAGAAGGGGGCGCTTCTATGAGAATAACGAAGGTCATTTCTCTAGCACACTCATGAAATCAGGAGGTGTCCAAGGCCAAAATGGACACAAGAATAAGAACCAATAAGGATGGAAAGACATTATGTGAATACTATTGTCTCAGTTTAAACAAATGTTCGATCAATTCAAGACATCGCGTTCATTGATTGGCTAGTAAGCTCGATAGTATCTCACTAGGAAAGATTCAAAGCCACAAGCTTCTTTTTTAATGCAATGTTTTTTCCTAGAAAAACTCTCGGTTTGCATCTATATTCATTCGATTCTTCCAAATTTCATTCATGTGAGGGATTATTGTATATTTTATTAAATGACAGCTTATTTGGTCAAACTTTAGAGTTAATTTTAATTAAGACACATATGTGAAAAGTGGCGTGTCATAGTACCAATAAGATTAATTTGGTATACTCACTTGTATATATCGTCCACTCAATTATGGCTAGTTTGGATTTACCAAACTTTAGGGTCGTAGTTAACAAGTCCATCAGGCCTGAGCTTTAGGCATATGATGGTAAGGCTATTCGAGAGAAGAAGTGGGAGATGAGTGGGTCTTAGGGAAGTAACAGGAAGAAGTTTAGGAGCGGTGTCAAGGGTCTCAAGGCACAGTGTGAACTGTTCACATCCCAGTCAGGGTCAGAGCAGTTACAGTCAAGGTCGGGTGCGCAGTGGTCAGAGTAGTAGGTTCAACCCCAAACACGCTTATGCCATATCCCAGTTTGAAACTCCTTCCGGTGATCCATCGGTTATAAAAGGTATGATTCTACTGTTCAGCACTTAGGTAAAGGCACTGTTCGATTCAAGCGCATCGCATTAATTTGTCTTGAATCATTTAGCATTCATATTGGTGTTAGAGGTAGATCAATTTCACCCCCATGCCTTTATAAGACTTCCGTTCAACGGCGGTATAATTCTTAATAGGGTCTATCATAGTTGCATACTCATGGATGGAGATTATGTTCTAGAGTGTAACTTTATTCTCATGGACATGGATAGGTTCGAGGTGATACTTTGTATGGATTGGTTATCGTGGTTTGACGCTACTATTGAATGCTATTGGCATAGTGTCTCTATATATCTTCTATGCATACCTCGCCATCGTTTCATTAGAAATTAGGATATAGGTTATCCTTACAAGTTTTCTACCGTGTGGGAGAGAAGCAATATTTCAGTTGGTTGAGCAGTATGGTGCCTCGGGAGGAGGTTGATCGGATGTTATTAGATAATCTAATGATGCGAGAGTTTCACTATGTGTTCCTCAATGATCTTCCTGGTTTACCCCCACACCAAGAGGTGGAATTTTTTATATGGGTGCATCAGGGCATCTTTCGATCTCTATACTACCTCATAGGATGGATTCGGTTAAATTATAGGAGTTAAGGGTTCAGTTGGAAGATTTGACCACCAAGGGTTTTATTCATCTCAATTTATCCCCTTGGGGAGCTTCGGTCCTCCTTGCCAAGAAGAAGGATAACTCTCTAAAGCTTTATATTGATTATAGGCAGCTGAATAGGTTGATTATGAAGAATAAGTACCCATTGCCCCATATTGACAATTTGTTCGACTAGTTGCGTGGTTCAAGAAAGTTTTCAAAGATTAATCTCTGGTCTGGGTACCATAAGTTGCGTGTCAGAGAGTAAGACATTACTAAGATAGCATTCTTGATAAGGTATGGGCATTATGAGTTCTTAGTGATGCCCTTTCGTTTGACGAATGCCCAAGCAACATTCATTAATTTAATGGATTGTATATATCGTCCTTACTTAGACGGGTTTATGCTAGTATTTATGGATGATATCTTCGTCTACTTAGCATCGAATGTGGATCGTGAGGAGCACCTTCACATAATAGTGGAAGTGATTATAAAGAACTAATTATTCTCTAAATTTAGTAAGTGCAAGTTTTGGATGAACGAGGTCAAGTTCCATGGCCATATAGTTTTCAATTAGGACAATTTCGTTATCCATTCAAGGTCGAGGTCATTCCTAAGTTAGGATAGGCTGAAGATAGTTATAGAAGTTTGTAATTTTTGGGTTCAGCCGGCTACTACGGGATACTTGTTCAAGATTTCTTGAGGGTTGCATTGCCTCTTACTCTGTTGATGCGAAAGGATGTTCTCTTTGAGTGGTTAGAGGATTATGAGTCATCTTTTTAAGAGCTGAAGGTTAGGGTAACTTCAACACCCGTTCTTATCCTCCCAGAATAAGGCAAGGGTTATACCATGTATTTTGATGCTTTCGAACCATGGCTCGGTGCAGTGTTGATGCAGAATGGTTAGGTGGTCGCTTATGCATCCCGTCAGTTAAAGGTGTATGAGAAGAACTACCCCACCCATGACTTGGAGTTAGCCTCGATGATGTTTATGATAAAAATCTAGAGATACTACTTATACGGTGAACGGTTAAAGGTGTATATAAATCATAAGAGCCTGTGGTTCATTTTCACTCAGCGCGATATAAATCTTCATCAAAGGAGACAGATTGAGTTGATAAACGACTATGAATTTTCCTTAGAGTATCATCCCGATAAGGCTAAGGTGGTAGCAAATGCTCTTAGTCGGAAGCCTGGGCTTATGCTAGCGGTAATGATGTGTCACCGAGTTAAGACATTCGGTGAGTTACAGAAGTTAGACTTTCATGTCCATCAAGTTTGTGATAGGGCATATCTTTGGGGAGTGGTAGCTAGACTACTCATTCAGTAGAAGGTTTTGGAAGCTCAGTCGTACGATCCCGTTGCTTATTGTGCTTCATCATACATTGCCTCTTAATGTTCGTAGAGCTTCTCATGTTTATGCCTTAAGCCTGATATAGGCACACGTCGAGAGTGTCTCACCCTGTGATTTCAAAGGTCAAAGTGTTTGAACCATAATATCCATGTGGGTTTGATTAGGTACCACATGATCTAGGTTTCAATTGATAAGGCATCCAAATCTTGGTCCGTTTATTATAACTACTAAATCGAGTGGCCTGATTGAAAGAGATGGATCCTCAAATTCATCTTCTATGCTGAGAGTGTTTACCCTCATGTCATGGTTAAGTACAGGGTTGGTGTTAACATTAAGCATAGGATTATTCAGAGCCGTGATTTGTCCTTGATCAATCAAGTAATGAATGGCGAACATCATGGATCGGCACCTTTCTTAGTTGTATCTTGTCATTTGATGGAACTCACTGTACAAGTCACCTTGAATGCCTTCTACTAAAGGGTTAGGAAATGGTTTGGGGTCTCGGGGATTAAGATGCCCCTTATTTTGAGTGCCTTATAGATTGTACCAATGAGAGAATAGAGGGGGTGGAATGTGCATTGGACCCTTTCAGTACTCTAAGGTGACGGTAAGGGTGGAACGTTGGGGTTTGAATGACATTGACAACAACTATGTCTTGCTTGTCATCCCTCCTTCTTGTGAAATAAGGGATATTCCTACGATTTTTGGTCTCTCTTTTGCATGGTCGTTTCACGAGATCATCCTCTAATTGTGTTCCCATGTCCATCAAATCTTTAAATTGGGGTTAGTTATTGGGTTTTCAGCTAATCCTAATAGGTATGGATTAGATTCTTTTTTAAAATGTCTACTTATTCTTCTTTTAAGGGTCGATTCACTATTTGTGTAGCCTTGTTCCTCCAACGGACTATGAAGGTACCCAAGTGTTCGTTGATTTCCTGCTTTGTCATTTTCAGGTTTCGATGAGTGACTCTACCTCATCATTTTACTTGTACTACCAAATAAATTCCCAATAAATTTCATTCCAACTAGTGGTTCTCCCGTCGTCAATGGAAAAAATCTACTTAAGTGCCATTTGTGACAAGGTGTGCCTAAACATTTGGCCATGACTTCCTCTAAAGCCCCTAGGGCTTGCATGGATCGAACGAACAGTTTGAGATGGATGGTTGGTGGTTCCATTCTATTGAATTTTTCGATATTCGGCATCTTTAAATTATCTCATAATCTAGCATTAGGGTAGAGGGATAGATGTTGAATGTCTACAAGTTCATCGGTAAGTTGGAGCTGTCAAAAGGTTTGTTGGAGTGCTTGGAACTCCATTATGAGGAGTCCAAGATCCGTTGGAACCTCTATTATGTTGACCACGACTTTACTTTCGTTGGTCATGTATAGAGGGTTGTTGGTATCTTATGTTGTTGCTGACAGAGTTATGACGTTGGTAGGGTGGGATTTTCTACCTGTCCTTCGGTGTTCTCCAATCAATTTTGGAGGAAGGTTTTCTCCTGACCTAGGGTTGACATTTCGATCTTTATGTCCATCAAGTTAGCTAAGATGTCAGCTAGTGACACGGTTTGCTTGTTATGCACGTTGTCTAAGTTATGAGATATCAGAGTTTGAAAATGCATCTTTTGTACCTTATCCAAGATGGTGACTAAAAGTTACACGTAGTTGTGAAATAAATATTTCTTGCCTTAAGTCAATCCTAAGGTTACTTTTAAGAAAAAATAACTTTAAAGGAAGAAAAAAGTAAGAAATGGTGAAAATTGGTTGTTTGGTTGATAATGGGCGTGGATAATGAAGAAAAAAGCTAAGGCTAGAAGTTAGATGATCGAGGTGAAAACCGAGCGTCCGTGTAAATACGCTAGTCGTTGTGATCGGCTTCCAACCACAATACAAAAACCTAAACTATAACTACACTCTTGCGGAGTATAGTGGTTAGTCTGGGTATCGAATCCTCAAGGAACTAGGACGAATGAACGTGACGAAAAAGGTAAGACTGTTAACCCTAACTTGACTCTAAAAAGAAATAAAAAGATGATTGAGATGGGAAATAACTAATTAACTAAATGCAAACTCTAAATTACTTAAAAGACTGAAGATGATTAAACTAAAACTTGAATTATATGATGAGAAAAACAAGTCGGGAATACAATCCCTCAATCCTAGAGTATTGCTGGTATAAAACTAATCATAAATTTAAGTGATTAATTAGACCCAGAATTTAGTACTCCCAAGCATTACGTATATGAGGTTCAAGTCCGCACCATACTTAATCAGAGGACGAGTAAATCGGTATTGCGATAGTTACACTGGAATTGCATTCTCAAGCATCCCGGTTACCCTGAAGCAAACGAGATCCAAAAATCTACAATTATCATGTCTCTACGCAATACGGTCATAATCAAATCATTAAATTTAGAGGATTAATTTTATACACATGTAACTACCACATTAGGTTGAGTTCATGCATTCCAACCTTAAAGAATTTAGCTAGACATATTGAACCTAACTATGCATGAATTAACTACGTTGCGTTAATTCATAATTGCGTGTAAAGGGAGATTAAACATGAGAAATGATAATAAAAATGCTGAAAATAAAAGTTACCAGGATTGAAGACCAAGACCATGCAAGAAGAAATCAAATACTATCGAAAAACTCTTGAATTAAAGGTACAAAATATAGATTCTTCTCCTAGATGTTCCTACTTGTTATGTAGATTTTACATCAATGAAATCTTCATAAAAAGAGTCCTAAAGACTAAATATATAGGCTAGAGGTCATTTAGAAGAGTCCCAAAATATAAAACTCTTTTGGCTAAAAGATAAGTACAAAATAATATTCACGTATCTAGCAATTTGTCACACTTAGAAAGCGTGACTAATTTTGTAACGAATCTGGAACGTGACTAATTTTGTAATAGATTTGGAGCGTGACTAATGACCGGATCGGTTCTTTTAATTTTCATCAACTTCTATCCGTCTTCGGTCCGGGGTTCACTGGAACTTAGTATTTCGGATCGGTCCGATTTTTCTTTGACTTTTTCTTCTATCTTTGACTGCTCATAACTTTCACATTGGTACTCCGATTGAGGTGCCGTTTTTTCCAGTGTTCTTGTAATTGCAAGCTCTTCAACTTTGCAGTTGGCCCCACCTCCGGAATAAGGCTATAAAATTATGAAAATACCCTTTAACTCCCAATTTCTTAGTTTTCTTTCACTGTTTTGAGTTCTCTTTGGCACTAACTTGTATGAAACACCTGTAAAACACATAAGAGATACAAAAAATATGAAATAATTGCCAAAAAGGGTTAGTAGCATAAATGTCAGACAAATCCAAGCTATTTACACCGCACGGGATCATAAAAGCACCGAAATTAAGGGGATAAATGTGAAGAATTTATGTCTAATCAAACCCCCATAATTTAGAACTTTGCGCGTCCCGAGCAATGTAAAAGAATGATATTATGTGTTAAGGACCCTTTAAAAACTTTATTGGGATAGAATACCTTTTTCGCGAGCAAGCGATTGCATTTAGCGTATGCAAGAAGCCTTTAAACCCCTAGGTTACCCTAGTAGGATGAGTGGTGTCTCGTGAGGGTTTGCAGCGAATATACCCACAAAATTCGAATCAAAGAAACTCAAAATATGTAAAAATTGTATAATTCAAACTTTCCTAGAAAATAATCATCGTCAAGTCATTTTCAAGAGTCTCAAATCATAGTGCGTGTGTGCGAAGCCGGAAAATTTAACTGCAAATTTCCACCGATTGACCATTACGTTACTCATTCGAAAATTCGTTTTGATTTCAAAATCTCACGGGATGCTCTCACAAATGAATCACTAGGAATGTGTCTATTCTCTCGGTGTGCGTGATAGAAAGAGGAAATATATTGGAACCAAGTTCACGCACATAAGAAGAAAGATGGAACTTTTTGGGTGAAAAGATCTCATAAATGGAATACGGTTTGAAAAACGTGAACATTGCCTCTTACACATATGTTTAATCTCTTTTTTTATCTTTTTGTGTCTTAGCTCTCCACGCGGCAACCAATTTCGTAATTTGGACTCGGTTAGGACTTTTACGGGTTTTAAGGTATATTGGGTAAAATGAAAATGGTAGGGAAGGTTAGAATTGGAAAAGTCATTTATGATGTCCATTTGTGATTTTTTTCGGGCTATTGCTCATTTTCTCTATTTTTGTTTCTATTTTTCAATTCTTTTCTTTTCTTACTATTTTTGTGGAGCATATCTATTTTTTTCTTGCCCCTTTTTATGCACTTTCCGGACTTTATTTGATAAATATTTGATTTTCATAATTCTGGGCTTTTGGGGTTTTTCAGGTTGTCAAACGAAAGGAAAAATTTATTCCGCTCAATTTGGGTTACAAAAGGGATAATTTTTCGCTACTTTTCCTGGTCAATATTTTTGCGTGACAAACGAGGGCCTACTTCATTGTCCAACATACTAATTGCGTTACCATATGCGTTTCGAGATTAATTAAGTTTAGAGATCAATTTTGGCATATTTTTCAAAACAATATCACACACATTTTTCATTACCGATCAAAATGAAAGGATTGAGATCCTCGATGACTTTTTAGACGCTGAAAAGAACTTTGAGTTAACAATTAACTCGGATTGATTTATAAATTTCACAAAGATGAAAGGCTCTAATCTCACCGGGGTTATTAATCTCCACATTTATTCGTTAATTCGCCTACGTTCGCTCAATTTCCATCTTTAGTAAATTTCGGCTTTGTGCATTGGGTTTTTACAATTTGAGACTTTAAACCGACTTTTAATGATATTTTCGAAAAATTTGAATTTCAATTTTTATTTATTTTGAAGAAAAATATTTTTGAATTTTTCAAAATTTTACTATTTTTTTAAAGATTTTTGGGCATTTTTGAAAATTTGTGAAGTTTTAAAAATACGCACTTGTAACCCCCCCTAACTTAGACTTTTGCATTGTCCTCAAGCAAAAAGGACTAAAATCTAACTCAAAGCGAATGAAAAGTGTGAAAAAATAAAATAAACAAATTAAAACATAAATGCAACAAGACACTAAATGACACTCATACATGACTAAAAAATACAACAAAAATCACCCCATACGCGTCGGGGGTGCGACGATCTATTATCTCTCTATATAAACTCACCCGACCCCTTGCATGGGGAATGGTGCTCTTCTTGTCTCGCTCGTCTTCCTCACATCGAAAACCAAAAGTCGGAACAATTGGGAGTCGACCCAATTGAAAAAATGAACACCTTGAGGCATATGATGAATGAGGTGAGTGAAGTCAACGAGGTGCTCAATCACCTTGTAGCTCAAATGGGCCGACTTGGATAGAATATCAAAGTGAGTTTTGGAATGGCCTAGATTGTCCCTGAACTTGATGATGCATGGATCGAGCTCTAAATCGGACGATATTCTAACCATGGCCTTGATTGCATCCAAGAACTCCAGTGGCATGGGTGGATGGTCATAAAGAAGGAAATCATCTATCCTAACTTTCCATGCGCTCTCTTCTAAGTGACAAAATGAGTCCAATAGAGATTGGACTTCGATAGTGAAGCTCTCATCCACCGGCCCGAATTCGTTCTCAAAGTCCTCTAGGCTCATATCTCCTAACGCTATTTCTTGTTCATTATCCGAATACTCTATCTCACTCTCCTCCGAAGGCTTCTGTGATGTGAAGAGATAGTTACTACAAAGGAATTCATCTATTATATCTTACCATTCTCTCTCCTCCAGCATCTCCATCGTAATACTCATCATTTTTTTTATGGTCAAAGTTTTAGATTAACTCGATCTATACCTAAGTCAACCTAATTCCCCGGCAACGGCGTCATTTTGATCATGGTAGAAATCGAGCGTCCGTGTAAATACGCTAGTCGTTGTTGTCGGCTTCCAATCACAATACAAAAACCTAAACTATAACTACACTCTTGCGGAGTATAGTGGCTAGTCTGGGTATCGAATCCTCAGGGAACTAGGACGAGTGAACGTGACGACAAAGGTAAGACTGTTAACCCTAACTTGACTATAAAAAGAAATAAAAAGATAATTGAGATGGGAAATAACTAATTAACTAAATGCAACTCTAAATTACTTAAAAGACTGAAGATGATTAAACTAAAACTTGAATCATATAATGAGAAAAACAAGTCGGGAATACAATCCCTCAATCCTAGAGTATTGCTGGTATAAAACTAATCGTAAATTTAAGTGATTAATTAGACCCAGAATTTAGTATTCCCAAGAATTACGTATATGAGGTTCAAGCCCGCACCATATTTAATCAGAGGACAAGTACATTGGTATTGCGATAGTTACACTCGAATTGCATTCTGAAGCATCCCAGGTACCCTGAAGCAAACGAGATCCAAAGATCTACAATTGTCGTGTCTCTACGCAATATGGTCATAATCAAACCATTAAATTTAGTGGATTAATTTTATACACATGCAACTACCACATCAGGTTGAGTTCATGCATTCCAACCATAAAGAATTTAGCTAGACATAATGAAACTAACTATGCATGAATTAACTACGTTGCGTGAATTCATAATTGCGTGTAAAGGGAGATTAAACATGAGAAATAATAATAAAAGTGATGAAAATAAAAGTTACCAAGATTGAAGAACAAGACCATGCAAGAAGAAATCAAAGACTGAAGAAAAACTCGAAAAACTCCTGAATTAAAGGTGAAAAATATGTAGATTTACATCAATGAAATCTTCATAAAAAGAGTCCTAGTGACTAAATATATAGGTTGGAGGTCGTTTAGAAGAGTCCCCAAAACATAAAACTCTTTTGGCTAAAAGAAAAGTACAAAATAAAATTCCCATATCTGGCAATTTGTCACACTTAGAAAGCGTGGCTACTTTTGTAACGGATCTGAAACGTGACTAATTTTGTAACGGATCTGGAGCGTGGCTAATGAACGGATCGGTTCTTTTAATTTTCATCAACTTCGATCCGTCTTCGGTCCGGGGTTCACTGGAACTTGGTATTTCGGATCGGTCTTTTTCTTTGACTTTTTCTTCTATCTTTAACTGCTCATAACTTTCACACCGGGACTCCGATTGAGGTAATGTTTTTTCCAATGTTCTTATAATTGAAAGCTCTTCAACTTTACAGTTGGCCCCACCTCCGGAATAAGGCTATAAAATTATGAAAATGCCCTTTAACTCCCCATTTCTTTGTTTTCTTTCACTGTTTTGAGTTTTATTTGGCATTAACTTGTATGAAATACCTGTAAAACACATAAGAGATACACAAAATATGAAATACTTGCCAAAAAGGGTTAGTAGCATAAATGTGAGATAAATCCAAGCTATTTACACCTCACGGGATCATAAAAGCACCGAAATTAAGGTGATAAATGTGAAGAATTTATGCCTAATCATTAGACTTCAAGATCTATGCTTGGGAGAGGGTTTGGAGTGAATTGGAGAGAGTTTTGAGGCCTTTGGAAAAGAAAAGAGCTCTTGGGCAGAGAGCACTGCATTTATGATGCGAAGTTAACACCCCAACTATTTTTTGGAGGCCTCTTTTTATAAAATTAAAAATAGGGTTGATGATTGATCGATCTTAGGTATTGTGCTCCCCTGACCGGTCGGTCAAGCACGTTTTACCATGGGCCTTTGGCTCCATTTTGGTTTGGGGCGGACTTTGGTGGGTGGTTTGCATTTGATCTCTCATGAAATGTTCTCATGAGTTTGATTTATCCTTTGGGATTTGGATAGGTTTTGGTACATGATTACCTTTGTGGAGTATAATGGGGTGTCTACGCCAACAAAAACTTGTCTTGTGTTATTTTGGGTAAGTTCCTTATCTCTTGGTATATCTATAAATTAGCAAATAACTCAATTTGTATCCTTAGTCCCCCATTTCGAAAAGATTCGTGGCTAGAGTCTCAATTTATTACTGTATAGATATAGAATTAGGTCTTGCCAATCTCTTAGTTTGTTACTTTATATAATTCATATTTCATCAATGCCCAATTTTTTTTTAAAAAAAATCCTTAAAGGTGAAGTGGGGAAAATTAAAAAGGAGGTGGTTCAATATTTCGTCATGACTGTTTAAGTACCAAGTAGCTATATCTTAAGTAAGAGCTTCGTTGAAGAATGGAAAATGGATGATTTATATTTTGTTGCTTAACATCTCAACATGTAGAGTTTTGTTAGAAGGCAATAAAATATTTCTTAGGACGCTGTCATCGTTTTGTCAACTCATGCTGTAAATTTTGCTCAAAGTGTAGTCATTTAGAATAAAAAGAGTGCGAAAGTAACACAACGCCATGGATTTGCAAGGGTAATTTTTAAATTGCTTAATTTGATGGGATGTTTTCATTGTCTTTAAATAATTATTTTTATGTCTTCATTGGTCGATTTTTGTTATTATACTTAAGTTGCTTTGACTAACTATTGACTCATATTTCCATACACATGGATGTTAAAATGAAATAAATAATTATCCCCATATCTATGTTCTGGCATGCCTTGAAAAGAAATTATCAAACAATGAGTACCACTCATATATTTGATAAAATGTCCATATATGGGGGTGTTGTATATTGTTTTGTTTTTACTTCAAGTTATATGTAGACACCTTTAATTACCACCATACTTTTGTGCTCAAGTTTTGTTTACTAAAATATGAAAGGTTTTATTAATAAAAAAAAAAGAACAACCTTTAGAATTATAATGGGGTTGATATGTCTGTGACTAATGTCATATGGTTTATTTGACATTTCATTGCGACAATTCCCACTTTTACTTGAAAGTATTATTTATTAAATACATATATAATAAAAAATCATTGATCCTTTTAACTTTTTTGGGGCTTGCCCTTATGGGAAGATGATTCAAGTCATCTCAAACTTTAATTTTGCTTCATCTAACTAACCTCCAATCGAAATTTAACGGCTTTTAGATCCATTCAACCCGCAGCGTGCCCGACGCAACTAAAAATGGGTTCAAATGTATTATTTTTCTCCATTTATACTTGATTAGAAGACCCTTTTTCTTGTGCCTAGTTTTTTCTCTCGAATCAAGCTCTTTTTTTTATTGAAAAGACTATCTACCCAGCCTCTGCTAATTTCTGATTTTTAACTAAGTTGTTGTATTTAATATTATAATAATGTGGTTTGTAGTTCGCGTGTATAAGGTATGGACCTACTCATGTGGTAATAAGATACATATTATTTACAAATGGAGATAGATAAATGCATTATCCAAAACCTCTTTTGAAATTATGGAAGATAATTATTCAACCTCCATAAAACTATCCTTCTAGTAAAGAGTTCTCATATGGTACTATTGAGTTCCTTTTTCTGAAAGGATAAAAATAACAAATTATATCTTCAACACAGTGAGAATATCCCCACCTCAGCCACCTGAACCTTCATCTCCAATGGCCCAACCAAAAATAATCCGCTAGGGTCTAATGGGATTCATAAGACACCATCTCCATCTTTATTTTCATCTTCAAGATAAAACATAATATTTTTGTCTCATGACAATATACTTGATTATGAATCCTTTTGAATATTTCCAAAGTGGAGTTGGTTATCAATTGGCATGTCTTGATATGTATTGGTGTACTTAGTCTTCTTAAGTTTATTTTTTCAGTTTTGTTGGTGGAAACAGGACCTACAAAAACTCCACAACATCCGGTCATTATCCAACACACTGACCATACTACTGATTCTATCTGAAAGTAACATTCTCCTTTGAGATTTATGAAATTACTTTCAATCATGGATCCTTCTTTGGTTCATTATTATACAATTTGACCTACAAATCGCTCAACCATCGCACACGCTAAAAACTAGTGTTATATGAAATTGCTTTATATCTAATCACATAAGCATCATGTTTTATGTACTCCAAATTGTCATTGTAGTATCATATTTAGGATGTCTTGCTCACTTAATCTTTCTTAATCACCGTAATATAACATAGGTTGGCCCTATTATGATATAATGTCTAAGAACTACTTTCTCTATAAATATTGGGAATTCTAGAGCCCAATGAATTTAGGGGTTTTAATTATTGTACTAAAGATCTGAGAATTCCAACTCATCTTGTTCAACCCCCCTCCCCATTATTGACACTATTGTTAAGTCTAAACAGAGTTGACTATGTTTGTTTTAAGTGCACATAAAATCTTTGGAAAAGCAGAGCTCTATGACTTCTTACTAGAATATTAAAGCTAGGTTTTGTTGTAGAGTCCAATTTCCAGATTATTAATAAGACACGCATATCTTATGTTTCAGTTCTTTTCTAGTTTGATGAATTGAAGACTTAGTTTGTATCTTTATATTGAATTTTTTTAATATCTGAACATTTTTATGTGAAAATATGGTGAAAAAAAATTCCTTCTTATTATGTTGTATGTAAAGTCCAATTAAATTGTGGTTGCATCCTATAATATTTTTTTTTGACAAATCTAGAGTTAATTACCTAAATAGTTTTGTCTCGAGTTATGCGATTAGAAAATATCGAAAAATCACATTTGAGTGCACTACGTGGAAGCTTATAACAAACTTCTGATTAATAATTTCACGATCTAAATTTGTTCTTCTTAAAAAGTGATTAATAATTTCATGATCATCCCTCTCCTCCCCTCCCCCCCCCCCCCCCCCCCCCCCCCCCCCAAAAAAAAGGGAATTACTAGAAGTTCTACGCATACAAGTGAGTTGTAATTTTAATGCATGTTGATTATGTATTCGTTCTCATATTGTAGGATAACAATTGAAAATAATTTCACTTTTTTCCATCTTCTCAAGAGAATTATTATAAACTTCATATTTTATGCCATTGCTTCTAGTTTAAATGTTTTAGTTTCTTATTTGGAATATTATGATATTTTTACTAGAAAGGGGGATTATGTAATTTAAGATTGTATCATATGTTTTTTGGGAATTATGCATAATAAGATTTAGACTTTCCGGTGTCTTGCTTAAAGGTGGAAGTTGGTTCACTCCCCACTCTCTCTTATTCCAACATTAATATTTGGTTACTTTTATTTACGATTTATGTGTAGTAAGGTTGAGAAATTTTGTTCTTGTTTCTTATAGGAGAAATTTGGTGTTTTGGTTACATTTCATTAGGATTTATGTACAATAACATTTATTTATTTTTAATTTTATATTTTTGTCTATCTATATAAAGTCCATCCAAAAGAATCTAAAAGTATAAGGGGAAATTTTATATTATTATGATCAAGTTTGTTCTATTAATTTATATTTGTATGATACATATAAATATTGGAATTTATATTATAATAACTATCAAAGTCAAGACAAATATCTTTTATGTTATTTACTCATTTATGCTTACACACTTACTAAGATGGAGGTTTTTCAACAAGTTCTTATTGTATGATGATTACTTTTGAGAGAACGAAATCTACTTTTGCATGGAATACCATGAAGACTACTTTAGGGAGAACAATATGTTTAAAACTTTAGAGTTGTTATACTTCATTTTGAGTACTATTATGGTTCAAAGTAGAGGGTTTATCTTGTACTACATTTTGTTTTGAAAATTCTAATGGTTATGAATAAAATATAGTATTTGATCATTCTAATGTCACCAAAATATTTTTTGTCACTGAAATGCAGCGCCATTCATTTTGTCACGTGTGATTGGAATTATGTATTGAGTGAAATTTGTAGGCATTGGTTAAGTGTAGTGCATTGCCATTGGTTGAGCACAAATTTTTACTAGTGTATTTATATCTATTTGTTCAATGAGAAATTAATATTTTTTTAAATATATTAATATTGCTAGCCGACTTTAACCATTACAAATAAAAAAATCCATTATAAATATATAACATTCCCAATCTGCTATAATGTATTTTATAACAGTTTTTACCCGTTACAAATTCTATACTTGTAACGGAAAAAACCATTATAATTTAGAAAATTCGTTACTAATATATGGGATGTGTACCGATCCTGATTCTATTATAAAATAAATTATAACATTTTTTGTTACGAATATTAAGTTTGTAACGGATGTTATCCGTTACAAATTCCATTAGTAACAATAATAACAACCGTTTTCTATTGGATTAAGTCCATTACAAATACTTTTGTAACGGATAAAAAAAGCTACAATTACCCCTTTTGGTGTAGTGAAGGTCTCTAAAATTTTTACTGAAATCCACTCAAAGCCTCGGACCTTTTAGTATATGATCCACCCAAAGTAAGCATTGTGTGGGGGTACTCTTGGAGATTAACACATGCTGAAATATGAGAGAAAATACTTTCTCTTTCCTCACACCTTCATAAAAAATGTGAATAGTATTTTTTCTCTCCGAGTCTAACCCTTCATAATGGAGCTCTTGCTTAAAACCCTAGGTTACACTAATATATGTTGGTACAAGATATGGGTTGGGGATAAACTAAGTTTTCAAAGAGTCCGGGCCTGCTACTTGGTAAATTTACTATACTAGAGACCCAATGCTAAATAATTAAATTGGCTTCCAAATGAATACTCAAAAATCCCAAATTACATCCCCATATCTTTATTATCTTTCTTTATTTATTATCTTTCTTTATTTAATCGTGATTAATTACATTAAATAATCACGATTATACTCTAATTTAATTGTCGACAAAATCACTCAAAATTAAAAGGTCTTCTTCACAAGGTTAGATAATGCATAATATGATTCCCCATATTAAGTATATAATACCCACTTAGTCAAATCAGTTCACCGCTAATCGATTTTAACTAACATCTTAATTGTTTTTTATTCTTCAATTTAACTTTGTTTGACAATCTACCAGACTATAAAATCCATCGGTCGAGTTTACTAGTTGAATCAAATATTAGAAGTCTATTAAGGAAGTATCACAATCCAAGATATTTATTAGACGCGGATTCCTCCAATTTATGATCATAGACCTACTTATGCAATGATTGTTCAACTTGCGGCGATCTATTGATCCAATCTACAATTGAATTGCATCCATAACAATCAGAGCAATAATTAAGCAAGCATTCTGATCCCTGTAACATCCGGGATTAAAAACCTATGCACCCTTTACAAATGTTATGAGATTACCCCAGTGTAATATAGTCAGCATCTTGACTTGAATCTCGCAGCGGTATTGTTCAATATAATCCTAAATGTATTAGCCACAATTTTCTTTTAAAGCATCAGATACGTTCTTGAACCATTAGACAATTTCCTATAGCTTGATTAAACTACTAGGATTTCACACGCATTTATTCTGATAGGATGTCACTCCTTATATAGGTCATGAAATGTTCAATTGTATATAGGTTATGAAATGTTCAATTGTATATAGGTTATGAAATGTTCAATTGTATTAGAACATGGTTATTTTTCTTATGGGCACGTGATATACCCAAGTATGACCTCGTCTATTTATGAGGCCACCTGACCCCAGACAAACGACCCTCTTAGAAGGGGTTAATAAGATGTTTTCAAGACTCGTCCAGATATAGGGTCGACCGCGTATGCATATATACGATCTCGGCCACTTTATAGGTCGATACATCAACTGAAAGTTCCAGGCATCAAGAGCATCACTCGTCCCCTCTTACAGTCGATACTAGGAGATAGTCGGCCAGATAACCTTGGCCAGAAGCACTCAGCAAAGGACACGCCTACTAATTTTCTATATCGGAGCATCTGTTATGTTGGCAATATCATACCCAGCCAAACCGATGTTCTTCCCTACGACGACTACTATACGAGCAATATAAGGTTCCAGCATGGAAGGTATCACGTGGGGAAAACCGTTGCAATAAGATCATTGCCTCAAGTAAGGGAATATTACCTCATAATTTATCCATGCACTAGTGACAGGTGTCTCCTCTTGATTGGGAGCCTCCACATGTGCATGTTGATTGCACGCTTGAGGGGTACACTACACCCCCAACCACTATATATGCACTTCATCTTCTCCATGAGAAGGGAGTATTCATTCACAACCCTAGCATAACTCTGTCAAAATATACAGAAGAAAGAGAAAATCTTGAGTGTTGTGTTCATAGGCCATTAGTGTCATACTTATTGTGACATACCGACTATAATTATGATAAATTGTATTTAAATCATGATTAGCTTGGGTGATATGGATAATATGTTAATAGTATATATAATGTTAATTCATTATGTTTAGTCTAATCCTACCTTCATAAAACATGAAATATCGAATTAGTTACAAATGTGAAATTTTGAAGTTTTCGGTAGGAATGTTCATGTTTAAGACTAGTTTTGACCTTTATGACATAACAACTGACTTGAGGTGAAAACTATACGTTTGTAGATATATGAGTTAGGTTTGTAACAAAACAAACTATTCATCGAACGGACATCCGAGTAGGAAGATATTGTCTTTTTACGAACAGAGGGTAAAGTAGTCATTTAGCCTTAAATGATATTTTGTTTTATATGATGCCACGTGTTATAAATTGATTGGTTGGAGGTGGATGTTGGTTTGGCCAACTTAAACCCTTGAGACATCCCCCTTTCTTCATCAAACTCAGTTTGGGAGAGTTTTAAGTTGAGGAAGAACAATTGTGAGGGTTAGGAAGAAGAAAGTGAGGAGAAACATTCAAAAAAATTCATAGAAAATTACGTAAAAGCCCCTAAGGTAATTCCAACCATGAATCTTGTTATTTTTCTTGAAATTATGATTTATATGACATAAATCCTTGATTTTTTATTGAACTTTCATGCTTGGGTGCATATGTATGGATATATGCAAGTTTAAGTTAAGTTGAATGTACAAACCATAAAATTGCTTTGTTTAGAAACTTTGTTTATTCAAACTTTTATATATTTTTGTATACTTACTGGAATTGACTGATTCCAATTAGAGATTAACTTGGACTCATATATGTATGACATATCCAAAAATCATGTGAAAATACCAAGAAATGAGTCTTTGGTGAGAGTTTGAAGTTCGGGTATGAAATCTGCCCTACGCATGAAAGTATGCCCGCCATGTGTTCGATGTTTTGCTTGACATAGCAAACGAACCTTAAAAATTATGAAACTTTAATTTTGTATTTTTAAATATGTTTAATGATGTTGGGTAAAATATCATAGAAATTGATGATGTATAAAAATTATGAAAATTCCTGGAAGTTGAATGAACGATAAAAGAGCCTATAGGGCAGATTTGTTATGTGGTAAAGAAGTGGGCATATCTTGCTCTAGGAGACTTGAAATGATGTACCGTCTTTTGTATTGGAATACTAATATGATAAGGATTGAATTACCAAGAATAAATGAATTTATATTTGGTCTATGATTTGGATATGCTAAATATATTAACATGGATTTGGATGGAACTTCACTAGTGATAAATGATTTGAATGGAATCATGTGATGCTTATGGATTGAATTATGTTTAAATCATTCTTTGGATTATTGATATTCTTATGATGATACTAATATTCTAAGAATGATAGTAAGGGAAGAAGAGATGATTGGACAAATACCGAATAAAGGCAAGGAAAATGCCAGTTAAACTATCAAGGTGAGTGTACTTATGATTTGTTTCATATATAAATATGAATATAGCTCTAAGAGGAGTATTTGTTTGAATACTTTAGTATTCAGGATTTGTTTGGATATTAAAATATCCAGGATTTGTTTGGGTCTCATAATCCAGGATTGGTTTGAATACTTCGGTATTCAGGATTTGTTTGGATATTAAAATATCCAGGATTTGTTTGGGTCTTATGATCCAGGATTGGAATTGGACAAAGATCCAATGATTTGTTGGAACTAATGTTCCAGGATTTGTTATTGCCAATGGGCAGAATTATTTGGATCTTATGATCCAGTAATTGTTATTGCCAATGGGCAGGATTGTTCGGATTTTATATCCACATATTCGACATATAATTGTAATTTCATTGTAGGGAAGGAGTACCTCACTAATCTTAATGCTTACGGTTTATATTTTAACAATTTCAGGTTTGTATGCCGCCAGCTAGAATACCATATGATCGTTAACTTTGAGAGTTGCACCGTTGGAAAGAGCTGGGGTTTAAATATGGGGATTTTATCATTGTCACACTGAAGATTTTAATATACTCACACATTGTGTATATTACGTTAGTACGGATTGAGTTGATGATTGTGAAATTTTATCATAGTTAATTATAGTATTGTATGTCCGGTTAATTATTACTCTGATATTGATTTCATTATGGTCATTATACACAGTGTGTAGAAAAATATTGATAAAGGAAGTATATTTTCCAATGGTCTCAAGATTATGATCCAATTATTCCAATAACAAATGACTAGTATGGATATTGGGTTTGGGGTGTGACACTTATAGTGAAACCGACATTCACACTGCACAGTGGACGTAGGCTCCATTCGAACCACTTATATTTGGTATCATCTTCTTCTTCACCGCATCTCCTTCTATTTTATATCTTCTGTACACCATTATTGTCTGATTTGAGCTTACATACATCTTGACCTGGTGATACTATTTCCGATATCATCAGTCTAACGCCGTCTGTGGGAACGAGAATAGTCATCTCTACCCTATTCTTAGCTTATACTTATCAAAATCTATGGTGGTAAACCAGTCCTCCCTCTTTGTGGATTTCTTTCACCATTGAAGGAGCTCTTGAAGAGCATTTAAGTTCCTATTCTCCAGCTCATAGCTCAAACAACTCACACCAATGGCAATGGATCCACCTCCTCCCCCTGAGAATCAGTTGGCACAACCACATGAAGGTGATGTAAGTTCCAGCCAGCCAGCCACCCCATTCAGAGATGGATGAAGCGGTAATTACGTTTCACTCCCTCATAGCTAGCCAACAGCAAATGTAAAACCAGTTTGTTATGTTTAGCCAGCATTTCGCGGCCATAACTGAAGGTGTAGGAGCAGAGTTTGTAACTCTGACCGCCAGGGAAGGTAAACCAGGTTAGCAAGCCAGGGGACCACCCCAGGCTCCAGAAAAAGACCTTCCAACGTGTTAAAGATGGAGAGATGTTGTTGACCCTAGGCATTTATTCATGGAGAGACAAGGTCAAGAACTCCATAATGACTTAGTTGGTGATGACCTTGATGACGAAGAGGGAGAGTTATAATGTTGGGAACCTCATGAGATATCCATAGGAACTATGTCTCTTATTTAGAAAAGAATGGACCAAGAACGGAGGCCCAATCGAGAGCACAGGCCCAGCTGAGACCGTGGACCAAAGCAATTAGCCTTTGACAGACTAAGGAGAGGGTTGACCTTTGATAGGCTCGGCCCCCAGAAAGATTTGAGGAATCGTCTGTCCAGGTAAAAGAGTGTCGCCGATTCAAGAAGAAATGAGAGAAGAGATGACTACAGACCTCCCCAATACCACAAGGAGCAAAGAGAGGTCATCAGCTGACCCAAGTGTCCAAAGAGGGTACCCTCGGCTCATCCCACTAACAGGGAATGACAGGCTCGTCCAGATGACAGAGAAGGGGCCAAGGAAAATTCTATCCCTGCAAAAGCCGACATTGTAGCAGACAAGCCTTAGAAAGAATCCATACAGAGGTTAGAGAACAAAATAGGGGATATCATAAAAAGTCGAGACCTCTTACATAAGGGATATGCTGAAGGATCCCCATTCATGGCGAAGATACTAAACTATCCAGCCCTGGCCAAGTTCAGACTAACGAGCACGAATCTGGTGCATCACGTGGAGATGTATCAGTCAGCCTCTGATAACTATTCAATATCAGATGAGATGAGATGAGATATCGGGCATTCTTAAGTACGTTGACAGGGGCGGCCCATGTATGGTTCACCTCCATTTCTAAGAACTTTATAGGAAGTTTTATGCAACTGGTCGTCAGTTTTGTCCCCAACTTCTGCTTTGGAGTAAAATCTAGGAAATAGGCGGCCCATCTGTTGTACATCAAACAGGGGAAGGACGAGACTCTGAGGGAATATATAGCCCATTTTAACAATGAGAGGCTAGAAGTCGAAGACTACGACGAAAGTATCGCAATGACATCCCTTATAGGAGGTCTCAAGAAAGGAAAACTACTATGGAAGCTGGTCGAGGACCCTCCAAAGTCCATGGTCGAACTCCTGGATACGACCGAGAGAATAAAAAATGCAGAAGAAGCAATGGCCACAAAAGAAGATGAAGAAAAAAGATCCCACGGTGATTGAAAGGGTCAGAAGTTCAAGGGGAATGATAGCAAGAAAAGGCCAATAGACGACAAGTTTGCAGACTATACACCTCTAACAGTTAGTTGTGAGCACATTCTAAATGAGATAAAAAAAAAAGGATCGGTCTCTTAGGTGGCCAAAAAAGTTAAAGACCGACCCTCATAAAAGGAATAAAAATCTTTGGTGTGAGTTTCACTAGGATCATGGGCACGTTATAGATAAATGCTTCGCCCTCAAAGATGAGATCGAAAAAATGTTGAAATCTGGAAAGTTGAGAAAGTATATTGATAAGTACGGTTCAGGTTGAGGCCGAGACGAACCTAGAAAGAGGAGAAATGGTAATTATAGAGTGGACTCTTCAGCCCAGTGGGACGACTCCTCAGATGACGATAATAATGATCCGAATCTCCCACATAAAGACAATGATGTTCCAGTAAAGAGGCTCAATATGATTTCATTTGAGGTAGGCATGATTTGTGGTGGCCTAACAAGAGGAGGTTTTGAGGTTGCCGATCGAAAATCTCATATGGTCAAGGCAAAGGTGATAACTAGGGCTGAGGTTATGAACTCAACCTCCATTGATGCTAAGCCCAAGAAAAGGAATAAATTGGATATGGAAACCCTCGTAGTCGGCTTTTTAAGACTAGATTTTAAGGGTATCCTAGCTCCGCATAACGACCCGTTCATTATAACGACCAGAGTACATGGATGTGAAGTACCAAGAATCTTATTTGATAGAGGAAGCTCTGCAAATGTTATATTTTTATCATGCTTCAAAGGCTTAGAACTTAGCAAGGCCAGGTTTGTCCTGTATCATCATCCTTTGATAGGATTCAGTGGAGAGAAGGTTCACCCTCTAGAGATGTATGAAATGGATGGCAGAATGGGAGACGAATGATCGAAGAGTCTCACTAAGAAGATTGACTTTCTTTTATGGACGAGAATATCTTCTCGGCCTACAACCTCATATTGGGATGGGTGGATCTCAAAGATTTTGAGGTCGTGCCTTCGACAGTCCACTAAATAATAAAATTCTCGACTACCTATGGAGTAGGCGAAATTAAAGGTGACCAAATGTTGGCGTGGGAGTGCTACTTTAACTCAGTCGAGGAGAGAGAAACACACAATAAAGCAATAACCACATACAACATTGATACCCTTGATCCTAGAGACGAGACAAAGCTCAAGAAAGGGAAAGCAGCGAAAGGGGTAGAATCCATCTTCCTTAATAAGGACGAGCCGAAAAAAATTGTCCAGGTCGACAAAGCCCTATAACCAGAGATTAAAGATAAGTTGATCAAGATGTTAAAGAGAAGGCAAAGCATCTTTGCTTGGAGTCATGTTGATATGCTAGGCATTAACTCGGAGATAATGTGTCATAAACTCAATGTGGAGAAAGGTGCTAAATCGATAAAGCAGAGAAGAAGAATTTACTCTCATGAGAAATACAAGGTTATAAGAGACGAGGATAAAAGGCTAGAAGAAGCTGAGTTCATCAGGGAGGTCATCTACTCTAAATGGTTATCAAATGTAATCATAGTGCCCAAGGCCAATGGAAAGTGGAGAATGTGTGTGGACTTCACTTATTTGAACAAATCTTACCCCAAGAATCGTTTCCCTCTCCCTCGTATTGATCAGATGATAGACACTAAGGCAGTGCATGAATTGATGAGATTTATAGACGCATACTCCAGCTACAATCAAATTTTAATGGACTCGACCAACGCACAGAAAAAGGCCTTCATCACCGATAAGGGGACGTACTGTTATAAGGTTATGCCCTTCGGCTTGAAGAACGTCGGTGCTACCTATCAGCGATTGGTGAACAAGATGTTTGAAGACCAGATTGGAAAGTCTATGGAAGTCTATGTAGATGATATGTTGACCAAGAGTCTGAAGGTCGACACTCACGCGACCGACCTTAAAAAAACTTTCGACACCTTGGACAAGTATTAGATGAAGCTCAACCCAACAAAATGTGTCTTTGGCATCAAAGCTGGAAAATTCTTAGGTTTTAGTGTCAATCAGAGGGGTATAGGCGCCAACCCATAAAGATAAAAGCCCTGTTAGAGATGAAGACCCCAAAGACCATCAAGGACGTTCAGAGGCTCACCAGACGAGTGGTTGCTCTAAACAGGTTTGTCTCTAGAGCCACTGATAACTGTCTTCTATTTTTTAAAATCTTTAGAAAAGCTTTTGAGTGGGACGAGAAATGCAAGAAAGCAGTTTTAGAGATGAAGTCGTATCTCGGCTCACCACTCTTACTATCTTGTCCCGTCCAATAAGAGAAGCTTTACCTTTACTTGATCGTCTCCGAGTTGGCTATCAGCGCGACGATAGTATGGGATGATGAGGGTATACAGAGACCAGTATATTTCAACAGTAAGGCCCTCCAAGGGGACAAGCAGAGGTATCCTAGGATGGAAAAATTGGCATATGCCTTCATCCACGCTTCAAGAAAGATGAAGCCTTATTTTCAAGCTCATACAATGGTTGTCTTTAAAACTCTCTCCTTAGGCAAGTCATCCATAAACTTGAGAAATCAGGTAGATTGATGACTTGGGCCATTAAGCTAGGAGAGTATGACATTGTCTATCAGTCGAGGGTTACAATCAAGGGGCAGGCCTTAGCAAACTTTGTGGCAGAGTTCACCTGGGATGATGCTGATAGTGAAAAAGCAGACGACCTTAAAGGATCAACCGAAACCCGAACTGAGCTAGCAAAGGCTGAGATAAGAGTGGCGAGACATCAAACGGCCGAGACTGATAAGTTTTTGCTCAGAAATGGAGTTATTAAAGAGGGGCCAATTTCAAAAGGGGCGGTATGGAACCTGTTCGTAAATGTAAATAAATAAGTAATTTTCTATAAATTTCCAAAAATAATATCCAAAAATGTAAATGTAAATAATATCCAAAAATGTAAATGTAAATAATATCCAAAAATATTGGATAACAATTTATTTTCATTCAAAATAAATAAGTAATTTTCTACAAATTTCATAAAAAAATGAACGCCGGCTTAATATGTGATTTAAGTGTGAAATAATCGCTATATACTTATACTAATGGAGAAAAAAACCATATATGGCGTTTTTTGTTGACTTTATATGATGAAATAATCACATGACTTTATATCCATCAAATAAAAGCATGAAAACTAAAAAACTACAATAAGGGTTAAAATGGCATCCGAAGTTGCTAAAAGCATGAAAAATAAAATATTTTTTAAGATTTGTGGTGAATAACTAAAGTTAAAAAAAAGTATTACTTTAGTCATTAAATTACTTTTTGAATTCGGGCGATGCGCATAAATTTGTAGTAATTGTCTTATAATAAAGATCAATTAGTCTATGTTGTTGAAAAATTTGATCAAATTGGTGAGCCCTTCATATTTTAAAAATGTTGTTTTTATTCCTATTTAACTTTTCTTTCTATACACCCCTAATTATATTTAAAGTTTAATAAAATAGGAGTTATAGAAAGAAAAGTGGGGTTTTCATAATCTTACTTTGTCACAATTAATTTATATGCCTCAAAGTTATTTTATCACTCTTAGTTTATATTTGTGATAATACTTTATTAAAGATTTTTATGGGAACTTGTTATACTAGAACTTAGATGAACACTAAGTGATGAAAATAGTCCTTAAAATTGAAAATTAAATAAAGTTTATAAAAGTAAAGATGCTGGTAATACATCAAAGATAAATTAATAAGGACTAAATAACAAAACGTGTTCAAGTGTATAACAAGAAAGAAAATGTGGTATTTAGATTGGGTAAAATTCTTAAAGTAATGTTAAGGGACTAAAAGACCCAGGACAACTGGCCAGTAAGTCACGGATCGAAAAATTTATGACGGGTGATGAAAGCCCGTAAACATGTTGGGGTGGGGGTGAGGGTGGGGTATGATTTATAAAAATCACAAAACAATAGTAGAAATTCAATACCTGAAATTAACATTGAGATTATTTTAAATAGACAGTCACTACTGTGTGTGTGTTTAAATTGAAAGAAGATATGAGAATTTTATTAAAGATTTTTATGGGAACTTGTTATACTAGAACTTAGATGAACACTAAGTGATGAAAATAGTCCTTAAAATTGAAAATTAAATAAAGTTTATAAAAGTAAAGATGCCGGTAATACATCAAAGATAAATTAATAAGGACTAAATAACAAAACGTGTTCAAGTGTATAACAAGAAAGAAAATGTGGTATTTAGATTGGGTAAAATTCTTAAAGTAATGTTAAGGGACTAAAAGACCCAAGACAACTGGCCAGTAAGTCACGGACCGAAAAATTTATGACGGGTGATGAAAGCCCGTAAACATGTTGGGGTGGGGGTGGGGGTGGGGGTGGGGGTGGGTATGATTTATAAAAAGCACAAAACAATAGTAGAAATTCAATACCTGAAATTAACATTAAGATTATTTTAAATAGACAGTCACTATTGTGTGTGTTTAAATTGAAAGAAGATATGAGAATTTTATTAAAGATTTTTATGGGAACTTTTTATACTAGAACTTAGATGAACACTAAGTGATGAAAATAGTCCTTAAAATTGAAAATTAAATAAAGTTTATAAAAGTAAAGATGCTGGTAATACATCAAAGATAAATTAATAAGGACTAAATAACAAAACGTGTTCAAGTGTATAACAAGAAAGAAAATGTGGTATTTAGATTGGGTAAAATTCTTAAAGTAATGTTAAGGGACTAAAAGACCCAGTACTACTGGCCAGTAAGTCACGAACCGAAAAATTTATGACAGGTGATGAAAGCCCGTAAACATGTTGGGGTGGGGGTGGGATATGATTTATAAAAAGCACAAAACAATAGTAGAAATTCAATACCTGAAATTAACATTGAGATTATTTTAAATAGACAGTCACTACTGTGTGTGTGTTTAAATTGAAAGAATATATGAGAATTTTATTAAAGATTTTTATGTGTGTGTGTGTAATTCTCACTTTATTAATGCCAAACCCGACTCTCTTATAAGCTATGCATATTGTGATAATATTATATCTGTACTAATAACATTTTTTTACAGCAAATGTCTCCTTCAGATATTAAGGCGAAGATGATGATGTTGTTTATGATGATGTCGTCTGGGGTCGGTGGTAGTGGAAGCGACAAGGGCTCTTCCGCCCCTAGGCTCCCCAAATATGGGAAATATGGGATTACCGTCGAGAACAAATCGGAGATATTAGCGAGATCCCTCGTTCTGCTAAAGACGATCATCGGCCTGGGGTTTATGAGTTGGAAGGAGGTGCCATATGAGCTCAAGTTAGCTGTTTGGGCGGCACTACAGGTAATATATTTATATTTATATTTCAATTTCAATTTCGATTTCATATTTATATTTATTCGCAACTAACATTGTATTTGTTGGACAGGAACAATTCAACTTGGATCCAAAGCTACGCGATCTCGTGTTGGAGCAGATTAGGGAGCAACTCAAGTCGTGGAAAAAAAATATGCGGGCACGGTACTTTGGGAAAACACGAGAGTCGATTATCCAATGGCGTGAATCCGTCCCCCCCCCCTCCCCCAAGGAGCCGATCTCATTAGCACAATGGCAGAAGTTCATTGACAATGAGATCGAGGATCGACGATTGGCATCTCGCCAATCGGAGAGGGAAAATCGGGCAAAAAAGACGGACGTGCACTACTCCGGCCGGACCTCTTACGCCGAGGTGGAGCATAGTATGCAGGTAAGATTTAATTTTTCTATAACTACAGAAATATATTATTCTTCATTTTTTTACTTTGCGGGGCCGATACTAATTTTACTTTACTTTATTTTATTTCAGGGGGTAGGGAGTGGGCCAGGGGGTAAGCCACATAGGCTCGATACTTATGTGGATCTTCGGACGAAGAAGAGGAAGGACAAGGAGGTGTCCCCGAGCGTCGCGACCACGATTGTAAGTAATCCGACAGTTTAATTTTTGTTAATTACGTTATAATTTTTTAGTTTACTTATTTTACTAATCATGTGCTTTTTGTCGTTTCAGGCAAAGCTTAAGGAAGTGCATGAGTCGCAGTCTGATGCCGACAAGACATCTTTGTCAACAGATGCACTCAGCCAAGTGCTTGGCTCTGATCGCAAGGGGAGGACAAGGGGGGTGAGCTCGCGGGTGGCCAAATCTAGGATCATCGGATTGGAGACGAGCGACACCGGGTTGGCTCGAACGGTGGATTCACACGACGCGAAGCTATCCCGTTTGGAGGCGATGGTCCAAGATATGTACGCATTCATAAAGCGTACATTGGGCGGAGACTGTAAAGGGAAAGGGAAAGGGAAGGAGAAGGTGGTGGAGGAGGAGGTGCGGGAGGACGAGGCGCAGGATGACGAGGATGTGGACCTCGCTGCTTCATCACCGACACGTTCGTACTTCGATGATCCACTTCCCTATTTGGCGCCCTTCAACAGACCAATGTCGACACTTGGTTGGCCGAGCGTGTTCATATTGGACGTATTTGATGGCCAGCGGATAGGGCGGGGGTTGAGGGACCCGAATATCGTCCAGGGTGGAATAGTTCATGGACGTGCGCTTCAAGAGATGGAGACCAGGGTGCTCGTCACGCATGTCATACCCGGGAAGGAGAACCCCCTATTGTGGTTGCGCGAACAATGCGACACGACCTATATTAGTGGGTGCGTCAATTCGTATGTCGTGTGGCCTACTCACCTCCTCAGTTTTAACAATACACCAGACATGTAGTGACATTGTTTTAAGTTTGAATTGAATTGTTATAAGTTTGAATTGAATTGTTTTAAGTTGTTACATTTGAATTATATCGTGATGCATATTGTCTCTATTTGAATATATATTTGCATTATCTTTAGTTTGTTTGGATATATGATGTTTGGAACAGATACAACGTTGCTATAATAGGTACAAATATACTGCTGGGCAGTAGCAGTGGCCATACTGCCGAGCAGATTTTTTTTAAATTCTGCCCAGAATTGTCACGGTCATTGACCGTGATAATTTTTTTAAAAAGGGTCACGACTTTGTCACGGTTATAAACCGTGACAAACGTGTCACGACCGTGACAAAAAATGTTCTCTCGCCTCGAAATGTCACGGTCATTGACCTTGACAAGTTGGATTTGTCAGGGTCAATGACCTTGACAATAGTGCAGATTTGGTGTAGTGAGGAGGATGACGCAAAGCTAAAATTTTGCTTCAATTTAAACCTGGGGCCATCTTGGATGGACCCCCTTATTCAGTATTATAAAGAGGGTAGCTTACCGGAGTTTATGATCGAGAGAAGGAAGCTGAGATACAAGGTCGTTAAGTTGTCTATCCTAGGGGACGTGTTATACATAAAGGGATTTCTGTTACCTCTACTCAGATGTGTCCACCCTACCGAGGTGGACTATATTTTAAAGGACGTTCACGAAGGATATTACGCAAGCCATATTGGGGGTAGGTCATTGGTAAATAGGATTGTCACTCAAGGATATTAGTGGTCGACCCTGGCCAAGGACTCGGCTGAATACGTAAAGAAGTGCGACAAATGCCAGTGGTTTGACACCATCCCTCACCAGTCCCATCAACCTCTAACGTCTATCACCTCACCATGGCCATTTGAAGTATGGGGGATTGATTTGGTTGGACCTCTATCAAGGGCCATGGGCAACTACAGATATTTAATTGTGGTGATATACTACTTTTCAAAGTGGGTAGAGGCCGAGGCTATGATCAAGATCACAAAAAAAAGACATTTCAGTTCATATAAAATAATATCATTTGCAGGTACGGCTTGCCTAATACATTCATCTCAAACAATGGTACCTAGTTCAAAAGTATTTTCCTAGAGAAGTATTGTAAAAGGGTCGACATCAAATAATTATTCTCGTTGCCAGGCCGACCCCAGGCCAATGGTCAGACTGAGGTCACCAATAGAACCATTCTTGATGGAATCAAGAAAAGGATAGAAGAGGCTAATGGGAAATGGACTGAAGAGGTACGTGTTGTATTATGGGCCTATAGGACGACTACCAAGACACCGACAGGGGAGAACCCCTTTATGTTAGCATACGGCTCAGAGACAGTAGTCCCTACTAAGATTGGTTTGCCTACACACAGAGTTCAGACGTATGACCCCGAGAGAAGTCTGGCAGAGAAAAGACTTTACCTATATCTGATTAAAGAAAGAAGAGAGGATGTTGAGGTCAGAGTGGCAGCCTATCTGCATAGGACAACCAAGTTTAAAACTGAGGTCGATAGCAATGGGAGACCTTATTTTGAAGAAGACTTAGCAACAACCGAACAAGCTTCATGACAACTGGCATGGCCCTTATAGGGTTACTGATGAGGTAGTCCCAGGAACCTATTGGCTGGAGAACCTAGAGGGGGAACAGTTCTTCAATCCTTGAAAAAAGGTACTACCAATAGATGATTGTATAAGAGATTTTTCATTATGAATCATTGTCAAAAGGTTTATTATGAATGAGAAAAGTGAAAATGGTTTGTTCTCTCATATCTTATATACTTTGTTTTGAATGATTTGTTTCAAGTACCCTTAAAAGCTATAAAGCATCATTCGTGGTGAGATAGCAACAACCCAACCTTGGTGAAAGGATAACCTGGAAAGGGGGTCGGCCCCATCAATGGACTTTCAATAACACCAAGAAGGTCCAGCTTAATTACTTAAACATCATTAATTTAGTGAATGAGAGATAAAACATCATTAGTTTAGTGATCTCATATCTTAAACATCATTAATTTGGTGAAAAATAAAAACCTCTCTCGGGCGAGATGATAGTGCATAGACGAGATGATGCTCAACCATGCACTCTCAAAACGACGAGAGGGGGTATGGCATAACACCATAATTTGGTGAGTCCGAATTGAAAATCACTTGAGTGTGGTCCATTACTCAAACATCATTAATTTGGTGAATGGGAGATAAAACATCATTAGTTTGGTGATCTCAGATCTTAAACATCATTAATTTTGTGCAAAATAAAGACCTCTCTCAGTCGAGATGACAGTGCATGGACGAGACGATGCTTAACCATGCACACTCAAAACGACGAGAGGGGGTATGGCATAACACTATAATTTGGTGTGTCCGAATTAAAAATACTTGGGTGTAGTCCATCACTTAAGCATCATTAATTTGGTGAATGAAAGATAAAACATCATTAGTTTGGTGATCCTAGATCTTAAACATCATTAATTTAGTGAAAAATAAAGACCTCTTTCGATCGAGATGACAGTGCATGAACGAGACGATGCTTAATTGTGCACTCTCAAAACGAAGAGTGGAGGTATGGCATAACACCATAATTTGGTAAGTCCGAATTGTGAAATTTGGTGCTAACATTACTACCACAACACAACATATAATTAAATAAACAAGCAAATATTCAAGCAAGCAAACATTCAAGCAAGCAAGCATTCGAATTTCAAGAACTGATAAAAAGAAAAGAAGATAAAAGTGTTTATATGTTACATCGGATAAAGGGTAATAAGTCACAGACGACCGCCCTGACAAAAAGAAATATATTAATCCTATATTTACTGATCAAGTGTAGTGTCGACGTCTCCAAGGGCTGACCCATCAGCAGCTGAAGCCTTGACCGCATCAACAACCTCGGTCCTCTCAGCATCGACAACTAACTTAGCCGTGTCTTCCTGAGCCTTATGAGTATCAAGGTCGACCTAGGAACCTCCACCAGGCATCTTAACATCGGTGAGAGCAGTCTCAAGGAGAGGGTCACTGAAGTCCAGACCCATGAAGTCCCTAGAGGTTAGGCTCCCAATTTTTGTCTGCCTCAAAGCAGCCAATCGGTAGGCAGTTTTGATGCGCCTCTCCAGGTACTCGAAGGCATGATCATTGTACTTATTTGACTCCTTATAGCCATCCATAGTATCCTGAACTACAATGTCAATCTCGGCCTTTTTATCGCCAGAGAGCTTTTTCAAAGCTTTGGCATGCTCTGCCTTGAGGTTGGCTACCTCGGTCTGAGATTACTTGAGGGCCTTCTGGGAATCCTCAAGCTCCCTCTTCAGATTTCGTTCATTCATCTCGACTTCTCTCCCTTTTTGGATCAAGGGTATCTTATTTTTAATCCAATCCCCTAATCGATAGAGGGAAACAAGACCCTGTAACCAGGGAAGAGTTGATCAGTATTTAAAGAAAAGTACGAGAGAACACTTGATAATTTAAAAAAAAATTAACAAATATATTTGAATGACCCTGTGGATGGAAAGCTCGATGAGAAGGGAGATGTCTGTGGCTTGTAAAAAATGTTTATCAGCCTCGGATATCAAGGAGCTGACATCATCACATGCTTTCCTAGGATTAGCGATGACACTTTCATCGTCTAATTTCAGCTGGGATAGACGAGCTATAAGAGCCTCATCCGTTGAAATTAGAATAGCGTGATCAAATCGGCTCTACTTTGGATGAAGAGAAGAAATTGTTTCTTCCTCTAGGCCCTTACTCTTCTTTTTAGCCTTAGTAGTTCGGCAAAGACCGCACATAGTGGTCTTAGTGGTAGTAGCAGTAGAGGGGTTGGCTCCTTTGCCATGCTTGCCAACACGCTTGCTTAAATATTTTACCACCATCTACCAAAGATAATCTGACACGTTGTTCGGATGATCTATAAAAAGAAGACGAGGTTAGTATTAAAAATTGAAAAAATACGACACATCAGTTCAATAAAAGAGGCCACTCACGTAGCTCAGTTAAAGAGTCAATCCCTAAACCTGTCCGAGACAGGTAGTAAGGGGTCACCAACTGCTCAAATTTCATGAGACAACCTTCGTCCCCCATACCCCTAAGCTTTTCGACTTTCTCAGCAGCATCAGGGCTCAAGCCCGGATCAAGATTGGTCAACATAGAAATGTTGGCCCACCTCTGAGGAACCCTGGGCTCAGAAGTACCACAAACTTCAGTGTGGCCGAATTCCCAAGCTCCCAAAATAAAAAATATTATGGTTTCCAGTCATGATTGGAAGTCTGGGCAATCAACAAGACCTTTTTGGAAGATCTCCAGGCTACGAGATGATAGTAGTAAGGCTGAGTTTTAGAGGACGAAGGGGTATAACAAGCCATAAAAATGCTAATTAGAAGGTCGACTTGATGAACTATCTTCTAGAGAGAGATAAAGCCGATGATAACCCTCTAGGCGTTGGGAGGAAGCTGGGATGGAGCAACTCCTAGACGACCTAGAATTATGGGTACAATAGGGTGGATAAGTAGTCAAAAGCGGGTCTTGAGCATCTGTTCATAGACACATAACTCACCCTCTCGATCGTCATAGGCTCTCTCATCTGTAAAAGGTTTCCTCACAGAATTAGATATCCCAATGTCATACAAATATCTCCAAGTTAACAAATTGATATCGGTAACAGAACTCTTATATGGCCCAGCTATGGATAAATCTAGAACGTTGTATTCACTATTATTGTCAAACTCGTCAGCCTGGAGTTGGTTGGATCAATATTTGGAAAGTGTTGCATAAACTCATCCCTCGTTACGGTTGATAGAGGAATAACATCAAGTGGGGGAGGGATGGCAACATTAGGCTCATCAATCTCAATGGAGTCGTCAGACCAATTTGATGACTCGACACTCTAAAAAGACGAGGCGCGAGAGGAAACCTCATCGAACTCAGAACCTTCATCATAGTATGAGGATTGGGCAATAGACTCATCAAAAGAGTCA
Organism: Sambucus nigra; assembly: GCA_949130495.1. Lineage (NCBI taxonomy): Eukaryota > Viridiplantae > Streptophyta > Magnoliopsida > Dipsacales > Adoxaceae > Sambucus > Sambucus nigra. Next base: position 25,740,665 of record OX422220.1, read on the forward strand.
ACACTATCAGATGGTTTAAAGATGGACATACTCTCGTCCTCAAAAGAAACTGACTCTGAAATGGGATCTCTTCGTTCGGCAGGGGTAGGGAGGACGACAGTTAATGGGGGTGGAAATATAGGTCGGAGGGGAAAAGCTTCAGCCTTCCTTCTCTCAGTTTCCTCAAGCTCAATCCTCCTAATCTCCTGAAAAAATCTCTCCCTAAGGTTTGGAAACTCTTCAGCAAGTTTATACAAACGTTTTAAGACGAGCAAGATGAGGTTACACTTAACTAAATTATGTAGGAGGATAAATAAATAGAAGGGTTGACTTTGTTGACCAAAAGATCAAAGGCAAGAATCTCAACCGTTCTTGATGAAGAACAACTAAGGAAATCACCGGAGAAGGTGATCGGAGATCACCTGCCAAACCTAAAGGTGGTGGTTTGGCGTCTGAATCCACTAATAACCACCCCTACCACGGTAAACTAGTCGACGGAGGCAAGAAAAATAACATCCAAAACCCGAAAGCTACCCTAGTGCCTCACCGAAAAACTAAGAAGACGCAAAAAAAATCAAATGCAAGAAATCCTAACTGAAAATGGAAAGAGAAGTTAATGAAAGAAAGATACCTGGAATAAGATGAGCCTTAGGCAGAAGAAGGAACCTAAGCAAAATCTAGAAGGCAAGCTAGTGATGAACAAGTGAGGTTTGGATATGGAGGTTCGAGAAGATACAAATGGGAATGTGTTTGGAAAATGGAAAGAAGAAGACAAAATATTGATTTGGTGGTTTAAATACCACCTAATGATTAGGCGCGATTCCCCAATACACTTCATAAACTATGGCACTAGGCCCAAAGCGCTCAACCCTCAGCTCATGCTTGGGGAAGAGGCTACCCAATCAGAACTAAGACACATGTCAACCGCCTATATCCTTTAAGGAACCCTGTCAACTCGTATCCCCCGGTCACCTCTTCACATAGATGGCTGAGGGCTAGTAGTGATTGATATACCTAAGTATGACCTCATCTATATATGAGGCCACCTGACCCCAGACAATCGACATTATCAGAAGGGGTTAATAAGACGTTGTCAAGACACGTCCAGATATGGGGTCAGCTGCATATTCGTATGTACAACCTCGACCAATTTATAGGTCGATACATCAACTGAAAGTTCCGGGCATCAAGAGCATCACTCGTCTCCTCGTACAACCGATACTAGGAGATAGTCGACCAGACAACCTCGACCAGAAGCACTCAGCAAAGGACACACTTACTAATTTTCTATATCGGAGCATCCGTTATATTGGCAACATCGTACCTAGCCAAGCCGATGTTCTTCCCTATGATGAATAATATACAAGCAATATAAGGTTCCAGCATGGAAGGTCTCACGTGGGGAAAATCATTATAACAAGATCATCCCCTCACGTGAGGGAATATTACCTCATTATTGTATCTATGCACTAGTGACAGGTGTCTCCTCCTGATTGGGAGCCTCCTCATGTGCATGTTGATTGCATGCTTGAGGGGTACACTACACCCCCAAGCCCAATATATGCACTTCATCTTCTCCATGAGAAGGGAGTATTCATTCACAACCTTAGCAGAACTCTGCCAAAATATACAGAAGAGAGAAAAAAGCTTGAGTGTTATATTCACAGGCCATTGGTGCCATACTTATAGTGAAAACCATCATTCACACTGCACAGTGGACGTAGGCTCCAGCCGAACCACTTATATTTGGTATCATATTCTTCTTCCCCTCATCTCCTTCTGTCTATACATTTATATCTTATGTACACTATTGTTGTTTGATTTGAGCTTATATACATCTTGACCTGGTGATACCATTTATGGTATCATCAGCACGCATTAAGGTAGTGTAAGCCAAATCATAATTCTTACACTTTAAATTCGTGGGAGCATCGACTAATGATAGAATGGGTGAATTTATTATCCCAAAGACTTAAAGCCAATCCGCCGGTAGATGTCCAAAATAATGGGATATGCCATCCCAAAATTGAATTCGAAATAATTAAACCCATCGTTCTAAAAGTAGATGGCGTTTGAGATCATAAATGGGGTCAAACTCAATGTTCTACAAGCTTAACTTAACGATGTAAAAGATATTGAACCTCTTCATGTCTTTCCCTATAAGGGCAATCAACGTATTTACCCATGCGATCCAGTCCTTATTTAATAGCGTGGGCCAAAAACTAAACCTGAAGGTAGAAGTTATTTCCAGTTCATCAAATCTTTGAACACGAAGAGTATGGTCCCAAAATCTAAGGTAATATGGAGTTACAAATATTAGAATTTCCTGTACGAAATAAGGACCCACTATGATAAGTAGCATTACGGTTGAGGATTTGATGGGATAAATAATGCTCCCAATAACAATGGAAGCATCGACCGTTGGTCGGTTGACACTTTCATAAAATGGGAGATATTCATTGAGTTCTATAAAGATGGACATCATTTTTGGTGGGAGATTTGTGAAGAAATTAATAATAAATTGAAAGGTTAAGGGTTTTAATTAGAGAAAAGTGCATGCTGAAAAGAAAATATGAAAATAAATGAGTTTTATAGCTTGACACCATTTGAAATGCAAAAATTATATAACCGAGTCTCAACTCATGGCTTCGCAAAAAGTTTTCCTCCCAAGAGTAACGTTATGGGGAAGTTGAGAGACATTCAACGCATTTGGTGGCTATATAGTCCTAAAAATTTCTCATTATTGATTTTTAGTGCAATAATGACAAAAAAAGCTCAAAAATTATATGATTATCTCAAAACAAGCCAAACGCATTGGCTAAAACAAAACCAACAAAAAGTTGTCCATATTTAAATCGATTAGCCTTTTTGAAAACTAAAAGTCATTATTTGGATGGTTCGTCCACTGCTAATATAAATTCATACATATTGATAAATTTTGAGTCTTAACTAGTTTAAGGGTTTTCAAAGTCTCAAATTAATGTACCATATTTGGTTATAAGTTCAAAGTGGCTGAAATTATCCCACAATTATATAAGTATAAAGTAAAAAATTGATAATGCAATTGGTTTAGTAAAAATAAAAGCATACACAAGCATTTGAAATAAAGGATCTATTTCATTAAATGACTAAAAAGGGGAAATTACAAAATGAAAATAAATACAACACTATTTCCCTAAGGCAGTGAAGAAAAGAGGAAAGACATAAGTCAAAAAATGGTGAAAAGTGTTCCACGGATAATCAAAATGCTTTCCTTCCAAGTCGAAATAAGAGTAAGCTCGGGCTACCTTCAGGAGCGAAGCTTCGTGAGATTTGAAGTGGGATACAACTTCACTTGCCTTATGCCTCAAAGATCGAGATTTAGAAATAATGGCAATCAAAGATAAAGTATCCAAGCCCAATTCAGTTACACGCATGGGACGAAATTCCTCTATTCCTCCAAAATCTTAATGTAACGAGAAAAAAACTCAGCACGAGCTTCAAGCCGTCTCCGATGTTTTTGTAACGACTCGACCCCGATTTATAGGCTACCCGTGAGTCAACTCGGTCTGACCCGAGCATTAGGTGTGAAGTGCAATGAAATAAACCATATAATGTTTCTAGTCCAGTTTTATTTTAATTAATGTTTCACTTGTTTAGCATGTGATTCCAGTTATAAGATAAACTACATGTGGGACCCATGGGGAGCACCTCGAGTCCAAGTAAACAGAGCTACTAACGTAAAATAAGTAAGGTGCACTTACCTATGTAATGCCCTCAAAATACGAACCCGCACCCAGCATGCCGTAACAAAGCGAGGGTGTGAGCCTATGCCCAGTGGGAATATACAAGCAGTATAGAAACGAACGGCATGAAAGAATACTCACACGCTACAATTACATGCATGCGAAAATATATATGTATCTACATATATATAGATTTACCTTCGAAAATACATATTCAATGCTTTAACTGTTATACTTCCAAAAATTTACTCATCTAGATTAATTTACCTTAATCTTGAAAAGGCTTTCTTTATTCATACTTGACATTTCTCACTTTATTTAACACACCCAGTTCCACACTTAACACCACCACACTTAATTTATTCCAACACATTCCTTTATCGGAATCACCCTTTTTATTTCATTAAAATATACTTTAGTATTTTCATTGAAAAGTACCATTTCAACACACGCATTCACCGTGTTAAAAAATGATTATTTTTCATTTGAAAACCTTTCGACACATACTTGTGCAAATTATAGGTTTAACAACTTAGGTTACTTAACCACCAATTTGCCCACTTTACTTTAGCCTTTTTACCTCAACTTATGGACCTTAGTAGATATACAGTTTACGTGTCCATTTCACCTTTTATCGAAGCATTTAATTTATTCATTCAAGTTAGGTTGTATTAACACATTTTACCACACAACCCATTTCTTAACACGTTCCTTATTCCTTTTATCTTTTCTCAAAATCTTCCTTTACCGCATACTTACACGGGCTCCACAACGACGACTTGCGCACTATATGCTCTGTCCAGTGATTTAAGACTTTTCACTAAAGGGCCTCGGGCCCTTCTTACTTATTTCCCGATTGCAAGTCCTTGTTAATGTGTTTAACATTTTACATATGTCCACATTATTCAATTTCCTTACTTTTACCCGGCTGAAGCAAAAAAATCCGGACATAATCGTCCTTTTTTCCACCAACACTTGGAAAATTATTTCTTTTCTTCTTTAGTCCCTTATCCACGCAAACGTGATTTATACTAATATCATTCATGCTTTAGGACTTAATTCATTTTCACACATATTAGTGTAATGACATTCTTTAACATTTTTATTCCATAAAAATGTTTCACTTTAAGTAAATTACTAATTTACCTTTTGTGGGTACCATTTTAGCCACCACGGCCCCAGACAAGTAGCCCGGCAAAGGCCCAAAGTTTGGGAGCCCCACATCCCTACCGAAATTAGTTATGACTTAGTCTCTTCCTAAAATCTAGTAAGGATATATTCTAGGGAGTGATGGACTAACGTGGGGGAGTCCAACACCCCCACTCCTCGAGATCAAGCATGTATATAACAAACCCTAAGTCAGGGGCAAAAGGCACGCAATGTATTTCCTGTAAAACACTCCCCGAAATATATAAAAATAATACTGAGAGCACCACCGTGGACGTAGGCATTCTTGCTGAATCACGTACATACTGTGTTGTGTGATTGACATTCTTTACATTCTTTATTTGCTTTGGTGATTGCCTTTTCTTATTAATTTGTGCTGAACTTAATTGTCACCACAATTGGCGCCGTCTGACGTTTGTCTTCCTTTAAGAAAGCCCTCAACAATAAAGGATTTGGAATGTCTGGACGCAGTAGCAACGCCCCTCAAGCAGGGGATATCCAAGAACAGCCTGCCCCCCGCAGGATCAGATCTGAAGTTCAACGCTCAGATCAAAGGGGTCGCCCAGAATGCCAGGCCTTAGAAGAAAGTCAGGGACCAGCGAGGTCCACACAAATCTTCAGGTTGATCGATGCCTATGAGGCAAGGCTCCAAGAGTAAAAAGAGGCCGCTCACAAGTAAGAAGCTGAGAATGCTTGCCTCAAAAGGAGATTGGAGAGGATGGAAAAAGAACTCCATCGCAACACTAGGCGACGTCCATATCGCACTCCTATCCCTCAGGCGAGCAAGTCTCGCAACCGAGAAAGGTGCCCGAGACACGGATCCCCAGGAAGCGAGAAGCACAAGTCTGATGATGACTTGCTCGAACAACAATGACCAACTCCCCGTTACATGGGCCCAGCTTGAGGAGATAAGGATATACGAAATTTGGTCCGAAGAGAAATGGATCGGCACCCAGCACATCGGGGGGATAGATCGACTAGAGAGCTTGGTCGGCGAGCTCTCAGGACCCAGATGAAATCCCCTTTCTCAAGGGAGATAGAAGAATAAGAAGCCCCCAAGAAGTTCGTAATTTCGAGGTTCAAGATCTATAACGGAAAGACTGACCCTATCGATCATGTTAGGAAGTATAGGCAGGTCATGACTCTCTAGAACCACAGGGATGCACTAATGTGCCGGATTTTTCTCTCAAGTCTGCATGATGTGGCCCATAAGTGGTTCTAGAGGCTCCCTCGCAGATCCATCAGGAGCTTTGAGTCCCTGGCCGAGCTCTTCACGGCTCGTTTCATTACCAGTAGCTCCTATCTAAAGAGGATGGATGCTTTGCTAATAATGAAGAAGAAGCCTCAGGAGAGCCTCCGGAACTACGCAAAGAGGTACTAGGAGCTGTTCAACGAAGTTGAGGACTGCTTGGAACAGGTAGCAGTGGCCGCTTTTAAGATTGGCCTGCCTAGATCTTGCCTTCTACACCAATCCCTGATGAAGAAGGAGGCCACAACCATCGACGACCTGATGGCTCGCATTGAGAATTACACCAAAGTCGAGGATGTGACCAGCCTCAGTGCAGGAGAGAATGGTTGAGCTAAGATCACTGCCAAGGGCAATGATAAGGTCGAAAACCATAAGAGATGAGGCAATAATGGGGGCAAGAGTGGCTCCAAGAATGAGGGCAAGACTGATGCTTCGAAAGCATTTCAGGCAGTAAACACTGTCTTCAAAGAACCAATATACAAGATCCTAACAGAAATTAAGGATAAGCCATTTGTTAAGTGTCCCAGAAAGATGGGAGGAGATCCCTTAAAGAGAAACAACACGTTGAGATGCGCTTTTCATAAAGAGGGAGGATATAAGACTGAGCACTGCAAGGCTCTTAAGTCTCACCTTGAAGAGTTGGCCCAGACCGGGCATCTGAACGAGTTTATGGAGAAGAAGGCAGAGAAGGTTGCTGCTAATGGAGACACAAGGCCTAACAACGTACTCGAGGACGATGTTGGCCATGAATTTGCAGTAATTCATGGGGCATCTAATATGAAGCAGATCCAAGAGAATTCAGCTCGAATGGAAGTGAAAAAGCTTACAGCGATAATACAAGATTTCCAGATCGATCCAGCGAAGACACGGTCAGGAAATATTTTCAGATCGATCCAGCGATCCAGCGAGCAAATGACGTCGTTTATAGCAAACATATTGTGTTCACAGATGAAGATATATTGGGAGTAAGAACCCCACATCATGACGCCTTGATCATCACCCTTAGGATAGCCAACTATGACGTCGATAAGTTTCTTATTTACCAGGGAAGCTCATCCGAGGTAACGTATCTCGACCTGTTCAGAAAGTTGAAGCTAAGCGTTACCGACCTGAAGGAAACCATTGTCCCTCTAGTTAGCTTTACTGGAAAAGTAACTATCCCATTGGGAAAGATCGTCTTGCCAATAAGGGCAGGAAGTGTCTCCAAGATGATCGAGTTCTGGTAGTCGATATTGACTCGCCATACCAAGCTATCCACGACAGAGGATGGCTATATGCAATGAGGGCAGTCCCGCCGACCTACTATAAAAAACTCAAGTACGTGGCTGAGCGAGGAGTAATGAAGATCCACGGAGATTAAACGATGGCAAGAAGGTGCTTCATAACGGCCATCTGCCCAAAACCAGAGAAGAAGGTCGAGAAGGCTAAAGAGAAGATAGAGGATCAATAAGGTTTGATACCTTCGAAATAGCAACTAAAGTATGGAAGATCCCGGGTGGAGAAGACCAGGCTCCTCCCCTCTGAGCGGGTCGTTAAAAACCTGGAAGCGATCACAACTGGTGGGAGCAAGAAAGATAGGATGTTCTTGATTGGAGCTTCTCTCACAGATCAAGAAAAGAAGGAATTGACGGTATTATTGAGAAGCAATCTAGACATTTTCGCTTGGGAATCATACGAGCTGCTTGGAATTAACCCCAGCTCGGTCAAGTCGAATTGGTCGCTAAATAATGTTTAGCTCAAAAATCCTGATCGGATAGAACATCCAACACTAGGTGTGTCCTCGCCATTGCCATACTTAGGCCTAAGGGAGTGTGACGACATAACCTAAAAGGTAAAGTAGGGCAGAATGGTATCTCATAAGCATACTGGACTGAGAGGATACTCACACAATAAAATAACTTTACCCACATCAAACAAAAAATTATTTTATTAATACACAACCCATGTTTAGTCGGCAGCAGGCTGAGAACAAGTGGCAACTTCTCCACTGCCAGACTTTTGCTTCTTCGCTCGCCTAGAAAGGAGCACATCATCCTCATCATCATCATCCCTGATCAGGTTCCTCCTGGGAGGAGCCATATCTTCCTCGCTAGAAGTACTTGACTCACTGGAGGACTCTTCAGCTTCTGAAGCCTCTTCTGAGCTGTAAGACCCTTCACCGCTAGAGCTCATCTCACTGGCACCACCTTTAGCAGCGCCCCTAGTATCACATTCACTGTCCTCACTAGAGCTGCTCTCTTCCACGTCCAACTGGATGGGGTATGCAGTAACTTCCTCAGTAATGTCCAACTCAGGGATGCTGTCTACAGGTTGTGCGATGAAACTAGACCCAATATTCTTATACTCCATAAGAAAAGCAGCTAACCAAGGATGTTCATCGTCAGCCAAAGGTTCTCTGATGTTCCAAGCTTTAATCAGCTCGGCAACTCGAACCTCACTAAGAGCAGGTTCTAAATTCTTTGTCCTTGCTAAAAAGAAGAGAGAAGAATATCAAAGAAATCATATATTAATAAGAAGAACGAAGAGCAAAATAAAGATTAAGCCTACCTATGTACTCCTCCTCATAAAAGGGGACCGTGAACCTGTCAAACCTCGACCCCTCGGTATGGGGAAGAAATTACCAATTTCTAACAAGAAAACCCTCTTGCCAGTAATCGTTGTGGGAATTAGGTAGATTTACTACCAATACCTTGTCAGGACTCTTGGCCTTGAGGTAAAGAAGACCCGAACTTATTCGCGAGAAAGAGTAGCAGAAGCATATCTCAACAAGCCCTAAATTGGTGCCATAAAGCTGATTTATTCTATGAACACCGTTAACTATCTTCCAAACATTTAGTGAACACTGTGCGGGGATAATATTGAAGTAACCAAAGAAGTGCAAAAACAAATTACTTGGGGGGAAAGTGAGCCCCCCTTGGGACAGTAAAAGGACGTGAGTCCAGTGAGCACCCTCTATTTCTCTAACATTTTTAGGGATAGGGGCACACTCAATGTCTACCCAATCTGGGATGTTGTAATATTTCCTAAATTCAGTTACCGACCTATTGCCTATTTTCGCCATTTGCAAAACCCTAACTACAAATACGAGGAGATTGTAATAGAAAAAAGCACAGAAAGAGAACAAGAAGAACTTACGAAATAAAAACTTGGCTTAGGACGACGCGAAGTCACAAGCAAAGACGATAGAGGAGATTGAGTTTGAAAGATGATGACCTGGGAACGAGGGCGCAACTGTAGGAGCTTAGAGAAGATGAGAAAATTTGAAGAAATTTGAAACGACAACTACAAACTGCTGTTCCAAAGGACTTTTAAATGCTTCCAATCATCGCGCACTGGACACAAAGCAAGCTGCCGCCTAAATCAGTTTTCAATCCTGTAAAGAGCTGCACAATTTATAAGGAAACCATTATGACAAATCATTTAAATTTATTGAGCCCAAATTGTGGCCCAACAACTTTAGGGGCATTTGTGGGTACCATTTTAGCCACCACGGGCCCAGATAAGTAGCCCGATAAAGGCCCAAAGTCTGGGATCCCCGCATCCCTACCGAAATTAGTTATGACTTAGTCTCTTCCTAAAATCTCGTAAGGAGATATTCTAGGGAGTGATGGACTAACGTGGGGGAGTCCAGCACCCCCACTCCCCGAGAACAAGCATGTATATAACAAACCCTAAGCCTGGGCCAAAAGGCACACATTGTATTTCTTGTAAAACACTCCCCGGAGTATATATAAATAATACTGAGAGCACCACCATGGACGTAGGCATGCTTGATGAACCATGTACATACTGCGTTGTGTGATTGACATTCCTTACATTCTTTGTTTGCTTTAGTGATTGCCTTTTCTTGTTAATTTGTGCTGAACTTAATTGTCACCACACCTTTTGTTTACCAAACTTGCAATTTAGTCATTTAACAAGTGTTATTTCTCAAAATGGTTATTAAGTTTCCAACTTAACAATTTAGACACTTTACCCATTTTAACACTGGTTTAATATCACACTTTTTGCCAACTTTCACACACACTTTTACACGTTAAACATATAAAATAACACCTTTACTTATTAAGCTTCCACTTTCACACATTCTTCAAAGACCAAAATTTTCATTTTGTCTTATTTCATATTTAAACCTAACAAGACTCTCTTTAAACTTGTCCATATATTATTTTTACAAAATACACAAGTTTATATGCATGAGAAAGTGGACTTTATTATCCCAAAATCCCATTAAATGGGTTAAACATACATTTCATTATAGAAACTCGAAAATACTTATTTCATAAATAATTTGACAAGACTAATGTCATTCCATATTTTACAGCATAAAATTTTCATTATTTCCCTTTTACTAGAATTACACAAAAATATCATTTTCTTATATTTTTATTCCATAAAAATATTCATTATTTCTTTTTACTAGAAATATACATTTTTATTCCATAAAAATGTTCATTATTTATTTATACTAGAAATACACAAAATATAATTTTCTTACATTTTTATTCCATAAAAATGTCCATTATTTCTTTTTACTATAAATACACAAAAATGACATTTTCTTACATTTTTATTCCATAAAAATATTTATTATTTCTTTTTACTATAAATACACAAAATATCATCTTCTTACATTTTTATTCCATACAAATATCCATTATTTATTCCATAAAAATGTCCATTATTTAGTTTTAATAGAAATACACAAAAATAATATTTTCTTATATTTTTATTCCATATAAATGTTTATTATTTATTTTTACTAAAAATACACAAAATATCATTTTCTTACATTTTTATTCCATAAAAATGTCCATTATTTATTTTTACTAAAAATACACAAAAATGACATTTTTTTACATTTTTATTCCATAAAATGTTTATTATTTTCTTTTACTAGAAATATACTAAATAATGTTTCTTCACATTTTCGTACTCAAATGGTGTAAAAACGGATGTTCTGAAATTTGTCTAGTTCAAGAGCCACACTTAAACATTTATTTGAAACCTATCCATTCATAAAATTATAGAAATCAACCAACAAATCCCATGAATACAATTATCATAAATCTACATATATTAAGACTAATACATGTAAATAACAAGATGAAATTTCATTCATTATTAAGCTTAGACTAAGATTAGTAAATCTCACCTTAATGACTCCAAGGTGGTGGTGCTGGTGGTAAAGCTGGGTGACTCCCCCAAAGGTGGCCCTAAAGGGCGTCACGAAAGCTCCACAATAGAAGCTCTAAAAGTTCCAAGAATGTTCAGATACTGATCTTATTTCTTTAAGAACAACACCATAAAAACCTTCGTCCAAACCTCCAACAACATATCTAATATTTTCGTAACTCTCACTCAAAAATGGTGGTCTTTGTGTTTATTCTCAGGTTGGAGTGTGGTTACCACAGCTAAAAAAATAACGAACAATTGTTCTGTGCTTTCATAAGGGATCGTGAGAAATGATAATTCCCCTATTATCTACCCCAAGTCACTCTCTTATACCCAACCACACACTCTATATAGCTTTAATAAGAAAGATTCCTATCCCAAAATTATAACATATCAGGTTTTGGAACCTCCACCAGTCGATAACACAGATAATCTACCGGGGTGATGATTCACAACTCCTCATTCTCTTCCTGATGCTAATTTACTAGCCCAAAATTCTTATTATAAGCGAGGAATTTCATCCCTACAGATATAAGTTCTAAACCAACGAACCGAAGGCTGACAACACATCGGTAGAAGTGATTATCCTCGGACGTCGTTTGAGCGACATGATTGTCGTTCAAGCGAAATCCTCTCCTTGCTCGAACGACACTCGTGGTAGTTCAAATGACCCAATTTATCTTTTCGCAAATTTGCCCCACCTGGTTTCCAATCCTAAAGAAGATGCCCATATAATTTGATTACTTCATAATCCCATACTTTCATGAAAAAACTCCAAAATCCAATAGTTTTCTTTATGATTATAATCAACCCCTCCTCATATATACTCCATATATAATTTAATTAAATTATCGGGATGGGATATTATAAACTTCCCTCCTTAGGGAATTTCATCCTCAAAATTCTTGGTTTATCACCATATATACTTTAGCCATTTACGACCAGTATCCAATCCTAAACATTCTCGATATAATGACCTAACTCCAAGGATTTCACTCTAATCAATCATAATTGTCAATCCGGTCACGACGGACCCTGAGGTCCTATTGCTAGTCCTCAGCATGCCTAACATACCTATCTAAACAAAACCTCAAACATCGCAACATCAACAATGGATTTATTAATATTGATTATTTTTACATTAAGATTCACGACCTACATTTCCTCGAACAATCTTCGATTATGCCTAGCCTAGGTTGATACTATTTCACCACTCCTCGCTACACGCATCAAAGATGATCATCCTACCACATGGGTCTACCCGACCGATATCTCTTATGAGGTCTTTATGTTAACCTAGGATCACCCTGTGTACCACAACGTGCGGATATACAATCGATCACCTCCTAGATCTCCAAAATTTCGAACCAAGTGCAACACTATCATCCAATGCCTAACAGGTTCCAATATTCGCAAATACTATCAAGTCACAACATCGGAACACACGACCATGTCGTAACCAATTAAGTGAAAATAAAAAGGCTTATTACACAGAGGTTCAAAAGTAAAGGCCCGAGAGGGCTTAACATCATAAAACCCATGCCAAATGGGTACATGGGGAACACAAGGTTTAGATGAAGGAGTAGGTGGCTCAACATGATTCTAGGATCCTCCATCATTAGTCTTATTTTCGTTGGCATTGGCGGAAGAGTTTACAGAGCGTAATGATGACCATCGCGGGTAGGCCTGGCAATATGGTTTTATCGGGACAAAACTTTGTTCGATTTTGTTCAATATGTTTGCGGGTCAGAAATGGGTTAGCCTATCTTGTCCGGGTCACTTTCGGGTCATGAAGGAATTAACCTAAGCTGACCCACATGCTTCTCTTAAGCCTAAAATGTAAAAAACAAACAACACCACTTCGCTCTTTTCCCTCTATCCTCTCTCGTCTTCACTCGCTTTCTCTCTCCAGTCTAAAAGTTAAAAGGGTTTCCTCTTATTTGAGTTTCTTTACCATCTGAAGAAAAAATCTCGAATATGTAGTATTTTTTTTTCTTCCAGAAAATTGTTAGTTCACGAAATTTCCAGTTTACTAGATTTCAGAATGACTTTTTGTTTATTTTTATTATTTAAATATTTTCATGTACTTGAAATTATGCCCCACAAGAAAAAGCGAGTCAACTTGCCCACCCTGCTTTTGATCCGTTCAAATTTATTCATTTTTGATCTGTTCATAAGCGCCCATTTGACATTTGTAATCGCAAGCTTATGGCTTTGAGAAATTCAAGAGGATAGTAATTAATCTTCTTCAAAAATTAATGAGTGCAAAAATATATTAATATAAATCAATAAAGTGTTGCCACGTAATATTAAAATTGGCAAACAAAAAATAAAGACAACTTACTCAACTCATCACTTTGTTTTCACAACTTGTTCCAAAAACCCTAGCAAAAAAGGTTCCACCTTGGCCAGCTAGGGTTTCTCTCTCTCTCTCTCTCCCACAAACATGGAAGACCCCCCACTCCCATACGAAGACGATATTTGCAAGTCAATCCTGTCCCGGTTCAGCCACGACCCCAGCCACCACCACATATGCTCCGTCATCGGCGCCACCTCCCAACAGCTCCAAGACCACAACCTCCCCCTCTCCCCCCTCTCCTACTTCGGCGCCACCCTCTCCTCCCTAGACCGCCTCTTCTCCGACCCCGACCCCCCCAACCAATCCATCGAAGCCCTCCTCACTATTCTCTCTCTCCTCCTCCCCCAAATCTCAACTCCTATTTTAAGGAAAAAGACTGATTATATATCCGACCTCCTCGTCAAAACAATCGCCTCTAAAGTTGCCACTCAAGGCGGAGTTGTCTCTGCGTTGAAATGCTTGTCACAATTGCTCATTCTAAAAGGCAATATCAACTGGGGGGATATTAGTAGGCTCTATGGAGTTGTTGTTGGGTTTATCATCGATGACAGGCCTAAGGTAATGCTTATTTTTCTTTATTTCAATGTCTCAAACAAACACTCAACTGTTTAAATTTATTTGGTTAAAATTCAGCAATAAGCATTAAGAGTCAAGTACCCGTCTGAATGCACAATGCTTAATGATGAATTTTGTAATGAAATTTCGTTCCGGTTTTATCCGTATTTTATTTGTTAAATGTCACTAACATGAAACGAATTAGTAAGTTGTTAGTAATTGCAAAATTGTCAAATCAATTGTATTCAGCATTTCGAGTCGAATAACTCCAAACAAACGACATACATTAAGAGGAACATTCAAATAAAAACAGAACATACTTTTAAACATTATTTTTAAATTCAGTTTTCTGTGTTTGTTAATATTGGTGTGCGTTTGGTAAACTTGTTTCTAAATTCAGTTTGCTCAAAAATTAAAAACCAACACACACACACACACACACACACACACACACACACACACACATATATATATATATATATATATATAGGGAGAGGATAAAGCGAGGTCCCAATTTGAGGATCCTGAATGAGGGTCATTTTTTAACATAGCAAAAAAAATAATTAGCTCAAAATAATTTTTTTTGCTATTTTAAAAAAATCGGTCAAACTTTGTCAGTTTTTAAGTTGTTAAAAACAGACAAAGTTTGATCGATTTTTTTAAAATAGTAAAAAAATTCATTTTGAGCCAATGAAATGTTTAAAAACTATAAAAAAAAAAGTTAGCCCCAAAATATATTTTTTACTATTTTATCAAAATTGGTTCACATCAGCGGTATGCAAATAGAGGTCCTTATGAGATCTGCTCTCTCTCTCTCTCTCTCTCTCTCTATATATATATATATATATATATAAACACATACATGAAACTTCCATGATACATAAATGTATATCATACATGCATAAATGCGTACATATTTCATGTGTGCTTTAGGTACGTTTAATGCGGAGTACTTTGAGAGTTTAACTACACACACACACATGTATAAATGCGTACATATTTCATGTGTTCTTTAGGTACGTTTAATGCGGAGTACTTGGAGAGTTTAACTACACACACACATGTATATATATATATATATATATATATATATATATATATATACGCACACACACATCAAAGTACATACATAACAAAAATGTATGTGTACATACATATATATATATGTATATGTATATATTATGCTATTGCATGTAGATATTAGTATACTATATAATTTAATAAAACATACATATATGTAATTCTGTACATATATTTATTTTTTTACAATTACACGCTTATTAATGTATTGTATATGCATATTATATATTAAGATATAATGAAAATATAGAGAATGAACGATTCTCAGTTGAAAAATTGAAAACAGAATTTAGAAAACAACCTTTTGCTGTTTTCTTAAAACAGGATCATAACACATAAAACCAAGGGCGGATCCAACCCTGGGCAGACCAGGGTTGTAGCCCAGGGTAAATTGAAAGTCAACTCATGGTATATAAGCTACTTACTCCATCATACTATTATAGCCCACCCAATTGCAGTCCCAACTAAGTTCTAGATAATGCAAGGCATGAGATTAATCCCACTACAGCTTGATAGAGTGAATATTCAAGCTGATTAGACTCAGTCCAAGAAGCTTCTCCGAACTCCAGTTGGTTCTGTTTAATATTTGAATGAAATGCATGCATGCTTAGTGAGTGAAAAAGACCACTAAGAGTCCTAAAGAAACTAAAGAGTTTTCACAGTTAACTGATGTGATTAATCCCACTACAGTTAACTGATGTTCCTTTTTATAAGACATCTTGTGTTTTACCTTTTCACTAAACTAAAATGACACTATGAGGTGTTCATTCTCTTATTGGCTGGTAATAAGAATAAAAATAAAAATTGCCTCTTAATCAATGTGATTATGGGACTCCTAATTTTAAATTAGCATGGTATGTATTATAAATTTTCATTGATTTGTTGGACTTATCAAACATTAAGAAATTTATAATGCAATATTTTAAAATATATTTTATAACAATAATTCCATATAATATGAGTTGTAATTAATTGTTACCAATCAATTATATATATTCTTAATGTCATGAAGAACCCTTAATATATCAACTTTTTTATTGAAAAAAATTATGTTTGCACACAATTTCTTTTTTAAATATTTAGCAATTATATTTATTTTTTAAAAGTAGAATATTTTTAATTGAAATTACACAAGTATCAAGTGTGTTTCTAGTATATATATATAGACTTTGTAATGGCATGGATGCCGATTTGACGTATTTTCGATGTACTCTCAACCGACAATTGATAGAAGGTAGCGTGGGGAGGTGTGTTGTTAGATAGTACAACTCAAGAATATCAGCCCACCTCTTGAATGAATCCTGGCTCCGCCCTTGCATAAAACATTGTAACAAGTGTGCCAAACGCTTATTCTTGCGAGTATTGTATTTAAACACAAAAAACAGTATTATAATTCATGACCAACAGACCCTCAGATTTCAATATTCAGCATTCAGAGGCTGGAAAAACAAATGTCCCCTTAGCCAAATACCAAACTCTGGACTTTAAAAGATGGAAGTGTGATTGTTTTTTATCTGAATGAACCTGTGAATGTGTATTGTTTGTTTTAACTTATTTAATTCTGAATGCTTAATATAGATAATCTGTCCATTAGTAATTATATATATAGCAGTGTCCTTAAGTGAATACATTAAGGGTGAAACTCTAATGAAATGTTAATAGAAATTGAGCATCAGGTATTCAGGGACTAGCATCTTAATGCTGAATGCCGAATTTTAACTATTTTCAGCATTACGAGCCAAAAACAAACACTCAATATAACAATATTCAAATGCATCATGAATTCAACCCTACCCTTGTATTTTGTTGTATTCGGTGTTTACTTTGGCAACGTTATGATATCTTGTGTGTACCCAATTGACAACTGGTATGTTTTTCCTTGTGAAGTGATCTCTTCTCATTGCTGATCTTTTTTATTCAATTGGGTTGTTTGTTGATGATTCCAAATCATTTGAATGATCGTTTTATTTACCATGTTCATATCCACGCGTGACATCTGATTGTTCCAAAGTGAGATCTTTTTGTATATACTACTGATTTGTCTCTCCATCAGAACCAGATTTGCCGTTGCGGTACATATTTAGGCCCTGTTGGGGTGCGCAAATTGTTTAATTATGTAAATTGGTTCATCGTGAATTAGTGGATTGTAAATGAGTGGATTTGAAATGAGTTTATATCCAATTTTACGTGATATTTGGTAATCTGAAATTGATGTTTGAGATTTTATGAGAAAAAAGTTAAAAATGAATGGAGATTGGGAGAGAGAAAGAGCTCTTATGGATAACGATGAACATCTGGGATGAACTTCTGTGAAATGCTCCTATTTCGAATGGACGCATTTCACGTTTTTTGTGAAATGCTCCAATTTCAGATTTTACACACAAGCTAAAATGGGCCAATTATTGAATGATTACATTAGTGAAACCAAACGCAATTAATGGGCCAATTTGAATATGAGCCAATTTACAATTTTGAGACAACCAAACGGGGCCTTATAGTTTCAATATACGTGTATTATGTATACATTATACAATTAAGAAGGCAGGCAGCTCTCTAATGCACCAATGAATGGGAAAAAAAGTTAAGGTGCGACAAAAATTCATAGAGAGTATAAAATGCTCTTAAATACTACTATGGATAATTAATGTCGCTGATGTGACAAAAGTGGGGGAATATATTTGTGAGTCATGAGACCAGTCAACCGAAAGTATGATTTGAAAAAGAATATTTATTTCTCATTGCAACAATAAGTAAGGCAAAATAAAACCACATATGATTCATATTCATTGTAGACAATTGCATTGACCATTTTTATACATTTTTTTAATTTTTGACTTTGTTGTTCATGAATTTTTTGGTACTACATAGGATTAAAGTCTCTACACCGTAGATACGCTTACATGTTCATAGTCTACAGGGATTCAATCCATAATTGAGTTGGAATGGAGATTCTCTGATAATGGCTTTCTTTTTAAAATCAGAAACAAAACCTATATTATAAATAAAAATACTTGAGTATAATAGGAAGTGAACCATTAATCAACTGTAAGAGATAAAAAAACTCGAAAATGAACAAGTGAAACCATAAAAACCCAAAACACTTAGGAGGGAACTAGCTAGGACAGGGCTTCACAACTACCTGCGGATCCTGATAAACTCCTCCACCCTACTCAGCAAAAGCCTATAACTACAACACAACTTATAACCCTAAAAAATCAGGGCCTGAACGACAATTGGTCAACTCTCCAAAATGGAATAAAGCATGATGCTTTCAAAAGCTTTAGATGAGGATGTCCACAATGATGACTTTATCTAATCTGACGTTCAACCATAGCTCTTCCTTTTCCACCGCTGTGTTCTATAAAATTCGACAATTTCTCTCCAACCAAATGTTCCACAACAAGGCCATAGTAATAACACATTTCTACAAATATGCACGAAGAGGGAAATAAACAGGGGTCAAGAACCCCACTCACAACCTATCTCACTTGCTAATCTACTTGCCTTGTCTTCCTTATAATACCCGTTACTTTACAAAAGAGAAGAATTTGGTTCCATGAACTGTGGTTTTTCTTTTATAATCATTGTATGTTTCCTCCACTTTAATAATGTTATTGTATGAATATATAAATATTAGCCCTCTATATACTTGTATGTACGATTGTTGGATACATTAGCTGGGAGAATATTATTTGGTGGGTCTGGGGTTATTAAGATTTGGGTATTGCTTCAGTACAGTTGTAATTATAACGGTGTAAATGCCATTTCTGGTGTTCGGGATAGCATGGCAAAGCCAAGGAAGAAACCATTAACTTATCTAAGCAGGAAATAGCCAATCTTAACTGTATTCTGGGGCTTCTCTATGACTGATGTTTGAAATTCTATTCCATATTTATTCTTTAATACTGATCTGTTTTGTAGTTTTATATACTTTTTCATTATTAAACAAACTATCTAGTTTCATATATAACAAAAAGTGCTTGCTTTGTTGAACTTAGGATTTTAGTTTGCCTTTTGCCTCTGTGGGAATCATCTTTAGACGTGCTGTTTGAATTGACGTTGCTAACAATCTCGCTACATGATGTGTAGGTGAGAAGGCAGTCACATATATGTCTACGTGACGTCTTGCGAAGTTTTCAGGGAACAGCGGTATTGGCACCTGCGAGTGAAGCCATCTCGAACATCTTTGAAAGGTTTCTTTTGCTTGCTGGTGGATCAGATGCAAGTGCTTCAGAAGGACCCAAAGGGGCGCAAGAGGTTCTATATATTCTTGATGCTTTGAAAGATTGTCTTCATCTCATGTCCATGAAGTCCTCAACGAACATCCTGAAGTACTTCAAATCTCTCTTGGAACTGCACCAACCCCTTGTCACTAGACGCATAACTGATTGTTTGAATGTGCTCTGTCTTCACTCAACTGGAGAGGTTTCCTCTGAAGTGTTGCTTGATCTGTTATGCTCGTTAGCTTCCTCAGTTTCTGCAAATGAGACATCTGTTGATAACATGACATTCACTGCTCGCTTGTTAGATGTTGGAATGAAGAAAGTTTATTCCCTTAACCGCCAGATTTGTGTTGTTAAGTTGCCCGTTGTATTTAGTGCACTCAGAGGTTTGATAAATGTTTATTTATTTTGTTTTATTTTCAAACTTCTCTTACCCAACTAACAAATGTAGTGGCATATAGCTTCATTTTTTTGGGTGGCTTGGATTGTGTTCTAGAATATGTATCAGGTTTCTGCTTGATTGATCTTAAGTGACAATACGACCGTTAAATGATGTACAATGTTTCTCACTTTTGCGTTTTGGCAGATATTTTGGCTTCGGAACACGAGGAACCTTTATTTGTGGCCATGGAGGCATTCAAGAGTTTAATAAATGCGTGCATTGATGAAACCTTGATCAAACAGGGTGTGGATCAGATTAAGGCGAATTCAAATGTGGATGGAAGGAGGTCTGGACCAACTATCATTGAAAAAGTTTGTGCAACTGTTGAGAGTCTACTTGATTATCGCTATGCTGAAGTCTGGGGCATGTCGTTTCAAGTCGTTTCAACAATGTTTGACAAATTAGGTAGTCAAATTGTTGTATTTTTCTCTCCTGCTCTATTTATTGGGTTCGAGGGAACTAAGGTTGAGACACACAAGATATATAAGAGTTCAGTTTGTCAGACTGCTTCGTCTTTCCCTCTTTCTCTACTTAGCTTCATTTTGATACAGGGGATCCTATATTCTTCCAATTAGAAGTGCAAATTGATATAAGATATAATGATTCCTATTTCCTTTTTTTAGTGGATTTCCTTTAAAGATGCTTATGGTGTTCTTATTTTCAAAGGTAGGTGGTAAGTGGAGAAATCTCACTATTAAAGTTAAACCCATGTTTCTTTCAGGTGAATATTCTTCTTACTTACTAAGGGGAACGCTTAAGAGCTTGGCGGACATGCAGAATTTGCCTGAAGATGATTTCCCTGACAGGAAAAAGGTAGCCTTGTTATCCCTGGAACCTTTTTTACCCTATGTATACTCTGTTATAATGGTTTTATGCTCTCTTGTTTGCCAAATGCTATTCATGCATTGGTATTATTTTATTCTTGACATCTTGTACAATTACCCGTGGGTTGTTTGAGAACACTTCAATGTTTCCTTGTTCAATATATTTCTTACCCTTCTTTCTCTCATTCTCTTCCATTCGCCCAAGTACAAAGTGTTCAGTTGGCATATATACAAATTGGATGAAATTTGACATTGTTGAACGAATCCTTTGGCCTTTTTAGACATCTATCTGTTGTCCTTGTATAGAACATGCAATATCAGTCAACATCACCCCTTTTGGCTTTTAGAAGGTTATGTTCATACTTCTTTGCTCGATTGATTCTGTGAGACTGATGTAACATGACATGAACCACCCGTCAAAAGGCTCCTAAAAATATCTAACACACTTTTAGAGAGAAATACTCTTCTTCTATTCAAAATTGAAGTCTACATCAAATGAGACTTACAAGTGAGTATTTAAAGGGAAGGAGTAGCTTAGGCTCCAAGCTAAGGCACTAATTACAAAAATGCCATTACTACTCCTTACCACTAAATTCAATAACAAAAATAAAGGCAATTACAATAAGAAAATGAAAGAAAATACAAAATAAAATGACTAAAAAACCCTAAAAAAGTACCCATTTCCATCACTCTCCCCCTCTTAAAACCAAGTTTGTCCTCGAGCGTTCAAAAAAATTGGGGATTCGTGACCTAAGTCCAAAAATTGTTCCAAAAAATTGTGGGGACCCAAAAATAATTCTTGAAACTTGAGGAGTGCACATCCCAAAATTTTCTTCTTTATTTCTTCATCTTCTCTCTTCTTCTCCACTTTCTTCACCCAATCAAGCCCTTAGAAAATTCCACCCGGGTCAAAAATCATAGTTTCGGAGTACAAAAATGGGTTTGAGTTTGGATTTGTCAGCCCAAACAGGTTTTGGGCATAACTAGGGCAAAACCCTAGGTTTTTCGGGCTGTTTTGGGGTTCAGCAGGGGGTAGGGGCACCTGGGAAGGGTTCCGGCCTAGGTGGGGAGGGTTTAGGGTGCCGGAAATGGGAGAATGGGGGTTTGAAGGGTTGAGGTGGGGCGGGCGGCTGCTGTTTGGGTCGGAAAAGGGCTGGGATGGCGGGACGTGGGTCGCAGGGTGCAGGGGAGATGTTGCGGGTTGGGATTCCTTGGCCGAGCAGTAGGGGAGGGGGTGTAGGGGGTTTGGGGTTAGGGTTTGAGGCGTCGTGGTGGTTTTAGGTGGGGGTAGGGTCTCGGTAGCAGGCAGGGGTAGGGGAGGCTTTGAGAAGGGCAAGGAGTTTATGGCTCCTTTTGGGTTAGGACAGCAGGGACAAAGGAGTTAGGATTTAGGGAGTTGGAGGAAATTAGTTGGACGAGGGTATCAAATTTTCGGTTGAGTTCTTGGGTTACTTCTTGCATCTCTTCATTAATTTGGTTGGATTTTTTGGGAGCCATTAAAGGTAGTGTACGGTTTGAAAAAAAAGAAAAAAAAATCACCAATACACTAGCACCAATGTAGAACTTCACCCGCTCTGATACCAATACCAATTTGACGTAAACCACCCGTCAAAAGGCTTTTAAAAATATCTAACACACTTTTAGAGAGAGAAATACTCTTCTATTCAAAATTGAAGTCTACCCCAAATGAGACTTACAAGTGGGTATTTAAAGGGTAGGAGTAGCTTAGGCTCCAAGCTAAGGCACTAATTACAAAAATGCCATTACTACTCTTTACCTCTAAATTCAATAACAAAAATAAAGGCAAATACAAAAAGAAAATGAAAGAAAATACAAAATAAAATGACTAAAAAACCCTAAAAAAGGACCCATTTCCATCATAACGTATTGTACATTTTATAGTTGGCGTGTTGCTCATGCTGAACATGACCAAAATCTTTGATTTCTTTTGTACTAGGTCCACCTATTTCAACACGAATTTGCATGTGATGATGTCCGTGGATGTATGCATTCTCACGCACATCTGTGTGGGTGTAATTTGGGTGTAATTGTGTAGCAGCTTTCTGAGCTACAGTTCCATTACGGTGTCATTAATTTCTTCTTCATTCTTCTGTTTTCACAACTATTTGCGAACTTCAAGGTGTATTTTTCATATGGTCTTTGGTTTAGACAACAAATTAGGTTGTTTTTAAATACCAGTGAGCAGATTTGTTGTTGTACAAAAGTATCATTACTCATGCAAGTGATTTTAGTGCGTGATAATGCATTTTAAGTCCTTGAAGTTGAGAAGAAAAGTGCTTTACATTTGTATTCAATTGGATAGTTCGTTGACAATTTTACACTTTATAAGTACATCTATCAACTCACAGCCTAGGATTTCTTTTTGTGGGATGGGGGCGGGGTAACAGTACTACACAGTTTTGCTAGATTCTGTATGCAAGAGCTCTCTCTCTCTCTCTCTCTCTCTCCCTTTTTTTGTAATGGGCTCTTTTACATATCCAAGATTACTTCGAAGGACATTAAACGCTTAGAATTGTGCATGCCATCATTTATCTTATAGAAGAACCAAAGAGTACATTTTAATTGCACATGTATTCTTGAAATCATCATCATGGCCGCCGTTGCCGCCGCCATTGTCAGTTGCTACAAATAAATAAATAAAAGGTCTGTTGCTTGACATCTCAAGGCAGTTGTTGCATAAAAATATGTTTTACTCGTTCAAATATTTCACTTGTTTTTGACTCGGGTATGAAATATAAGAGTGGTGCTTTCTTTTATATTTTTATATTGTAATGTTAATGTACAAGCATTGGGATTCATTTCGTTGTCAGAATCTGAAGTAGGAAATGGGTATACAGGAAAGCCAAAAGTAAAAAAAAGCAATGTAGCGGAAGCTAAATTCCTTGCACTGATTATGTTAAAAGTCACTTATTCTTTAAAATTCAACTTTCAAACATGGGCTGTTGATATGGGACGGAGTAGTATTCCAAGGAAATTATGAGAACACTATCCCCCAAAGGAAAAGAATATAACTCCAATAAAACTAAAGTTAGATGAGTTCTTTAATTTGAACTTAATTGTTTACTAGCCTTACTCTATGACATCTGTCTAGTGAAAATTGTAAACTACTAGCTGAGTTTCCAAAGCATTTGTGTGTATGAGTTTTTGGGTCTTGGTTTGTTCCGTGTCTACGGCCATATATATGTTGAAGTGTAACAATTATACGTGATTCTGTCTCTGTTTTGTTTTTACAGTATTTTAGAAGTAGTTTATAGCTTGCAGACTATTAATATGATCTGACTCTGCATTCTGAGTTGTTGAATATGGGTGCTAAAGCTTCTGAATCTTTTTTACTATAACAAGATGTGCTTTTTAATGAGCAGTTGCATGAGTGCATTGGATCAGCTCTTGTTGCAATGGGACCTGAAACATTTTTGAGCCTTCTCCCTCTGAAGTTGGAGGTTCAGGACCTGTCCGAGGCGAATGTGTGGCTTCTTCCAATATTGAAGCAATATGCAGTTGGTTCTCGTTTAAGCTTCTTTACTGATTCGATATTGGACATGGTTCGACTTGTGAAACAGAGGTCCGCAATGGTATGAATGAGCCTTTTGCTACTGATGGGAACTTTGATACATTTATTTATTACTATTTTTTTTAATTTCACCCTCTCAGATAATTTGGCCACATTTTTTTAATTAATCACACCCCCAGCATCGTGCAACAAATAATGCATAAGGTACAAGCAGGGTGGGTGGGTAAGTCTAATTAATGAATGTGTAGTGGGTTATGTTTAAATACCTAATTATCGTAGGGGTTAAGTTTTTTTTCCTGGTATTTACTAGTTACGTGTTACTTTTGCCAGCTGGAGCGAGAAGGAAAGATTCATTCTGCAAGAAGTGTTGATGGGCTTGTATACTCTTTATGGTCCTTGTTGCCTTCATTTTGCAATTACCCACTGGATACTGCTGAAAGCTTCAAGGATCTAGAGAAACCGTTATGCAATGCTCTTCGTGAAGAACCTGATGTTCGTGGAATAATATGCTCCAGTTTGCAGATCCTCATTCAACAGAATAATAGAATTCTTGAACGGAAGGATGATTTTTCTAAGAATGAAATCAGCATTCCCAAACAGCGAGCCCTTGCTCGGTATACTCCAGAGGTTGCGGAAAAGAATATGAGCGTGTTGAAGAAGTCTGCTCGTGAGATTTTGTCTGTTTTATCAGGAATCTTCTTGAAGTCTTCCAAAGATGACGGTGGATCTTTGCAGGTAATTCCAAATAATTTCTTATCTGTTTTGAAAATAATTATATGTTCCCATGAAAAGCAGTTGGGTTAGAAAATATGAGTTATAGCAGTTGGCTTTACAAGTACTGTTTCAGGCTATTTATCGATTGGTAGTGCTATTAAAAATTCTTCCAGGTATGTGCGTAGATTGGTGTGACACGTCTCTATCAAGTGTTGTTATTTTCATTGTTTGTTAAACACAATAAATTTGGTGACGATGGATATTAACTCTAAGATGAAATTATACTCAAAATAATGTCTCCTCGCAATCGAAATGCTTATGAACATAATTTCTTTCTGTCTCCCTGAAATTGTTGGGTTGAATTTTACTTGATCTGTGAATTATCTGTCGCAACCCAAAAATTTGAGTACTAAAAACCTTTAATACTCTTTACAGAGAATCTATATTCCACAATTATATTGTAATTATTCTCCACAATTAAATAATTCAAAATGAACTCCAAAATAATTAGCCTCTAAAATATATAAAATTACTCATTTTTCCCTCATGCGTGAGTACACTTGATCTTTGTATGTTAGAGTGCCTACATACTGCATAGTCCTCTCTGCTTCAAGATCAGCCATTATATACATTGATTTTGTATTCTTGATATTTCAATTTCCCCCCTAAATGAGAGTAACAGAGTTTGTAGATATAGTTCTTTAAATAATTCTGTAATTATTCAAACACCCAACTGTCTGTGTATCTTCTTAGTTCATTTATATTTTTGCATTATTTATTACTGAGGACATGACAGAGCCTAATGCCTAACGTCTATTGATATTTAATATTAATTTGTTATCATTTAAAAGCAGGTAATTTTAAATGTATGACCTGAAGGTCATTTCCTTCATGTTGATAGAAAACAGTGTTGGGTTTGGTGTATCTTTCTTAGTATAGCATTGTTTGCCTCTCGTACAGAGCACAATTGGTGAGTTCGCTTCTATAGCGGATAAAAAGGTAGTCACAAGGTTCTTCACGAGTACAATGCAGAAGCTCTTAAAGGTGACTCAAGAGGATGGCAAAGAACAGAAGTCCAAAAATTCCAGTTCAATGCAGATAGATAACTCATCCAGTGAAATTTCATTGTCACAAGCAAGGTATGTTTGGGGTTATTTTGAGTTTAACCCCCACTTTTAGGACAAAATTAAGGTTGCACCCCCGGTTTTGATACAATTTGCATCACACCCCATTAAGGGTTTTAGTGACACTTTGCGAGAGCTTTTGCGATACTTTTGGTGGCCATTGCATTTTTTATTTTTTATATTTGAGTGGTGTAACTCAAAAGTGACCACAAAAGTGGGGATTAGAGCCCTAAATTCAATAATACGAGTTAACCCTGCTCCCCTCCTCTCGTCCCCGTTGAAGTACATATTACATAAGGTATTGATGGACAGGAGTACATAATACATAAGGTATTGATGGACATGAGGGGTATCTCAAATTATTGAACTTGTAGAGGGGACCACCTTATCTCGGGGGGTAACATAAAAAAACATTATGTATTTTTTTAAAACCTTCCACTGTCTGATAACTGGGTAATAGGGTGGTGGAACAGCTCTGTTTGTTTGCATTTAACTTCTACTACCTGCTTTGTATGTGCAGGGCACAGTTATTTGACTTGTCAGTCTCACTTTTGCCTGGCTTAGATGCCAAAGAGATTGATCTTTTATTTTTACCACTGAAGCCTGCATTGAAGGTTTGTCTATGAGTGTACTTTGTTGGATCACTGTAGATGTATAAGGGAAAATCTTATTTTGTGTGCTAGAGCTTTGAGCTAAGATCTCTTTATTCTTGCAATTTCAGGACGTTGATGGTTTGATCCAAAAGAAGGCATACAAAGTTCTTTCCGTTATTCTGAAGGTACTTTTTCTTTCCAGATGATAAAAGGTAGAAATTTTGCATGTTATCATCATATTATTATATATGTTGTTAATCTTGACTAACCTTACATGCTATAATTGCTAAATTATTCCAAATCAGCATAATCTGGTCCTTTTTTTTATTTTGGTTTGTCATTAACATGCAAAAAGTACTGACTAGAACATGACATAAACTGGAGGCGGAATCTGACTTCTCGAAATGAAGTGCAAGGGTAATTGACAGAAGCATTCATCGAAATTGACAGCCTTCAAATATCTGTTTGTTACTACTAAAGTGAATAGAAGTTTTGGCTTATTAGAGATTATGATGTCAAACACAGCGAATTAATAAAAATCAGGGTTCTAAAAAATGCGGGGCGTGATCGAGACGTGGAGGCCAAGCCTTAAGCCTAGGCGGGCCTTAGGCGTAAAAAGGCGTTTAGGCCTTTTTTAATATATTTTAACATATTTAACTATGACAAAGCTATAAAATGGTACATACCTTAAAATATGTCTGAATATATGCAAACTAAAGTACTTTTTTTTTAAATACTAAGAAAAAAACAAAAAAAAGAATAAAAAAAGCCCTTTTTTTGGACGAGGGGCAGAGGTTTGGGATACCATTTGTCGTTTGATTTTTTTGAATGAGATATTGGCTTGGTTTTAAAAAAAAAGTCTTTAAAAGGCGATATCGTTTCACTAAAGCGTTTTTGTTTTAAAAAAAATGCGCCTCAAGTCTTTTACCAAGAATAAGGCGTAAAAGGCTTAAGGCGGGGCGTTTCTCCCAAGCCTCAAGCCTAGGTGCGCCTTTTAGAACACTACTAAAAACACTCGCACAAATATCGATCTCAATATTGCAAAGAACAAATAAACAGCCTTTGATTCAACTAAACCTTGAACTAATAACCACAAAGAGAGAGGTTTTTATCTATAGACTCTTACACGAGTCCTAGATAATTACCAACTGATACTTAAAAGATAAATACTAATAGATTAAGCTAAACAAATTAAAATTCTTGATAATAACCTCAAATGTTGTACTACTATTTACCTAATATAGGCGTAATAAAAATAAAATATTACAGGATAATTCCCTATCTGAAAAACCCAAGGCCCACCAAACATCCCCATACATCCCTCCCACCTCCTTCGAAAAAAGCTTGTCCGCGAGCTTTCACCGAAAATTGAAGAATCCTGTGCCAGATAAGAAATATACCGAATATTTTCTTCGCTTGAGTTTCAGCCCAAAATAATTTTCCTCCATGTTGATTCTTCCAAAAAGAAGATTTTGCATTAATGATAATTTGAGAATGACTCAAAATTTTGAGCCCAAGGAATTCAATGTTTTCATGAGAAAATGGGCCTAAAATGGCTGAAGGCAATACTAATTCTGGAAACATACAGGCCCATAAAAGGCTGTCACACATGGGCTGTTAATGCCTCTTATAGCCAAAACCTAATACAGAGCCAACCTCCTTAAAACTTTCGTGAACCACTGCCTTATACCCAAACATTTCTCTCAGCAGCTTATCTATGTCATCAAGGTATTTGGAGAGCACTAAACAGCCGATGTGATTGCCCGTTCTCCATTATTTACCCCAAATAATTTAATAATGACTAACTCAATGTCAAAAATTCTATCCACATTGCTGACATTTCAATTAGCGTAGACGCCTTGCCTTGTTCCTTGGGATCTTCAACATAACCGATGGCATTGAGAGTTGAATTCCTCTCTCTCTGCTGTTACAAAATACAGGTCGCTTCTGGGTTCTACGTTATAACAGCGTTGATGCCTTGTATCTTTGTTGGTGTTGCGCCATGCTCGATAGTGGCACTCACAGGTCGCCGTCCCAATCGTAAAATTTTCATTGACATCCGAACTGCACAGTTTGATCGGCCTTGGCTTTTCGTGCCTTGTAGGTGAGATACTGTTGGAAAATATTGTGTTTTTACACAAATTATTTTATAACCAAATTAATATATTGGTCAAAGTAGGACCAAGTACGTGCGCGTTCCTTGTAGAATGTCAAGAGTCACGCGATATATTTATTTGTTTAAAACGGATAAATGATGAATAAGAAATTTGGTTTCAAAGTGCCCCATTTATGTATGAAGTTTATTGGGAAATTTTATTTAATTTTCTGGGACGGTTTTTCGTAACTGTCGCTAAAGGTTGTGACTGTTCGCTATATAGTGACTGTTTTCAGAACCGTCCCTAAAGGTCGTGACTGTTCACCATAAGTTGTGACAGTTCATGAAAAAACGTCCCTAAAGTGACTGTTTTCTAAAAGACATGTCTTTTCATGAAAAAACACTTTGTTTTCTATAAATACATGACTTGTCTTCATTTTTAAAGAGAGGAAATAAGGAGGAAAAATATTTTCTATACTTTCCATTCCCAATCGAGTCGGATAGAGTATCAAACATAATTGGTTCGTGGGACACGCACACTGAAGTGCTTCTTGCGCGTGTCGAGACCGTTTTATCCTGGGAGGCAAACGCTCATTGTTCATTGCCGTAAGCACCGTAGCGGGAGCGCATTTTGTCTTAAGGAGAGAGTGTCAAACACTTGACTCGGTCATCTTCTTCATTTGTAAGTTCTAATGGTATAATTTTTATTGCATAAATATGATTTATTTCATATTTTAATTTTGATAAAACACAAAAGTATATAGTATATATAACAACTTAAGACAAAATGAAAAATATTTTATGTTACTTTGTGTTTTAATTTTATGAATAGTTTTCGAGTGTGAAAACATATTTGTCCATCCTTTAGTTAATGCATGAAATTAGACCTTTCGTAATACATTGATTATAAGAACGTTTCAAAGATTTATGGTCGGATCATAATTGTTACAAACGTCTCCTTCGTTTATATTAAAATTATTGAAGTTTGGTTGTAATTATTGAAGATGTAATTTTTTTTAGGTATTTGGTTAAATTTGGAAACTCAAATTTGATATATGAATACTTGTGGTGTCATTTGGTTATTTGACAGTTTGAATCCATTAAGTATGAGTAATGTTCATATGCATTTAACTTGTATCTTTTCATCTTTAGTGATGTATTTGTTTTTTATGTCTTTGACATGGACTATGCCATAAATGGCATAAAAAGTGATTAGTTTATAAATAATGCATTTTTAATGTTTAATTTGATTATTGACATTGTATAGCGTGCGATAATTTTAGCGATAAAATTAATTAATTTTTAATTAGCATTCCTTTGAATGTCTAAAATTAGAATAGTGCGTCCCAATTAAGGTGATTTTGAATACATGCATTCAAATTTGTCCAAATGAACAAAGGGACAACAAGAGTGTGTTTGATTCATAGTATACTTATATAATTTATTTATTGACGGTAGAGCTAAATACCAATTTTGGTGCGCTCTTAGATTGAAAAATAAATTAGTAAATAATGATGTGATGTCACATGTGTAATAACGTGCATTTATGTATATTATCACATGATAGTCAAATATCTGATTAATCAAATGTCTGATTATGCGTTGAGATTTAGTCACATCTTTGGTAATGTTATTCACATGATTTTTTAAGTGCATTTTATGCAAACTAATGTGATTATAATATATGCGATGATATTATGGTCTCTTGTATGGTTACATGTATACGTGTAACAGTACTATTTTAGTGTCACGTAATTAAATTAGATTACATGAACGGAAATGTGATATATTTAGAAACATGATTTAAGTTGCATTCCTTGTAGAATGTCAATATTTAATTATTGTGATAATTCATGTAATCTTGATATTACATTTAAATTGGTTTTTAATCTCCCGTGTCATGAAAAAGAGAAAAATAAAATATAATGCATTATCCATTATTGTTGGTATGTATATTAAACATTGCAATGCATGCATTATATCGACTCTTAGAGATATGAATATGCACTATTGTTTAAAACGATGTGAACCAACATGTTGAAAATTTGAGAATATTTTCACGCATAATAAATTAAAAAGTCCTATAGGTTAGGAATTTATTATGTTTGCATAATTTTATAGTTGTGGCATCCGATGATCTAATGTCATGTAATGAAAATTGAGGTGTGTAATGACATACTATTTTCACGTGTAGAAGTCTATTGGATATTTGTTGCATGATTGTATATCATTAACCATATAGCATCATGCGACTTTTAATCTTAGGGGTGACCCTTCCACTCTTAATTTTGTGAGACACTTTCATCAAAATATCATTGGAACATGCTATGTTAAACATGATGTTTCATGAAGAATTACATTAAATACAATTTGTATTGATATCGTGGTGCTCAATTTTCCATAGACTTGAAAGAGTGGATATGATTAATTTCAATATGTTACTTCCCTTCACTATATTGAATGTTATCAAATGCGATGAAGATTGCAAAAGATATGAGAGTATTTAGTTGATATAAAGTGCTACATTCCTTTCCGTAATATATAAATTCATTTTGGAAGAATCTTATACTTCCAATTAATGCGTTTGTCGAACGTGTTATTCAATGGAGAAAAATTAGTGTGGCGTGATTACAGATTTATTTATTGAATTTATGATTCAAAATTCAGAACCGAGCGGTTTAAAGACTGCTTTAAAGATGGTATAGAATTAAATCATAAATCCATATAAATGATTAAGGGGTTCAGAACCGAGCGGTTTCACAACTGCTTTAAAGAAGGTAGAATCAAATTATGATCTCATTGGAGACTTAGGCGTAATCTTAAGACACCACAACTAGTAAACTCAAAGAAGGGAAAGTAACCAAATTGCATATTTTATATTATGATATTTTTAAAGTCCATAATCATAGAATATGTTGAAATGGTTTTGAGGCATATAAATTATGTGTGACACAACTTTAGTTTAATACTAAGAATTGTCACAAGTGCATTTGTAGGCCTATGGAACAATAAGGAATATACCATTAAATGTCGAAATCACTAAAGTAGAGAAACTTATCTCAACTAAATTTTATTTAGAATGAAATGAATGTATACCTTCTAAATGGACATATGTGTTGGTCCAAATATACATTAATATCATTTCATTTTTAAGAAAAATAAAGCGTTTGGAGGTTGAGAATAAATGTATCAGCTTTGTATAATTTCAAATTTATGTTTGAAATTGTGGGGGAAGTATTGTGTTTTCTATGAGTTATATTCTCAACACATTAACCTTTGATAAAAATTTTATCTCAACACATTAACATTTGATAAAAATTTTATGGGAAAGGTTGAGAACCTTTGTATGAAATTTTATGGGAAAGGTTGAGAACCTTTGTATGAATTATGATAAATGTGGGGGTATTTATCTAAGGCGATAATTTTTATCCAAAAATAGAAACAAAGATGATTCCTATTGAAAATAGGATAAACACTACTAAAAGTGTAGTATTTGGTTGCATAAGTGCATTTAATGTACTATAGCATTTCCAATGTGCATTTGTCTAGAGAAGTGTATACTTCATTGATTGAACGATAATTAATACTTAAGTACTTTGATTATATTCCAAGGTTGGAATGATTAAGCGTATACACAAATCTTTAGAGTAAAGATAATGGATCAAAGAGTCTAAAGTACAAATGAGTCGTTCAATATCGATACTAAGATATAAGTGACAAATGACATAAACATTAGGGAATTATGAATATATTTTAAATAATATATGACTTTCGAGACTCGTATTCCGAGTGATATATTAGCATGATTAGAGGTGTTAATGTTTGGAAATCCTCTTATGATGGAATATGAATATTATTTCCTAGAAAGCAAAGTACCTTGACAATTTTAAAGAGGATGATTTGAGATAACAATTATAATGCATGTTCTTGCAATTGAACATCATTGCTTGAAAAAGCATAAAGCAATTTGGCAAGTCACGACTTATTAGTCATGACATAAGACCATAAAGAAATCTTTCTTTGTTAGTGATAACATTAGGCCTAATAAAATCATTGCGGATCCGCTAACAAGAGAGTAAGATACGTACATCAAGGGGAATGGGCTTACAGCCGGTTAAAACCTAAAAGAATTGCCATAATGGAAACCCAACCTAAATGACTGGAGATCCCAAGAATTAGGTTCAACGGGACAACCTAATTATGTGCGATTCAGTTAGCACTGAGAAGAAAATAAATTCTTCCTCCCATTCCTAGGATGAGTCAGTGCACTATCTGCCGCGTGTAATAGGATAAATTTTATTTTAATGATTTCTATATCTTGAACATAAGGATCAAGTGGGGTATTAGCAGGATACTCTTTATAGAAATCACCTATGTGAGTGAGAAGGGGCCACTTCTATGAGAATAACCAACGGCTACATTGTTAAATTCTCTAACCCACTCATGAAACCAGGAGGTGTCCAAGGCCAAAACGGACACAAAAGTGAGAACCAAGAATGTTCGGAGAAGGACTGTGTGAATTCTATTGTCTCGGTTTACACTAAAAGGTTGATCAATTCAAGACATCGCGTTCATTGATTGGCCAGTAAACCCGATAGTCTCTCACTAGGAAAGATTCAAGGCCAAAAGCTATCTTTACCGATGCAGCCCTTTTCCACTGATACTCTGTCTAATTTGTCTTCATGTTCATTTGATTCTTCACCCAAATTCCATTCATGTGGGGGATTGTTGGAAAATATTGTGTTTTTACACAAATTATTTTATAACCAAATTAATATATTGGTCAAAGTAGGACCAAGTACGTGCGCGTTCCTTGTAGAATGTCAAGAGTCACGCGATATATTTATTTGTTTAAAACGGATAAATGATGAATAAGAAATTTGGTTTCAAAGTGCCCCATTTATGTATGAAGTTTATTGGGAAATTTTATTTAATTTTCTGGGACGGTTTTTCGTAACTGTCGCTAAAGGTTGTGACTGTTCGCTATATAGTGACTGTTTTCAGAACCGTCCCTAAAGGTCGTGACTGTTCACCATAAGTTGTGACAGTTCATGAAAAAACGTCCCTAAAGTGACTGTTTTCTAAAAGACATGTCTTTTCATGAAAAAACACTTTGTTTTCTATAAATACATGACTTGTCTTCATTTTTAAAGAGAGGAAATAAGGAGGAAAAATATTTTCTATACTTTCCATTCCCAATCGAGTCGGATAGAGTATCAAACATAATTGGTTCGTGGGACACGCACACTGAAGTGCTTCTTGCGCGTGTCGAGACCGTTTTATCCTGGGAGGCAAACGCTCATTGTTCATTGCCGTAAGCACCGTAGCGGGAGCGCATTTTGTCTTAAGGAGAGAGTGTCAAACACTTGACTCGGTCATCTTCTTCATTTGTAAGTTCTAATGGTATAATTTTTATTGCATAAATATGATTTATTTCATATTTTAATTTTGATAAAACACAAAAGTATATAGTATATATAACAGATACGACATGGGAATCAAGTGTGGCAGACTTTGGACCTTCATCGACGAACCCTGGCGGCCAATAGGTTGTTCCGAACTTCCGAGTGCTAGCCATAACTCATAAGCCTATCACAAACGTTGTCACTAATTGTATCCTCGCTCTGATTCCACTTTGATGTAAAATGCAAAGGAATTAATAAAGACACACACAATCGATCTCAACTTTGATAAGATAAATGCTATCTCAATATTGCAATAAAAAAGAAACGATCTCTGATTTTAGTAAACCTTGAGAAAATAATTACAAGTGTCGAGGCCTTTATTTATTATAAAAAATACTACTTATTTAATATTATTATAAAAAATACTAGATATTACAGGCACTTGCCATCACACCAAGTTATGATGTCTCCCAACAAACACACTTGTACAAACACTAAATCATATAACTTGATTGATCCATTTCTCCCAACGAATCTACATACAATTTTTCCTTTATTTTATTATTTCATGCTTCTAGTGAGGATTTTACTAAAATCGCAAAGGTTTTAAGCTCTAATCTAAAAAACTATTCTTGTAAGTAAATGAGAAAATGAGTTTATGTTGTGGTATGTATTCTTAACCGTTTCCTAGCGACTTATCAAATTTCTAACAATGGGCACACGGCTTATGTGAAAATCCCATCGACGTGCGTTGTTATTTACACAACTAGACAATTGTTTAAGAAAAAGATTAGGTGCCTAGATTAAAAGGTCTTCGTCAAAGTGGATATCGATTTGTAGCTAAATCCTATGAAGTGTTTGCTTTAATATTGATGATGTTTTCACCCCATGTGTGTAAAAGCCGTGGGAGGTACATTCTTCATTGCGACTCTCCCGCAAGAGAGTTCTTATTTGTGCGATTATTTGCTCATATGAGCTTTTAATTATAACATCTCACTTAATTTGAATGGTTTGATGAATTAATGAACCTAAGACCTCAACCCGATCATTGAAATGAGAAGGGATTTCATTACCCGACTCACTTGCTTATCCATTAAATTTAAAATCAATCAACTAGCTAGTCAAGTAGGAACACAATTTTTGCAATGGCGATCACAAAGATAAATTTTTGTCTACTACTACTATTGTTACTAATAATAAAAATGAAATTTTATCACTATTGTTACTAATAATAAAAATGAAATTTTACTAGATAATTCCCTATCCAAAAATCCAAGGGCCACCAAACAACCCCGTATACACCAGATATTATAGTGGACATTAGTTATGCATGAGATATTCTCAGATATATACACATCTCTTGATACCTATCAATAAATATTTAAATGTTAAGATAATATGTCTTGCAAAGCTATTATTTTTGTACGTGTTTTATATGTTTCTGTGTTTTTTGTCGTTTGGTTTTCCCACTAATTAAGAATTTTCTCCACTGAATATACTGGATTTGTTTGGACAGAACTCTGATGGATTCATGTCGAGAAAGCTTGAGGAGTTGCTGAATCTGATGATTGAAGTGCTGCCCTATTGTCATTTTTCAGCCAAACGTCACAGGCTCAACTGTCTGTACTTCTTAATTGTCCATGTTTCCAAGGTTAAATGCATATAATTAGCATCTCTTTCAGGGTTTTCTTCTAGTAAATTAACATATATTAAAACTTTCTACCTACAATATTTTGATTATGTAAGTACTTTCGATTATGCTAACCTAGTAATGTGTGCATGCATATTTCCGCAGGACAAGTCAGCACAGAAGAGGCCTGACATCGTTCCTTCTTTCCTAACTGAAATTATACTAGCCCTGAAAGAGGTATAATGTTTTACTTGTTGGAGCTTTAGAACAACTAGCATTGCAAGCAGATAATGTAGTACTTTTGTTTGTTTAACGTGTTTTTACAACTGAAAAACTCATGGGGAGGGCAGCGGGAAGGCAAACATGAACATTTAAGGTGTCTTTGATCTGTGTTACATTTTTTCAATAAAATCATATATTCCACTCGATTATTATTACTGTGAGTACATTTTTTTACCTCTCAACTTTTTGGCCCTTAAAACCATTTTTTTTTGGTCAAAAACATCTACGCCCTTAAACTATGCAAGTTTGCACCATTTTTTTATTCTTCTTTTCAATAATTGGTTTGGAGTTATTTTGGGTATGCGGTTTTGGTATGAGGGTGATAAAAAGACATTTTTGTCATGAAAGTAGGCACAGACCAATGTTTTAAAAGGCGAGAGGTGGGATTGAGGCGTTTTATTTATTTTTCTGATAGACCTCAATTGAGAAGAAAAAAATATTATGGAAAAAATAATACTAGAGACGTAAGAAAATAATGTTCAATATCATAACTAAAAAAAGGCCCACAATCCATTTTACCAACAAAATATATGTAAATTCATCACATCGTTACAAAATAATTACCGCAATCCATGTCACTAACATAATAAGTAGCGCAACATCATCAAACAAAAAGTCCATAATCAAAACAACCAACATAATATCCATAAGCATCTTCATCATGCCATCACAAAAAAAGTATATCTAGTGATGAATCATCTCTAAATAATAAGAAGTGGATCATCAGTATCCAACGTCCTAGAAAATGGATAATATGCTTCATCCCCATCCCCATCATCATCACTTTGAGGATCCTCCATAGAATTATCTGCATATTGAATCA
This sequence comes from Sambucus nigra, assembly GCA_949130495.1. Lineage (NCBI taxonomy): Eukaryota > Viridiplantae > Streptophyta > Magnoliopsida > Dipsacales > Adoxaceae > Sambucus > Sambucus nigra. The sequence goes on from OX422220.1 coordinate 25,777,641, forward strand.
CTATATTATCCTCTTCCTCAGAATTGACATCCCTCCATTCCTCGTCTTCATCTACCAATTGCAATCCTTTTCCTTTATCTCATAAATAATAAGATAAAGTATAAAACTGAGTTATTTTGTTTATTTGAAAATAGTAAAACAAATAATAATTTTGCATTTGCTTGTAGTTTTTGAATTCGTCGCCTTTCTTCCTTTTCAATGTTGACCTTGTGTACTTGCTCCTCCCTCAAAAGTCAATCCCGATCGCGCGACACATATTTATGAAAGAGGTGTTGTTTGGTACATTAAAGGGAATACCATTCTCAAAAACGAATCTTCCAACGTGTAAAGCTACTTGGTTGTGAAGCACTTTTTCATGTCTCTTGCTCCCAACGTCATCATCAACTTTTTCATCATCGACATCAATAAAACAAGGTTCTAAAAAACGCGGGGCGTGATCGAGGCGTGGAGTCCAAGCCTTAAGCCTTAGAAGCCTAGGCGGGCCTAGGCGTAAAAAGGCGTGAAAAGGCGTTTAGGCCTTTTTAATATATTTTTATATTTTTTAACCATAACAAGGCTATTAAAATACTAAAATTGTACATATCATAAAAATATGTCTGAATATTTGCAAATAAAAATACTATTTGATTATTTTGGATGAGATAATGGTCCGGTTTGTAAAAAAAAATCTTTAAAAGGCTATATCGTTTCACTAAAGCATTATTGTTTTTAGGAAAAAAGTACGCCTTAAGGGTTTTATCAAGCATAAGGCGTCAAAATCTTAAGGCGGGGCGTTTCTCCCAAGCCTCAAGCCTAGGCGGGTTTTTTAGAACAGTGCAATAAAGAATCGATCCATAGGTCCTCTTACCCCCCCACCCATAGAAGCACTACCCACACGTGAATCCCCAACAGATTGATTAGTACTGTAATATTGAACCATTTCTAAATTTTTCCACATTATCTGTCTTTTAGCCTTCACATCACCTCCACTTTTTATAATTTTCCATCTCTTCTTGCACCTTGGGGGGTACATTCTTACACTTTGCCGCATTCTTACTAGTTCCTGCAAGATGGTCCATCCTTTTCACCCCTCCTTTGATAATTTTGTCCCAATAATTACATTCAATATATTTATATACTTTATCTAACATTTCAACCGCTTTGGTATATTTCCAAGCCAAGTCCTTTCTATTCGCCATCGGGATAATTCACTACAATCAGAATATATATTGAATAAAAAGTAGTTGGCCAAACAGAAAAATAACATAATATATATTGTATAAAAATTAGTAGACTAAATAGAAATTATATTACAGAATATAAGTTTACACAGAAATAATATAAATATTAACTGAAATAATTTGTACACGTAAAAACCTCTCATAATAAATTGGACAGATGAATAGAAAAGGGAAAAAAACGTTCTGTTTAATGTTTACAAACTCTAAAAGTAGAAGATAATAAAAACATACATGTGTATACTCACACACACACGTGTATATATAAACAGCAAGAAAAAGGAAAAAACAAACAGAAAAATGAAAAGGAAAGAAAAAAAGTCGGAGAAATACAGATATACAGGGAATAGAGACATATGGACCATTTATGTTCGTCAACTGCAAGTGAAGGACTAGACAAAGAAGAAATGATGTAGCGGTGTTTTTTTTTGGAAGAAATAATGTTGAGGTGGTTTTTTTTGGGAGAACTGATGTAGCGCTGGGTTTTCTTTTGGGAGAAATGATAGACTAGGGTTCTACCTTTTGTTTCACATCTTTTGCTTCTTTTTTTTCCCTCTTTTTTTTATTTTTTTTATTTTTAAAGTTGACAGCATACGTCTCATAAGCCTTGAGGCGTAAGCCTCAATCCACAAGGGTTTAAGTCTCGTTTTTCGCTTGTGAGGCTAAGCCTTGAGACAGTTTTCTTGCGTCTCGCTTCAAGGCGCGCCTCAAAACGCCTTTTAAAACATTGGCACAGGCAATGTAAAAAAGGCTACATGCGGATTTGAGGCATTGTGATCGGGTGAGGTGAGGCATAAGCTTCGAGGCGAAAAGAGGTTGAAGCCTCGACTTGAAAAAAAAATACCTAATAAAATCACAAAAATAATGTATCATAGCTATCATCACAAAGAAAAAATTCAGTCAATATAACAGTTTTTGGAGAGGTAATTGTTGCACCAAGGTGCCAAAGTCCCCGTGGAGTCTAGATGCTCGCCTTAGAGCGCCTTATCGAAGTGAGGCTCAAAGTCTTTAAAACATGCAAAAGCTTATACAAACCTTATGAATATTTTATTTATTTATTTAACAATTTAATAATCCAATAATCGACAAAAGAAAAGATATTGATGTTTATGGAAAAAAAGATACTCCAATGTGTGAAAAGAAAAATCAAAACTAACATAAATTGTTTTACGATGTAACACTCGTGGTGTTAAAATTTTGTTTGTTTCTTTTTCTTAAGTAGTAGCGAATGAGAAAAATAGAGTTTCACTAGAAGTTATGGATTTACCTTAGTTTTTAGGTGGAAAATCATCTAATCTTCCATATTTAATTGGGAGATATGTAAAATCAGCATATCAATTGGTCCATTCTTGTATTGGGGGCGTTATCCAAACAAATTTAACGAGGCCCGCCTGAACCGCAACTTTAGTGTGGAGCCTAGGGGCACAAGGCACATGCCTTATCGAAGGAGCCTTGTCTGAGTGAGGTAAGATGCCGATGTTGCACTTAGGCGCACCTATAAAAACATTGGTCAATGGCGTATAACCAAGGGGTAACCCAGAGCACCAAGTATCCCTTCTTTTTAGACAATAACAGTCCTATCAGATAACTATCTAATAATAATATTCCTAAATTAATATAATAAAAATACAGCAGAAATATTATAGCTAGTCATCATGTGTATGTACCATCCTCCCCTTCCTTAAAGATATGCGTTAAGAATGATCCCTTGATTAGAAGTGTTCTTGTATATCCGCCTAGTCGTGGGGACGGGGGGATAAAATCTGTTTTGGGGTGATATTTGAACGGACCACTCCTTGCTTATTCATTTTGCTAAACTCTATAATCTTGCCGAAATTACTTGTGTTATAATGATTCTTTGCCCTCGTGACATTCTTCTTCACAATCATGAAACATTTCCTTTAGGAGGAACGTTAGGCCCCTTTTGAATGTAAGGTAAGGAAAGGAAGGTGCAGGAAAATTTAACTTTCCTGCACTTCCTTTGCGTTTTTTGCAAGAAAGTTGTGGGACCCGCTCCCCCAAACTTTCCTGCAGGAAAAGCTTTTCCCGTAAAACACACCTCGAATGAAACACAGGACTGTCAACTGGATTTACATACTGTTTGTGTGCGAAATTGATGCGTGCTGACATGGCTCTTTTAAAAATTTCCTTTCAGGCTAATAAAAAAACGAGAAATATAGCATATGACATTCTTGTCCAAATTGGGCATGCCTACGAGGATGGAGAAAAAGGTGGAAGAAAGGAAAATTTGCATCAATATTTTAACCTGGTACATAAAATTCTATTCTACAGTATAACGGTTCTCGTTAATTTTTTATTATTATTCTTTTTTAGAATTTCAATTTCTAATCTTGCTAATTTTTTCATGGTTGTAGGTGGCTAGAGGTCTTGCTGGTGAGACACCACATATGATCAGTGCAGCAGTGAAAGGCTTAGCTCGTTTGGCGTATGAGTTTAGTGATCTTGTTTCTGCTGCTTACAATGTTCTTCCATCCTCATTTCTCCTCCTCCAGAGAAAGAACAGAGAAATAATCAAAGTCCGTCTCACTCCTTTTTAATATTTGATTCAGCTTCATATTGGGTTTCTTTATCAAACAGTATTAATAAACATATTACAACTACTGCCCTTCTGTTTCAGTCCAAAGTTTTGGTTTTTTGAAATTCGATTTTAATGCAGGCAAATTTAGGTTTATTGAAGGTATTGGTGGCCAAATCACAAGCTGATGGTCTGCAAATTCATCTGAGGAGCATGGTGGAAGGCCTGCTGATTTGGCAAGATAACACTAAGAATCATTTCAAAGCTAAGGTTTGTGTTACTTATTCTTTCCATTAACTTTGTGGTCTATGATGTTTTTACTATGTACTGTGAGGCCACGTTGGTATGCTAGATTAAAAGTACGTGTAGCAGGAAGTTATTCATCCCAGAAGATAAGATGTGTTCCATAGAGCATGGGATAAGAAACATATTTACAATAAATAATCTGATGCTATATCCCATTCTGACTAACACCAGATGTGAGATAGAATGAAATTATTCGGGCCTACGTGAATGCTTTTTGTCATAGTTTTGTCTATGTTGCGTGGATATGGATACAAGATACTATACGGTATGGACCATGGTAGTACGGGAAACCTAGAAAAAATAGACTTAAGGAAAGGATACGATGATAGAATAATATATGATTATATATGTACACACATTTTTGACAATACTATATATATATATACACACACACACACACACACATTCACATATATACATACATATATATAAAGGTAGTAACTTAGTACAATGGCAAGTGCCCTCCCCCAAGCTACTGTGGGTCTCGGGTTCAAGACATGGGAGCAGCCTCTCCATATATGGGGGTAAGTCCAGTCGGTTGACATCTGCCTCTCCTAAACCCTGCAGTTAAGCGGGAGCCTTGTGCACTGATATGACCTTTTATATATATATTCATTTTAGACACTGCTCTTTTTCCTAAACCGAGCACATTACTGAAGCAAACTGTAAGAGAGAATTTAATCAAAGTTATACAGGCAAAAGTGATTGACAACGATGTTAGCATGCAATTCACACAATCAGTTCAGGGGAAAAAACTAGAACAGAGAGAAAAATGTATTATTGCAGTTTGCAACACTAAGTTGCAAATTATACACCATTTTTTTTACCAAAAAAACGAAGGGGTAGAGAGCGAGAAGGATGTTGCAGGTAGCACTTAACACTCACTAATGAAGAATTTTAATGAAAAAACAGATCCAAAAGGCTCCGAACACAACCATATGAATATGATATGGTATGAACATCTCTGGAAAAAAACAGAGGAAGCGGCTTAGATATAATTTAATAAAAAGGAAAAAGAAAAAAAGGTAGGGGCTTCAATGACAATGGCTTTTTTAAAACCGTCCTTTTTTAAAATGAAAATTTCACTGACTCACGTTTAAAAGAAAATTTTAAACTGACCCCACTATATCCTAAAGTATTCCAGATATATCCAAAACATATCTATCCATATCCAAAAGTCACAATGGTCAATTTGGTAAGCAGATACTTATCCGACATGTGTGGAGTCCTTAACCGTATTTGGCGCTCCATTTCTGCCATTTTTAAAGTATGTGTTACGTTGCCTACCCATGTCTATAGTGGGGGTGGGGTGATTAGTATATGCACTTAGTTAATCTTGAAGTGCTGGGCATTTGTGTTTTCTGCAGGTTAAGCTGCTTCTTGAAATGCTCGTCAAGAAATGTGGTTTCGATGCTGTGAAGGCGGTCATGCCCGAAGAGCACATGAAACTTCTTACTAATATACGAAAGGTCAGTTGGAGTGCATCCTATTTGAATGGTTTATATTGGTTATAAATTTGTTAGATATTTATTAATAATCCTTATTGAAAAATGCAGATCAAGGAGCGCAAAGAGAAGAAACTTGCTTCTAACTTTGAGGAAACTAAATCTCGTCAGTCAAAAGCAACCACATCCAGGTTTGTCTCTTTCACATGCACGCAAGTAAATTATGATACGTGATGCGTCTCATGTACGATGCGATACAACACCAGAAAAATATGTATTGCATGGCTGTACTGTTCATAGTTGTATCAGTCTGTATGGGTCTGGTTCTCTTTAAAAGAAAATATAAGTGAATATTGATGTTATTGTATTCTTACTTTTAAGGCATGTGCCATGCACATGCTCTTTTTAAAGGGGTATTTTTGTCCTCTCAAATACCAAAATTATTACAAATTAATTTTAAAAAGTTAATATTCATATTTTTACTTATGGTTGTTAGCAATGTTTAAAAAGGTGCGAGGCGTGGTGTTTTGGCTCCAGCGAGGCGAGGCCTACGCCTCACAAAAAAAAAGCAAAGTAATAATAAAAAAATACTAATAAAACCATAAAAAATAAAGTAACAAAGAAATAAAGTAAAACTGCCTAAAATACATCTTTGAGGATTTTCATACATAGTTAAACATTTAACTACATTTAAGAAAAATACTTTCACTAAATATATTCTTTAATACAAAAATCACGATATGATTTAGCTGCATATTTTCCAAGAAACTTCCCTAATAAAACTCATCGTATTAACTTTCTTTAAATATAATCTAAAAAAACTCTTGTCATTTTTATGTTGCAATTTATATTGTTATATTTTTAAACATTTTAAAATAAAAATAATTGTTAACAAGTTTGGCATCTATGGAGGACAAAAATACTCCCTGTATTGCCCATGCCCTGATCGGTTAATTTTAACAATCAATATGGATGGAGGGGCTTAATAGACACCATATCAATACTTTAGGGGCTCAATAGAATTCTTTGAATACTTTATGGGCTGCATAGGTAATTCACACTATGTTTTATTATTTATTGTAACGCTCACTCTATGTTCGATTATTTATTGTAAAGCGTTTTCTACACATTAATTATTTATTAATATATATTTTTTACGTTTTGCGCAATACAATACGCGATACATAGGACTTTGATACAATACACGATTTGACAACTTTGCTATGTCTTCTAACACTGCTTAAAAACATTTTCAATTGCAAGTCGATTTGAGTCTACCTGGGTTGAACGTTTGAAAGGTTCATTGTACGATTTATATTAGCAATTTTTTGTTTTATTCTATTTTTTTTCTAAAATTCCTTCATCTATCTACAGGCTAAGTAGATGGAATCATACAAAAATATTCTCGGATTTTGGTGATGAAGAAACGGACCACAGTGACACAGAATACATGGATACAAAGACTGTTTCCGGTAGACATAACAAGGCTTCCTCAAAAGCAGATTCTTTAAGGTTCGTGAACGGATATATAAACCTGTTATTCTTTATATGCACATGAGCTGTTCAAAATAATACACTATATTGTACATCTTTTGTAATATGGCTTCTAATATTTTATTGTGATATTTTGAGTTTCATCCTCACTTTTAGGGTTTTTAAGCTACACCCTAAAATAATAAATTATTTCAATAATACCCCCCTCATTGTTATAGCGACTTTGCATGGATGTTATGTGATATTTTGCGTGTGTTTGCGATACTTTTGAGGGGTTATTGCTTATTTTTATTGGGGTCACATTTCTATCTTTGAGCATTTGTGTCAAATTATTATATTTATCCTTTCTGTAAACTCTAGTTCAGGAAAAACTTCACCACTACAGCTATTGGCCTATTTTTATTGATAAAGAAAGAATGAGCTATACAACTAGGGATAGCCTTCACAATTTCAAACCAATCGCAAATTTTGAAACGGTCCCTAGTGAAATTTGAACGTGTCTATCAAAGCGTAGTCATATCACGTGAGCTACAATTTATTGGTTTGCTGAATTAACTTGAACTGACAAAATTAAATTTCACGAGTGTAGGTTGAAGAGAAAGCGTAAAGCAGCCAAGAGTCTACCCGAAGAATTGTTTGACCAACAAGACGATGAGCCACTCGACTTGCTTGACCGTCAAAAAACAAGGTCATCCCTTAAATCATCTGAGAATCTGAAACGGAAACAAGAATCGGACAATGATGATGAGCCAGAGATAGACCCCGATGGGCGTCTCATAATCCGCGAGGGTCGGGTGAAAAAGTCAAAGAAGTCCGTTGACCCTACCGATTCGGATGTTAGGAGCCAAACGGGGAGTCACGTGTCCGCAAACTCAAAGAAGACCCAAAAGAGGAGGAAAACGTCAGAGTCCGGGGGATGGGCTAACACTGGGAAAGAATACGCGAGCAAGAAGGCGCCTGGGGACATAAAGAGGAAGGACAAGATGGAGCCGTACGCGTATTGGCCGCTCGATCGCAAGATGGTTAGCCGTAGGCCGGAACAAAGGGCAGCTGCGAGGAAAGGTATGGTGAATGTGGTGAAGCTAACGAAGCATCTCGAAGGAAAGAGCGTGTCGAGTGCGCTCTCCACTAAGGGTTTGAAGTTTAAGAAGGCTGGTGGTAAGAAGAAGAAAGGCAGCCAAAAGAAAAGCAGGTAACCGAGACTCGATGTGCGTGTTTGAGAGAGTTTTGTTGTTCGGGGGAAGTTAGAAAGGATGTGTTTATTCTTTATAGGGTAATTTTGAGTTACACGCTCGTTTTTATGATCGCTTTTGATTTACCAAAAAAGATAAGTTGCACTGCCATTCATCACTTTTTGCTACACATTTGCGGTTTTTGTGACGCTTTTCTGGGTTGGAACCCAATTTTTTGAAATACTAGGGGTAACTCAAAAGTGGGGGTTGTAACTCAAAATAACCCTTCTTAATGTATAGAGTTGCATTTTTTACGCAAACAAACCAGTTTTGCAGTTAAATCTGGAGGTAATTTTGTCACCAGGTTCTTGTTTGTAGTGTTTGAGGAAGAGTTGGATTCATAATTTGTGTAATTTGATTATTGCTTTTCTGAGTGTATTCATAATAAATATGTGCCTGTTGAGTTGGGCACCGTATCTTGCCCGGGCCTGCTCCAATGCTGATTTTTATCCATGTGATTTTATATGTTAGAAATAGAATAGATTGTTAACCATTTTACTTTAAACTCAATCCATTCTCTCAAAATTTGGTTATCAGCATTTGTTTTGAAAGAGAAAATTTGATCTAAATTACAAGTACTCCAGATTATCCTAATCCAAGTTCCGAACACTATAAATTATATTAAGTGAATTGCCAAACAATGTTTGTGTTTTTTAATCTAAAAATTAATTTGTTTGTTCTTAGTTATCTGTTTGTTTTATTTAAGTTTATGTGGTTGATTTAATAAAGTGATTATGGATTTCATTTGGTTTTCAGGTATGGAAAATATGGGGGTTGAATGAGTAGATGAATAGTTTAAACAAGTTTATGCAATGGGCCAATTTATTTCAATTGCATCTCAAACTTTTCTTTTTTCATTATATGGTATAGCAGACATCTTGAAACTAAGTATGGAAGCCAGACCAATGGTTGACAGGAAAGAAGGGTAAGCATTATTAATACAAGGCATATACCAAATAGTCCATCGAATATTTTTTAGGGCAATTTACAATTAGGTCTGTTGGTAATAATTTATAAACATTTAAGGACAATTTACAATTAGGTTCACTTGTTATGTCACTAACGTGCACTTCTACAAGAAGTGAATTAGTGGATCTAAGTATATAAAATTTGTCAAAATTCCTTTAATGTTTAAAATTTATTTGTGAGGGACCTAAGAGTACTTTCTCCTATTTTATAATAAACGTTTAGTTGAAGTTTTTTTTTTGTTCTAAAAAGTTCCTCATTACATAAAAACATTAAAACAAGAAACTCCAGTGAAGGTCTTCGGAGCTCTGGCCCGGGTGGGGGTGGGGGGTGAGATTTGCCACTAGCGCGGACTTTGAGAGACTTTTTGGGACAAAATAAAAAAATTTGGACGAAATGTTTATTAAAAAATGTTTGAGGGACTTTTTGGTAATTGATTATATTAATATAACCTCCTAATAATAGAGTAAAATACTCAGTTTATTCCTAAACTATCATGATTATTTCAAAATGCTCTTAACTATCAACAATTTCAAATAAGCCCCCAAACTACACAAACTGATTTAATAAGACCCTTCGGTTATATGATAGCGCGTGTCGTGCACATAGCCCACGTGGGGGAAAATAGGTAACATACTAACCAAAATTAGAAATAAAAATAAAATTCAAAACCTAAACATATCATCAAATCAACCACCACAACCCCCGCCACTACCCAAAATAAAATTGTCGCCAACCGCCCACCGCTCCACTACTCAAAATCAAACCACCCAAAATCAAAATCACCACCAAACAAAAACCCAGTTTTGTTCGGATCAGGTACCATAAAAACCATTTATCTGGATTGTTTCCAAGCCGAGATCGGTGGTCGAAATCATTTTTGTCCAGAATTTATAAACTCATTTTGGTCCAGATGCTTGCAGAGGGCAAAAGTTTTCCAATGAGGTGACAGGGATAGATATGATGTGTGTGAGGCCCATGAGTTTTTTTTATTTTTTATTCAATTTATTTTTATTTAATTTAATTATGAATTCATAGTTGATTACACCTAACCCCCATGAGATTGACGTATTACCTAATTTGCCCTCACAATGCGTCATGTGCATGACACATGACCTATTTTCCGTCCAACTTAACCGCTCCATATAGCGGAAGGGTCTTGTTAAACAAGTTTGGTTAGTTTAGAGGCTTATTTGGCACTTTTGATAGTTCATAGACAATTTTGAATTATTCATGACAGTTTAGGAGCGAAATGAGTAATGTACTCTAAATTATATCACAAGGTTTTGTTATTCAAAATTTTGCGTTTTTCATTAAATTAAAATATGTAACTAAATTATTCGTGCCTCCCAGGATAAAATGATGTCCATACGCGCAAGAAGCACTTTAATGTGTGTGTCTATGAACCAATTATGTTTGATACTCACTCCGACTCGATTATGAATGAAAAGTATTGAAAAATATTCTCTCTCTAGAATAAAAAGAAGGCAAGTCATGTTAATATAGGTAACAATATATTTTTTTCATGAAAAGATGCGTTTTACCCCAAGGTTTCTAAGATTCAAGTATATGTGAGGACGGCCATCCGGTTAGCTGCCTCTGCTGTTCTTCCAGCTTCAAAAGTGGGTTTGCTTTCTCATTGGCCCATTCCTAGCTGTTGGATCAGACTGTGCAGAATGAGTCTGCGTGGTCTTCCTTGCCTTGTACTGGCAGTTGGTCTAAGGTGAAAAGTGAAAAGAAGAAATCGAAAAGCAGTTCTGTTGTCTGGTTGTCCCCCCTCTCTCAGGATAGAACAAGACCTTCTCCCATATTCAATTGGTCACCAGAATCAAGGAATGCGCGTGAACAAAGAACTTGATCGAGAAGGCCTCGGGGCTACCTTTCCTTCAGGCATTCCTACTGGGTGAGGTTTCCTTTCTGCTGAAGTGAAGTTCGGTCTCAGCCCAAACTTTCTTACGTGCTTTGGGACTTGTGGGGGGCTGCCCTCTTTGTTGTAGAGCAGATCGATTTTCTGCTGTCTTCCATGGATCGCGTGCCTCTTTCTATCGGAGGCGGTGGCTGCGGTGTCGGTCCTTCTCAACGACCGATCCTTGATCTCAATCTCCCCCCAGCTCCGGAGCCGGAACCTGACCCCCCGGCTCCACGCGGGCCAGACGAGCCCGGTGGGGCAGAAGGGGAACATCCGCAGCGTTTTTGTTAACAGTCATTTTATGGACATTTTTCACGAACGACCACAACTAATGGTGTCTCCCGACCGTTATCGACAGTTTCGAAAAACAGTCATTATATATAATGAACAATCACAATTTTTAGCGACAATTGAGAAAATCGTCACATGAAATTAAATAAAATTCCCAATAATTTCATAAATAAATGGGACACATTGAAACCAAATTTCTCATTAATCATTTGTCCGTTTTTAGCAAATGAATATACCATGTGATTCTTCTTGTTACAGAGAGCGCGTACGCAGTTGGTCCCATTACCTTAGACGCGTGTAACCTACTTTTATAATGGCTCAAAGTTGACCAAAATATTAAATTGGTCAAAATATTAATTTGCGTAAAAACACAATTTAAAAAAAAAATCCCACACATGAATGAAATTTGGGTGAAGAATCAAACAAACATGAAGACAAATTTAGAGAGAGTATAAGTGGAAAAGAGTTGCATCGGTAAAGATAACTTTTGGCCTTGAATTTTTTCTAGTGAGGGACTATCGGGTTTACTGACTAATCATTAAACGCGATGTCTTGAATTAATTAACCTTTTTATGTAAATCGAGACAATAGAATTCACACAGTCCTTCTCCGAACATTCTTGGTTCGAGCACACATTCCTCCGAACATCCTTGGTTCTCTTGTTGGCATTATACACCTCCTAGTTTCATGAGTGTGTTAGAGAATTTACCCTTTCATTATTCTCATAGAAGTGGCCTATTCTCACTCAAATGTGTGATTTTCATTAAGAGTATCCTGTTAATACCGCACTTGACCCTTATGTTCAAGATGTAGAAATCATTAAAAATATTCTTTATCCTGTTACACGCGACAGATTGTACACTGACTCATCTTAGGAATAGAAAGAAAATGTAGTTATCTTCTCAGTACTAACTGAGTCACACATAATTAGGTTGTCCAGTTGAACCTATTTATTGGGATCTCCAATCATTTAGGTTGGGTTTCTATTATGGCGATCTTAAGTATTTTATAGGTTTAATCCCATTCCCATTGATGAACTTTCCTCGCTCTTTCGTTTCCGGATCCACAATTGTCTTATTAGGCCTAATGTTATCACTAAAAGAGAGTGATTTCTTTATGGCCTTATATCGTGACTAATAAGCCCTGACTTGCCATATTATTCTATTCCTTTTCAAGTAATGAATGTCAATCGCAACGGGCATTAGAATTATTATCTAAGACCCTCCTCTTTAAAATGTCACAAGTACGGTGCTTTTTAAGAAATGATATTCATATTCAATCATTAAAGATAATTTTCAAATATTAACACCTTCAAATATGCTAATATATCCATGTGAAACTACGAGCCTCTAGAATCTATATCTTCCTGAAGTGATACTTGTGATTTTCGAATGTTTATGTCAGTTGTCACTATTATCTTGGTAACCACATGAAGTTACTGAACGACTTATTTATACTTTTAACTCTTTGATCTATTATCTTCCTTTCGAAGATTTGTGTACATGCTTAATCATTTTTAGTTTTGGAATACATTCAAAGTACTTAAGTATTAACTGGCATTCAGTCAATGATGTTTACACCTATCTAGATATATGCACAATGGAAATACTAGAGTAGATTAAATGCATTTATAAAATTAATGAATATACATTCAATGGTCTAACTCCTATTTTCAATAAGAATCATGTCTTGTTTCTATTTTTGATAGAAATCATCACCTTTGATACACACCTCCACATTTATAATAATTTATACAAGAGTTTTAACCTTTTCTATATCCCATAAAACTTGTCGCGGGTCAATATATCTAATAAAATACAATACTTCCCCCACAATTTCCATCATATATTTGGAATTTTAAGCAAAATATAATTTTATTTGCTACATTTATCCTCAACCTGAATCACAAAGGCTTTAGTTTTCCATTAAAGTACAATGATTTTAGCACATAAAACCATGTTCTGCTACATTTAATATTTACTTGGCTAACACAAGTTAATTTAGAAGGTAATTCAATCTTTTTCGATTTTTTAAGAAATATTTAATTGAGAAACCTTAATATGTTTCTCTACTTTAGTCAGCTTCACAGGGTATATTTCATATTTGTCCACAGATCTTTCAAGGAATTTCTGACAAAAAATAATTATATATATACTTCTTTTATCACTCGTATTATATTTTCCTCAAAACCGTTTGAACATAATTATGAATATGTATGAATGTTGAAAGGATCATTAACTAAATTACTTTCCCTTAATATTGCCATTCGAAGACACATTTGTCTTTACCCTCCATTCCATGATCAAAGTGAGATTATACTAAAATCTTCAATGGGATCATAATTTGATTCTAACTTTTTTAAAGAAGTCGTGAAATCGCTCGATTCTGAATCCCTTGATCATTTCTATGGATTTATGTTTTAATTCTACCATCTTTAAAGCAATCGTTAAATTGCTCGGTTCTGGATCTTAAATTATAAATCCAATGAATATATTTGTAATCACAACACACTAGTTTGTCGTCATTGAAGGAGTACGTCTAATAGACAAAATAAAAAGAATATGATAGTTTGATTGTCCGCTTATGTTGAGATTATAAATTTGAAGTATAAGAATAAATTTATTCATTACGACAAGGCATCTTCTATTTTGTACTCTTATTAGTGGATCTCACATTTATGCAGTTTTCATGGACTGTACATTATTCAATGTATTGTCCAATTCGTAAAGGGTCATGTGTTCCATTATTGAATGTGGAGAGTTTTTCTATGAAGAATTTTTATCAAACTCAATATAATGTGAGACCACCATTTTTTGTCTTTCCCCTATGGCCATCACCCCATTTTTCTTAGGCATTTCTTCATGGTTATTGGGCATGCCAACATCAATATACGTTGCATTATGTTTTATTCGCAATTTACGAAGAAGTTTACAACTTTAAATGTAATGTCTAAATAAATTTAGCATATGATAAATAACCCCTAAATGAAAAGATCATTATATTAGCTCACACAATGCTATGTCTAACAGTCAAAATTAAAATATTTGACAATGCATTATTTACTAAATATTCAAACTTAACAAAGCATTATTCACAGAATACAAAAAATTATGACTTTTCATGAAAGGTTGTGTCTTTTCGAAAAGGTGTATACCTTTCTATAAATATAACACCCCTCATTTATTCTAAAAAACTCATAATTTTTTAGACTCAAATCTCTTTTATTTTTTTCTTTCTTGAGTTATTCCATGAGAGATGTAGATAAATAATTCAAATTGGAGATGTAGAAACCAAATCTCATAAAATAAATTTCAGGAGTGTCATTTGTCTAAATTTTAGAAATGAGTTCTAGTGAATAATGCTCATTTTACTTCTTTTACCTATCCATACTTGCATGTGCCTGATCTTGCGTTAATAATTATTTTTCTTTCTTATTTAATTTTAGGGGAAAGTACTCTTAGGTCCCTCAAAAACAAATTTTGTACACTAAAAGAATTTTGACAAATTTTATACACTTAGGTCCACTAATTCTATTATTGTAGAAGTCCACGCTAGTGGCATAACAAGTGGACCTAATTGTAAATTGTCCTTAAATGTTTAAAAATTATTACCAAGGGATCTAATGGTAAATTTCCCTTTATTTTAATCAAATGGTCTAGTAAAATTTGAATTGAACTTCAAAAAAACCTACCTAATATGTTGTCTATTTAAACTTCAACCTAATCATCCCTTTAAAAAGATGGTGACTATTATAATTAATTTATAGTTTGAGAGAATAGGGTGAACACTATAGTTTTATTTTGCACAATAAATTTGGGGTGATGATATTGCTACTTGAGCTATACATAAAGGGAATAATAATTGGTTTCATTCCCCCATCATTTCATTTACATGGGGTCATCTCATTTACATGGATGAACTTTCAATGATTTTTTTTGATAGATTAAAGGTTTGTTAGCCCATTTACATGGGGTGAACTTCATTTACACGGGCTCATTATATTTTATTTTCTGTGCATCGCACGAGTTATCACTAGATTAAATTTGTTCAAAAAAATATTTGTATTGATTTGTAATAAGATTATATTTTTGGGCTCACATTGGGTGAGGGATAATATTTCGGGTGTGGTAATTTTTGAAAGGCCAAAAAAAATAATGGGTGACCAATAACACATCTTATTAGTGGAAGTTGAGGCGTGATATTTGTTAAATGATGTGAGTGAAAAAAAAGCAGGACAAGAGAAAAAAAAAAGGATAAAGAGGTTGATGATAACTAGCATTTTGTGTATATTTTGTTATTGCAAGACTCATCACTCAAAAATTTCTTTGAACCTATAAAATACACTAAAATATGTATATGATTAGTAAGGGGTATCAATCGAACTTCTTAATGAGGCCAAGAGAAAGACTAAGAACCTTAAAATAATTTCAAGAGATGTTTTGTGTGTTAACAACTACTAAATTAGAAAAGAAGAAATATGCTAAAAATGAGTGGAATGTGAGGGAAACAAGTTTGAGAAAAATATCGGTTTCATAATTCACCTAAATGGGCAAAGAAATTTTTAATTAAGCAATTTATAATTTTAACGTCCTCTAAGATTATTTATATAAAAAATTGACTCTCGTCACAAATGTGATAACAATAAAATATTTCAAAAAAAATTTAATTTTAGACTTTATCTAAATGCTAAAAAATAAGAATATTTTTTTTCCTAATAAACTACCTGCTACGAATCATTTATTAATATTATTTTAAGTGTTTAAAAATTAGTTTTGGAGTTAGAAATTTCTAAAATAATATTTAACTTAAGAGAAGCCTATCTCTCGTTTGATTCTCAAGAAAATTATATTTATATATATATATATATATATAGTCAGGCTCCCGTACATACCAACGGTGCGTACCGCTGGCGCGGGCCCATTTTATAAATGATTTTAAGTTGAGTTTTTTTATATGATGTTTAAACATTTCAATAGACCCATATAAAAAAATCAACTTAAAATAACATTTTTTGCTATTTTAAAAAAATCGCTCAAACTTTTGCAGCTTTTAAAATGCTTTAAAAGCTGTGAAAGTTTGACCAATTTTTTAAAATAGCAAAAAAGTTATTTTGAGTTTATTTATTTTTATATGGACCTATTGAAATGTTAAAACATCATATAAAAAAATTCAGTATTTTTTTTTTTTACTATTCTAAGAAATTGGTATGCACCGTTGGTATGTACCGTTTGGTATGTACATGAGACTCTCACTATATATATATACCCACGTTAAAAAATAGTAAAAAAACGTATTTTTTGACCAAATTTGGTATACATGATCTACATAGTAAGAAGATCATCTACAAAAAAATCATCAAAAAATTCAATCCGAAAGTGTGTGAAATGATAAGTGGGTATGTATGTGCATTTTCGACCGTTCAAATTTTTTGTCATCATCTCACCTACTTCCAAGTTGATTTTTTCGATTATTTTTTAGAGGATCTCTTTACTATGTAGATCATCTATACATTTTTTTTTTACCATTTTTGTAAAATGGGTATGTTCATAGGTATGTTGTAGAGCCTAACTAACTAACTATATATATGTGTGTGTGTGTGTGTGTGTAGAGAGAGAGAGAGAGAGAGGCTTAACTTCTTATTGTTTTGACACTGCTGGTCCTAAGCCTCGATAAAGGAGGAGGGTTGCGTTAGGTAGTTGACAGCCAACGTAAAACTTTGTCAGATCCTTCTGAACATGAATTCTATGAATATACGTGCTAATGCTAGGGCATTCCTTAAGCGATGCGTTGCGCCTGCCACCGGGTGCCTCGACAAATAGGCAAGGGGCGTTGCACCTGCTACCGAGTGTCTCGAAAAATAGGCAAGGGGCATCGCATCGATGCCTGGATGCGACTATAAATACGCAAGGGTTCCTGTAACAAGCTGGACGTGCGCGAGTAAAGAAATTAGTCCAGAATACTAGACTTAGGTTAACGACTTGGAACATAGGGACTATGACAGGAAAAAATGATGGAGTTACCATGATAAAAAGAAAAGTTAACATAGTTTGTTTACAAGAAACTAAATGGGTCAGTGAGAAATCTAGAGAAATAGAAAATACATGATTTAAATTATATTATAGAGGAAAACATAGAAATAAGAACGGAGTTAGAATAATAATAGCTGAGAACTTTAAGGACGATATCGTAACCGTTATTAGGAAAGTTGATAAACTTATACTTGTAAAATTGGTATTATGTGAAAACTTAATTAATATTGTTAGTGCTTATGTACCCCAAGTAGGATTGGATGAGCACACTAAAGTATAATTTTGGGAACAAATTGATGAACTAATTCAAGAAATATCCGTAAGTGAGAAAATCTATATAGGGAGAGATTTTAATGGCCATGTAGGAGAAGATCGTGTAGGATATGAGATAGTGCATGAAGGATATGATTTTGGAGATAGGAACGACGGGAGGGAGTATATCTTAGATTTTGCGATGGCTTATGATTTTGTACTAGTAAATATATGTTTTAAAAAGAGGCTTGAACACTTAATAACTCATAAAAGTGGAACGCATAAGAGCCAAATAAAATTTTTCATTACTAGGAAAGGAAACCGATTAACGTGTAAAGATTGTAAGGTTATCCCGGGAGAGAGTTTAACCTCACAACATAGGATAATGGTGTTGGATATAATTATTAAAAATCAATCATAAGTGCGAAAAGTGAAGATTAACCCACGAACTAGGTGGTGGAACTTAAGAGGAGAGAAATTAGATATATTTAAAGATAAAGTATTAAATAAAACAACATGGAATACTGAAGAAGAGACTAACATAATATGGAATAAGATATCCACATGCATTAGGAGAATATAAAAAAAAAATCTTAAAAAATCAAAAGGCAAGGGGTCACAGTCTAAAGAAACTTGGTGGTGGAATAAAGAAGTATAAAATATAGTAAAAATTAAAAGGGAGTGCTTTAAAACATGGCAAACAAATAGAAATGAAGAAAATTTTGAGAAATATAAATGGGATAAAAAAGAAGTTAAGAAAGTGGTAAGATATGCTAAATTAAAAGCGCATGATGATCTTTATACAAAATTAGTAACACAAGAAGGGAAAAAAAGTATTTATAAGCTTACTAAACTTAAGGACAGGAAAACAAAAGATTTTAATCACGTTAAGTGTATCAAAAGTGATGATTCGAGAGTCCTAGTCAAAGATGATGAAATTATGGAAAGATGGAAAAACTACTTTGAGAGGTTATTAAATGGAGATATTGGGAGTATATTAGATATAGAGGAACTTAGGGAGACTCGAGAAAATATATTTTTTCGCAGAATTAGGACAACAGAGGTCAGGATTGCTCTAAAAAAGATGAAAACATGGAAGACTTTAGGACCATATGGTATTCCTATTGAGGTTTGGGAGTGCTTACGGGATGATGGATTATCACGGCTTACAAAATTATTTAATAGAATATTAATAACTAATAGGATGCCCGATGAATGGAGAAAAAGTGTTTCAGTACCTATTTATAAAAATAAAGGGGACATACAAAGTTGTTCAAATTATTGTGGTATTAAGTTAATGAGTCACATAATGAAACTTTGGGAGAGAGTGATTGAATATAGATTAAGGTTGAAGACAACAATATCTGAGAATCAATTTGGATTTATGCATGAGAGGTCAACAATGGAAGCAATCTATTTATTGAGAAAATTAATGTAGAGGTATAGGGAGAAAAATAAGGATTTTCATGTGATTTTTATAGATTTGGAGAAGGCGTATGATAGGATACCCAGAGATATAATATGGTGGGTTCTGTATAAAAGAGGAGTGACTCTAGATATATTGATGTAATCAAGGATATATATGATGGTGCGATGATTATAGTAAGAACATCAGCCGGAGAAAGTAGTGAATTTTCAATTATGGTAGGTTTACACCAAGGTTCAACATTATGTCCTTATCTCTCTTCTCTTGTTATGGATGAGTTGACTGGATAAATACAAGATAAGGTGCCATGGTTTATGCTTTTTGCAAATGATAATGTTTTAGTGGATGAGACTAAGACGGGAATTAATGCTAAGTTGGAAGTGTGGAGAGAAACTTTAGAAATAAGAGGATTTAAAATAAGCAGAACTAAAACATAATACGTGGAGTGCAATTTTAGTAGTAATAGGAGGACAAATGGAGATGTGGTGAAATTAGAGGGTCAAGAGATACCTAGAAATGATCATTTTCGTTATTTAGGACCGATTGTCCAAAAATATGGAGATATTAGTGATGGTGTTACTCATAGGATTAGAGCAGATTGGGTTAAGTGGAGAAGTGCTACCAGCGTTTTGTGTGATAGGCATATACCTTTGAAGTTAAAAGGAAAATTTTATAGGATGGCCATTAGACCCGCCATGTTATATGGGACAAAGTTTTGGGCAACCAAGAAACAAAATTAGTGTGGCGGAGATTCGAATGCTGAGATAGATTTGTGGTAAAACTCGAAAGGATAAAATTAAAAATGAACTAATTCGTGAAATGGTAAAAGTAGATCCTATAAAAGATAAATTGAGAGAAAATTGACTTAGATGGTTTGGACACGTCAAGCGTAGACCAATGGATGCTCCTGTAAGGAAGAGTGATCTAGTTAGTATTGATGGCAACACAAGGGGTAGATGTATGCCTAAATTAACTTGGTGGGATATTATAAAAAAGGACACGATGTCATGTGGTTTAACCGAAGATATTGCACTGGACATAATGGAATGGAAAAATAGGATTCATGTAGCCGATCCCAAATAATTGGGAAAAGGCTTTGTTGAGTTTAGTTGAGTTAAGTAGAGTGTGTGTGTGTGTGTGAGAGAGAGAGACGCTCTTGTAAGGGACACTATATAACGGAAATTTACGGACGTATGTCCAAAAATATTTTTTAGTTGATTTTTTATTTGTTTTAATCATTTCATTAAACTTCCAAAAACATTTCAGCTCAAAATGATTTTTTTTGCTATTTAAAAAAAACCCAGTCAAACTACGTGAGTTTAAAACAACTTAAAATTGGCATATTTTCACCCAGTTTTGTCAAAATAAACATTAAATTTAATTTGAGTAGATTTTTTGGAGTGATTCTGTGAAATGTTTAAACATTATACATAAAAAAATCACCTCAAAAAAGTATTTTATACTATTTTTAAAAATATTCCCATAAACTGACCCTTAAACAACGTCCCTTGCTGAAGCCTGACTCCCTCTCTCTCTCTCTCTCTCTCTCTCTCTCTCTCTCTCTATCTATCTATCTATCTATCTATCTATCTATCTATCTATCTATCTATCTATCTATCTATCACCCCGTGCATTCTGATGAGCGAGGTGGCCATCCGCGATCGCCAAACCACGCTGGGCATCACTAAGTAAAATATCATTCTCAGCAAGTGACAGATAAATGAGACGTTAAAAACTTTTTTCACAAGATATAATTTGAATATATCCATTGAATATAAACATCAATGCAAATAAAATCCATCACCATGCCAACTCCAAAATAAAATTCAATTACAAACGGTAGATTAAAACTCCAAATAAATAATCCAACTAAAGTCTCTGACTGTAATTATAAACAAATGTGGAGCCGAATGGCCCACCAAATCCATAATAATTGTCTTATAAATAAAAAACGATGAAATATAAATAATATAAACTACTAAAGCAATAAAAATAAGTCTCCAACTGTACTCCAAAGATCTCCGATCCATTCTATGTAGCTGCTCCAGCACTATACCTCAAAGGTTAGTCAACACAATGGGTTAGAGTGCATTGCATGAACACTAGCTACTCCTGCCAATTAGGGTCCTTGAACCCAGACTTAAGCATCATACATGATAAATATGATAATAGAGTATTTTAAATTAAACGATATAACTAAATGCGAATAAGTAATACAATACTACTAACCCACATAACTAAGTCACCCACTATTCCAGTTTAATTATTAAATTACAACATATTATTATAACCAAGCTATTAATTTAATTTAATGAGTTTAATCAAATTATTATTAAAGCGGCACCATTATAGCCAACTAACCTATCTATGGATTCCTGCACATATTTGGGCCCACCTAAAGTTACTAATCCATCACACCCATTCCCATCACTATAGCCAACCGATCAAATTTCGTTAGCCCTGCACATATTGGTGATGTTCCACACACGACACGTCGCTATAGCCAGCTGCACATATTTGCGATGCCAACACACACCCACGTCACTATAGCCAACCAACCCAATTTTCATTATTCTGCACATATTGGCGACGCAAAATCCATTTTAATACCCGTTTTTTGTCTTTGGCATTACTTAACAATTTGTTATCAAGTTATTCTTTTTCTCTATTAGCTCCACCCTTTATTCGGGTAATCCAACCTAAATCATCCCTAGTCCCATACCTAGAGATCACCAAACTCACAAGTATTTCTTAGCATATCCCTGAGGAATAACACCTACCAATACTCACCACCTGGTCTCGCACCTAGGCTAACGAAAAACACGTGACAACGTACTACCTAGCCCCACCTAGGAAATACCTAACCCTACGATCTTACACTCACTAGTCCCATACCTAGAAAATGTTACCAACCACAAGGCCTACCTACTAGTCCCATACCTAGCAAACAACCTACAAATAAGGATAAAAGCACAACTACCCCAAAATCCCGACGTACCCGTGGGGTCAAAATATTAGCATAAACAATATTCATGTAAAGCATATTTTAAATTTATCGCTACAATCCTTCCAATTAATTCAAAAATTGTAATTTCATCCAACTTACGTCTGTTTAATTATATAATTAAACAAATCCTACAAAAAGTCACACAAATGATATTCCATTATTTTCACATAAGTGCCATTTTCCGATTTACACTCCATTTTTAACATGCATATTCCCAATATTACACCATAATAAATCCATTCTACAATCTACACATAGAAGTCATGATTTTTTGAGTCGAAACATTATTATGAATTCCTATTATTAACTTTAATACGCAAAACATCCCACAATTCTATCGTAACCCAAATCTCTAATCTAAGCATACGATTATTTCAAGTCTTAAATATATTTTTAGATTTGAATAAAAATAGAGTCTGTAACAACCCCCATTTTCTCACGTAAGGGCTGGCCAGACATGATACGCCGAAGATGGGGCTTGTTTATCAATTAATACCATTCTTAGCATTAACATAGTATAAGTCATGTATTAAAGGTTCATAATTTGGTTTAAATCAACATTTTCATTATAATAAAATCCAATCCAACACCAAATTTATAATAAGTCTGACATAAGTTTAGATATCCCAAACCAACATAAAGTAACTAAATCTCGGGCTTATGCCCATACCAAAATCCCAAATAAAACAAGTACTGAAGCTAAAAAGCACCTAAGCTAGAATCCATAGATCTGAAATGCCTGAGGAGCAAAAATAAGATTGCAAGGCTGCTACGTCAACAGTCTCACTATCCCTGTCTATGACCACCTGGGGGGAGAAAGTATTTAAATTTGGATCAGAGCCCTAGATGTACAAGAATTAACTTATTCAATTTACAGTCGATGCAAAGTAAATATCCCCCATCGTCACTCACATGTGATTGACATCTCACCCCTTATCTAAGTGCGATATTACCCGCATCCCAACAAGTCCCGAAATAATATATGTGACAACCGTTCCAATTTAATATTAACCGAATTAGCTATAATCAATTTCTACAACGAAGCTGACTATATATATATATATATATATATATATATATATATATATATATATATATATATATATATATATATATATATCGTGAAAATGACATAAACATCTATTATACACAACATAGAAAGGGTCTGTAATTTGTCCACATTCTTAGACAATTTAATAAATCTCATTTAATCCAGGTAGTTTATATATACATAAATGCGACACACAAAGGCATCTACTAGTGGTGTCTCGTTCGTGCTCTATCAATAAGTCCGAAGGAATTTCTTATCCAAATCAGACATCACAAAGCACACATAAGTGGGGTGGTCCCTACGCAGTACACCAGTTCACGACCCATACCCAGTGGTGACAAAGAATCCCAGCATCAACACCTACCTCTCGTAGATGGCGCTGCTACGTAGTACCTAAAATGACCTACACAACGTCTAGCCCACCTGTGCCGACGTGTGCTATGGTACCGAACACGTGAAACTTCAAGCCTATAGGACCATCCATGAACGTTGGTATGTCCACATAGATACACATTAGTACATATTATTATCCCCATATTGTATGTATAGGTAACTACTCCATAATTACCTAAATGTCCCACATAATATCCACAGATGTTCATCAATTAATAATTGACCATATCGTTAATTATTAATTCCATCTTCTTTAATAAACTATTTAACCATCTAGTTAAATATAATATCCCAATTAACATATGCTCCACGTTTATATTTTTTATAAATTCCCCATTCGCCCAAACACCGTCCTTCCAACTTGTACGGACTTCTAAAAATACCCCAGAACTAACCATAGTCCCAGCTCGCTCAAATCCCAGGACTGAATCGATTCGGTTCTTGGCCGAATCGAATTGCTTCTAAACTGAAACGATTCACTCCAACGTCAAATCGATTCGAAATTGTGCAACAACCCAGATCTGCTTCTATTTTCCAACACGGGATTCCTTCATTCATTCCCAAGATTACTTCTAATGGTTCAATCCATTATATAATCATATAATCAAGTTCATACCACTTAGTTACTCATCTTAAACCACAACCTTTAATCCAGATTTTTTGCTATAATAATGGTCATGTATCAATCAAATTTTTTGGGTCATATTGTCATGATTTTAAGGTCACCCTTTACCAGATCATAATCATGAATCAAAACCTCTACATGTGATTTCAATATTCTCCAATTAAATCTCAAGAACCCTAAGGTCTCTATCATCAAATTTCAAGAACTTAATTATCCTAGATTTCTGGGTTAACATTTTATCTACCATTTAATCCTGTACATGCATAGGGTTAGTTCTACACATTCAATCATCAATATTTATCCTAAAATCCAAAAATCATATGGGGTCATTATAATGAATGAAGAAGCAAATTGAAAATTAAATTGTGCAAGAAAATTCTTGACTGAATATATGGTTAGTGAAATCCCCCTTTTTTGAATTCCTCTTCATTTCTTTATTGTGAATTATTCTCTTCTCCCTCTCTCTCACAGTGGTATAGGCTATGGATTTTAAAGGTAAACTCCTGGGAGTTTATCAGTTTCTTAGCATAAGTCATAAAATCTCTAATCCCGAGTTGGGTTGAATTCCTAAATTTTGGACCCCGAAATGGGCTCGAACCCATAACTAGACTAGCCCAAAGGTCTCCTAACATATATACCTATACCATGGGACCATATTTAAAGGTTTAAAACACGTAAAACTCCCTGAAATACGTCCCAATTATTTTATCCCAACGTTACATTTTATAATTGCATCACACTTCATTTATGAATTTTCTACTACACATGCAATTGTTAGAAACATTACATAACAAAAATCCACCACACATAATTACGACATAACAACAATTTATTTATTCACAATTAATAATTTAAATTCAGAGATTTCATCCAAAAAATATAGGTTTTATGATCCATTCTAGAAAAATACGGGGTATTACATTCTTCCCCTTAATAACGGTATTCCGTCCTTAGAATCAAAGAAAGTACGTACCTAGTTAGAAGAGTTTAGGATATTTCATGCGCATGTCATCCTCCCTCTCCCAGGTCGACTCGTCCTCCTGATGGTGTCCCCACTGCACCCGAACTAAAGGAACAACATTGGATCGAAGTCAGCGCTACCGACTGTCTAGAATAGCTACCGATATCTCCTCGTAAGTAGCATCTGG
Source organism: Sambucus nigra (assembly GCA_949130495.1). Lineage (NCBI taxonomy): Eukaryota > Viridiplantae > Streptophyta > Magnoliopsida > Dipsacales > Adoxaceae > Sambucus > Sambucus nigra. The sequence continues at coordinate 25,802,968 of OX422220.1, forward strand.
ATGGAGATCTATCTCGTCAATATCAATGTGCTGGTACGCTATCTCATCTCTAAGGAACCTCCGTAATGCAGATATATGGAAAACGTCGTGCATTCGCTGCAAGTGGTCCGATAATCCCAATCGATATGCCACTAGACCAATACTCTCAAGAATAGAGAATGGTCCCACGTATCGGGGAGCCAACTTCCCTTTCTTCCTAAACCTTATTACTCCTTTCATGGGAGACACTTTAATCAAAACCTTATCCCCAACATCAAAGTCTAAGTGTCTCCGACCTGCGTCCACGTAACTCTTTTGCCTATCCTTTACAATTCGTATCCTGGCCCGAATCATCTATACCTTCTCTGAGGTGTCCTGAGTAAAATCTTGCCCAAGTAACTTGTTCTTCCCCAGCTCTAACCAGCATGAGGGTGAACGACAAGGTCTCCCATAGAGTGCCTCAAGCGGTGCCATACCAATCATGAACTGGTATCTATTGTTTCACGCAAACTCCATCTAAGGCAAATACTGCTCCCAGCTCCCCTTAAAATCCAAAATGCACATCCACAACATGTCTTCCAGCATCAAATTTACCCTCTCTGTCTGCCCGTCGGTCTGAGGATGATATGAGGTGCTCAATATCAACTATGCCCCCAAATCCTACTGAAAGCTCCTAAAAAATGGGTCACATATGTACTGTCCCTATCTGACACAATGTTGAGCGGTACCCTATTCAGCTTAACAATCTCAACAAGGAAACGTCTTCCATACTGCTTAGAGCTGTAATCTGTTTGAACCAATAAAAAGTGAACCACCTTTGTCAATCTGTCGACAATAACCCAAATGGAATCATGCCCCCTCTGCGATGTAGGTGGCCTAGTAATGAAGTCCATAGAGATTCTTTATCATTTCCACACCGGGATCTCCAAAGGCTGTAACATGCTTGCAGGATGCTGATGGTCCACCTTCATCAGCTGACACGTAGCACACTTGGACATAAAATCTGCTATGTACCTCTTCATCCTGACCCACCAATGCCGGCGTCGCATATTGTGGTACATCTTATCCCCTTCGTGATGTACCATAAAGCGTGTACCATGAGACTCAGACATAATGAATCACCTCAAATCCTCATCATCTGGGATAACTAATCTCCCCTAAAATCTTAATCCACCATATGAACCAATAAAATAATGCTCCTCTCCCTTAGCTAACAACTGTCTAACTCGTTTCTGGTAAAGCTGATCTCCTGCCTGTGCCTTCACCACCCGAAGAATGATCTCGGGTGTGATGGTGAAAATAGCTATAAATGTGCGGGTTAGATCATCATCCCCATGAAGTGACTTCCACTTATCCTTCTACACTTTTGCTAAATCCAACATCGGCTTGTGGCTCAAAGCATCCACTATGACATTCTCATTCCCTGGGTGGTACTGAATGTCGAACTGGTAGTCTTTCACAAACTCTAGCCACCTCCTCCGCCTTATGTTCAAATCCCGATGCATGAACAAATACTGTAGGTTATTATGGTTTGTGAATAGCTAGAATTTATCCTCCAGGAGATAATGCCTCTATACTCGTAGTGCAAAAACTATGGCTGATAACTCCAAATCGTGGGTAGGGTAATGTTCCTTGTAAGGCTTAAGCTTTCAGGAAGCATAAGCTATCGACCTCTCCTCCTGTATCAAAACCCCTCCAAGTCCCCTCAAGGACGTGTCTGTAAAGATCTTATAGTCTATCCTTGCCTGAGGTGATGCCAAAACCGGTGCTGTAGATAATCTAGTCTTCAGCTCATCAAACGCCTGCTGACACACGTCATCCCATACAAAAGGCACTCCTTTTGTTATCAAAGTCGTTACGGGCCCGGCTATCGTAGAGAACCCCTGAAAGAATCTACTGTAGTACCCGGATAGTCCTAAAAAGTTTCATACCTCGATGGGTGTAGTGAGCTTCCCCCACTTCATCACTGCAGAAACCTTTCCCGGGTCCACTGATATCCCCCTCTTAGACACAATGTAGCCCAAGAACTTCACCTCTCTCAACCAAAAATTGCATTTTCGAACTTCACATACAACTGGTGATCCCATAGCGTATGTAAGACCACCTGTAAATACTGTACGTGCTCCTCCGCCGTCCAAGAATAAATCAAGATATCATCGATAAATACTATAAAGGACCGATCCAAATAATATCCGAACACCCAATTCATCAAATCCATAAATACTCCCAGGGTGTTGGTTAGCCCAAATGGCATCACCAGAAACTCATATGACTCATATCTCGTAAGGAAAGTCGTCTTCGAGATGTTCTGCTCCCAGACTCTCAACTGGTGATTACCCGATCTCAAGTTAATTTTTGAGAAATACGCAGCACCCCTCAGTAGGTCAAACAAATCATTAATGCGTGGCAACGAGTATTGTAATATCCCTCCCTAGAAAATAAATATTTAAATGATAATTGAAGTATTTGACTTGAAGAAGAAATTATTGGAAACAAATACATAAGTGTTGAACTGAAACCTTACATAAGTGACGCGTGACATAGTAATTAAAAAGAGAATGTTATGTTGCATGGTCTGTATGGAGGGATATTGAGGCTCAAAGGATTATAATTAATATATTGTTAGTTCGATGTGAATTAAATGAGGAACAAATGAGATACGAATGCGAGTAAGTATAAAGTGTCATATTGCCTGTACGTGACACATTAACGCATAACATTGCGCAATTTTTGTATAAGCCCTCGAGGATAATAAAAATAATTTGACCGAATATTTGGAGTCCTAAAAATATATATGTTGATGTCAAAAAATGGACTAGATCCAATTTTCTAATCGCAGATAAAATTTATGGTTGCGATGAAATAAATAAATAAAAGACAAAGAGTTTTAAAGTGGTTCAGCTGTGTAAGAAAGCCTACGTCCACTGTTATTGTATTGATTTTAGTTATTACAAAAAGCTAGGTACTCTTGTTAATAATCATATCCAAGAATTCGTTATATCTTGCCTTTGATGAAAGGAATACAATGTATTTATAGTGACACAGAGATCAAGGGGTCGAATGCTTTTATACATTTAAGCATTTACACCCGTACATAATGAATGTGATGGTTGGTTGTATGAACCACGTGTGAAAAGACCCTTGGTTGTACTTATCGTGTGATGGCTTTTTATTTATATTGATGGTTTTCATTATTCACTTTAGTCGGCATGCTTATCGAGGAATTATCTGTTGACTAGGATTTCTGCCATGTAGGGAGACACTTGTCCACTTCAAATTGGTGCACGTAGGTGGATAATTTTTGGTATCAACATAAGCCCCCAATACTTCATTTTTGATGCTTTTGTTGAAAGTATGGAGTATATTTTCTTCATTATTGGTCGGTACATGCCGAGATGTGGGACTTGTAATTTTTTTTCCATATTTTGATTATGTAATGTCATTTTTGTAAATAATTTGAAAATTGGTGAACCGCCAAAGGGTAAATTGGTATTTTTATTTTATCAGAATTGCAAAGCCATCAGAATGTTAATCGTCGAAGCATGTAATCATTTCATACACTATTTCCCAGGTAAGCTATAAAAGGCGATATTTTGCCAGATTTTCATACCAAACCTCTTCTTCTTCTTCTTCTTCTTCTTCTTCTTCTTCTTCTTCTTCTTCTTCTTCTTCTTCTTCTTCTTCTTCTTCTTCTTCTTCTTCTTCTTTGTCTCTGAGCTTTCCTTTGCGTTCTTCCTTTGCTTCAGTTGCCATTTTCGCTGTAAGCTTTCTTTTTCCATTTCACTTCGCTTTCTTTCTTTCTTTACTGTTGCCATGGTTTATATCATATATGGGTATTTGTTAGACGAGTTTAGGTGGGAAAGGAGTATTCCAGATTGGGTAGAGTTAGAAATTCCCATACCACCTGTTGAGGTATTGTCATTGCCTGAGGGTTACTGGATTCCTTCTCTCTTCATTGCTGAGTGTGGCTTCACATTTCCTCCCAATAGGTTTTGTTTAGAATTTTTTCAATATTTTGATGTTGTCCCAGCTTGGGTAGTCCCCAATACTTGGAGAGTGGTAAATGGGATTCATAGGCTGAATCAAATATATAGAATACACATTGGCATTCCTGAGCTAATGTTCTGTTATAAGTGGAGTACTAGTGACAGTACGTATTATCTGAAGACTAGGTTTGCCAATAGGGCCTTAGTTGTTAATTTACCAGACTCAAATAAGGATTATTTTGATTACGAAGTCATTGCAAAAAATTGGCAACATGCTCCTTTACCAATAGAAGAGGTGTATGATGGGCCCAGGTGCCCCCGAGTGGGTCATGGCATAGGTTATTTAGTTTATTCTTGTACTCCTCTGCATTTGTTTACCAACAATTTGAAGATATACTAACTCATAATTTCTTGTCCTACCTTCTATTTTTTACAATTGAGGGAAATAAGAAGTTTCCTAACGAAGAGGGCGTGAACATTCAAGAACTAAAATTCATTTGGAACATCCATAAAAGAATTGGCAAGGAACACTGCAGAGCTGCCTCTTATCTGCTGCAGTACATGAGCTCCATAACTTCATTTGTTGCTCATCCCACCACTTCTACAGCTGTTGATCCCATCAATTGTAAGGAATAGCTAATCCATACTTCCTCTGCTGAAGAATTTACTGATGCGGAGAAGGATCTTGGAACATCTTCCTCTTTTGATCGTTGGATATTTCAACTATTCCTTCTTCTCCACTTGCTGCTACTATGGGAAAGAGGAAAATTTCTGACTTAATTACAGGAGCCTTGTCTCCACCTACCAAGAAAGCTTCTGGGGATGCTACGAAGCCAGAAAAAGTGTCTAAGGCTTCTGATAAGGAGAAGGTTCCTCAAGTCATTGCTTTTGAAGGAGTAAATATTGTTGCTCCTGAATTTAAGAGGTTAAAGAAAGGTTTGCCCGAGAAATAATCCGAGGGAAGATCTACCGACCAGGAGTTGGTTGAGAAAATTCAGGAGGACTCGACTGTTATTGAGTCATATTCCATTGTTATTCATCCGGGTGTTGCCAAGAAATTAATCAAGACTGGTACTCGCTTTGTTGACAGAGCAGCTCTTGCCCCTTTGCCAAGGTTGAAGTTGGTGGAAAATGCTTGTGAAAGTTTGGCAATGGTAATCCTTTATTATTCATTATTTGCCTCTTACTGTCCTTTTTCTCTTGGTGCTCTTTCTAATATGATATTGTCCTTTGTGAAATTTTTAGCAAATTTGAATGAGATGCTGGAGAAGGAGGAACAGATCCGTTCTTCTGGTGGAGAAGTTACAGAGGCCTTTGAGTGTTTGAGGAATTATATTGAGGCTTCAAGGAAATTATTAGAGTCCAAGCAGAAGGCTTGGGATGATGAGATGCATAAGGCTGTTAATAGGGCCACTCTTGCTGAGGGAAGGCTAGTCACTACCGAGACCAGTTTGATAGCTATTAAAGAAAATTTTTCCACTGCTGAAGCCAATTTATCTTCTGCTGAGAATAAGGCCAAGTTGGCCGAGGAAAAATTGGCTATAAATCAAGATCTCCTGAAGTCTTCCGAGAAGAAAGCTGTTGGCTTGTCTTCTGAGTTGGTCGCAGAGAAGGCCAAAAATAAAAAGCATAAGGTGGACTCCTTTAACAAGGTTTGGGACAAAGCATTTCAAGTGGCCTCTGCTCAGATTAAGTTCGTGAGGAAGAAATCATTCAAGAATGGTTGGTCGAAGGCACTTAAGGAGGTTGACACTCCAATAGAGTCTGAGCTATTTTTGAGGCATGATCCATGCTCTCCTCCTAACTTGGAGGAAGAGTTTTATGATAAAAAAGGATCTAGGGAATCTTCCCTTCAACCTGTTGGGTATGCTTTAAAGACCACTGATGGAGCTGCCCCTTCTGCCGACCAGCCTTCTAGAATCAATGTCCAGGACAAGGAGAAGGTTTAACTCCTTTTTCTTTTCTTTTTATGTTTCAATAAGTTGTAACACCTTTTTTGGTTATCGATGAAATCATTTCATCTTTCCTATAATATGTGTTGTATTCAGCATACTTTTTTTTTCTTATTAGGTTGAATGGATTCTCATATTCTGTGTCATTTTGGCTCAGTAGTCATACTAGTTTACTTACCCTTATAATTTTCAGTTTGATGTTAGGAAGCAGGCAATAGTTTCTGCTGAATTCGACCTACTTAAGAGGAGTAGAAGTATTTTGAAAGCTGTCCTTATTCCTTTAACTGAAGAAGACTTGGTTAGCTCGCTTGGACCAGAGGCATCTACTCAAATGAAAGAGTCATACAATCATCTTCAATGTTTGTTTGACATGGCTGTAGCAAATAATGCATCTTACTACGAAATGATTGAAGATCTGCAGGAAGACCACAAATTCTCTCTATCTCCACTTCACTTTGAATATGAAGTTAAATACAAAGCTTTAAGGGAAGTTTGGGGAATTGAGAAGAAGTTGGAAGAATATGCTTTTATGTACAAAAGAAAAGAATTTTTGCTGAACCGAGAAATAGACGAAGCCAGATAAATTTCCAAATTGCTTGATGAGGAAAATAACAAACTCAGAAACGTGTGAAATACTTTAAAACAGTCTTCTGCCAGTGGTGCCGATGAAGGGGCATCTTTTTTAGAGACTAAAAATGACAAGATTGTAGAGGAACTTGAAGCTTTGAAGAAATCCAAGCCTGGACAAACTTCCAGACAATAAAGGACGATCTGACCAACTGTTGATGAGGCCAGGACTAAGAAAACATTAGCCGACCAAGCTGGGCAGCTGAAAGCTAAGAGTCAAGCTATTGTTGATTTGTCTACAAAACTGGAAGCTAAGGATCAGGCCATTGCCGACCAATCTGTGCAGTTGAAGGTGAAGAGTGAGGTTTTGAAGAAACTTCAACATCAAGTTTAAAGGTTAACCTCTCAATTTCATAAATAACCCAGAGAGGTGTGGATGGAAGGCTATAATTAAGCTCTTGGCCATGTTGATGATCACCTTGCCCAGACCAATTGTGAAGGCTATAAGTGGGGATGCATATTTTTGTTGTCAATTCTTGATTATTTAATCAATCCATCAACCGAGTTATTATTTAATAATGAATTATTAAACTTTAATTGTAAGGCCATAAATTCTATTAATACACTTAGATTTATTGATCCAGGTTTAGCATTAGTTATCAGTGGTGACCAAGTATATGAGGAATATATGTGTGTATTCCAATGATTAGGAATGTTTACATGTCTTATTGCATTTAACTTAGTTGGGTAAAACTTTTTTGTAACTATTTTAGTTGTATACAAAGTTTTACAGAGTTCTTGTTCTTGCCTTGTCAAAGATGAAGTCATACATGAAGTAAATTGTGCTTGCTGACCAAGTGTATAGGATTGTATTCCTATTTTTAACTTGGTCGGATAATACTTATTATTCATGACTTGTTAATCCAGAGTCATACATGAAGTAATGATTACTTCTTGTTCATGACTTGTACGTACGAAGTCATACATGAAGTTTAATCTTAGTCGAATAATAATTGTGCCTTAAGCTGTTGGTGCATCTGGAATTTGATAAATTCAACTTGATTAAATATGTGCTGTTGATTGGCAAGAGATGAAGACCAAGAGACATGTTTTGTTTTTTTTTAATTTCTGGGGGGTGTATATCGTCGTACTCCGAAAAAAATCAAAAAAATTAAAGGAACTAAAATCAAGATTTTTATTGAATTTGAAAAATAGTTGTGCTGAACATAAAGTAAAAAGAAATAAAATTATTGTAATCCCTTGAATCATTTATAATGATTTCATAGGTGTTCGGAATTCTAGGGGTTTTTGAACTCTTCCCCTTTTAATGTCTTAATCCGATATGTCCCTAGTCGGATGACAGCTGAAATGCGATATGGGCCTTGCCAATTTGCCTCAAGCTTGTTGTTCTTCTGGATGACCTTCTTAAGGATATAGTCACCTTTTTTTAGATTGATTGGCTTGACCTTTTTATTGTATAAGCGAGCTATCCTGTATTGATATGCAACATTTCTCGTAGCATCATCTTCTCGAACTTCTTCCAACATATCTAAGTCCAATCTTCGCATCAAGTCACTGGTTGGAGAATCAAAATTTAAGACCCTGTGAGTTGGTAGGCCTATCTTGGCTGGCACCATGGCTTCTATCCCAAATGTAAGCATGTAAGGTGTTTTTTCAATTGCTGTTCTCGGCGTTGTTCGGTAGGCCCATATAACATAATGTAATTCGTTGATCCAGTTTCCCATGGCAACATTAAGCCTTTTGCCTTTTGTTTAGTCCATTGAGCAAGGTTTTGTTAGTTACTTTTGTTTAACCATTTCTCTATGGATGGACAGGCATAGAATGGAGTTTTTGGATCTTGGATTAAACACAATAAGCTTCAAACTCATCGTTGTCAAATTGAGTTCCATGGTCTGTGATAAGGGCATAGGGCATCCCATACCTACATATGATATTCTTTTAAATGAACTGATACACCTTCTCATACGATATCTCAATCAATGACTCTATTTCCATCTATTTTGTGAAGCAATCAACAACAATGACCAAGTACTTAAACCTACCTTTGGTAGTCGGCAGTGGGCTGACTAAGTCAATTCCCCAAATAGTGAAGGACCAAGGCGAAGTTATTGGTGCTAAAGCAGCGTTGGGTGCTTTGTGAATTGCGAAAAAATTCTGGCACTTGTCGCACTTTCTTGCAAAGGCTTTACAATCTGCCCTCATAGTCGGCCAGTGATATCCCTGTGTGTTGATTATTTGGAGCAGCGATTGACTAGCTGAATGAGCTCCATAAGAACCTTTGTGCATTTTTTAAATCAAATCTTTGACCTCCAATGGATGAAAACAACGTAATAAGGAGATTGTTAATTCCCTTCGGTACAAAACCCCTTTATCCAACACATATCTTGCCTCTTTATAGCAGAGCTTTTTGGATTCTTTGGGATCAGGTGGTAGGATTCCATTTCAATATAGGACTTGATTGGTTCCATCCAAGAAGGTCCTAAATCCACAACAATGAAATTAACCATTAAGTCCTCATCAATGCTTTGGTTGACCAAGATCTCTATTGGAATTTTTCTTCTAAGCTCAATTCTTATTACTGACGCTAGCCGAGCAAGGGCACCAACTCGGGCATTTGCCATTTTGGGGATCTTGTTCATTTGTACGGCTCGAAACTTGGAAATAAATTTCATAGTTTTGGCAAAGTATTGACTCCATAAAAATGAAGCACTTGGTTGACAACTAGCTATGAATCACTAGGCACCACTACCTGCTTGGTGCCTAATGAGTGGGCTAAATCCATCCCGACTATCAAAGTTTCATACTCCACTTTATTGTTTGACTCCTTGAATTAGAACCTGAGTGCATATTCAATATCAATATTACCAGGAGTATGGATTATTATACCTGCTCCACTTACAATCGCACATGAAGGTCCATCTACATATAAATTACACAATGGGATATCACAATTAAAGCTTTCTTCTGACAGAACTCTATAGTGGAATACTTTCTTTCTCTCCTTTGCATACTTTTGAGACATTTTCTGAGTTTTGGACGATTAAGGTTGATCGACTGCAACTTCAACTTGCTTTTAAGCTGAGCTCTCTTCCTTAAAAGTTGCTTGGCAGACAAATGTTGTTGTTCGGTAACTTCTGGATAGGTAAACTCAGTGATGAAATTTGCCAAATCTTGGATTTTTAATGAAGACCTTGGTTTATAGACAATGTCATACTCCCCCAGTTCTACGACCCAGTAAATCAATCTTCCTGAAATCTTCTTGACTTTTTAGGCTTGTGGAGCGCTTGTTGAAGAGGTAGGCCAGTATACACAATTATAGTGTCTGCTTGAAAATAGGGCTTCATTCACCTGGAGGCTTCAATGAGTGATAAGGGAAACTTTTCCAAGCATGGATACCTGGTCTCGGCTCCCCTGAATGCTTTGCTGGTGTAGTAAATTGGTTTTTAAATCCCATTATCCAATCTAATCAAGTCTGAGCTAACTGCAGATTCATAAACGGCCAGGTATAAGTATAATTTTTCTCCAAAAACTGGTCGGGATAGCAAAGTTGGTGGCCCCAGATACTTCTTTAACTCTTGAAACACTTTTTTACATTTTTCATACCATTTAAAAGTCTTTCTCAACACCTTAAATAACGACAGACATCTGTCCGTTGCTCAGTTACCACTCTACCAGTGAGCCTTTGTACATCTTTCTTACAAATCGACAACTACATTTATATCAAATCTTTGATCTTTTCTGAATTATCTTCAATTCCCCTTTGATTAACTATGAAGTCGAGGAACATTTCTTCTTGCACTCCGAACATGCACTTGGCCGGATTCAACTTCATCTGATGCTTTTCTAACTGGTCAAAGGTCTGACTGAGGTTGCTGATATAATCTGAGGCTTTCTTGATTTTTGTTACCATATCATCCACATAAACCTCCATATTCTTGACTATCTGCTCTTCAAATACCTTGTTCACCAACCTATGGGACGTCACTCCAGCATTTTTGAGCCCATAGAGCATTACATTGTAGAAATAAGTTCATCGGTTGGTGATGAAAGGAGTACTTTCCCTGTCTTATGGTTTTATTTTGATCTGGTTATATCCATAATAAACATCCATGAAGCTTAACAAGTCATGTCATGATGTGGCATCCACTAATTGATCAATTCTAGGTAGGGTCTTTAGGGAAGGTTTTATTCAAATTTGTTAAATCCACACACATTCTCCACTTGTCATTTTTCTTTTTGACCATCACAACATTGTCCAACCAAGATGGATATTTAACATCCTCAATGAATTAGGCCTTTTAAAGTTTCTCCACCTGATCCTAAATAGCGAGATTTTTCTTCGGATTGAAAACCCTAAGCCTCTGCTTGATTGGCTTGGCCTCCTTATTGATGTTAAGCTCATGACAGAGGAAGTTAGGATCAATTCCATTTATATCCTCGTGACTCCATGCAAATACATTCTTCTGCTATCTTAAGAATGTAATTAGTTCCTACTTAAGGATTAGATCCAGTGTTGATACGATATGGGTAGTCATCTCCGGTTTGTCATCATCCTAGATAATGCTTTCGGTGGCTTCCAATATCTGGCCTTTGACTAACTCCATTTCACCTAAGGGATCTAAAGTTTCAACTTCAGAGTCACTGTTGGGCTCAATGGTATCTACCTGATAAGTGATGGTCTCAATCAGGTCCTCTTGCTCGGCTAAGGAGTAATAACACTCTCTGGTCACCTTTCGCAGCACTAACCCAAAAGTGAGTTGGGAACTTCAAGCATTAATGGACTATTAACGGTACAACTTTAAACTTCTTCAATCTTACCCTTTCGAGGATCATATTATAGGTAGATTGAACATTATTATCCATCATAAAAAAACATATTTTTTTAGTACGGCTTACCGACTAGGTGACGAACAACACTTCCAACTTGACTGTGCCCAATGGGTAAAATTTTTTACCTGAGAAACCTATTAGTGGCCTGTGGTATGGCTCGAGTTGACTGAGTTTCAAAGCTAAGCTTTGAAAGCATGGGTAATACATGATATCAGCCGAGCTCCCATTATCAATCAAAACTTTGGCGATGATGGCATCCTAGATTCTGAATTTAATGACCAATGGATCATCATGGGGGTAAAGTACCCCTGAGAGATCATTTTTGGAAAAGTCGATTACCAGTTTGTCTTCGTTGACCTTCCTAGAACGATCATCTTCGTTTAGATTGATTCCCTAGATATATGAATAAGCCTGTGCCTCATTCAAGTAGCCATTTCCCTCGACAGTGTGATATCCTCCACTTGCATTGCCACCTGTAATTGCATGACAATCAAATATGCCAAAACTTATCATAGCTACCTCACGCTCTGGTTGCTTAGGCTTCTTCGATAGGTCGGGATCATCTTTATAACCATCTTCATGGTTTCTCTTCCTGTCATCTCTGGGCTTACATGGATAATTTAACCTTCGCCTTGCTTCTCTGCCTTCTCCCCGATCAACAAACTTGTTTAGTTTTCCTAAGCAAATAAGATATTCTACTTAATTCTTTAAAGCAATATAATTATCTATTGTATGACCATGATCCTTATGGAATTTATAATATTTAGATTTATCCCTCCTGTTTGAAGGTGCCTTTAATCTCTCGGGCCATCGTAAATACTTACTGTATTTGATTTGCTCTAGGATGTGGGGAATGCTAATAGTTAATGGATTATAAGTTCCATACTTTTTGAGTTTGTCATCCTTCTTTGGCTTCTGCTCCTTCTGCTCCTCCTTATCAAGATTAGTGTCTGGATTCTATTTTTTGGCCATTGCTTCCTCGGCGTTTATTATTTTTCCTGCCTTAGCTATAAGCTCTATCATAATTTTAGGAGGATCTTTGGACAAAGCATAATATAATTTCTAAGGAAGCAATCCATTCATGAGAGGGGTAATGGTTATTTTTTCTTCATTGTCAACCACTTCCAATTTCTCATTTTTAAAGCGAGTGATGTACTCCCTGGTAGCTTTCCCTACTTGCCGCCTTACACTCAAGAGATGGGCTAATCTCTTCACCGGCTTAGCCCCAAAATATAAATTGCTAATAAATAGCTCGACAAGTTGGTAATTTATCCTCGGGGCAGGTTATTATACCATATTTGGGCTGAACCCGTAATGGTACTTAAAAATGCCCTACATCTCATTTCATCAAGGACTGAATAAATGTCAGATGTAGCTTGATATTGCTCGCTGTGTAAAAATGGATCAGTTTTACCGTCATTCTTTAGGGTGACCACGGGGGTTTTAAACTTGGATGGAGTTGGGAAATCAATAATTGCCTGAATAAAGGGAGGCCCTTTGACAAAATTCCTATGCAGGGGATTCTTTTCTTTTTCCATTTCTCCCAGTTGATCTTTAATTGCTGGATTGATCCTTTTCATGATGGATTGCCTGCGTCAGTTTTGTGGGAAGCAGCTTGGCTGTCCCGACCATGTGTTTATGTTGAGCTCTCTTCCTGGGAAGTTTGCTCGGCATGTACAAATCATTGGACGTTTGATCTTGATCTGACTGAGGCTTCACATGGCCGGCTGGATATTGAGTAGTTCTGGATAACACTCTAGGAGGGTTCCTATTTTCTCGAGGTCTCGAATGGTCAAAAGGCGAAGCTCGGATGCTTGGCCTTTCAGGAAAGAAAGAATGGACATCATAGAACTTTTAGGCTCTAATTGATGAATCGACTCTTGGGTGATAAGTCCTATCATGAGATGATCTTGAATAACTATGTCGACTACGTCTAGGATGTGGGGGCAATATTTCTCTCCTCGGTGAAGGAATTACTTGCTGCCTGAATATGGATGGAGATCTGGCTTGTATTGACTGTGCTAATTATCTCATTTCTTTCTACATAGCATCTTGATCCCTAATAATACTGACAAGAATCCCATTTAGGTCGGCAGGTGGAGCAGATGGAATAATTAGGTTGCCTTCGTTCCTGACACCGGGCTCTGAATATTTCATTTTTCCATGAATAAGTTTGTATGAGATTAAGAGTGGAAATTAGAAACACGTTCCCACAGACGGCGCTAATCTGTTGATGTAAAAAAATGGACCAGATCCAATTTTCTAATCACAGATAAAATATTTGATTGTGATGAAATAAGTAAATAAAGGATAAAGAGTTTTAAAGTGGTTCGGCTGTGTAAAAAAGTCTATGTCCACTGATATTGTATTGATTTAAGTTATTACAGAAAGTTAGGTACTCTTGTTAATAAGCATATCCTAGAATTCATTATATCTTACCTTTGATGAAAGTAATATAATGTATTCATAGTGACCTGAAGATCAAGGGTTGGAATGCTTTTGTACATTTAAGCATTTACGCCCGTACATAATGAATGTGATGGTTGGTCGTATGAACCACCTGTGAAAAGACCATTGGTTGTACTTCCCGTGTGATGTGTATGTATTTATATTGATGCTGTGCATTCTTCACATTGGTCGGCATGCCTGTTGAGTAACTATCTGCTGACTATGATTTTTGCCAGTATGGAGACACTTGTCCACTTCTGATTGGTCCACATAGGTGGATAATTTTTTGTATTAACAATATATAATAATACCGTGGGGAAAAAATTAGGAAAAAAGGAGAGTTTTTACACAAGGGTCAGTCAACCAACCAAGGGGCCGCGTTTGACCGCGTCTCCCATTTCTACCCACGGCGGGAATGGATTATTTGCTGTCGATTTTTCCACCCTAGGATATAGTGTGTTGTCAATTGGCGAATAATTTAATACCTGATAAGGAAGTGTTTTGTGGTGATTTGTTTTCCTTTTTAAGTAACAACCGATTTTTTTGGGGTATAAGAAAACCAAAATCGTGTAAGGATAGGAGAAACGCTCCTTCAGATTTTAGTCTCTCTCTATAGCTTAGAATTGCCATGGGAGAACATCTTCTGCCTAGAGTATTCTCACCCTTCCCTACCACACCCATGCCAATCTACTACCACTGAAGACCACACCTAAGCTCCCAAAAACTTGTAGAAACCCTAGGACAACTTACTAGAAGATGAAGATATTGTTCTTGGCATGGTTGATGGGTATTTGAGGGAGGCCTTTTGAGGATCAAAGAGGAAATCGTGGAACAATCATTTGGAGCACTCTTGGAGCAATAATGGAGTTAAGCTTAATAGGGCTTTTAGATACCCCCTTGAGTTCACCTTTGGAGGAGGGGGTCCTCCATCTTCTTCACCATTTCCACCATTGTTAAAGGTCATTTGAGGTGGGAAACACTAACTTGTTATAAGTTTAAAGTGTGGTATGGATTTAACATGTTTATTCATATATAATAGGACTAAATATATGTAGTGTGGAGGAAAGTTTATATCCATATGTTAGTTAGTAATCATCCTATCAATTTTATGAAAATGGGTTCCAAAAATATGACTTTAAATGGGTTTTGAAATGTAGAAATTTTCAGAATATGTGCTCTTAACATTTCAAGTAATAAAATATGTTAAATGGTGTTTAAAGTATAAATGATGTGATCTTATGCAAGCAAATGCATTAGGCTTGTATAAACCATTTTTATGAGATAAAGAGGGGATTATCTACTTGAATAATGAAGATGAATATGAGAAGGAGAAACTTTAACTTTGATGAATATTTAAAGTGCGTGAAACTCATGTAGAAAATACAGTGGGTTTAACGTTTTAAAAGTATAAAAGGTAGGATTTTACATGAATGGTGGTATAAAAGTTAATAATGAGAAATAAAGGGTTCAAATGTGTGACTAGAAGTAAAGTCGGTGTAAAGATGCAAAATTTCATAAATAAAGTGTGTATTTCAAATGTTGAGAAAATGGGACTTTAATATATAAAAAGATGCGATTTTATATATTAAAGATGTTAAAATAGCAAGTAAGAAAGTGGGGTAATTGTGATATTGAACAAGTGTTAAAATGATTAAATGGTGTTTAAAATGTTAAGTTGGAAGCTTAATAATCATTTTTGGGAAATAACACTAGTTAGAGGACCAAATTTGCAATTTTGGCAAAAAATGGGATAAATTGGTAATTTACTCATAGTGCAACTTTTTTATGGAATACAAATGTTAAAGAGTGTCTTTACACTAATGTGTGTGAAAATGGATTAAGTCCTAAAGCGTGAATGATTTTAGTATAAATCACGTGTGTGTGTACAAGGGACTTAAAGAAGAAAGAAATCATTTTCCAAGTGTTAAGGGAAAAACGGAACGTTAAGTCCGGGATTTTAACTTCGACTGATAAAAGTGAAATAATGTGGACATTTATTAAATATTAAAACACATAATAAGAAACTCAGATGACACCGGTATAAAGCAAGAAGGGCTCAAAGCCCTTAGGTGAAAAGCCCTAAATAACTGGCCATAGCATATGGTGCACATAGCTGTCGGTGTGGAGCTTGTGTAAGTATGCGGTATAGAAATATTCCGAGAAAAGATAAAGGAAATATAGAACATATAAAAAAACGGGTTGTGTGGTAAAATGTGTTAATACAACCAAACTTGAATGAATTTAATAAATGTTCCGATAAAGGTGAAATGGATAAGTAAATGCGTGAATCTATTAATGTCCATAAAGGAATGAAAAATGGCTAAGGGAAATGGATAAATGGGTGGTTTAGCAACCTAAGTGGTTTAACCCATATTTAACACAAGAATGTGTTGTAAAAAGGAATTTCAAATATTAAATAAGTATTTTTAACACGGTGAATGTGTGTGTTGAAATGTTGATTTTTAATGAAAATACTATAGTGTAGAGAAATGAATGAAAGGGTTTGAATTTCGGTAAAGGAGTGAGTTTGGATAAATCATGTGTAATGGTTTCAAGTGTTGAACCGGGTGGGTTAAATAAAGTGAGAATGCTAAATATGAAAAAGAAAGCCTTTAATAAGATTAAGGTGAATTAATCTGGGCTAGTAAGGTTTTCGAATGTAAAATCTTTAATGCATTGGAATATGTATTTTTTGAAGGTATACGTATGTAAATATTTACATATTTTCTCATGCATATGGTTATAGCGCGTGAGTATTCCTTTTTGCTGTTCGTTTCTCTACTATTTGTATAAATCCCACCGGGAATAGGTTCACATCCCCACTTTGTTACGACTAGTTAGGATCGATTTCGTATTTTGAGGGGGTTTTACACATAAGTATATTCTATTTATGTTTACGTTAGTATCTCTGTTTACTTGGATTTCGGGTGCTTCCCACGGGTCCCTCACGTAGGTTACCCTTACACTAGTATCGCATACTAAATAAGTGAAACTTTAATTGAAATAAAACTAGATTAGTAACATTATATAGGTTGTTCCATTGCATTTCACACCTAACGCTCGAGTCGGACTGAGTTGAATAATGGGTAATCCATAAATCCGGGTTGGGGCGTTACAAATGGTATTAGAGCTCTAGGTTGAAGGTTCCTTAGGGTGTGTTATGGTGAGGTCGGTATTAGATTTTTCGACGTCGATGTTGGTTTGGGCCAGTCACGCTAGTTTGGTGATAGTTAGGGTTTGCTTCCTCGACAATGAAGTCAAAAAGGTTAGCTCGACAAGTGAATTAGTGCCAAGTGGCATACGTTCAAGTTAGTTGTATAAGTCACTTATGCGTTTTTGAGTAAGTATGTTAATAATTTACGGGTGTCCACATGAGTCAATAAATGGTGATTCTGTGGTTCTTAGTGTGAAGTATGCGTATTCCAGCCTTGATGATGTAGAGTCTTTAGAGATGTTGATAGATAGAGATGACGCCCATTGAGTAGATGGCATAAAGTTGTGTATAATCAACTGAAGAGATTGATAGTTTGAATGCCATAACTAAGTAATGATTAATTATGATTTCAAATGCATATAATCCATAGATACATCAATTGTGAGTGGCCAGTGTTGTGAGATGAGTAAGCAAACTCGATCCTCGGGGTGATACCGTGATTGATGGTAAATTCGATGAGTATATGAATTTGTGTGGGGCAACACTTAGGGATAGGTACATTTAGTCTTAGTTAAATGTGATGCTATCCTTGTGGGTGAGCGCCTTGGGTGTTGTTAGGCGATGAATGTATCTTGTGAGCCGTGATTAGAGTTACGGGCCATTTGTGGCAAGGGGTCACATAAGTGACAATAATGGGTTGTAGTGACAAGGGAGTGAACCTTAGGTAACCCTTTGGGGTAGTGATTGAAAGAATAATGCAACATTTGATGAATAGGATCTTTAGTGACACCGGTAGTATACAACTGGGGATGTACGGATTATACGTCGTGTCATGTGTCCAACCAAAAGGCCTTATTAGTAATAGTAAAGTCTTATAGCATTCGTTTCGACTTAGTTGGAAACCTTGTGAATTCACCGATTGAAATTAAGTGACTGGGTAGTTTGTTTATAAGTGTTAGTCCCGTGGTGAGAAGGTATTAGGTCCCTTGGTTGTGGGCTTAAATTTAGTATGTCTCGATTTATGTACCGTGACTATGATATGGGTTTAGATAATCTTGAGGATTGAGGTAACCTAGGAGTGAAACTAGATAATCGTGGGGACTTAGTAATAAGTAAGTGAGTTGTGATGTTTTATAATGGGACCTCTTGTGGCGTCATTAGGGTGAGCCTCCTCTTAGGTAGTACCCGATGTCCGGTGTCCTACCAAGACTTGGATGGTAAAAATTTATGGTTTAGTGACTATAGTGTGGCATTGAGAAATAGGATCCCTTGTGGTTTTCGCAGGCATGGGCCTTGGTGTTATAGGCAATACCCGACATCCTGTATCCCACCAAAATATATAGCTGTGTTAGTTGGTAGATTAATACGTAGTATGATGTTACATAGTGAGGCAGTTTAGTTGTCATGGTTGAACGATCATTAAGGATTAAAAGATGTAGTCTAGTGAGATTGACTTCGGGTTGGTAACGTGGATAGACATGAGGAACAATATTAAAATTCCTTGGAGGTGTGTACTAAGGTTTACCTAGTGAGCGGATAATGCAAGGGGTATACATTCCTGTGTAATAGTGAACTTGAGGTTTTGCACCGTGTAATACAATGATGATGGTGTCTTTCCTAGAAACCTTTGGGAATCGTTGTTGCAACGAGGTTTATATGGTGATATACATTTCGTGTTGGTTAATTCAGGTTATGTAGCATAGATCATGATATGACGTATGGTTTTTCGTGATAGATGTATAGGCTGTTAAGAGAGATGACTGAGTTTGATGTCACCACCCATAAGGATTTTGGGGAATCATTATCGTATTGGAGTTTACATAGTGATATGCAAAAAAAAAATAGATTGATGAGTTCTAGATTATTCAACTGGGAGACTTAGAACACGATGATGCTCATGCTTATCTTAGAGATAACATTCAGAATGGAGTGTAGGATTGGATGTAGAACTCCAGGTGCTACCTGTATGATTTGGTATAACCCTAATGGGGAAAAATCATTAGATCTTAGACATGGGAAATGCTTGGAAGTTTGAGATGCTATTAGAATGGTTATGACGTGGGATCGTTTAGGGCATTGCTAAGAGTCGTGGCAATGGTCCATGAGTTGAATGTTTTAAAACATGCGAGCGTTGTGTTTCACTTGACGAGAATGATCTCAAAAATTGGGGTTAGTTATCGCGTGTCGAAATTATGGAGGCCTAGGTATGATAGGTAAGTGGTTAACGATAAGCGTTGATGTGATGTATTTTCATTTGGTTCAGGTGGTTGTACTTACAACGATGGAAATATGGCATTAGTTCTAAGGGAAGCCTAGCATTTCATCTTCCCATGGAAATCAGTCTCATACTTCGTTCATTCTACATGGGAGGATGATTTATAATTAGAACCCGTCAGGGTTAATAGTCCAAGATAGGGTACGTGGCAAGGCTGAAGTGTTAATAGGTATCGGTAAGAGTTATAAACCTCAAGTGTACATTATGGATTCACACTGTGTGCGGTTCGATTCACTGTCAAAATTTGATTATTTTCTTTTGGGGTAGCGGTCGCCTGATTCGCTGCCTTCCTTGGGTCTTCTTGCTCCCGATAATGGAACGTTGTGGTCAGTTGTGATTCGATCGTAGCGTTGCATAAACTCAGTAGTGATTCAAATAGGTCAGTTATGGTTGATGCTTCACGGTATATGAGTTCGCTCTTTCTCGAAAGCATCTTTGTTCTACACTAGTTTGTGTGTACGCATTTTCTCGCATTATTTCATATAGTTTCATATGTAACTTGTTCTCTTAGGTTAACATGCTTGTTAGTTAACCAGTGTAGCTAGTACGATTGGATTGTGTGTCCCAAGGTGGTAACTTGAGATTTTTATGAATAGTGGTATTGGATAAGACATTAGATGATAGTGTTGCACTTGGTTCGAAATTGTGCGGATTGAGTATGTGATCGCTCGTATGTAGTTATGTTGTGAAGCTTACGATGACTCTAGGTCAACATAAGGATATCGCAGGAGATGTCGATCGGGTAGACGTATGCGATAATGCGACGATCTTAAAAATCATTGATGTGCGTAATTAGAAATGTTGAGTTTGTATCAGCCTAGGCTAGGCGTGATCCAAATTTATCGAGGAAAAGTAGGTCATGAATTCTAATATAGAACGACCCATGATGATGAGATCATTGGTGATAGTACCATATTTGGGGAAATATGAGAGATCTCGAGGTTTTTCTTAGATAAACATGTTGGTGTGGGTACCTAGATTATCCATTCCGGCCCAGATGAGTAGCTCGATTAAGTTCGACCCAAAGTCTAAAGGCCTCGTGCATAACTAATTCAGTTATGACCCATTCAACCCCTAAAATCTCTCAAGAGATATTCTAGGAGTTATGGGCTAACGTGGAGGAGTCCAACACCCCCACTCTCCAAGAAATGTCATGTATATATTAAACCCTCAGCCCGAGGCAAAGGGCAAATTTTGTAAACACTCTCCCGGAGTAAACAGAAATAAAAATCAGAGAGCACCACTGTGGACGTAGGCCATTTTGCCAAACCACCTATATCTTGCGTTGTGTGTGATTGCAGTTATTTTGTGTTCTTTATTTATTCTGGTGATTGCATTTGCCTATCATTTGTGTTGAGATTTATTGTCACTACAATTGGCACCGTTTATGGGAAGCAATTATTTTACTTTAAGAAAGCCTTCAACAACAAGAACCTAGAATGTCTGGTCACAGCAACAATGCCCCTCAAGCAGGGGATATTCAAGAGCAACCAGCCCCTCGTAGGGTTAGATCTGAAGTTCGACGGTCAGATCCTAGGCCTCACCCAGAACGACAAGCTTCAGAAGAAAGTCAGGGACCAACCGGGTCCACGCAAGTCTCCAGGATGATCGATGCTTATGAGGCCAAGCTCCAAGAGCAGGAGGCCGAGAACCCTTGCCTCAAGAGAAGACTGGTGAAGATGGAGAGAAAACTCCATCGCAGCACAAGGCAACGTCACTATCACACTCCTAGCCCTCAGTCGAGCAGGTCTTGCAGTCGAGGAAGGAGCCCTAACCCTAGATGTAGATCTCAAAGATTTGAGGGACACAGGTTAGATGATGAATTGCCCAAGAAACAATAATCAGCTCGCCGTTATAAGAGCCCAGGATGAGGAAACGACGACATACAAAATCTGGTTCGGAGAGAAATGGACCAACAACCCGTACATCGGGGTGCCAGGTCGACCAAAGATCTAGCCAGGCGAGCTCTCAGGACCCATATGAAATCCCCATTCTTAAGGGAGATAGAAGAAGAAGCTCCCAAGAAATTCGCAATTCCCTAATTTAAAATCTATGATGGAAATACTGATCCTATTGACCATGTCAGGTCTTACATGCAGGGCATGACCCTCTGGAACCATAAGGACGCATTGATGTGCCGGATCTTTCCATTGAGCTTGCATGACATAACTCAAAAGTGGTTCAAAAAACTCCCTCACAGATCCATCAGAAGTTTTGAGTCCCTGGCAGAACTCTTCACAACTCGCTTCATTACCAACAACTCTCATCTGAAGAGGATGGATGCTTTGTTAACAATGAAGAAAACTTCCAAGAGAGCCTCAGAGACTACGCAAAGAGATATTGGGAGTTATTCAACGAGTTCGAGGATTGCTCAGAGTAGGTAACCGTGTCATCCTTTAAGATTGGTCTACCCAGCTCATGCCTCTTGTACCAGTCCTTCAATAAGAAGGAGGATACAACCATCGATGACCTAATGGCTCATATTGAAAAATATGCCAAAGTCAAAGATGTGACCCGTCTCAGTGCAGGGGAGAATGGTCGCACCAAGTTCGCCAGTAAGGGCAGCGACAAAACTGAGCACCAAAAGAAAGGAAGCAAAAATGGGGGCAAGAGCGACCCTAAGAATGGGAACAAAAGTGATGCCTCAAAAGAATTTTAGGCAGTGAACACAGTTTTTAAAGAACTAATCTATAAGATTCTAACAAAGATCAAGGATGAGTCGTTCGTTAAGTGGACCAGGAAGATGGGAGGAGACCTCTCAAAAAGGAACAACGCACTGAGATGTGCTTTTCACAAAGAGGGTGGGCACAAAACCAAGCACTGCAAAGCCCTGAAGCCTCACCTTCAAGAGTGAGCTCAAACTGGACACTTGAACGAATTTGTGGAAAAGAAGGCAGAGAAGGTCGCTGCCAATGGAGATCAAAGGCTTGACAACGTGCTCGAGGAGCACGTCAGCCATGAGTTCGCAGTGATTCATGGGGAATCCGATCTAAATAAGATTCAAGGAAACTCAGCTCAAATGGAAGTCAAAAATCTTACGAAAGTAATGCAAGCTTTTCAAATCGATCCAGCCAAAATGCAAGCAGGAAAGCATCGACGAGTAGAGGACGTCGACTACAGCAAGCATATTATGTTCACGAATGAAGACCTAGTGGGAGTAAGGACCCCACATCATGATGCCTTAATCATTACACTCAGGATAGCAAAGTATAACATCGATAAGTTTCTCGTCGACCAAGGTAGCTCATCCGAAGTAATGTATCTTGACCTATTCAGAAAGTTGAAGTTAAGCGTCGTCGACTTAAAGGAATCCACCATTCCTCTAGTTAGCTTCGCTGGAAAGGTAACCATCCCTTTGGGAAAGATTGTACTGCCAGTGAGGGAAGGAAGTATCTCCAAGATGATCGAATTTTTGGTGGTCGATATTGACTCACCCTACCAGGCGATCCCTGATAGAGGGTGGCTACATGCAATGAAGGCCATCCCCTCTACCTACCATCAGAAACTCAAATACGTGACTGAGTGAGGAGTGATGGAGATCCATGGATATCAAGCGATGGCGAGAAAGTGCTTTATAGCATCCATCCGCCTCAAACCAGAGAAGAAGGTTGAGAAAGATAAGGAGAAGGTTGAAGAACAGGAAGGTTTGATACCTTCCAAATAGCAGATAAGATATAGAAGACCTGTAGTGGAGGAGACCAGGATCCTCCCCTCTAAAAGAGTCGTTGAGAACCTGGAGGAAGTCGCAGCCGACGGCGACAAGAAATATAGAATGTTCTTGATCGGAGCCTCTCTCACAAATCGAGAGAAGAAGGAACTAACATTAATTTTGGAGAATAACTTGGAAGTTTTTATGTGGGAACCCTACGAGCTATCTGGGATTGATCCCAATGTGGTTTGTCATCGGCTGCACATTGACCCGACTTTCAAGCCGATCGCACAAAAAGCATAACGAACTGCACTCGAGAAGGTCAAGGCTGTGGAGAAGGAAGTGGAAAAGATGTTTGATGCAGGATCCATACGGGAAGTTCAATTCCCTAAGTGGCTGTCCAACCCCGCAGTAGTCCTGAAAAGCAGCGAAAAGTGGAGAGTCTGCATTGACTTCATAGATCTTAACCGAGCTTGCCCAAAAGACAGTTTCCCTCTCCCCAAAATTGACCAGTTAGTGGATGACACAACGGCTCATGAAAGAATGAGTTTCCTAGACGCATACTCCGGGTATTACCAAATCCCCCTACACGAGCCAGATCAAGACAAGACAACATTAATCACCACAGTTGGGTTATATTGGTACAAGGTCATGCCCTTTGGGATAAAAAACATAGGAGCAACTTACCAGCGGTTGGTCACCAAAATGTTCAAGGACCAAATGGGGAGCACCATGGAGGTCTGCATCGATAATATGCTCGTCAAGAGCAAGCTTAAAGAAGACCACCTCTCTGAACTATCAAGGACCTTTGAAATCCTCAAGAAATACCGAATGAAGCTCAACGCAAGTAAGTGTTCCTTCGGTGTCCAGTCAAAAAAATTTCTCAGGTAATTGGTCATCAAGAGAGGTATTGAAGCCAACCCCGACCAAATTGATGCCATCAATAGGGTGCACCCCCCGTACGATAAGAGATGTGCAGAAGCTCACGGGGATGCTCTCCGCCCTAGATCGGTTCATCTCAAAGTTATCCAAAAAGTGTCATCCATTCTTCCAGTTATTGAAGAAAAGCAAAAATGTGGAGTGGAACGAGGATTGCTCGAAGGCATTAGAGGAGCTCAAAGCTTACCTCAGCACACCACCCTTGCTCATAATACCTCAAGAGAATGGTTCTCTGTACCTGTACCTCGCAGTTTCCAGGCATACTGTGAGTTCTGCACTGGTATACGAAAGAACAGGGATCCAACACCCAGTCTATTACGTGAGCAAGACCCTCCTGGACGCCGAAAAACGATACCTACCACTAGAAATGCTCGCCTTTGCACTAGTGGCAGCCTCAAGGAAATTGAAACATTACTTCAAAGCCCACTCCATCGGCATCCTTACATCCCACCCTCTTAAAGTAGTCATGAGAAAAGCATATCTGTCCGATAGACTTTCAAAGTAGTCAGTCGACCTCGGGCGATTTGACATCCAGTGTCAGCCAAGGAATGCCATCAAGGGACAGGTCCTCGTCGACTTCATCGTGAAATTTATAGGAGAACATCCTTGCTACCAACCTCAAACTATTCATCATCAGGAAGCTCCCTCAGCATCAGGCATCTGGAGACTGTTCGTTGACGGTGCCTCTAATTCCAAGGGGCAGGAGTCGACATCGTATTGATTACCCCCAAAAATACAATACTCGAGCAAGGAATCAGGCTTGGATTTGAAGCCTCCAATAACGAAGCAGAATATGAATCACTGATTGTAGGTCTTCAGAAAGCGCGAGCGCTTGGAGCAAAGTAACTCCAAGTGTTCGGCGACTCAAAGTTGGTCTCCAACCAGATAAGTGGCGAATTCAACACTAGAGATGAGAGGATGATGACCTAATTTTCCACAACAAAAGAATTGATGGCTAAATTTGAACAAGTAAGCGTCCAATAATTTCCTAGAGGACAGAACAACCATGCTGACGCCCTAGCAGCCTTAAGCTTAGCAATCAATTCTGACTTAAAGAGAATAATTTCGATTGACTTCCTCGCCTAGCCAAGCATCAACCAGATCGATGACCTGCCAAATGTGGGACATGTTCTCCAGATTGAGACAGCCCCCAGTTGGATTGACCCCCTAAGGGATTATTTGAAGGACGGTGCACTACTAGACGATAAAAAGACCTCTCATCAGATAGAGTCAAAGCTACTCGCTTTCACTTATCTTCTGAGGGAAAACTGTACAAGAGATCTTTCACTGGTCCTTACCTACAATGCATTATATCGAAGGACATTGAGCAAGTTCTTCATGAACCCCATGAGGGAATCTGTGGAGATACCTAGAGCTTGGAATGCAACCAACTTGAAGAAATTTAACTTCTAGTTTTTCTTTGATCTTTTTTAACTCAATGTCGAAAGTTCCAATTAATTTATGATTAATAAAGATTTGTTTGGCAGTGTCATCCTATGAAGTGTTGATTTTTCTCAAATACATTATGATTCATGCACCTTTTCCAAGTTACAGGCTCCCCCCTTAACACGTATTAAAGCAAGGTCAGTATGTAATGACCCTCCTCAGGCCTTCGTCATCAAACACGAATGACCTCCTAGCATTACCCCTGGTAATATATGAAGCCCTACAGTAAACCTTTAGGAAACATGACCAACCCAGGTTGGTCGCCACCATTGTTTGACTCAAAAATCCTGCTCGGGTGGAACACCCAACACCAGGTGTATCCTCGCTATTGCCATACTTAGGCCTAAGGAAGTGTGATGACACAGCCTAAAAGGTAAAGTAAGGCATAATGGTATAATAAAAGCATACTGGACTGGGGGGATACTCACTCAACAAACCAACTCTGCGTATGTCAAGTCTAGTCGATTAAAAAAGCCCAAGATAGTCGAACAAGAAAATAATGAAGTAAAAAATACACAACACATGTTTAGTCGGCAAAATTGCCCAAAACATAATTATTTTATTACATCATTACAGAAAGTTACATATGCTGAGTAAATTAAATCCTAATGAGGATTAGGTCGCTGAGCAAGAAAGTCAGCCACTTGCGCTCTTCGACCATCATCCGGGTGAGGAGCTAATTCCTCCTCGACTTCATTTGAATCTGGTTCCACGAGCTTCCTTGGGATGGCATCTATAGGAACCCATCGATCATCCCTCCTGAATGGGTTTGACATCAAAGTTGAGGGGGATATCTCATGACGATACCAGAGGACATAGTTCCTAGGGACCTGAAACTCCCTAAGAGCACTCAACCATCCTCTAATGAAAGATAGCTCCTCGACCTCCCTCAACTTCATTGGAGCATCGATCCAACCCTGATCATAACCATCAACCCACACCTGCCGAGGACCTTTATTGAACAGGTGCCTCAGCGAGGTAACATCTCTTTAAAGACCGACAACTATCACATACGCCCTACGAACATCACCCTGAAGATCGACAATCTCCTTAGCTGAGCCACTGTCATTAGTACCATCTCGCAGACCAGTCGACGAAGAGGAACCATTCAGAACTCGAGGGGAAATGCTCGACGCATTCTCCCTTAGTCGCGATACCTCTCTCCTTAAAGCATCATTCTCTTATTGAAGTACCTCTATAACTTGATTAACTTCGGAGGCATCCTGAAGCTTGGCCTTCAGAGCATCTACTTCTTCTTGAACAAAAGCGTCGACCTCTTCCATCTCTTGGAGTCTGTCCTTCAGCTTAGCAACGAGCTCCGACTGATCCTTATACTCTTTGTTCCTTGACCTTAGTGACTTGAAAATTCTTACAAAATCACAGTGAACTCGATTGCTCGCATCAGGACAAAGAATTTGTCCTAGTTGAGAGGAAGCAGGAATATATTCCTCAACATAGATGAGCTACAATTCATATAAGCAGTAAAAAATAAATAAATCAGTACGCGAAAAGGAGCAGAATTTCATTTCATTGAAACAAAGTTCAAGTACATCAGCGAAAAGAAAGAACAACTGAAATATAAAGAAAAAAAATACAAAAAGCTCCCTAAGAAAGACTTACTGGCCACCTCAGTTTGCTTTGAGGACGCTGGTTGCTTCCCCTTATCTGCGGCAGTCCCAGGTGCTCCCCCCTCAAGCGGAGCAGTCACACCAGCAAAAGTGATCTGAACAGCTGGAACACCGTCATTGGCAGTAGGAGGGGGCATCTCATCCATAACAGGCTTTAGGCCAGGGTCGTGCTCATCAAAGAGAGGGGAATCAACGTCCACCTGAGCAGCGAGTAAGGCCTTATCCCAACCCTTTTTAAAGTTGAGATGGATAATATAGCCAATCTAGTCCTTAGCATCCTCATACGCTACAACCCATCCAGCATTGTACGAACTCTCCTTGAGAGTAAGAGCCTCAGACTCCACCTTCTTCACCTTCACAGCAAGCACCTTGTTCTCCTCGATCACCGCCAGCTTGCTCGTGAAGACCAAGTCATAAGACTGCCTTAGCTCCTTGTGCTCTTTAGACGTTGTCTCCTTTACCTTATTAGACTTGGCCAAGGTGAGGTCGAAAGACTTCTGAGCAGCGATAGCAGCCTTCAGATTCACCTCTAACTCAGCATTCTTCCTTTCCAACTCATCGCGGTTGTGATAGAGGACAGTGAAGTCGAAAACAAACTACAGAAAGAAAAAGAACATTAGCAAGAGAGATAGTAAAAGGAGAACTGCAAAAATAGAAGAGTTAGAAGAAACTCAGCAAGGCTATCCCCTGACTTGCCTTTAGGGCTAACTGGTCGGTCCCTATGCTAGACGACCTCTGGCGATCGGCGGGCAAAACTGCTTTCTTGAGCACCGCCAGAGCTAGCTGAGGGGAAAGGGCAACAGAAGCCCCCTTAGCGAGGGCAGACACGGGCACCAGAGACTGCCTTATCTTGGTCCTTACTTCTTCTCTCCTTCTCTTTTCCTCTCTCTACTTCTTCTTCTTCTTCACATTTTCTTCTTTTTTTCTCTCCATCTCTTTCACCAATGGCTCCTCTTACTTCTTCCTCTCCTTCTCATGAGCAGCAGTTTGGGAGCCAGTGGAAATATCCCACTCCCAAATTTTTGCTTCTTCAACCTGTGAGCAAGTAGCACATTGTATTTATCATCATCCTGGATCAGATATTTCTTAGGTGGAGCCATAGCTTCCTCGCTGGAGCTATCCGAAGAGTTCTCCGAGTCCTCCAGAACCTCTGAAACTTCCTCCGAACTGGAAGACTCTTCGCCGCTTGGGATCTCCTCACTATAATCACCTTCAGCTCGGCCCCTGTCATCCCCCTCACTCTCTTTACCAGAACTTCTTTCCTCCTCGTCCAATTAAATGGGCCAGCAACAACCTCTTTTGTCATATCTAGCTGAGGAATACTATCTACAGGACGGGCAATAAAGATGGACCCAATGTTCTTGTACACCAAAAGGAATGCGGCTGATCGTGGATGCTCATCGTTAACCAAGTATTCCCTGATCTTCCAAGCCTTGACATGCTCAGCAGCTCGAATCTCGCGAAGAGCAGGCTCTGTGTTCTTTGACTTCCCTGAAAAAGATGAAGAGGGAAAAATGAGAAAAATAGTACAATAACAGAAAATGCACGAGCAGAACAAGGGATATGCTTACCTATATATTCCTCCCCATAAAAGGGAATCTCAGGTCCCCTGTACCTCGCCCCTTCAGTTTGGGGAGAGAACGACCAGTTTCTGGCAAAAAAACCCTCGTGCCAGTAATCCTTGTGGGAATCAGGTAGATTTACTACTAATAACCTGCCAGGACTCCTAGATTTGAGATAAAGGAGACCAGAGCTTGTTCGGGAAAAAGAATAGCAATAGAAAATTTCAGCAAGACCTAGATTGGGGCCATAGAGCTGATTAATTATATGTACACCATTTATAATATTCTAAACATTTGGTGAGCACTGTGTAGGAACTATATAGAAGTAGCTGAAAAATGTATAAACAAGCGATTTAGGGGAAAAGTAAGACCCCCCTGGATAACAGAAGAACATGTATCCAGTGACCATCCTCAATGTCCCTAACATTATGAGGAACAAGGTAACATTCAATGTCTACCCAGTTTGGAATATTGTAGAACTTCCTAAACTCAGTTATTGACCTATTGCCTATTTTTGCCATCAGAAGAGAGAAACCCTAGTATCGATAATGAAGAAATTCCAACAAAAAAACAAAGGAAAAGGAGTTTGAAGAACTTACGGAGTGAGAATCAACTTGAGACGATGCAAAGCCACAAGCAGAAAAGATGAGAAGGTAGGGAAGAAGCTCTAAGGCGAAAAATGAGACCTGGAAGTGAGAAAGCACAGTAAAGAGTTGGAGAAATCTTGAAATTGCAAAGAAGTTTGAAGCGACGTCAGGAAATGGCTTTTCCAAACTAGTGTAAACCCTCTCAATCATGACGCATTTGAAACGAAGCAAATCTGCCGCCTGAATCTACTCAAGAGAGATGATTCAATCCCAAAGTGCTATGCAATTTACAAAAATGCCATTAAGGCTATTGTGTAAAATTATTGAGCCAAAATTGTGACCTAAGAATTTTAGGGGCAATTGTGGTTACCTCGATTATCCATTCTAGCCCAGATGAGTAGCCCGATTAAGTCCGACCCAAAATCTAAAGGCCTCGTGCATAACTAATTCAGTTATGACCCATTCAACCCCTAAAATCTCTCAAAAGATATTCTAGGAGTTATGGGCTAATGTGGAGGAGTCCAACACCCCCACTCTCCGAGAAATGACATGTATATACTAAATCCTCAGCCCGGGGTAAAGGGCACGATTTTGTAAACACTCCCCCGGAGTAAACAAAAATAAAAATCAGAGAGCACCACAGTGGACGTAGGCCATTTTGCCAAACCACGTATATCTTGCGTTGTGTGTGATTGCAGTTATTTTGTGTTCTTTATTTGTTCTGGTGATTTCATTTGCTTATCATTTATGTTTAGATTTATTGTCACCACATTAGGCATGCTTGAGAATTAACAATAAGGCCTTAGGGTTCATTGTGATTGGATTGACAACGGTAATTGATGAAATTGAAGTCTTTGGATTTTAGACCAAGGGGTTGAGGATACCCTAGGACTGGAAATGGGTTATAGGTAACTAGATCCTAAAGTTGAGGACCAAGAATTTCGAGGATGAAATTACCTAAGGAGGGAAGTTTGTAATATCCAAAACAAATATTTAAATGATAATTGAAGTATTTGGCTCGAAGAAGAAATTATTAGAAACAAATACATAAGTGTTGAGCCGAAACCTTGAGAACACACTATATAATTGACTTACCTGAGTCTATATTATATAGGAATTCCAACTAGTTTGGATATTAAGACAAAGTAGGTTAGTTTTCATGAGTTGCTCTATCTCTCAAAGGTTCAAGAAGAATGAAGAAATCCAGTCCAAGAAAACCTCAAGATCAACGTAAAGGGAAGTTAATTCTACCTTTAACCACTATAGGACACTTACACTGCATATTATTTTATTCCTATGTGCATAGGTGGTTTTTAAACACTTTAACTAATTTTAAATCAATTTAATTCATTAACACATTTTTTTAAAACATTTTAAATAATTTTTGGAATTATTAAAATTTGGTTTTTAAAAGTGTTGGGGTTAAAAGTTGTATTTTATAAAGTGTTTTAATTCATTAGAAGTTAGCTTGGGTAGGACCTCAAAGCGCTAAAAACTTCAGGGGAGTTTGTAATTAATTTTAAAACACGTGTTTTGCAGCCAGTTTCCACCGTACATGTGCTGGCTCCCGAGTTTATCAATTTGTGTTTTCTATAAGACACATTCCCCACATTTGATCTCAGCCCTTGGATGATCTTTATCAACGACCTGCATGTGTTTATTTTCTATACCTGTGTTACCTGTTAAACTAATGAGATTAAGTTGGTAGCACCGCTCGTTGTAGGCCATTAGATTGGCAGTCAATAAGTCAAACTCAATCTCAGTCATAGGATTGCCGAAGACATTCGTGATCCTTCCACAACCAGTATAAAAACTCTCTTAGTCTCAGCCATTTGAGACTTTTGACATTCGTCCATCCTGAGAGAAAAAAAAGAGAGTAGAGAGAGAAGAGAGAGAAGGGAGAACAGAGAGAAAAAGAAAAGAGAGAAGATAGAGAGAAGAAACCCTAATCTTCATATCCTCACACCTCTGAGTGACTTACCTTCACCCAAACACCATAACCTTCAACATTTCATACATCAGAAACCTAAACCGTGAGAGCTATATCCATTTTAGGGTTTCTATGAGATTGGTGTTGAGTTTGTTCGATATTTGAAGACCTCTTCAAGTCTAAGTTTCCCTCAGAACTCATCTCTAAGAAAATATCGAGTTTCACTGTTGAAACTTGATATTTTGTAAAAGAGAATATCACACGCTTACTTTTTATTCTCTTTTTGGATCTTTATTTTAGATCCATTATGTTTTAAAAGATTTTGAAAAATAAACTTCTATTTCTTCAAGGTTAAATCAGATCCTAAAGACGTTTGTGTCTCTTGAATCATATTTCACATTTTGTGAAATAAAGTTTAACAAAAATAAATAGAGATACATAGGACCTTGACTAGTAAAAACAAGGTTGTTTTTCAGATTTGATCTTGATAAGAGGCTTATTTGTCAAAATGATTTTAATAAGAGTTTGCATGTCATATAAAACCTATTGATTCATAGGAACTTGTCTGTATAAATAATTTAAGAGGGTGAGTTGCATAAATCTGCATTTAGTACACCTCACAAACACATTCTCACACACGAACACTTAGTCACAATGGTTCTATTTGAGAGACTTGGAATTTGATAGAGTTTCTGGAATCAGAATTTAAAGAAAAGGAGGTCAAGGAAAAGGCAAAGAAGTAAGAAGAAAAGATCAGTTCTAGTCAGAAAACCTTTGGAGTGGAGTAGCTCATCTAGGTATAACTCTGAACTTAGATTTAAGATCTTTGTGTGTTTTCTTAAGTGCTGTAACTTGATTCTTTATTTTAGTGGATTTTTTGGTTTGTGCCGTAGAGGGCACCGTGGATGTTTCCCTTGATTAAGGGTTTTACCACGTTAAAATTCACGTGTTCTTTACTTTGAATGTTCTTAATTTCTGTTGTGATTGGTATTGTATGTTGGACTTAATAAATGGTTTTTAATTTCTATAACCTTAGGTAATCAACTACCAAATCTAGACTACATATTCAGAAAACAATTTTGAACGCATCTTGTGTTTTTATTCGAAAACAGTTTTGTCCAAAAAGTTTATTCGGAACTTACTCAACGTATAACATTTTGTTATTAATCTAGTAAACAAGTTTTTCAAGTGGTATCAGAGTAGGACCATCTTTGGAGATCCTGACACTTTAGAAATTGTTTTCGAAACTTCTTTCAAAAATTCTGAATATGGAAGAAGGATTTGAGAATTTTGGTAACCTCTCGAGACCACCACTCTTTAATGGAAACAACTTTTCCTACTGGAAAGTACGAATGGTTGCTTTCGTTCAAGGAACCCTTGGTGATGATGTCTGGGACATGATTAAAAATGGGTATGAATATCCTACTAAGGCTATCTCTGAAACTAATCCAACAAGGATTAAGAAAATTCTTAGTGAATTTACTAACGAAGAGAAAAAGGCATCTCTAGATAATAACAAAGGCAAGAATGCCATTTTTATGTCCATTAATGAACACAATTAAAAATAATATCCATATGTTCGACTTTTAAAGAGGCATGGGACACTCTTGTCTGCTCACGAAGGTGATGAAAGAGTTAAGGCAGGAAAAACTCAAATGCTAGTCCACCAATACAACAACCTGATAATGGATGACAATGAATCCTTTGACGATTTCTACATTAGGTTAACTGATATTTTCGCCTTCCAAATTTAACAATAAAATATATGCCATTGAAGAAATGGACGACGCTAATATGACTCTTGAATTGCTTAGTAGTAAACTGAGGACTGTAGAATTGGAGTTAGACTTCAAAAAGCAACTGACTAGACATAACAAGAAACCCACCAGTTCTAATGTTGTGTTTTCATCTAAAATTCATGTTCCTAAAATAAGTTCTTTGGACTTTGACCTTAACTGTGCTGATGACTGTGATTTGGATGACCTTGACAATCAAATAGCATTTCAAAAAGATTTTAAAATTCAGAAATGCTGTAGCCTCTAAATAAGGCAAGTCAAATTATCAAGGAAATCAAAATCGCAGACCTCATAACAGAGACAATGCCAAACACTCATAGGACAATAAAATGACCTATGACAATAACAGACCTAAGACAGACATGAAAGATGTGAAATGTCATAGATGTGGTAAAATGGGACATTATGCTAGTAAATGTCTAACTAATTTTAGCAACAATAATAAGGCTAATGTGTGTAAAACGTGGGACGACTCTAGTGATTCTGATGAAGATGAAACTGAGTCAACCCAGAATGATGAGTATTAAATGTCTTTATTGGCCAAAATTATATATAATGATGATGATGCATGTCTACCTACTCACGAATCTGTGCTGCCTGTTAATGTTGATGTTAATATTGCTCCTTTGATTTTTGAGAGTAATCTAAGTGTGAGTCAAAGCGTTAATATTGCCGATAAACTAAACATGTGTGTTAGTCCAAAAGAATCAAGTAATGTTATAGGGAACACTTCAGACGACACACTTAGCGAGTCTTATGATGACTTTCCTGATTTATATGAGTTATACACGAAAACAGTTAAGAAGAGTGCTCGTCTTGAAAAAATGAAAAAATCATTAACTGAGCATATCGATTTACTTAACCAGACCATTAGGAAGAATACTGAAGATTATACTACCAGTGTATTTCCCATGAGACTAAGATTCAAGAATTTGCCTTAAAAATAAAACATTTGTCTAAGAAAAATCATGAGTTTGAACAAAAATATAAGGCAACCCTTATTGAACTAGAAGAGTCTAAGCAAAAGGTCTCAAATGTGTTTAAAAAATGTCAACACTTTGAAAACCCAAGCTAAATCTTATGAAGAAATTGTTGTTGCAAGAAAATTTGACTCTGAAGATAAGTCCGACCTAGGTTTTGGAGAAATAGTGCACACCTGTAAGACCGAAGTTTCTCGTGAAAATTTTACTTTTATCAAACAAG
Organism: Sambucus nigra; assembly: GCA_949130495.1. Lineage (NCBI taxonomy): Eukaryota > Viridiplantae > Streptophyta > Magnoliopsida > Dipsacales > Adoxaceae > Sambucus > Sambucus nigra. The sequence goes on from OX422220.1 coordinate 25,836,920, forward strand.
GCCAAACTTGTCAAACTGTTCAAAAAGTGGAATCTAGTCTTAATGCCTCTCAAGAAAAACATGATCAGTACAATCAATAGTCTAATTCAAATGGTCATGATAAATACGTTTGTCCACCCATTAGAGACCAAGGACAAAAACTTAAGACTAATGAAAATTGGACGACTATACCAAAAGGGCCAGACCCATCTTTAAAGACTTTAGTAATAAAGTGAAGACCAACACCCATCAGTACTGTTCTTACTGTGACATTTTTAGCCATACTCTTGAAGAATGTTTTCAGAAAAGGATATATACTCATACCTACATTAACTTTAACTACTCTAGAAAAGGAAGAAATACTTATGTTCTCCTTAGACAGGCCACAAATAACTCTAACTATAAAAAGAAAAAGGGAGGTTCCAAAACTAAGAAAAAAACATTTAGAAAGACCAAACACACCTTTTCTAAATCAAAAGGCCACAAAACTTTTAAAACTAGGCCTATTTGGATTGGAAAAGATGATCTATCCTCCTAACCCAAGTATAATGTTATCATTTCTGCTTTAAAGGCACAACGCATTTCAAATGGATGGTATTTAGACTCCGGATGTTCTAAACATATGACCGGAGATGAAACCAAATTGAAAAACGAGACACACTTCCTTGGAGGTAGTGTCATGTTTGGAGATGGTGTTTCATCTCAAATCATAGGTAAGGGAACATTGAGTGAGCATGGGCTTCCTGATCTAAATGACGTTCTATTAGTTAAATGCCTTAAAGCTAATCTCTTAAGTATATCTCAATTATGTGCTTCCAATCATACCGTTACTTTTTCAAAAAATGATTGAAAAATTATTGATGAAAAAGGAAACTGCATATTGATAGGAAACATAACTCAGGAAAACTGTTACACAGTAATTCCTAAGTCCGTGTCTTGCCATTTTGACAGATTAGAGGATTCTGACACGTGGAACAATAGACTGGGACATATGAATTTTGATAATTTTAGAAGATTAAGCTCCCAAGAAATAGTTAGAGGTTTGCCCAAAATAAAAAATTCTTTTAATCCGGTATGTTGACCATGTCAGGAAGGGAAAATAAGTAAATCCCCTCATAAGAAAGTTAAGGATGTCTTAACCACAAAACCTTTAGAACTTATCCATATGGAGCTCATGGGTTCCTTAAGGACTGTTAGTCTCTATTGGAATAGTTATATCCTAGTTATAGTAGATGACTATACGCGGTATACTTGGGTTGCTTTTATGAAATAAAAATTAGATACCTTCGGTGAATTTTTAAAAATCCTTTTGAAAATAAAGAATGATAAGGATAACTAAGTATATCATATTAGGAGTGACATAGGTGGAGAGTTCAAAGACTGGTGTTACTGAATACTGCATAGCCAATGGCTATAAACACGAGTTTAGTGCTCCCAAAACACCTCAGCAAAATGGCATCGCTGAATGTAAAAATAGAACTTTACAAGAAATGGCTAGGGTTATTCTACATGCTAAAAGTCTTCCTAGATATTTTTGGGTAGAAGCCGTTCAAATCGCATGTCATATCATTAATCGTGTATACCTTAGGAAAAATTCCAAACAAACCCCTTATGAACTTTGGTCCCACAAAAAGCCAAACTTAAAACATTTAAAAACCTTTGGGAGTATTTGTTATGTCTGTAAAGACAGAGAACAACTTTCAAAATTTGACACCCGAGAAGAGAAAGGAATATTTCTTGGTTATTCCTAAAACAGTAGGGCTTTTCGTGTTTTTAATTATCGAACCAAAACCATTATGGAATCCTTTAATGTAATTATAGATGATACACGTGTCGGGAGTAGTGCCAGTCAATCAATGCAACAAGATGATAATGAACCAAATTTTCCAATTAAACCCTCACAAGACACTGATTCACTGCCACTGAAGAATCCTTCCGTACCCATTTGGGTTTCTAAGGATCATCCTATTGAAACTGTAGTTGATAATCCTTCTGAAGCTGTTAGAACAAGGTCCCAACTTCGAAATGTGGCACAATTTGCATGTTTTGTTTCCCTTGAGGAACCTAAAAATGTAAATGATGCCCTTTCTATGATTTATTATAAACAAGTATTAGTATAAACAAGTATAAATGATGCCCTTTCTGTGATTTATTAATATAAACAAGTAACGACCCTCCTCAATGAGTCCATATTGACATAGTAGTACGTTGTGTTATCTGTGATTTATTATTGACATGAGTTTTTTGGTAGGTCATGTAAAGATGAAAAGAAGGGAAGTCAAAATCAAATGGGTTCGTAAAAAAACGTTTTGACTTAGTTTGTACGATGGTGTATATGTATGTATGTACATAAACACGGTGTATGTATATATATAAAAAATTCAAAAATTTTCCTTTTTTTAAAACTAATATCTTACCATAGGTTATTTAAAAAATTATTTATCCGTTGCGAACTAAATAAAATATGTATGGTCCTATCAACGATGTACACTTTCGAAAATTAACGTCGATTAAATAATTTTGGGGGAACCAAATCGTTTTCGTTTCGCAATTACGTACTTTTGAATTTTTTTTGTCATTTTGTGATTACGTATTTTTGGGAAATTTTCATCGTGCCTTCAGACACGGGCATCCCTAGTACACACACACACACACACACACATATATACACACACACACACACACACACACACACACACACACACATATAAGAAAATACACACAACACATGGTAGATTAGGGAATGTTAGGGATATAGTTTCATGGGTATAGTTGACTAACTCGGGTCACATAAAATTTGTCTCTGACCAAATTTTTGCGGCAATTGAATTGAGTTATGCATTTTTGAAATCGCAACTCCGTATTGACCTATAAGATAAATAATTACACACAAATGACCAATATTAATTAGAACTAACAATTAAAATGAGTCTATTGGGGATCAAAATAACACTTTTGGGTGTGGTGCGTAACATGAATACATAAAATAATAATAAAAAGTATAAAAGGTGCAAAGTTAATAAATTAAAAATATAAGTCTACGAGTGATAAAAGAGATACTTTAGTACAAAAAGATGTCACTTATGAAAAATTGGAATATGAGTAAATTTTCCAAACTAAAGGACATATGCGCGTTGTACTCATTTTCCTATCCTTTACTTTTATTTTTCCCACTAGGATTTTTCTTAGTAAATTTTTAACGAGCCAATGATCATTTAATGGTGGATATAGTCTACATCCAGGGAGGAGTGTTAAAAAATATGCATTTAGTGGAGGTTAGTGGATTCTATAATTAATAAGCGGCCTCTTGAGATACCATCTTTTGTATTATACATAGGGGTCATACTCCTTGAGTATTTCACATATTAATGAAATGAAGAAACTTTCTCCCTTTACATTATCTCTTCACTACACCATATTAGGCGAATGGTTACGGCCAGAGTCTCTGACCATGACCATGGGTCGTGACCAAGGTCTATGACCATTTTGGGCGTGACCATTTTTGTGGGTCATAGCCCAAATCCCTGACCAAACGAATGGTCACAGACCCGGGGGGTCAAGAAAGATGGTCGCGAACTTTAGCCGTGACCCATAATACATCTGGTCAAGGCCAATGGCCATGACCCATCCTTTAATATATGAGAATGGTCACGACTCTGGTCACGACCCATATCCATGAGCCATCCTTTAATATATGAGAATGGTCACGGCTCGGGTCACGACTCCTGTCCGTGACCCATCCTTTAATATACGAGAATGGTCACAGCCATGTCCGTGACCCATCCTCATAGCTCTGGTCACTTCTCATGTCCGTGACCCATCCTTTAATATATGAGAATGGTCACAGCTCAAGTTTGTGACTTAACCTTCGTAATATGAAAATGGTCACGACTATGGTCATGGCTTAGATTCGTGGCCATTTTTAACTATATTAAAAAATAATTGGGCATAATTTCCTCTGTTTTCTGCACATTCTAAAACCTACATAATGTAAACTCCGTACGACCATAATGCTAAACAATAAATTGTAAAAGCTCGCGTGGTCACGGTACCCCCGGTTTGAGAGCACAACGATATTCTCAAATTATTATCATGCTCTCGAACCGGGGCTTCTGTGACCATGCAGTCGGTTCCTATGAGTTACACTGGTCCTATGCGAGGTGTTAGCGCCGCTCACGGGGCCGTTTGGGGGGTGTTTCTAGGTTTCACCCTCTAACCACATGTTTACAAGCCTAAGTGTAGATATTCTAAAAATTGATCCTTGCTCTCGAACCGGGGGTCCCGTGACCACGCAGTCGATTCCTACGAGTTACATTGGTCCCATACGAGGTGTTGGCGTCACTCACGGGTCTGTTTGGGGGATGTTTTGGGGTTTTGCCCTCTAATGACATGTTTTCAATCCTAAGTGTAGATATTTTGAAAATTGGTCCGTGCTCTCGATCGGGGGTCTCGTGAATACGCGATCAGTTTCTACGAGTTACATTGGTCTCATACGAGGTGTTAACGCTGATCGCCGGGCCATTTGGGGGGGGGGGTGTTTCAGGAGTTCACCCTCTAACGACATTTTTTAAGCCTAAGTGTATATATTCTAAAAATTGTCCCGTGCTCTCAGAACGGAGGCCCATGACCGCGCGATCAGTTCCTACGAGTTACATTGGTCCCGTGCGAGGTGTTTGCACCGCTCACGGGACCGCTTAGGGGGTGTTTTGGGGTTTAGCCCTTTAATGGCATGTTTTCAAGCCTAAGTGTAGATATTCTAAAAATTAGGCCATGCTCTCAGACCGGGGGTCCCGTGACCACGCAGTCGGTTCCTACGAGTTATATTGGTCTCGTACGAGTTATTATCAACGCTCACGGGGTTGTTTGGGGGGTGTTTTGGGGTTTTTCCCTTTAACGACATGTTTTCAAGCCTAAATGTAGATATTCTGAAAAGCAGGTCATGATCTCGGACCGGGGGTCTCGTGACCACGCGATCAGTTCTTACGAGTTACATTGGTCTTGTACGAGTTATTGGCACCACTCACAGGGCTATTTAGGTGGTGTTTCAGGGTTTTGCCCTCTAACGACAAGTGTTCAAGCCTGAGTGTAGATATTTTAAAAATTAGACCGTGCTGTCGGACCGGGGGTCCCGTGACCATGCAATCGGGTCCTACGAGTTTCATTGGTCTAGTGCGAGTTGTGGCACCTTTCACGGGGCCGTTTGGTGGGTGTTTTGGGAGTTTTACCTCTAACGTCATGTTTTTAAGCCTAAGTGTAGATATTCTAAAAATAGTGCCGTGCTCTCAAACCGGCGGTCCTGTGACCATGCGATCGGTTTCTACGAGTTATCGCTCATTTCTTTAGAGTTTTGTTCGGATCGTCTTTGGACCAGTGCCCTGGATTTTTACAGCTATAACAAGTGTTCCCATTACTGATTTTAGATGGTGGAGTTCGATTTTGTTGAGGAGAGTGAGGGGAAGTAAGGCTTGTTATGCAACTATTAGTGGGAATTTCAATTGTAAAGCTAAGACTTAATATAAGCGAGAAAGTGTCCGTTATGTGAAGGAAGTCAAAAGTGGGGTCGCAAAGATTTTCGCGACCTGGTCTGTACCGTTCTCTGCTTCAATTACAAGCTATATTAGTTGCAGAATTATATTATTGCCCCTATAAGGACTAAAAAAGTGAGGTATATTTTGGGAGTATTCGACCCGAAGTGACTCCACAATCGCATTCATATATCTTTACATAAAACAACCACAAAATGGGACCCCCGATTTGAGAATATAACAATAATTTAAAAATATCTAGACGTAAGCTTAAAAACATGCCATTAGAGGGTGACAAATAAAAACACCCCCAAACGGCCTCGTGAGAGGCGCAAACACATCGCATGGGACCAATGTAACTCGCAGGAACTGACCGCATGGTCACGGGACCCCCCAATTTGAGAATATGACAATAACTTAAAAATATCTAGACTTAAGCTTAAAAACATGCTGTTAATGGGCGAAAAACCAAAACACCCAAACGGCCCCGTGAGAGGCACCAACATCTCACACGGCACCAACAGCTAAAAAATAATAACAAGCAACCAATAATTATCCCGTACTCCTTTCAACATACTATCCAACAACAAGCCAACAACCAATAATTATCCAACAACCAAACCAAACAAAACCAATAATTATCCCGTACTCCTTCTAACGTACTATCCAACAACAAGCCAATAACCAATAATTATCCAACAGCCAAACCCAAAAAACCCAATTATTATCCCGTACTCCTTCTAACATACTATCCAACAACAAGTCAACAACCAATAATTATCTAACAGCCAAATCAAACAAAACCAATAATTATCCCTTACTCCTTCTATCATCTAAAAGATTTAAAAGATAATGCATATCAATTATATAACTACTTCAGTTAAAGTAAAGAGTACTAAATTCCCGCGATCCAAGAAGGCCATTAAATAGAGTCTTCTGAATGTGTGATTAGACCAAATTGATCTTAGAGCCCCCAACGTATTCTTTTACATGTACATTTGTGATTAGTTTCTTTAATACAATCTTAATAAATCAAGCTAATTTAACTTCATTTTATGAACACTGCATCAATGAAACTAATCACCAAATGTATATGTACAGGAACACGTGGAAATTGAGATGGGTCAATTTGATCCAATCACAAACTCAAATGGCTCTATTCTCAAACCGACCGTCTTATGAAAGTAACTAAACATTTGACTGAACAAAGCACATTATCGAAAGTTAACTTACATAAATCATATTAAACATTCGTAAAAGTAACTAAACATTCATATACACACGTACATAGAGATACGCACACATACACACACATACACATACATATAGAGAAATACCCACACATTCACACACATATACACACATATACATTAGGGTTTAAATCATAAATATAAAAAAATGGGTTTACCTTTGAGATTGAGAGAGATATTTGGGCCGAAATTACATTCGTAAAAGTAACTAAACATTCACACATCAAAGTAAAGCACTAATACAATGTCAATATCATATAAATAAGATTGACAAAGATAACATAATATTTTCATACTCAATCTTCCTCTAAATCAACTAACTGATCCTTCAAATTAAGGTTGTCATCAAGAGCTGACTGGAACTCTTTTGGAGTCTTTAATGCATGCACTTCAGTAGTCATACCCTTTGGTGCATGCGCAACAATAGACCAATTTCCATCGTTATGCTCTTCGAGTAGAATACCTTCTTTACGTTTTAGTGCAATGATCATTTTACTTCTTTTACCTATCCATGCTTGCATGTGCATGTTCTGGCATTAGTAATTTTCTTCTTATTTATTTTAATAAAGTGGGCTAGTAAAATTTGAATTGAACTTCAATAAAACTTATGTAATATGTTGTCTGTTTAAACTTCAACCTGAAGATCCCTTTAAAGAGGTGGTGGCTATTAATATTAATTTATCGTTTGAGAGAATAGAGTGAAAAGTTTTAGTCCGATTTTACACGATAAATTTGTGATGATGACATTGCTACTTAAGCTATACATAAAGGGAATAATAATTGGTTTCATTCCCAATCATTTAATTTACATGGGGTGAACTTCAATGAAATTGTTTTTTGATAGATTAGAGGTTTGTTAGCCCATTTACATGGGGTGAACTTCATTTACACGGGCTCATTACATTTCATTTCTTGTGCATTGCACATGGAACTATATATATATTCTCACACAAACACATATTGTATATAGATACTATATATACACCCACACTACACATATATACACTAATATACACAATCACACTACAACACACACACACATATATATACACCCACACTACACCCCCCCCCCACATATATATATATAGCAGAGCTCCTATACATCACACTTTTTATATTACCCATACATTACACTTAGTTCTAGGCCCTATTTTTTTCTTCATTTTTTTTATTTTACCAATGGAACTAACCTTTCAATTAACACATGTTAAAAACATTAGGTCAAAATACAATTTTTTACTATTTTTTAAAAATCTAGCAAAAAACTTCTGAAAAGACCTTATTTATAAGGGATGCGCCAACAGAATTTTGTGAATTTTATAAGAATTGCAAAAAAATGTATTTTGATCTAATTTTTTGAACATGAGTTGATTGGAAAGTTAATTTCAGGAGAAAAATAAAAAAATTGGAAAAAATGTTTCTTATGGCCTATAATTAGGTGTGATGTATATAATGTGATGTATGAGAGTCTTCCTCTCTCTCTCTCTCTCTCTCTCTATATATATATATATATATATATATATATATATATATATATAACACTCAAGAGTAATATTATGACTTCCAATTAGTTACCCCAAATCATGCCAAATAAATTAACATACCCTTAAAATATTTTACCGTGTCATTATTAACGTAAAAAATGTACAACATTTTAATGTTGTCTAAATTCTTTTGGGAAATGTCTTGGACAATTACTGTCACACAAATAATTATTCTTAAAGTAAATAAATGAAAACAAAGTAAGGTAATATATAAACTAACAACATAAAATGACACGCCTTTAATAATAAACATAGACGCGTATATACAACTAATAATAATAATAAAAATTATAACAGAATAATATATATATATATATATATATATATATATTATACTGTTATAATTGTTATTAATATTATTATTACACACACACACATATAATAAAATACACACAACACACGGGAGGTTAGGGAATGCTAGGGATATGGTTTCATGGGTATAGTTGACTGACTCGGGTCACATAAAATCTGTCTCTGACCACATTTTTACGGCAATTGACTTGAGTTATGCATTTTTGAAATCGCAACTCCGTATTGACCTATAACATAAATAATTACACCCAAATGACCAATATTAATGAGAACTAAAAATTAAAATGAGTGTATTTGGGGATTAAAATAACACTTTTGGGTGTGGTGCGTATCATGAATACATAAAATAATAATAAAAAGTATAGAAGGTGCAAAGTTAATAAATTAAAAATATAAGTCCATGAATGATAATAGTGATACTTTAGTACAAAAAAGTGTCACTTATGAAAAATTGGAATATGAGTGAATTTTCCAAACTAAAGGACATATGCGCGTTGTACTCATTTTCCTATCCTTCACTTTTATTTTTCCCACTATGATTTTTCCTAGTAAGGTTTTAACGAGCCAACGATCATTTAATGGTAGATATAGTGTACATCCAAGGATGAGTGTTAAAAAAATATGCATTTAGTGGAGGTCAGTGTATTCTACAATTAATAAGCGGTCTCTTGAGATACCATCTTTTGTATTATAAATAGGGGTAATACTTCTTGATTATTTCACATATCAATAAAATGAAGAAATCTCCATGTACATTCTCTCTGTGTCCCCTTTATTTTACAATAGTTTTCTTTTTATGTACAAAAATTGGGACAAAACAAAAAAAAAAAACTAGGAGGAAAAAAAGAAAATAAATTTTTTTATAAATAAAAAGTGGGACGAAAGATAATCGAAAATAGTATTTTCTACGTGATAACAATGAAAAAAAGGAGATAAATAAGTTGATATTGAAAAGTTAAAAATATTTTAGTGCTTTAATAAAGAAAAAATTAAGATTGAAAAGGAATAAAAAAAGTTCTTTATATTTGAATTATGGGACGAAAATGAGAAAATATGGAACCAAAAAGAGTAAAGAATACAATTTAATATTTGTTATTAATAAAATCTAAGATAGAAAAAAATAAAAAATTAGTTATATTTATGTACATGATAGACTGTTAGAAAAAGGGAAATAATGAGAGGACAAATAGAAAAAGTCTTTTGTATATGAAAAATGGGGCGAAAGGAGAAGAAACAACGAAAAACAAAAATAAAAATCGTGTCAAAATATTATAAATAAACGTGTGTCGGATAGCGTGTGAAAAACTATTTTTTTCAATTACGAAGATGTGACAATTTTTTTATAATTTGTTAAACATTAGAAATAAAAAATAATTCTTAATAAAGTTTTGAAGGGCAAATGAGTCACTAGTCTACAAAGAATAAGGTTTTAAACAATTCAATTTGAATGTGAGGTTTTTTGTTAAAAATTTCCCTCCAAAGTTCGACACAACAAATAATGGCATGAAATCAAGAATAAAAAGCATACTTGGTTGGGAGTCCTCACAACAAAAGAACTTAAATTGTACATTTTAAAACAACAATTTTAAGATAGACATTTGGTAAAAGAGTTCTACAATTGTCAATATAAAACCTGAATAGGATTTGGGGTTGGAAGATTACGAAGAGATAACGGGATGAGAGTGAGGCATATATTTTGTTGACTTGATAAGGTGGTTTTCGAAAATCCAAAGATTGTTGGTGTTTGATGTGGTTTGTTATGCACAAAAAAGTTACTAAAGAAACTGAATGACTGTGTTGGAGGCACTATTATGTCATTTTATAATTAGTGTGAGGTCATAATTTTAAAATTATCAGATTCATTTTACAAACTACGAAATTATTTTACCAATAATGTGGAGGCATACTAACTATTTTGGGACTTAGAACAAAAGGTAAAATGACATAGGAGAAAAAATCAATAAATTCAAAATTATTGGACTGCCAATTAAATATTGTTAAGGGAAATAGGGCGCAAAGAGAATTTAGACCGAGGAAGAGTTTCTCAATGATTTTTGTAACAATAATGGGGGATCACCCCTTATTTAAAGTCTTAATAGGAGTGAACATTAACTTGAATATGATAAATACACATATTTATAACACTCCCTATTAGATGTATACCATTTCCACCACTCATTGGTTGTTGCTTCATTAAAACCTTACTAAGGAAAACCCATTTGGATAAACCAGAGTTAAGGAAATAGAGTATAACTTTTGTGACCATTTAATCGGTGTTGGATGTTCTTAATAATTCCATGTTAAAACCCTTACAAGGAAAACCTAGTGGAACAAAACCTAGTGAAAGAGAAGAGTACAAACATAAATGTCACAAACAATATGTTCTTGTACCCTCCCCTGATAAGGTCCTCACTACGATTGATATGTTTTGTATGATGGTGGACTCGAAGCATTCAAATCTCGTACACAAATTTTAAAATGTTGCCTTTGGTCGAGACTTTGTGAAAATATCAACTAGTTTGTCACTGGAACGAAATTGCATGACCTCAATATCAATTTTCTTCTGACGCATGTGAGTGAAGAAAAACTTTGGTGATATTTGCTTGGTTATGTTTCTAATGATGAATACTTCTTTAATTCGTGATATGCATGTTGCATTGTCTTCATAGACTACACTTCAAACATTTGTATTGCAAGGCAATTGACAACAAATACAAATATGTTGAATTAAAGATCTTAGCCATAGATAATTACGAGTGGCTTCATGAAGAGATACAATTTTAGAGTTGTTAGAAGTAGATACTAAAGTTTGTTTCGTATAACACCAAGAAATAACAATATTACCACTAATAAATACCTAACCTATCTGAGATCGACCGTTATGAGGATCAAACAGATATCCAGAATCTGCATAACCAACTAACTTGGAACAATTAGAATTATAAGAATAAAATAAACCCATGACATTGGTTCCGCGTAGATATCTTAGGATATGCTTGACACCAACTCTATGTCTTTTGGTTGATTTAGAACTATATCTAACTATAAATGGATCGTTAGATTTGAAACTATCACACCAATAATTTCATGAGGTTATCGAATAATATGATTGATATTAGTTCCATGCTTAGTGGTCTCCACTCTTACTCTTCTCTGAACAACTGCTCATAAAATTGGCTAATTCCCCCCCCCCCCCCACCTTATTGTCCTCCACAAATTCCTCCCCCCCTGCAATAATACTGCTAATGTGATTAGAGAGATGATGCGAGTTTTCCACATCATGGAATAATTTAGTATTCTTATCACCCTCCCTCAGCCACAATGCCCGAGATTTTATCGCCAACTAACTTCCTCCTAAACCAGCTTCCTCCCCACCTCCCGCTTTCTCTCCTTCCTCAATAGATGCTCTTCCCACAAAATCTCCCCTCCCCTCATTCTCATCAATATCCCTTATATCCTCCATAAAATTGTTTATAGCGTCTCTCACATTCTCGGACACTTATTTTTTCGACTTTTTGAGATCACCCTTCACCAAATATAACTTTGTGGCCAAGATAAGCTAGAATTGCCATCAAACATGTAGGAATTCTACCACTCATGGACTCTATCCCTAAAATCCTCCTCTTTCAGCCACATATTCAAGAACTAGGATCTCTATAACCCTCGCTCTTAAGAAGAACCAAAATATGGCTAGAAGTTACCTTAGGATGGCAAGACTAGTCCAAGAACTTCTCTTCCCAATTCGAGGAGAATAAGAATCAATCAAGGAGAGATAGGGAAGGAATATCCCTATTACTCGACAAGTTAAAAACCCTCCCTCTAATGTGGCATCCACCAACTCCATCTGATAGAAAAAAAAGCAAAATGAACTCATATACCTGATCACCCCCCTCTACGACTCCTTTTTGAGGCATGGCGGACCTCATTGAAGTCTCCCCTCTGCACCAAGCCCCCCCCCCCCCCCCCAAGAGGACCTCATTTGGGTTTATTTATAATGTTTCTTTATGATCTTTCATATAAATGCCTCTGAATTTATTTTTGAAGCAATGAAGATCATGTTTTTGAATTGTGAGTATATATGAAATTGCAAGGAAGAAAATAAAACAGGCATTTATACATGTTACAACAATTTCATTTTTGGTGCAATTGATTGCAACAAAAAGTGTTTATATGTGATTTTGTGGGTAGTATTATTTCAATTTATATCAAAGTTATTTGCGACAAAAAGAGTCCCTTTAGTGGCAATTGTAAATTGTTAAGAAAAAATTGTATCAATTTAAATTGTAGATGTAACTCTAATTGTGTCGAAAATGTTTGTGGATAAAAGTCCCTTTTGGGGACAAATAATGTATTTGTTATTAAAGGTATCATGTGGTGGAAAACTATTAACTTTTGGTGGAGTTTTCTTATGTTTTAGTTGCAAAATAATTTCCCCCCGAAAATATTCATATTGATGGCGAACTATTTTTGCAACTAAAAATACTACATCTAGTGGGGGGCGATTTTCATCGCCACAAAAAGAATCCATATCACACTTTATTGGCAATTTGGTGGCAAAATTAATTTCGCTATTAAATAATTTAATGGAAATTTTTTGATGATTACTAAAAGTCATTTTTCTTGTAGTGAATGCCTCAGAGATGGTCTTAGGTTTTACTTGGGAGATTAAGATACTTTATTTATATATTGTTTCTAGTTGATAAGTAAAAAAATAAACAAGAATAATATAGAAGAAAAGACAATTGTTATATCATTACAACCAACTATATTAATGGTAACAGGTTATGATACCATTATTTATATATTTTTGGTGTCACTTTCCTTGTGATTAAGAGAAAAATAAAAAAAAACTCAATCCATTTCTCTCTTTTTTCCACCACTATTAAACAAGTAAATGACACAAATTATACACTTTTCCTCAATTTCCATTTTCTCGCCACTTATGATATCTCAAATAAGCCTTTTATTTTCTTTCTCTTTCTTTATTCTTCTCTTTTTGTTTTCCCTTTTGTCTCTCTTCTTACCACCTTCCGTTTCTCTCTCCTCTTTTCTCTATTTTATCCTATTTCCCTTCATTCTTTCACTTTTTCCTCCCCACTTACATTTGATGTTTGTACTTTTTACTTACCTAATCCCCATGCAAAAATCATGATACACCAACCATCACATATCAAATTTGTGTGAAATTTTTTTTTCAATAAAAATGCATCTAACAGGTAGTTCCTTCTAAATTTATTATATATATCTATGGTAACAAGTTCGATAGTATATTACCTTCTTGAAGATAAAAAAAACAGAAACTATAAACTTTTCCTCAATCCACTTCTCCTCTTTTTGTGATTTGGAGACACAGATTGGGAAGGGAGAAAACTCAATCCATTTCTCTTTTTTTCTCATCACAATTAAACGAGTAAATGAGAGAAACTATACACTTTCCTCAATTTCTCTATTTTCTCCCCACTCGTGAACTCTCAAATAAGCTCTTATTTTCTTTCTCCTTGTTTCTTCTTCTCCTTTCGTTTTCCTTCTTACAACCACCTCCTCTCTCTTATCTATTTATCATATATCCCTTTTTCCCTTCTCTCACTTACATTTGACAATCTTTCTTTTTGCTTTCCTTATCTCCATGCAAAAATCTTGATACACTAATAACTAAAGGCAAAAGGAAATTGTATCGTCCAAAGTAATAGATATCAACCATCACATATGAAACTTGTGTGATAAAGATTGTTCAACAAAAATGCATCTAACAAGTAGTTACTCCTAAGACTATTATATATATATGTGGTAATAAGTTCGATAGTATTGTATCTTCTTGAAGATAAATAAAAAGTAATCTTTGTTAATTTTTAGAAAAATGTCTTCACTTCATTTTGACATCTTTATAAATGCTTTTCTACTAATAAAAGATGACGTCACTTTATAAAAAAAAATCAAAACAGCGGTATTTCGACGTATACACACCCATTCAATCCTACCTTCCATCTTTAATCCCTCTATCCATGATGAGTAACCGACCTTATATACCTAAATAACGTGTTCTCATATAAACATTTAATTTGGTGAACCCCCAATTCCACAACTTGTAGCAATGGACACCCGTAGCCATTTGTTGTCGGTTAAGTGTATCAACACTAATGAATATGGTCCACTCTATGATCCGTCAAAATCCTCATATTTTTATACTTATTCATGTCCATCCCAGTATTGTGATGTTGTCGGTGGACAATGAAACAAATCCAAAGTGTCAATACACTGTAAACTATAATGGAGTAATTACATCTATTGGAGTTCTCGCATTAGATACTATGTGGTACAGAACTGGGGGTGAGGACGAGAAATGAGGGAGCGATGTTTTGTTCGGCTGTGAGCATAAAATGTTCATCTTGAATAAAAATATATGATGGATCCTTGGACTTAGTGCCAATCTTGTATCCTTAGTTTAACAACACACGAATCCTATACTTTCATACTGTTTTGATAGTATACAACCTGGTAAATCCAATTCTAATAATTTGATTATAGGTGATGGGGCAAGGCTAGAAGGCCCTTCTATGCCTATTGAAATTGGAAATGGATTTGAATCTTATGTAAATGTACAAGGTATTGACGTAGGAACATAAAATATTGATATGGATCATAATGAATTTAAGAGAATTCAACAAGTGTGGTCTTGAACACTGGCACAACTTATATGGATTTCAGAAAGAATGTGTTTTATGCATTTTGTAAAAAGGTCTAAGAGTTGAACAAATATTTAAAAAACATAGTTCGAGATTCAAATATGCCGTGCTATATAGGAAATATTGAAAAAGACGTTAAAGAATTTCTGGATATGACGATTCACTTTGATAGTGGGACCGATAAGGACAAAGAGTATATTTAGACAAATCACTTATCGTGTATTTTTCATGGGCATTCAAATGTATGATTTACGTGGATTTGGTCATATGGATGTAATAGGGGCTATGGCTCAATAAGGTTACCATGTTTGCTTTGATTTTAAATCTAAAGGCTTCACATTCTCTATGTAACCTGCAGTGATTTTTAATTACCATGAATAAAATATCACGTTTATGTATTAGCTAATAAATTTCATGAAAAATCTATTTATATATGATGGGTTTAAGTCGTAATTTTGTTGGTATTTTACTCTACCATTACATGTTGTAGTGTACATGCACTATCCATCAAAATGTATGGAAAATTTCATCTCCTGATGTAGAAAAATAATTTTGGTGATTAAATTACCCATCTTCTTGTGCTCTTTACAAATAAATTATATTCCTTCCATCCCAAACTAATAGTCCTGCTTTATTTTTTGGATTGTCCCAATTTAATTGTCAATTTCTTTTTTTAGATGTAATCAACTAACAAATTTCATGATAGTGAAAAAGTTTTGATTTGACCATTATGAGTAAATCCTTAAAAAAATATTGTTTTCAAATCATGGCTATTAATTTAGGACGTAGGCAATAGAATAAAATGGTGAAACAATGTACACATAATTGTTTAATATAACCATTCACGTGGTAGAAAGAAACTAAGAAAGATGAAAAAAATGGGGAAAAGGAGATGCTAAGACCACTTTAAGAATTACTCTACAATTTCATGCACTATCAATTAAAAATATTTGTTGAATTTCATATTGTGATGTAGTAGAATTATATTTGTGATTAGCTTTTCTGTCTAAAAAATGAGGTTCACTATCTAATAGACAAATAAGAGAAAGAACGAATTGAGATGCTTTGTATAACTCAAATTCAAAGGGGGGTTTTGTCAATGAGAAATATAGGAGTTTTTACGAGTTATTGTTGGAACTTTAGTTCTGTTTGTAAACCTTTGAAAGATGTTAATGTTTTTTGGTCTGTAACACCTTGTCCCACATCGGCTAGATGGTTTAAATTCATGTAGTTAATATACACCTATGTTGGAACTAATTGGCAAGCTCTTTGGGCTTTAGAATTTTGTGTGTGATTGGTGGAAGAATTTATTCGGCCAAGGCCCACATGCGTGAGCCACCACCGTCCGACCCGACCCGTGTTCGGGTTTGGATCTTGAGTCTTGGACTGTGTGTGTAATAATTTTTTGGGCTTATAACAATTGATTTTTTTAAATATCTGAATGAATTTATGAAACAAAATATATATTTTATTATTATCATTTTTTATTCCGCCGAAAGTGGGACATCCAAATTCTCTGGCTCTCCTTGACTCCCTCTCTCTTTCCCACTTGCTAACTAGCCATTCACGTAATTTTTATATAGAGTCTCTTTTGGAACATTATTGGCACAACGAAAAAATACACACACATAGATACTCTCTCTCTATGAGACCAACCATTAATCTTCCTTGCAAAAATAGAGAAAAACACACCAACATACCTAACTCTTTATGAGAATTTTTTTCTCATTTCCTTACCTGATTTTTAGTCCCGTAAATCGATATTGTGATGTTGAGAAATTAATTGCGAACGGGTGTTGGTATAACAGATTACTACATGCATAGAATTTTGAGACATATATTGGATTTAAATCTGGGTTGTTTTATCCTGGGGTGATGGGGCTTTAATTGGATTGCAACACATTTTTAGGTACATCCACGAAACACCTTGAAGAGAGTGACCTAATCCGTGGCTCAGCCTTCTGAATTTTCTGCTATTGAATTTTTGCATTTGGTAATTTCGTTCCATTTTATAATTTCAACTACAACAATTTTAAGGTGTTTCATATCTTCCATGGATAATGAAAATACCTTTGCTATTAATAAACCTTTCAAATTTGAGGGTTTGTGTAAGGACACAAATTTCCAATTGAGTCCTTTGTTATTTTGGCTCAATTCCGGACAAAAACGTTTGAGTCATAGGATAGAATTATTGACCATCATTCAAGCCTATGACATGCTAAAGTTGAAGACGTAGCGGCCAAGACTATAAAGCTTCATCAAATACCGAGTTTATTGTGCCTCGTTTCTACGTCAATAACATTTGTTCCGTTTACTCCTAAGGTATGAATGCATTACATATTTATATAGGAGCTTGGAACAATTAGTGTTGGGTGTAAGTTTTGTTTAAACTGTTGTTTATTTTCAGAAAGTATCTTTAAAACTTTAAAATAAAGTTTCTGGGCTAAATCTGAATTTTTATACATTCTGGAAAGTCGGTCGATATTGTCGTTCGAACGAGTTTTTCGTTCGAACGAGAATATCGTTCGAACGAGGTTTGCCAACGATCTTGCCACTGGAACTTCGTTCGATATTGTCATTCGAACGAGTTGGTTTGTTCTAACGAGAATGTCGTTCGAACGAGTTTGGCAACGAGATTTCCCATCAGGCCACTGGAACTTCGTTAGAAGGGTCGTTCGAACGAGACTTCATTCGAACGAAAATCTCGTTCGAACGAGATTTTCGACGGGAAATTAAAATGGTAGTTTTGAGAAGTTTTTCCCACTTTTTCCACTACTCTTCCCCACTAACTTTTGACAAACTTATCAAGTGCGGGAACCAACTTTGGAAAACGAACTTTTTCATATCCTTCCATTTCCAAGAGAGAGTGTGAGAGCAAAAATTCAAAGAAGAAAAAGTTCATGTTTTGAGTGTCTATTTTTTAAGAAAAAAATTCATTAAAAACTCTTGTTTTCACCCATATTGTTTATTCCAAGTTTTAATATATATATATATATATATATATATATATATATATAATTGCTTGGAGTGTTTGGCACCGGGTTTTACTCTACCGTTTGAAGAGTTCATTTGGGTTTCCTTCTACATCCTATAAAGAAGAAGTTCTTATTTTGCTGCGGCATTCTCACATGGTGAAAGGCATCAAGTGTGGTTGACGGTGCACCTAAAGTCTCATTGGTGAATTCCAAGATTCCAGTGGAGCTCCAGGGTTGTCGACTAGGCGGAGGTGTTTACAAGAAGACGCGTCAAGGCATGAAAGGGGTCGAGTCGAGGAAGTAAGTCATTTGTCTTGTAATTGTAAAACCATAGTTAGTGGACTTAAGGCTAGGGCCGTTCGAGGTTTTTTCCCGTTGTGGGTTTTTCCTCGTACATCGCGGCATAGTGTTTGTTTGTGTATATTTATCTTTTGAAAAATTCACCTAGAACGCATGCTTAGGTAAAAAGATAAAATTTGGTTTATATCACTACTTGTTTAATTTGGTGCTAAATTAATTTGGGTAATGTTTATGTTAATTTAATTCAAGTCATCACTTAATTTGATAAAGTTGGTTTGGCCTAATTTGGGAATATTGAAAATATGACTTAGGCAAATTTCTAGGACTTGGGTTGAGTTAATATGTTAAAGTGAAAAATGCATTTGTTAATTAATTTAATTTCACTTTAAGTTGTGTTTAATTTTAATTTGAAAAGAAATTAAAATTTGTTAATTTGAACCATCTCACTTCCGCATCTCAGAAAAGAAATTGCAATTACTTTTTGATATAAAATCTAAAAATTGGGGGCCTCGCGCACTAACAAGTGGTATCAGAGCCAAAGCGATAAATTATTTCGTTAAGATCCTTTTAATTATTTTTGGCTAAAAATGGCATTTCCCCATTTTCAAAATTTCCTATTTTTGATGGTTCTAATTACGCGTATTGGAAAGAGAAAATGGAATCGGCACTAAAATCTATCGACGAGAGAGTTTGGTTGTCTGTCGTTAACGGGTGGTCTCCACCTACTCATTTAGTAGATAATGAGCGTGTTCCCAAACCCGCTGATAGTTGGAGTGAGAACAAATTTAAACTATCTAATTTTAATTCCTGAGGTTTAAATGCCTTGTTTAGTGCGGTCACACCGGATGAATTTCGTTGCATTATGACGTGTGAAACCACTAAAAAAGCTTGGGAAATTTTACAACTAACTCATGAAGGTACTAGTGTCGTTAAATCTTCGAAACTCCAAAACCTCACCACTCAATTTGAAACCATCAAAATGAGCGAAAATAAAACTTTTGATGAATTTTATGCTAGAATTTACGATATAGTTAATTCATCTTTTAATTTGGGAGAGAGAATACCCGACAATCGAGTTGTAAAGAAAATTTTAAGGTCCCTTCCCGATAGATTTATTTCTAAAGTGACCGTGTTAAATTCTTTACCCACTTTAGCTTCTACGAAATTAAAAGAGCTCGTAGGTGATTTACAAACCTATGAACTATACATGTTTCCCTCTAAAATTGAAAAGAAAATAGATAAGGGAGTTGCTTTGAAAGCCCAAAAGAAGGAAACACAAGTAGTAGAGAGTGAAAGTGACAGTGACTCGGAAAATATGGATATGTTTTCTAGGAAGTTTTGAAAATTTATTAAAATTAACGAAGATAAATTTAAAAATGATTTTAAGAAATTTTAAAAATCTATGCATGACAAAGCCGAGAAGATCCCTAAAACTATTAATGAACATTTAAATAGGGACGAGTCAAATAGGTGTTATGGTTGTGAAGGGTATGGCCATAGGGCAAAAGAGTGCCCCACTAAACTAAGGAGAGAGGGTAAGCAACCAATTTCTTTTAATGGAACCCTTAGTAATAGTGACAATGAAGAGGGACCCGATTCCCCCACTGAGCCAAACTTTGTGGCTGTTATGGCTAGTCATGTGAGTGATAGTGAGCACTCTTCTAATGATGAAATTTTAACACATGACACTTTCAAGGTCAAATTTTATGATTCCCTTGTTTTTGATGGTAGTGAGAGTGGAGAAGAAAGAGAGAGTGAAAGTGAAAATGAGGTTGATGTGAGTGAACTTCAAAATGCTTTTCAAGAACTTTATGAAGAATCTATTAAATTAAAAAGAGCTAATTTGAAGTCAGATGCGAGTTTAAAAGAGCGTGTCAAGGTCATTGATGATAGTGTGCTGGTAGAAGACCTTAGGACACATGAGAGGACTCTTCGAGAGAAGCTTGAATATATAGAAGGCGAGAGAGATAGCCTTAGAGGTTTAATGGAATCAATGAAAAAGGAGCTTCTCGAGTTTCAAGAGAGAAATGTTTTGTTAGAGTCTAGAATTTTAGAATTAGAAAATAAATTAAAAGACTCTAGTAAAGTCAAATTTGATTTCGAGTGTCGTTCGGAGAAATTAGATAAAATATTATGAACGGTCCAAAGTAAAAATGACACTTATGGTTTAGGCTTTGATACTTGTAATGAATCTACTCATAAAGCCAAAATCCATGTTTTAGGAGAATCACCTAGGAAAGTCTTTAGAGATTAATCCTTAGGTACCAATTTTCGACGTGATTTTACTTGTGCACATTGTGGTCGAAAAAGTCATCTTAGAAAATTTTGTTTTGATCTTAAACGAGGTCCTAGAAAATCCCAACGTAAGGCAACCAAGGTAGCCAAGATTCCTACACCCCGAGATAGTCACCCATCATTAGTTTGGATTAGGAGATTCGACTTGGTAGCTTTACAAGATAGGGTATTTGATTCTCATTTACTTTCACATGCTTCCTCCCTTGCAAAATCTAAAGGTTGAATGTGTTAGTTTTGTGTGCATACTTTAGCTTTTGTGCTTCATGCTATATCACCCATGCTAATTGTATGCTTGTTTAGTCATTTTCAAGTCTATGCTTCATGCTTAACCACATGCTAGAATAATGATTTTTTGTTTATCTTTTGTATTATATTTCCTTCATTTTTGTTTGCATTAAATGAAAAATACAAAAAGATTTTTGTTTATCATTTGTGTTTCATTTTTTTATTTAGGCTTAATGAAAAAATACAAATGATTTTTGTGTGTCTTTTGAGCAAATATTTTTTTTTGTTTAAAAAAAATGTCAAAAAACTCAATTTTTTTTGTGTGTATTTTAGTTTAACACACTTTATGTGGCATATACTTGTGTTATAATCCCTTCTTTTACGCTTTCATGTGGCTTGAACTTTTGGTTTAGATTGTCAATCCTTATTATGTTCTTTACCATGCTTACATGGAGTAGTTGGATTTTGTGTTGCTTAAATGGATTCTATTTTTTATATGCCTCAATTCACACAAGCACGAGCTCACTTGAAATTTTAACTTCATATGTACATTTGAGCTTTGTGAGGTGTTCTCCTACCAATCTTGTCATCTACATGTTGTGTGACCTAGGAGGACTAGTGCATGCCAAATCCGTTGCACGTGAGATTTGTGAGATATAAAAATGTTATATATAAATGTGCATGGGGAAGGGCTCCGAAAGGATTTATTATCCTTTGCGAATAGTAAGCCACCGTTTGCTTGAACCTAAAAGAAAGACGTGGTCTGAAGGCCTAAAAGAATAATGGCATTAAAAGAAAAATAATTGCCAAGGCCTATTTTTAATTGATATATTCATTCAAAATATATATGCTTATTGAGGAAGATTGGATGGTATATCAATGGTTTGCACAATGTCCATTTATCCTAGTTGTACTTTCAATGTCATGACTCTATTGATTTGTAGAATCATCAAAAGTCTAGGCTTGTATGCATTGTGTATGTTTGTTCATTGAGTTCAATCTATATTGTCACATGAGGTTATATTCAAATGTGATGAAGTTTGCAATCAAATGAGAACTCTGTGAACATGTTTTAAGTGTTTGGGTCTAAATTTAATTGTTACTAGTTCACACCCCAACACTTCCATTTCTATATGACACATTTTTGCCATACGAGTGTGCAAAACTTATTGTATTTTGTGTCATGTGCGTGTTTATATCTATATATATATGTGTGTGTGCATCTTTGGTATATCTAGAGTATGTATATATATGATATTTTTATTTGGTCTTTAACTTGCTTTCTAGTCCATCTATGCCTTAATTCATAATTGACATCTATCTTGTTGCATTCTTTGTTGATATCACATGCTTAATACTTTATGTATCATATTGGTATCATTTTGTTGCATCCGAGTTGGTATCCATTATTATTTATTGGATTATTTATGATTTTGTTGCCCACGTGCTTTAATGTTCTCATCACTTTATGCACATTTGCATGTTTAGCTTGTTATCCCATTATATTTATCCCTTGTTTAGTTTAGGGGGAGTATATGCTTTGATTGGGGGAGATAAGTTAAATTTTTATTCTTTAGCCTTTGTCTATTCCTGAACAAAAAGGGGGAGAATGATAGGGGGAGAAATGGTATCTATTCCTATTATTATCGTATCTTAGTTTCGGGGAGATTTAGCTTAGGGGGAGACGTCTTTCTAAGTAGGTCATTTGTTTGATAAAGGGGAGGATTAATTTAGGGGGAGTATTTAATTTATATGAATTTAATATTTTTGATATTGCCTATGTGTTTGATAGTTTGCTTAAGTGTGCAGGAATTCTTCTAAATGGCAACGTTCATCATTGGGCAAATATATTGATCCTTAGGTTGTTTTGAGTCAAGCTATTGTAATTTTATTTTGGGTGGGACACTTTTTCTATATCTAGTAGATCTTGACGGTCCTTTCGGATTTTTTTGGTTTTTGTCCCGGAATAGCCAAAGGGGGAGATTTGTAAGGATACAAATTTCCAATTGAGTCCTTTGTTGTTTTGGCTCAATTCTGGACAAAAACGTTTGAGTCATAGGATAGAGTTATTAACCATCCTTCAAGCCTATGACATGCTAAAGTTAAAGACGTAGCAGCCAAGAGTATAAAGCTTCATCAAATGCCGAGTTTATTGTGCCTCGTTTCTACGTCAACAACATTTGTTCCGTTTACTCCTAAGGTATGAATGCATTACATATTTATATAGGAGCTTGGAACAATTTGTATTGGGTGTAAGTTTTGTTTAAACTGTTGATTATTTTCAGAAAGCATCTTTAAAACTTTAAAATAAAGTTTATGGGCTAAATCTGAATTTTTATACATTCTGGAAAGTCGTTTGAACGAGTTTTTTGTTCAAACGAGAATATCGTTCGAACAAGGTTTGCCAACGATCTTGCCACTGGAACTTTGTTTGATATTGTCGTTCGAACGAGTTGGTTAGTTCTAACGAGAATGTCATTCGAACGAGTTTGGAAACGAGATTTCTCATCAAGCCACTGGAACTTAGTTAGAAGGGTCGTTCGAACGAGACTTCGTTCAAACGAAAATCTCGTTCGAACGAGATTTCTAGCGGGAAATTAAAATGGCAGTTTTGAGCAGTTTTTCCCACTTTTTCCACTACTCTCCCCCACTAACTTTTGACAGACTTATCAAGTGCGGGAACCAACTTTGGAAAACCAACTTTTTCATAGCCTTCCATCTCCAAGAGAGAGTTTAAGAGAAAAAATTCAAAGAAGAAAAAGTTCATGTTTTGAGTGTCTATTTTTCAAGAAAAAAATTCATTAAACACTCTTGTTTTCACCCATATTGTTTATTCCAAGTTTCAATATATATATATATATATATGTGTGTGTGTGTCATTGCTTGGAGTGTTTGGCACCGGGTTTTACTCTACCGTTTGAAGAGTTCATTTGGGTTTCCTTCTACATCCCATAAAGAAGAAGTTCTTGTTTTGCTGCGGCATTCTCACATGGTGAAAGGCACCACGTGTGATTGACGGTGTACCTAAAGTCTCATTGGTGAATTCCAAGATTCCGGTGGAGCTCTGGGGTCGTCGACTAGGCGGAGGTGTTTACAAGAAAACGCGTTAAGGCTTGAAAGGGGTCGAGTCGAGGAAGTAAGTCATCTATCTTGTAATTGTAAAATCATACTTAGTGGACTTAAGGCTAGGGTCGTCCGAGGTTTTTTCCCATTGTGGGTTTTTCCTTGTACATCGCGGCGTAGTGATTGTTTGTGTATTTTTATCTTTTGCAAAATTCACCTTGAACGCATGCTTAGGTAAAAAGATAAAATTTGGTTTATATCACTACTTGTTTAATTTGGTGCTAAATTAATTTGGGTAATGTTTATGTTAATTTAATTCAAGTCATCACTTAATTTGATAAAGTTGGTTTGGCCTAATTTGTGAATATTGAAAATATGACTTAGGCAAATTTCTAGGACTTGGGTTGAGTTAATATGTTAAAGTGAAAAATGCTTTTGTTAATTAATTTAATTTCACTTTAAGTTGTGTT
This sequence comes from Sambucus nigra, assembly GCA_949130495.1. Classification (NCBI taxonomy): domain Eukaryota; kingdom Viridiplantae; phylum Streptophyta; class Magnoliopsida; order Dipsacales; family Adoxaceae; genus Sambucus; species Sambucus nigra. The sequence continues at coordinate 25,861,541 of OX422220.1, forward strand.
TAATTTTAACTTGAAAAGAAATTAAAATTTGTTAATTTGTTTAATTTGAACCATCTCACTTCCGCATCTGAGAAAGGAAATTGAAATTACTTTTTGATTTAAAATCTAAAAATTGGGGGCCTCGCGCACCAACAGTTTGGATTTTAAGCGTGGGAGAAATTTTTTTATTTTACTTATCTACTAAAAAACTAGCATCAAGTGTTTAATTAGACAAACCTATTATACCCAACCCCCTACTATTGATGAAAAAAAGGCCATGCGAACTTGGGACGAAAATGATTTTCTCTGTAAAAATTATATTTTGAATGGCCTAAGTGACGATCTTTACGATTATTATACCAATTGCAAAAATATCAAAGTTTTTTGGGAGGCATTATAAAAAAATATGATACCGAGGAGGCTGGTATTAAAAAAATATGTTTCCAGTCGTTATTAAAAAAATGCAGTAAGAATAGTTATTATACAAACATTATCTTCACGCGCACTCCCTTGAGTTCCTCACCTCTCAATAACAGTGCACACCTAACGTCTCCTACTAAATCCACCTAGTTATGCTACCCAGCTTAACTAGCCATAATAATCATCTACTTAACCCCTAATATGCTTAGCTCACCCGTACCACCCATACGATACGATACCGTAAAACGATAATCAATATTAGCCCAATGTTATTATTAAACTATTAATTAAGTTTCTCTTACTTAAGTTACTTTAGATATACACTATCTATATCTTCTACTACCACACAAGAGTAGAACAATAACACGTATATATATATATATATATATATATATATATATATATATATATATATATATATATATATATATATACACACACACACACACACACACACACACACAAGACATCCCTGGAATGAGAACTGCGATGCATGCATACTCTGATATTGAGTCCATGTACCTCATGTACTAAATCAAGGACTATCAGTTAGGAATCACCCTCGAACCATAAATCAAATGAACACATAATGGAGGTGAACATAGTATTAATCCTTTGGGCTACTCACATACCTAACGTACCCAAATGACCTATCACACTATTGTACACTCAATTAATGGTCAAGACCTAAGTATTATGTTCTGGGGCACACATCCAGACCTTGCTAGCATCACCAAGGTGGAATATCCCATTGCGCGTGACCTCATGTGATAGAAGGCAGCGTAGGTATGCGTATACACATAAGAATGCACATATTTATATATTCAGTACGTTTTACGTATACCCCAAATACCCAAAGTACTAATGATTCACACTTAATATTCTTTTCTTATTTTCCTGAGTATCACTCACTACCAGAAGGGTCCTATTTATCCCTTAAGTAATTTCATTAGTTAATACATCACTACCCTACTGACATTAATTTTGGGTTATCATGTACAATTCCCGTAACTCATTTTTAAATTCCCGATACTTAACATAATTGTTTAATCTCGTAGGCCCTGGTTTTATTTTACCCTCATTATGACTAAGCCGAAGCTTTAACTATAAGTCTACTATAATTCCCCAAGTCCTCAGATAGTTCATAAACCATTACCAAAGTCCCCCATTAATTATTGGTGAAGAAAACTAGACAATTAAACAAAAATCCCATTTCCAGCAATCGTCGATCGATCGATTCATCGATCGATCGACATCAATAAATCGATCGATCAATACCTGCTTGGATCGTCTTCTCCAGGCTCGTGTTTCATCTATTTTTACATGACCAAACCTCCATGGAAATCATCCAACGCCCACCCAAATTAACCAAACTCCATATAGTAATGTTTAAAAAATTTCTAATGCAATCATATTCTCAAATCATCATGAAATCCACATTAAACAAGATTAAATTCTCACTTTATTCATATATGCCCTAAATTTACTTTTCTTGCATGTTCATCTTCAAGAACTCAGAGTTTTATCATTCTTTTAAACCCAATTCTCATATTTGATGTTACATTAACAGGAGGTTGATTTCTAAGATGATATTCCAATAAAGCATGAATCAAACCCCAATTTACATTCCAAAAATCATGTGTCATGCGATGTTAAACCCACAATATCATGGATAATATAAGTGCTCAAAAGAATTGCGAGTTTAAACACTTACCTTAGGGTTGAGTGGTCTGAGTTTCGTTGCTAGATGATGGATGGGTCTTCTCCTTGCTCCGTTCTTGATTCCAGCGATGACGGTCATGAAACATGGTGTAGGTTGGCTTAAGAACCAGTCTCATACCCTCTCCAATGGCCTCTCTTATCTCCCAAGTATTGTATACCTAGCTTCTACACCCAAGTGGCTGATATAAAACTTTAAAATTTGGAGTTTTGCCAACCCTAAACTCCCAAATGACCAAAACACCATTACGTAGTGTCGAGTTGGTCTAAAAATGCTCCGAGACCTAATTACGACCCCGAGTATACTTTTTTGACTATCTCGACCCATCCGGACAGATTGATGCACTCAAAATGACTATTTGGATGACCCATAACATTCTCATTTTATTTTATGTATTAAGTTCCGACATGACTCACACGTACGTCCCGGCTAAATTATCATTAATTGACGTATTTCTCACTCATGACTTAACACTGTGCATTCTCAATAATTTATTACTTGATCACTAAGTAATATTAAATTTAATTCACATCCACAAATATTAACTCTTATCACGCTAATTAATATTTATTTTAACTCGGATTAATTTCCTATTTTAATTTAATTAATTCCATTATAAAAATTACTAAAAAATACGGGGTCTTATAGATTGTATTCATCGAGTTGTGTTTCATGTCACGTTTCATTTTCAACTTCTGAGGATATCTTAAGTATGAATGTATATACGTTTTTTATCCTTGAATTTTTCATTGGGTGTTATTTTTATACAAGTTTATTTGAGGGATGTTTTCAAAATAATTTTTAAATGAAAAGTATTTTTTATTCTTTCAGTCATTCGAATGACTTTATATAGTTCGTTCGAATGAAATGATCATGTCATTGGAACAACATTCAAACGAACATCAAACGAAGTTTCTCTGTTCCCAAATTAAAGTTCGTTTGAATCTCGTTCGAAGTTGGTTCGAATGAAATTGGTTGTTCATTCAAAAGAGTTTAGTTTTGGTCAAATGAGATATACTATTTTATTTGAACGAATATTTATTTTTGTTGGAACGATCTCTCAAAATTTATGTCACCTAAAAAAATGTGTAATCAGTTTCATATACAATTCCAAAAGGTCTTCAAATTCTAGTTCCACCCATCTCGTTTAAGATCCAAGTTTTAATACATATATGCTTTGATATCTTTATTTGGGCACCAAGGTTTAATACTATTAAAATCTGAGTATTTGTTTTATGTTGTGGAATACGTATTTGTTTATGTTTACACAAGGTGGACTCTGTGTTATGGTATTGCGGTGAATAAGCAGTGGACTCTGTGTTCAAGATCCGTAGATGATTGATGAGCCTTGTCAATGGATACCGAGGTGAGTGTGGATTTACACATTGTGGCAGTTGCATGGGTGGATTCCTATATGTCACTATGAAGAGGTTGAGTAACAAAGAGTGTTAAGGCTTTCAAGGGTGTCAATTCTTTATTATAAGTCTATTGTCATTCCATACATAGTGAACTTGCGTGGCTGGGTCGTTCGAGGTTTTTAAGGGTTGTGGGTTTTCCTCGTACATCCGTGTGTTGTATGATTGATCTTATTTTATCTTCCATCATATAGATTCATGCTTTAGGATAAAGATAAAATTAGTTAATCTGTTTTAACACAACAATTATTTATTCGGTGCTAAGTTTAATTGGGGTAATTTATTTAATTGAACTTAAAATTGAGAAATTTTTTAAATAGTGGTTTAGTTGGTATTTGCACCCTTTTCCACATAACCTTATAGGATATAGGACTTTCAAAAATTCTTATTATTTTGATGCTTTATTCTATCATGGTCTAAACATTGTCGTCAAGTCTGAATTTCTAGGGAGACACAAACCAATCCTTGGATTGTCGGGCCCACTTCCAAGATACCATGTAAAGATCACTGATTCTTGAAAAATCCCTTTCTTTGAGGGACAATCTGATAGAAGCTTCATTCCAAAGCTTATCATTTGCTTAAGGATAGCGGGTATCCATACTTTCTATTTTTTATCTGGTTTGAGAAGTGATATAATATATTATTATCGATAGAGGGCTCGATCATCACCATTTTCGGGATGTAATAGGAAGGATGGATAGACTTAGAGGGCAATAGGGTATTTTGATGAGATAATGGGTGAGGTAGGATTGTTGATGAGTTAAATTCGGGTTGGGGATCAAATCAAGGTCTTTATCGATAAGGATGGAATTCACGTCGATTTGATGCGTTGATGGAGGATTTTGGGTAGTTTTTCATTTTGGGCCTGCAGTGGGAGCAATGATGCCCTAATAATGAGGATTTGCATAATATTCTTCAGGTGGTGACATTGGTCGGTGATATGTCTAGCAGTCTAATGAAACTCACAACGGGTATCATGTTTGAAGTACTTGGAAAGAGGGATAGGAAATGGATGAAGGTCTAAGGGTTTGATGAGGTTACATGATAAATGGGTTTGATATACTTTCGAAAGAGGGCGTGGATTTTAATATATTCTTTTTTGGTGAAAATCGGGCGGGCTTCTGGTGCCCATGAAGTGGTAGGTTGAGAGGAAATATTATTGATAGTAGAATCTTTGAGTTTGTCATACGTTCAAGGAGTAAGCCGATCGACTAAAATTTTACTTTTTATTTTATTTTCTGACTGGAAACACTTTCTTTAATATCTACCCCAACTTCCCATAGGGCTCTTAAATGGGGGTATTATTGGCTACCCATGATATTCTGAATGTGCGGAATAAAACTATTTTTCATTATACTGGCTTGATCTTCTTCAGATGGGAAATTGGTCATGGTGGTAGCTTTCTCTCTCCTCTGGGTTATAAAACTATTAATGGAATCCCTAAGGCCTTTCTTGAGTAGATCAAGGTCTCGATGTGTTACCTCCAACTCCTCATTGTACTTGTAATAAGTCATACACTCCCCGGTGACATCCTTCTAATTTCGGATTCGAGATTCCTCCACTTCTGAAACATGTGAGCCATGATTTCTTCATTAGCCTCTAGTAGACTCATGGAGCAATGATAGTTTTAGAGATGCAAGATGGGAGTCCCTCTTCCTTTGAATTTCTCAATAGCATGCATCTTAAATGTATCGAGCAATCGATTCTTTGGATATGGAGATATATGAGTGTAGTCTACATAGTTCTTAGAGAGCTTTACTTGATTAAATTTCAAGGAGAGCATCTTATGATTTTCCTTCCCATAGTTAAATTCTTCCTCTTTAGGATCAATAAGATCATGAACGGATAAGTTGTCCCCCAATTGAGCAAGATTTGGCATGGGTAGATAATAAAAAGGTGGCCCAATGATTGACGAAACTCACAGAGGCGCTAAAATATGTAGAGCATATTGGTATTCTTCATGAGCCCATATGGGTTTGGCTATTTATTGTCCTATGACATGGAGAAAGAAGCATTTGGATTATAAATGATTTATGGTTTTGTAAGGACATGATTTTATAAATGTCCGTTATCATTTAGTATGTCATATACCGATACACCGCCGAAGAACGTTCAAGATCAAATATGCATCAAGACATATCCGAATATCAAGTTCTTCAACAATCAAGACTCTTTAAGACGAATATGGTAAAGATTATGTTTTTATTCCATAAATTATTCACTTTAATTTTGGGATATTTTTCATAAAATATTTTCTAAGTGTTACAGTGGAACTTTAAATGTTTTTTTATCAAAGAAATATATTTTTAGGAGTTTTTTTAGGCGATTAATTTAACGAGGAAAAGATAAATGAAATTTTTTTATTTTTAATCTCGTTCGAATGACAACGTATGTCGTTCAAATGACAGTGTGTCGCGCGATGTGTACCTATCGTTCAAACGATAGTGTATCTCGTTCAAACGATATGTTGTCTCCCTTGAATGACCCACCACCTTAGCTTTTCTATAAAAGAGTCTTTCCAACTCCGTTTTTCATCAAAAGTCTTTTTCCATTCTGTAAACACTGAAAATCGACAGAAAGCTTTTGGCTTCTTCCTTTAAGGTTTAAACACCTTATTTTTCAATTCACAAAACCGTCCCAATCTTATGTGAATTATTTTGGAACCCAAGAACATAACTTTGCTATTGTTCAACTCTTTGTAGAGAGGATAAACCTACACCGGACTGAGGTAAAATTAGGGAGTGTTGCGGTATTCCTGGGCTGAAGATAGGACTGCGGTCTTTGAGGTTCGCTGCTTGTGGATCTTTACTGAAAACAGAACTACGTGTTCTTAAGGAGTAGCTGCGGTTGTTCCTTTCCTGACGAAACCGACCGATACCTGCAGGTATTCGTGTGTCAAAAATCTATTTCATTATAACCGTGTAAGTTATGATTTACAATTATAGTGGAATAAAAGGTTTTGTCCCTATGGGGGATTTTTCCTCATACGGTGACTATCTTGTAATTTGGATACCTTTGCATGCTTATTGCTTTATGATTTAATATCATTTAGATGCATGTGCTAGGACTAAATTAAAACTTGGGTTTCATTAAAAAATGTTTGGTTGACACACAATTATAATTTTTTTATTTGAGAAGTCGCGTTTATTCCGTGGTAGCACTTTTTCAAATTGGTATGAGAGACTGTTGCACTAAGTTATTGTGTTTGATCCTATTTTTTTCTTAAAAAATGGCTTTTGGTGGTTTTGACGATTTTCGATGTCAACTTTTTGAAAAATTTGATTGGAAAATTCACACGAATCATTGTTTTAAATCTTCCGTTGAAAACGATTCTGAGAGGTGTTCGAGTTGTGAGGGTGTTGGTCACACGATAGATGAGTGTCCCACAAATTTAAGGAAGAAATTAAATAAACCGACGTCTCATGTTTCTACCCTTAGTGATTCGAAATAAGAAGTTTTTTATGCTTCTAGGCGAGAGCTTCCCACCTTTGTGTTTAGTGATGATAGTGAGGGTGATGGGAGTGAGGATGAGCGTGACTTGCAAACGGATTTCAATGAACTTTATGCTGAAGCTTTGAGAAAATTTGAAATTGAAAGCCCAATTGAAAGAGTGTGCCTTAAACAATAATGATGTTTTAGCTGAAGATCTTAGGGAAGGTGAGAAAATTTTGAGAGAGAATCTTGAGTACGTCGAGGGAGATAGTCTTCGAGGGGTGATGGAGGCTATGAAAAAGGAGCTTCTTGAGTTTGAGGTTTCTAGACGCTTACTTGAGTCAATAATAGGTGAGCTTGATAAGAGTTTGAGAGAATCAAGTTAGATAAGATTTTAGGGACTGTACAAATTAAGGAGGATAGGGGTGGTATAGGCTTTGATGATAGTGTTGCACCCAAAGCCTTCCCCACGCGTGTGAGAGAGCCTCCAAGGCTTGTTAAGAGAGAGACACCTAGGAACATCGTGAGAGAGACACCTAGGATCACTAAGAAAGAGACAACTAGGAATTTAAGGAGAGAGACACTTAGAAACTTTAGGAGAGGGCCGCCTTTAGGTAACACTCACTGTCCGATTTACACTTGCACACATTGCTATAAGCAAGTTCATCTTAGGCATTTTTTTTACAAACTTTTAAAAGGACCTAGTAAGGTTAATAAAATAATTTCGTCTCCTAAAACCCCAACACCTCGTTACACATCGATTTGGCTTAGAAAATCGTATTTAGAGGCTTATGGTCTAATAGTTCACGACTTTCGTTTGCTTGAACGTATTCACCATGTGAGATCGTTTAGTTGATTGTGTTGAGATTTTTCATATGCTAGTTGTGCTCCATAATATACTCTTACTACTGTTATGACTCAATGTGTTGTAGTTTACATTGTTTTATGAGTTTTAGCTACTGTTTTAACTCTGTTTTGAATCTGTCAGCACCTTTCAGGTATCTGCTTCTGGTAAAAAAATTTCGCTAGGGAACACTGTTTAACATTCTGGGGAATAAGTGAAAATTGGTTTTCTTGTTCAAACGAGATAGGTTTTCGTTCGAGCGATTTCTGGTCTCGGGCGAAGTCTTCTCACAAGATGCTATGTCGTTTGAACGACAAGCAGTCTCGTTAGAGCGACCTGTTTGTCTTTGACCATACTGTTTACTGTGCCCTGTGTTCTTTGGTTACATTATTTGGTATTGCTGGGTTGCTTCTGATAGTTTATATATAGTCATTCTTAGTATTCATGCTTAATTGCTTATACTGTATTATTAGTTTAATTACACCTGCTTAGACTAAAGATTCTTTGTGTGATTTACTGTTCACTAGCATAGGATGATGCTCATGTCGATATTATGCCTATTGCTAGTGTGTATCATGGTTTTCATATAATTTTCGAAAACCAATAAGATTTTCGTTTTTGAAAAATTTAGGAAAAATACAAAAAGTTTTTCTTTTTTAAAAAAAATTGAAAAAATTCAAAAAGAATTTTGTATTTTGTTTACACCTTATATGAATGCACATTTAGGGTGACCAAACCACAACTTCATTCCATATCCATGTGACTATTTGATAGTGTTTTGAGACAATATATCATGTCATCCATGTGATTTACAATGTTTGGAGTCATTGAGATATTATTAGTTGATACTTCCTACATGTTTGACTCATTATATCCTTTAATGCACACATGCACAATTTATTTGATTATTGTACTTGTCTATCACATGTTGGTTGAGTGTTTTCATCCCAATCATGTCCTTAAAACGGACCAAGTGTAATAATACGAGAGTAATAAAAGTAGTGCACGTAAAAATCGTTACTCGTGATGAATTTATTTATATTTGGAAAAATGATGAGTGACACGGGAAAGGGCTACGATAGTGTAAAATTGACTCTGCGTGAAAGCCACCATTTGACAGGAGCCCGCTCAAAAAATAATTAAGGCCATAAAAAGATGATATATGCCAAAATTTGGGCAAATAGGTTTTCTCTAAGTTGAGAATTTAGTACCTCATTAGATATAAAAAAATTGCTTTATTATATATGAGGGAGTTTGGTTGTAAAGTAATCAATGGGTTTGAGCGTCCTTTGAAAAGTTCTCGAAACGGAACTAAATTATTTTGGACGTTATTCGTGTGAAAATAACTTAGGCTTTGATTTGTTGATTTGATTTAGTCTATGTCATCTAAATTCAACAATTTTACACCTAAGGATATTTTTTATGTTCAATCGATATGAGTACACATATACATCGTGCACATATGACATGGTTGAGTTGATTTTCCTATCGAACTTGTTCTCACTCATTCATTCCATATCCATGATTTGGTTGTCTTAATGTTATTCATGGTGTGATTTTTGTAAATTATTTATGTATGAAAAATTGAAAAAATCAAAAATAGTTCTTGGAATACTTTTGAGTATCTCTTTGTGATAGCAGTTTATTTTATTTACTTGTCGTGACAACTCCATGCTTTGTTTTATTTATTCGTTTTCATGTCTATTTCGTACAAATAAAAAGGGGGAGAACAAATTATTGGGGGGGGGGGGGGTGCATTATGGGGGAGATTTGATTATATTGATTGATTTATTATTATATCATTTCAAACTCGATGCATCACGAAGGTATTTGCTTTGTCTCATGTGTCTAGGTACGAAGAATTGATGATTACTGGATTGCACAACCTGAATTGAGATTTGATTATATTGATTGATTTATTCTTATATCATTTCAAAATCGATGCGTCACGAAGGTATTTTCTTTATCTCATGTGTGTAGGTATGAAGAATTGATGATTACTGGATTGCACACCCTGATGAGAAAAGCCTATTTGATATTGAAGATTTTGAAGAAAAGTTCTAGTCTTACATGTTTAGTACTTTTTCACTTTTGGGTTCATGGGAGGATATTAATTTGTATAGGCATTTGATTTGATAATTCGGATATTTTTATTATGTACCAGCATAGACATAGGGAGATATTTGTAAGGAAATAATTTTATAAATGTTTATAATCAATTAGTATGTCATATACCGATACACCCCCGAAGAACGTTCAAGATCAAATATGCATCAAGACGGATCCGAATATCAAGTTCTTCAATAATCAAGACTCTACAAGATGAATATGGTAAAGATTAGGTTTTTATTCCATAAATTATTTACTTTAATTTTGGGGTATTTTTCATGAAATATTTTCTAAGTGTTGGAGCGGAGCTTTAAATTTTTTTTTATCAAAGAAATATATTTTTAGGAGTTTTTTTAGGCGGTGCATTTAACGAGGAAAAGATAAATGAAAAAGTTTTGTTTTTAACAATCTCATTCAAACAACATTATATGTCGTTCAAATGACAATGTGTAGCGCTATGTGTACCTGTCATTCAAACGACAGTGTATCTCGTTCAAACGACATGCTGTCTCGCTTGAACGACCCACTGCCTTAACTTTTCTATAAAAGAGTCTTTCCAACTCCGTTTTTCATAAGAAGTCTTTTTCCATTCTGCAAAGACTGAAAATCGACAAAAAGCTTTTGGCTTCTTCCTTTAAGGTTTAAACAACTTGTTTTTCAATTCACAAAACCGTCCCAATCTTATGTGAATTGTTTTGGAACCCAAAAATAGAACTTTGCTATTGTTCAACTCTTTGTAGAGAGGATAAATCTACACCGGACTGAGGTCAAATTAGGTAGTGTTGCTATATTCCTGGGCTGAAGATAGGATTGCGATCTTTGAGGTTCACTGCGTGTGGATCTTTGCTGAAAATAGAACTGCGTGTTCTTAAGGAGTAGTTATAGTTGTTCCTTTGCTAACGACACCGACCGACACCTGCTGGTATTCTTATGTTAAAAATCTATTTCATTATAACCGTGTAAGTTGTGATTTACAATTACAGTGGACTAAAAGGTTTTACCCCTGTGGGGGATTTTTCCTCATATATGACTATCTTGAAATTTGGTTTCCTTTTCATGCTTATTGGTGTATGATTTCATATCACTTAGATGCATGTGTTAGCACTGAATTAAAACTTGGGTTTTATTAAAACTGGTTTGGTTGATACACAATTAAAATTATTTTATTTTAGAAGTCGCATTCATTCCATTGTAGCACTTTTGGTTGAGGAATTTCTATAACCTAGTCCCTATTTCATTACATCTCATGAACATCTAACTATACATTGTTGATATTTATGGTGAGTTGAGAAAATACGCTCATTAAATCTGGTTGAGCATTTGCATTTTGATCAGGTTTTCCATGAAGAATCAGTGGTAAGACTTCTTTCTTTCTGCTGAAGTGGGTGTTAATGAATAGAACTCTAAGGTGGTCAGGTAACGAATCTTAACTAAGAGGGAGCTAGGACAAGCTAGGGGAATGCATTCACCCCTAAGACGGAAAGAGTGTTTTTATTTATTTTTAGAAAAAGAATGGTTTTGGAAATGGGAGAAAAATTCCTTACTGTAGTTGTAATTATTAGGTTCCACTTATATTGTATTCAGCCTAGGGTGCAAGTGAAATAATGGACAGGACCTGAATTTGGGAGGAAAATAAGGTACGCAATGCGAGATATGGCTTAACTTGCTTATAGATTCACAGATAGGGTCCTGTTTTAAAAATGGGAAAAGAGCGCAAAATTAGACTGTTAGACAACCCAAAACTTTTGCAAAGTTTCGTGTTAAAACCGACTATCTTAGTGTAAGTGTCCTAAGAAAGACTTCCACAATACACCTATTTCCTATTAGGTAAATAATTCATCGGTACTTATGGATAATCCATGTGATATAACCACTGTACATGAATTACCTCACAATATACCTCGTGTAACACGCTGACCCGGATTTATGGGTTCTCGTGGTCAACCTAGTCCGAACCGACCGTTAGGTGTGAAGTGCAATGAGTCAACTTAAAATATGTTACTAGTCCAATTTTATTTAATTAATGTTTCACTTGTTTAACATACGATTCCAATTTAGATTAAGTTACATGAGGGACTTGTGGGAAGCGTCCACGGAGTTCAAGCGTACAGAGCTACTAACGTAAAATAAAAGAATGCTTACCAGATTAAGGTCCTCAAAATACAGAACTGCATACAACCTTCCGTGACTAAGAGGATGGAATGAGCCAAATTCCCAGTGAAAAATTACAATAATGCAATATAGAATCATAAGACAGAAAATAGGCTCTAACACATTGCCTACATTCACATGCAATACTTTATATCTATATACATACTTATACATTAATGCATAAGACCGTTTTATTCTAAAAAATTATTTATTTTGATTAATCGACCTTAATCGTATAAAAGAGTCACTTTTTATTTGAGTCGATATTTATTTCCTAATTTAACGCACTCGATTAAATACTTTAAACAAAATGCCAATTGTTTAGGAAAAGTACCTCTTTCATCGAAATTTCCCATTCACTTATATCGGTTTCACCTTAGTATTTTCCTAGAAAATCACATTCAACACAACTTTTCACAAACACATACTTGTGTTAATTATGGGTTAAACCTCTTTAGGTTGATTAATTACCCACTTGATTACTTCACTTTACTATTCCTTTCATTTCATGGACATTAACCAATTTCTTATATTACTTGTCCATGTTATCTTTCAACTGGAACATTTATCAATTCCATACAAGTTAGGTTGTCTTTTCTTATATTCACCGCACAACCCTTCTTGACATGTTCCACTTTTCTTATTCTCTTTTTTTAGAATCTTCCAAATATTCGCATACTTTAAAGGGCTCCATATCTTCGGCTATGATACCATATGCTCTGGCCAGTGATTTTGGGTCTTTAACCCCAGGGCTCCGGGCCCTTTTTAATTATTCTCAGCGTCATCTGAGTCAATATTAACATCTTTTAACATTTATCAAATGTCCACATTATTCCTCATTTACCTGCCGAAGCCAAAACTCGGGGATCCCCCACCCCATACCCACCTCGTGTTGCACTTTAAAAACATCATTTCTTGTCCTTTATACACTTACATTGATTTTATTCCAAAATCACTTTCATTTAGGACTATTAGTGTAACACCATTTCCAACATTTTTATTTCATGAAAATGTTCCACTTTACGTAAAATTACCATTTTACCCATTTTGCTTCCAAACTTATCTTTTCCCCATTTTCATAAGTGTTATTTACCAAAACATTATTAAGTTAAACAAATCAATTTCTCAAATGTTTTTAATTCATTAACACTTATTTTAAGACCTTGCAATAACATACTTCTTAGTTTAAAATCTCTTTATTTCATTACTTTCTTTCTCTAACAGATCATTGAACATTTTAAAGACTACTTTACAAGAAAAATACAATTTTCCTTCATTAACCCATGTGGTCTTAAGACCATACACTTATCATATTTCCAACACTTAGTCACACACATTAAGGGCTGAAATTTCTATTTTATTTATTTCAATTCAAAACTCGTTAAAGCTCGCTAAAACCTCCATTAAACTTGTTTATAAGTTTATCATCAAAATACTACAAGTTTATATACATAGGATGAGGCGATTTATGTCCAAAATCTAAAATAACGAGATTAACACATGATTTATTCAAGAAATTTAATAATGTTTGCAACAACATACTTTTCAAGACTAAAAACATTTTTTATCATTCAAAACTTGAATAAATGCCTATCTTAATAAAAATCTCAAACTTTACAAGAATATTATAAAATATTTATTCATAAAAAATCTTTAACAACATAAACATTATTTTCAAAACATTTTATTCCATAAAATGTTTAACATCAAATTTTCTTTAAATACATTATTTATTCATCACTCTTGAAATCACTTCTTTTAACCATATACGCATCCTACTCTTACAAACTCAACTACGAGACCAATATTATGGAAAAATAGAGTCTTAAGCTAAGAGTAGAGTTTTTCCACCTCAAAGAAGCTCCAACAATGGTAGGATAAATGTAGAATAAGATGGAAACCTCCCACCTCCTAAGGTGGCCTTAAAGAGGTTGCCAGCCTCCACCAAGCTAGCCTCCAAGAAAGCTTTAAGCAAGACCCCCTTCAAACTCCATTAATTTACATCTTGTCTAATAAAGTGCGTAGGTGGGTTGAGAAGGCTTAATTATAGTAAAATATAAGGAAAATATAATGGTTTAAGGTAGAGGGGTGGTGGTGATAGGGTAGTGGATGGTGGTGGAGATCCAAGAGAGAACAAAATGTTACAGAGAGAGAGAGAGAGAGAGAGAGAGAGAGAGAGAGAGAGAGAGAAAATATGATTGGGGTGAGCCAAAATGAGCTCTAACAGCCCTTAAATACTTCGAATCCCTTAGGGGAAAAATCCCTAAATTGCCTGAAGCCCCAACCATGAAATTTGATAGCATTTTTCAAATCTGCAAAATCTAAGCTTTTGAATCTCGTTCGAACAAGAATGGATCTCGTTCGAATGAGAACTACCATTTTGTTCGAACCGAACTGCATGTTGTTAGTTTCAGAACTATATCTTATTCGAGCGTGCTTTGAACGAGGTTGGGTTTTCCATACAGATATATTTCATTCGATGGTCATTAGAAGACCGTTCGAACGAGATTTGAATCTCATTCGAACGACCTCGAATTTCGTTTGAACTATCGTAAAATTTTTCAAATTTGACTTTAAGCCCATTCTAATTCCAATTAATTGCACCAAGGCCACAATATTACCCAGATCTGACCCAGAATTCATCTTAAGAGGTTTAAAGCTCAATTGGGTCACATAAAGTCGCCAAATCACCTCGGTACAATCATAATCGCGAGGGTGGGTGTTACATTTTCCCTCCTTATGAAAATTCATCCTCTAAATTATCTATCCACCAATTCCTTAGGTTTATGGGGTTTATCAACTCCTATTACGAATTGTACGGATATTTCAAGTCTAAGTCATCGAAGTCCTCAATCACCAAGAAGTCATCATACTCCCTTTCGCAAGGCACTGTAATCTAAGAACTCGACATGCAACATATTCTAACGGTCACCATCAAGCTAACCATTAAAATCACATAACCGTCCTCGAGTCTCCACTTAATTGATGATCATGCTCAATCAAGTCCTAAGGCTTCTTAATAACACTCAAATCATACCAGCACCCCTCTCGGGTAACACGCTCAAGTGATCGATGCTCACCTAAGAGCAAATGACACATAACTATTACCCAGTCCATTATCATAAATTGTTATAAATTCTTAGGACTACGTATCCTGAGCCTCCTCGAATTCTCGGGTCCTCTTAACCATGAAAATTCACTCAACTTGATACTAACCTCACACAACTAGTTACTTACTTCAAGGAGCAACACACCAACCAGTTCAAAATCGTGCGCTAACTAACACCTTACAAAAGATTCCTCTGTGAACCTAGGATAACTCTGGGCATCTAACTATAGAGTACTCACCCAAGTATTGTACCAATCCACTCATTGTGGCAAAACAACACTACGTGCCAAGTTTTCTCGAGTTCTAACACCTTATAACACCCTCGAATCATAATTTTGTTCTTTACAACTAGAGCCTATAATCACTATACCAGTCAATTTATGAGGTCACTAATCCTAAGGAAAGCGGATACTATGAGCCAACCGTGCTGTAGAACGTTCAGCTACACGCACATGAACTTGTACAAATAAGGGATAATTTAAATAAGAGCTCCCCTAGTTACCGAGTTGTAATGACCACATTCGGTTCATCCTCACTCATATTGAGCCAAGTCGCGCTATGACCAAACCATCACATGGAGCAATATCAAAGCACCGAAATTGGAAGGACATCGTCCTTAACCATTGGAATCAAAGGAACACAGCCCCCAATTATTGGAACTGAACGAACACAATGAATTGGAATGAACAAACAATAGTTATGGGGGAATCCCATTTGTATGCAACTTCTATGGTTCACGAAAGGCGAATCTATGCCATAAGCTCGAAGTCCACGACTCCTCCCAAGAACTTTCATTGGGTTTTAGCATAGTCGTACACCGTGTCTTGAGTCATCAACTAAGACGAATCGAACCATGAACAACTCATCTCCTCGAGACGAAAAACACTTGCGAACCTATTGCTCCTTGGAAAGTCAAAAAATTAGAATTCCCTCCATAAGAATAAGGTTTCATCCTTTCATTATTGACGAATGCGAGCCACTTCGGTCGATGAATGCCATTGCCTTTGTTAACACTGACCTTATCCTTCTCTCTAATCAACATGACATTGTGACCAACCTAACCCATTCGAGTTACTGTTTACTTTATCAAACCATGACAATATCCCAACTTCTCTTTAGGTAGTACCCAATAAGGTGAAACATTCACCTTATTATAAACCATAATGGAACAAGGTCGTCACTGATCCTATATCCAGATTCTACCCAAACTAAATTTACATGATGGCCACACTGATCGCCAATAAAATTATAAGGATAACAAATACTACATAGGTCTAATGTGACGACCCAAATATGATTATGATAAACCATGTTTAAATCATGATTGCCTTATGGGATGAGGATAATGTGTTATTAGAATATATAATGTTAAGTTATTGTGTTTAGTTTAATCCTACCTTCATAACTTATGAAATATTGAATTAGTCACAAACATAAATTTGTGAAGTCTTTGGTAGGAATGTTCGAGTTCGGGACTAGTTTTGGCCACTACAATATAATAATTGACTTGAGGTGAAAACTATATAGTTGTATATATATGAGTTAAGTTTGTAACAAAACAAACGGTGTGTAAAACAGAGGTCAGAGAAAGAAGTTATGCTGAAATTACGAAGCAGGGGCAAATCTGTCCATTCATTAAGTGGTATTTTGTCTTATATGTATAACAAATGGATGAATTTCATTGGTTGGAAGGGGGGGAAAGCTTGGCCGAATTAAGACCCTTTAAAGGACCTTCTTGTTCAGCCAAAATCATCCATTATATATTTTGTCCTGAAGAGAGAGATACGGGAAGTTTAAGAAGAGAAAGGCGAGGAAATAATGGAGAAAAATCCATAGGAAATTACGAAAACATCCCTAAGGTAATTCTACCTGTAAATCTTGTATATTATTGGAATTAGTGATTTAAAATGATATAAATAATCATTTGTTTACTAAAATTCTGTGTTTTTATGTATACGTATGGATAGATGTGGGTTTAAGCAAAGTTGAACGTGTAAATCATGTATATTGATTCGATTGGAAACCATGTGTATTCAAACTCCTATAAATTTTTGTATGTTTATTGGAATTGAGTAATTCAAGTTGGATATGAAAATATATTCATATATGTATAATATAGACTAATATTATATGAAAACATCAAGAAATGAATCTTTGGTGATAGTTTGAAGTTCATGCATCAAATCTTCCCCAAAGGTGTAAGTATGCACACCAAGTGTTCGATGTTTTTCTTGACATAGCAAATGAACCTTAAAAATTATGAAACTATAATTTTATATTGTTCAATATGTTTATGGATGTTGGGTGAAATATCAAAGGAAGTTATGATTCAAAAAAATTATGAAAATTCTTCGAAGTTGACTGAACGATAAAAGAGACTATAAGGTAGATTTGATTTGTAATAAAGAAATGGACACATCTTGCTCTAGGAAACTTGAAATGATGTGTTGTCTTTTATATTGGGAACCTTATATGATAAGAATTTGATTACCAAGAAGAAATTAAAGAATGTTTGGGCTATGGATTGGATATGTTAAATATTTGACCATGAAATTGAATGAGACTTCATTTATGATAAATGATTAGAATGGGATGCTATGATGCTTATGAATTCGGTTAAGGTTATTTTTCTTTGGATTGTTAACATCCTTATGATGATACTAATATTATAAGAATGAATATGTGGAAGGGAAGAAGAACTGGTTGAACCAGTGCCAGACAAAGGCAAGGGAAAAACACACGAAGTGGCTAAGGTGAGTGTACTCACTAGTAAGATGTATTTATACATGATTATGGATATTATATGTTGTACTTGTCGGGTTGAGTATAAATATGAGATGTTTTTACTTATGGAGATGATTATGGATGTCATATGTTGTACTTGTTGAGTTGATTATAAATATGATAGGTTGTACTTATCGAAATGATTATGGATATTATATGTTGTACTTACTGAGTTGATTATAAATATGAGATGTACTACTTATTGAGATGATTATGGATATTATATGTTGTGCCTGTCGGGTTGAGTATAAATATGAGATGCTTTACTTATTGAGATGATTATGGATGTCATATATTGTACTTGTTGAGTTGATTATAAATATGAGAGATTGTACTTATCGAAATGATTATGGATATTATATGTTGTACTTACCGAGTTGATTATAAATATGAGATGTCCTACTTATTGAGATGATTATGGATATTATATGTTGTACTTTCTGAGTTGAGTATAAATATGAGAGGTTGTAATTATTGAGATGATTAGGGATGTCCTACGTTGCACTTGCTGAGTTGATTATAAATATGAGATGTGGTACATTGAGATGATTATGGATATTATATATTGTGCTTGCCGAGTTGAGTATAAATATGAGATGTACTTCTGAGATGATTATGGATATTATATGTTGTACATGCCGAGTTGATTATAAATATGAGGTGTGGTACTTATTGAGATGATTATGGATGTTATATGTTGTACTTACCGAGTTTATTATAAATATGATATGTTGTACTTGTTGAGATGATTATGGATATTATATGTTGTACTTATCGAGTTGATTACAAATATGAGATGTCATACTTACCAAGTTGAATATGGATATCATATGTTGTACTTATTGCGTTGATTATGGTTATGATACGTCGTACTTACTGAGTTGATTATGGATATGATGTGAATGTATTATAAGAGATGTTATGGCTTATTTATTGCCAAGAGATGTTATGGCTTATTATAGCCAAGAGATGTAATGGCTTATTAATAGCCAAGAGATGTTATGGCTTATTATAGCCAAGAGATGTTATGGCTTATTATAGCCAAGAGATTTTGTGGCTTATCAACAACCAAGAGATGTTATGGCTTATCAACAGCCAAGAGATGTTATGGCATATCAACAACCACGAGATGTTATGACTTATTAATAGCCAAGATATGTTATGGCTTATCAATAGCCAAGAGATATTATGGCTCATTAACAGCCAAGAGATGTTATGGCTTATTAACAACCAAGAGATATTGAGATGTCTTATATTGTTACATAGATACGACTTATTGCATTTAATTTTATGCACTAGTGCAGTAGTAATTCATTCACTGAGCTATTTTGCTCACGATTCCTATGTTATATTTTTTTTCAGGTAATGAAATGTCACTGCCAAATCTAGGAGGTCGGGTGGGGTTAGCAAGGGATGCGTAAAACCAAAATTTTGGTCTAATTAAAAAGGTGTAATTTAATCCTACTTATCCTTTGAGCAAGTTTGAATAAGCACGATTACTTTAAAATTTTGAAAAGTTTTTAGTGTTACGGCTTCATGCTGATATTGAAAAAGGATACTTGTGTTTATTGTTTGGTTAAGGAAATTATGGTTTGACTCACTTTGACTTTCAAACTAAATTATAAATAACTGGGTTGGGGTATGTCATCTAAGCTTCCTAAGTCGTACTAGTCTGTCAAGACTTGCCAAGAACTAATCATATCTCTCTAAGAGCTATTCTAACTTACATTATCGACACTTGTCGATATCCTAATCATGCCTCGACGTCCCTCCTGGGGTGTTATTTTTAAGTCTCTAACTTGACATCATCACTCTAAGTCCCTAATGCATACCCAGGTTCCTATCATAATCAAGTACAATACTTTCTACACTATCCATCTTACGACAGCATGCATTATGTTCAATTATGACACAAATCTTCAATTACCCTTGGAAGGTTACCTCGCCTTTTTCTATCAAATTGGTTGACTCCACCAAGGAATAAAAGATTCCACTCCTTAGAATCTGACCAATAACCTAAGATCATTTCATGACCCTCAATACATTCCTCACTAGAACACTAGCATGTGACACCCCGACTAATTAAGTACCGGGTAGCTACTCCTTTATTAAATTAATATAAAATGCCAAGTTTGTTCAGTTCATAGCATCACTGTCGAAAAACGTAATAAGTAAATTATGAAATGCTAACATAACCACCACATCATAATGACAATAGAATAACCATACAATAGTAATGAGTTTGGAGGAATACTCCTCACAAAAATCCAACTACGGGAATAAACAAATACCAAGTCTGCATCACTAAATTAATTACAACCCAAAATCTGATATAACTGGATAAATAAAGTGTCTAAAATAAATGGGGCGACATGCCCAGCAGATGAGAAAAATCTGATAACATAGAGTCAAGATCGAAAGTGGAGGCGTCTAGTGTCAAGGTCCTATAACTTCCATAACAACTACAGTATGTCACCTGAATGGAACTCCTATGCTTGGTGTCCTTGTGGCTGGGCACCTAAAAGGTTTATACATGAAAATATATTTGGAAGCAAAAGGGTCAGAGCCCGTGTGTGAAAATAATTTAAAATATAGCAAGTGTTTTAACGACATTAAACAATGAATGCAAAATACATGTTAGGACGTGCTCTCACATGAAATACTCGCCTCTCGACTATCTGTGCACTCCTAACGTATCCATAACCAAATCTAGTTATTATACTATCAAACTAGTCCACTTCAATATTAGGTGTTTACTAAACTCATCATGGTTTAATTCCCGACGCCTTTATATAAACTGGAAGTTTTACTTTCATTTGATTCTCGGAATTAATCATAACAATTTCTAAGCGTTTTCCCATTTTTAATTCTACAAAGATGTAACATTAATTCACACTTGCACTTATACAAACAGTTCACTTCAATATTTCATTGCATCAAACTTCTCGTAATTATACAATACTGGCACCCTTAGACTAAGCTGCGATGCGCACATACTCTGCTATCCAATCCCGGTACAGCACGCACATAAGGATCACGTGTTCTGAATCTCTTAAGAACCGTTTTGACAAGTAACAAACACACATAGTGGAGGCGAACATAGTTCACATCACATGGGTCACGCACATACCTACGCTCCTATTATCAGCAGACTTATTAACTTCTCAATAAGTCCTTCTCTGACCTATGTCCTCGAGGTACCAATCTAAATCCCCCCCCTCATAGGCACACAAAGATTAGATGGCCTTGAATCGAACACTGACCTCCCGTGATAGCAAGCATGGTAGGTATGTTATACACAGATAACCACATATACTAAGCATTCACACTTCTTAGGTATTTCAGTAAATTAATAGAGGTATACTTCACGTTCTTATCCTATCATTTACTGTTATACGTTTATAAGTCCCCGTTTTAAATGCATTAGAGTTGTCAACTCTTCTCACGTCATAATTAGGTACTCGTTTCCAAATCCACAATTGTCATCCGGTTTACTGTAAGATTCTAAGTTCTACTCCTCAACGTACCCCAATTCTCACAATCATACCCACTAGTCAATAAGGGAAGGTTAATTCTTCGTTAATTAAGTCTACGGGACATTTAAAATAAAAATCAGGCCTAAAAGGCCATTCTGTCAACTCGTTAGAAGTCTCGTTCGAACGAGGTCGTTCGAACGACCTGGGCAGGTCTTCTAACGAGATGGTAGACTGCGCCCAGAAATTCCCCCAATTCGTTTTTCTTCAGATTTCTCTCCTCTAAATCCCCACTAAGATCATCCCAATTAAGTTTTAACGTTTTTAAACTACTCTAAGTCCTCCTAAGTCACCCTCTAACATATATTTGGGGTCAATGCTTTCTAAATTAACATGTAATCTTCATAATTCCCAAACCTTGTCCCAAACCCTATAAACATGAAGTCAAAATTTTAATGTCTACAATTTCTCCTTATAAATCCATTTTTAAATCATCAAAAGATACATTTTGGATATGGAATTCATTCATAACCATTCTACATGCAATCCCTATATAAGATTATGAGTTCTATCTCCAATTTCATGGTTTTTTCATCAAACTTTCAATACAAGACATATATTCAATCCTAAGGATGGAGGAAACATTCGTTTGAAATTATGTAATTAAAACACTTGCCTTAGATGTTCTGATTTGATGTTGAAGGATGAAGGTTGATTCTCCTCTTTCTCTCTATAGATTTCTCCCAAAGATGGTGATGGTGGCTAGGGGTTTCTTTTGGAACCTCTTAGGACTCTCCCTTTAACTCTCGTAGCCCACTACTTGTTAAATGTTGATATTGGACTTAGTGGGTTTATTTCTAATATAAAATTAACCTCTAAAATTCGTGGGTTTTAATTCCCTTATTTTTAAAATTACCAAAATACCCTTTTAGGTTGCCGGTTTGGCCTAAAGATGCCCCGGAACCCAAACTAAACCCCCGGTTAGTGTTTTCTGACTATTTCGACCCTTTCGGACACGTTGGCGCACTCAAAATGACCATTCGGTTGATAAAAATAAAATTCACTTTTTAATTCAAATAATTACGTTCCTTACGCGACTGATACGCGCGTCCCAACTAAATTTTCCAAATTATCGTATTTCAATCTCGCGATAATTTTAATATTTTCAATATTCATATATTACCATACATACACATCATAATCAAATACTCACTCACATCTCGCTAGTATTTATATCCGGATTAATTCTCAATTAATTCTCATTTAATTTAATTAATCCCTTAAATAAATATCAATAATATTACGGGGTATTACATACTTCCCCCCTAATAACAGAATTTCGTCCCGAAATTCGGAACTAAAGAGTACCTGGTAAAAACAACTCTGGATAATGCTCGCGCATCTCATCCTCGTGCTCCCATGTGGACTCCTCGGCATTATGATGCCGCCACTAAACACGTACCAACGGTATTATCTTCGATCGCGGTTTCCACTCACTTCGGTCCAAAATAGCAATTGACCCCTCCTCGTAGGAACTATCAGGCTGAAGATCGATGTCCTCTAAAGAAATGTAAGTATGGGCCAAATCATCCCTAAGATATTTCCTTATTGAGGAAATATGGAACACATCATGAATCCTATGCAAGTGCTCTGGTAACCCAACTCTATACGCAACTGGCCCAATACGCTCGATGATAGGAAATGGCCCCACGTATCTTGGTGCCAGTTTCCCCTTTTTCCCAAAATGTATAATCCCCTTCATAGGAGATACTATGAGTAACACTTGGTCCCCCACTTTGAATTCTCTGAAGAACCTCTTGGCATCGGCATAGCTTTTCTGCCGGTCCTGAGCTACCCGAATGCGACTCCGTATCATCTCTATCCTTGCCGAGGTATCCTGAATCACTTCCGGCCCAAGAAGTTTGTTATCCCCCACCTCTATCCAACATGATGGGGAACGACAAGGTCTACCGTACAACGCCTCAAATGGATCCATGTCAATGGTGAACTGATAGGAGTTATTATAAGCAAACTCCACCAGTGGAAGTGACTGCTCCCATCCACCCCCAAAGTCTAGGATGCACATACGTAACATGTCCTCCGACATCTGATTTGTCCGCTCTGTTTGCCCATCGGTCTGTGGGTGATAAGCCATACTCAACCGCAACTCTGTACCCATGGCCTCCTGGAAACTCTCCCAAAATCATGAAACAAATATCTTGTCTCAGTCAGACACGATATTTAGAGGCACACCGTGAAGTCTCACTATTTCTGCAATGAAAAGCTGGGCATACTGTCCCGTAGTGTAGTTGGTTCTCACGGGCAAAAAATGAGCAACTTTGGTCAACCTATCCACAATTACCCATATGGAGTCGTGACCCCTCTGTGACGTAGGTAACCCCGTGATAAAGTCCATGGATATGCTCTCCCATATCCACGACGGAACCTCTAATGGCTGTAGAAGTCCTACCGGTTTCTGATGATCCACCTTTACTAGCTGACAAGTGGCGCATTTAGAAACAAACACGGCAATATCTTTCTTCATCCCGCTCCACCAATACTGTCATCTCATGTCTTGGTACATTTTATCCCCACCAGGGTGTACCGCGAACTGTGAGTCGTGCGACTCTGCCATTACCTCGTGTCGCAAGTCTTCCCCTTCCAGAACAACCAGTCTCCCATTGAAGCGTAATCCCCCATCTGAACTAATGGTATAGGACTCGGCTCCCTCTTCTAGTAATCGAACTATCTGCTCCTGACAAAATGAGTCATTTGCTTGGGCCTTTATCACTCTCATAACAATTTGAGGTGTAACAGTCATCACAGACATGAATGATCGGGCCACTGCATCCTGGTGTCCCAACTCCTTCCACTTAGCTTTCCACACCTCGGCCACCTCATCTACTGGCCTACGGCTCAACGCGTCTGCTACCACGTTAGCCTTCCCCGGGTGATATTGGATATTAAACTAATAATCCTTCACAAACTCAAGCCACCGTCGTTGACTCATATTCAGTTCCTTCTGCGTGAAGAGGTATTTTAGAGACTTGTGGTCTGTGAAAAACCAAAAATTCTCCCCCAGGAGATAGTGTCTCCAAATTCGAAGAGCGAATACGACTACCGCTAACTCCAAGTCGTGGGTGGGTTAATTCCTCTCGTGAGGCTTAAGCTTACAGGAAGCATAAGCTATGGCCTGATTCTCCTGTTGTAACACACCTCCAAGTCCTTGTAAGGACACATCGGTGTAGACTAAATACTCAACTTCATATCTGGGCAGTGCTAACACAGGTGCTGAGGTCAACTTGTCCTTCAGCTCATCGAATGCCAACTGACAGGCATCGCTCCAGATGAATGGCACACCCTTGCGAGTCAGATGTGTCAAAGGACCCACTATCTTTGAGAAACCCCGAATAAACCTCCTGTAGTATTCTTCTAGGCCCAAGAAACTACGGATCTCAGTCAGTGTCATGGGTTGTCCCCACTCCCTCACCGCGGATACCTTCCTCGAAATGATATGCCCCAAAAATTGAACCTCCTTCAGCCAAAACTCACACTTCTCATACTTTGTATATAGCTCATTCTGACGTAGCGTCTGCAAAACCTGTCTCAAATGCTTGGCGTGCTCCTCTTCTGTCTGGGAGTAAACCAGGATGTCATCAATAAAGACGATGACAAACTGGTCTAGGAACTCTCTGAACACCCTATTCATCAAGTCCATAAACACGGCTGGAGCGTTGGTCATAACTCGAAACTCGTAGGAACCATATCTCATCAAGAAAGTAGTCTTCGAGATATCCTGTTCCCTGATACGCAACTGATGGTATCCCGATCGTAAATCAATCTTTGAGAAGAAAGAAGCTCCTCTCAGCTGGTCGAATAATTCATCGATTCGAGGAAACGAATACTTATTCCGTATCGTGACTTTATTCAACTCCCGATAATCTACACATAACCTCAATGATCCATCCCTCTTCTTTACGAATAACACAGGGGAACCCCATGGTGAAGTACTCCTTCGGATAAACCCATAACCCAATAACTGCTCTATCTGATCCCGTAGCTCTCTCACCTCTGCTGGAGCCATACGGTAAGGTGCGCGGGCAATTGGCCGAGTGCCCGACGTCAAATCGATCACAAAATCTATTTCTCTACTCGGAGGTAGTCCAGGTATATCCTGAAATACATCAGCAAACTTGCTAACAACTAGAATCGAATCGAGTGGTGTCACCACTTCCTTAGGGGTCTCTTCCTCTATATAGTACAAGTGAGTGGACGATCCTCCCTCAGGGAGAGGCATCGCCACTAAAAACATCTCCTGCCCGGGAATGGAAAATATAATACTCCTACTAAAATAATCAATCATGGCTCGGTACGTAACTAGCCAATCCATACCAATAATCGCATCATACTCGGTCATCTCTAGTACTAACATATCAGCGGGTAAAGTAAACCTCCCGATCTCTATACCCACACCTCTACAAATAAGGGCAATCATAGAACCCCTACTCAACGATGAATCTACACAAGTAATCGTGCTCTCTGCAGTGTCTAATAACCCAATAGTGCGTGCAAATCTCGTGGCAATGAAACAGTGTGTGGCCCTCGTATCAAATAAAATATGCCCCATAATCCCCTTAATAGAGAACATACCCTCAATAGCAGGTGGATCCTGTGGGACTACGGCATGCTGGAGCTGGTATACTCTCCGATACTGGAGTTGTCCCTGCTGGACTGGGACCGCTGGAATGGGTGGTAATGCTGCCATCTGAGGTGGTGCTGGGAGGGCGGCGGGAAACATAGGCCTCTGTGGCTCGTGTCGAGCACCCTGCTGCTGCTGTGGGGCCCTGCCCCTATCAGGACAATCCTGGCGTTTGGGGCCAGTCTTGCCATAAACAAATCACTTCCCCGGGAAGTTTCCCCCTCGCTATCCCTGCTACCCACGGCCCTGATGGCCATTACCATTCCTCTCCTGGCCGTGTTGGCCCTGCTGAGACTACTGCTGCTGGCCCTACTGACCCTGATGGCCATGACGAAAACCTCCCTGTCCATTTTTGAAACTCCCAGATCTGAACCTCTTAGAATCCCCCTGCTGGGAACCCTGATCTCCCTGCCTATGCTGAACCTGAGTAGATTGTGCCCCGCTGGCACCATTTCTCCCTGTCCTGCCCTGATGGTTGGGCTCTCCTGATCTCTTATTTTCAGACATGTGAAAATGGTGATCATGGCAGTGAAGTAGTGACGCGTTAACCACATCAGAATAAGTGGCCAACGAGAGGTTTCCCAACAAGTGCTGACGGATCCTCCAAGTCAATCCATCAATGAACTTCTGAATCTTCTTCTCCTCGGTTGTAATCTCATTAGGAACGATGTTCAATAGATTAGTAAACTCGGCCTCATACTCGGCCACGATCTTCCCCTCGTGCTTGAGGTTCATCAACTTCCTCCTCATCTCAGTGTGAACAACTGACGAAAAATATTTGCGATCGAACCGCACCCAGAACTCCTTAATAGAAAGGGCGCCCCTCTCCTCCCCGGTGGTAATGGACCCCCGCCACTGCAACGCTGATCCTACTAGCTTAAAAGTAGCCAGTATCTTCTTCTGAACATCCGTGCACTCGTACATCCTTAAGTGCCTCTGAATGTCTTTCCTCCACTGACTGGACACTACAACGTCGGAGCTACCTGCAAACTCTGGAGGGTGTGCTTTCTGAAAAGCATCACGAACGCGTTCCCAAGCAGACGGGAATGCATGAACCTGAACTGGCGCGACTACCGGCGCCTGGGGTGGTGCCTGCTGTACAACCGCTAGGGCGGCATTTACCGCTTGGGCTACAATAGCTGCAACCTTTGCGGCATTCATGGTGCCCGAAACTGGTGCAGGCTGTGGCTCGGGCTGAGCATCCCTAGGAACTCGTTGTGCACGTCATAGAGGCATCTGAAATGAGAGTAAAGTCTTATAAGTTCGCAGTTATTATCTCAAAATAGCTGAAGAGAGAATCATCCACAAAAGAATACAACAATCCTAAAATATAGGGCTCTACATCAAAGAAAGCTCAGCGGAAACATAACAAGCCGTACAATTTCTAGTATCACTGTCGAAAAACGTTTTAATAATTTCTAGCCACCTAATATATAAAAAGTGAGTTGTCAATTTTAATTAAATCCAATTAACATAAAATAATTAAATTATGAAATGCTAACATAACCACCACATCATAACCATAGAATAGTAATGAGTCTGGAGGAATACTCCTCACAACAATCCAAATACGGGAATAAACAAATACCAAGTCTGCATCACTAAATTAATTACAACCCAAAATCTGATATAATTGGATAAATAAAGTGTCTAAAAGAAATGGAGCGACATGCCCAACAGATGAGAAAAATCTGATAACATAGAGTCAAGATCGAAAGTGGAGGCGTCTACTGTCAAGGTCCTGTAACTTCCACAACAGCTACAGTACGTCACCTGAATGGAACTCCTATGCTTGGTGTCCTTGTGGCTGGTCACATAAAATGTTTTTACAAGAAAATATATTTGGAAGCAAACGGGTCAGAGCCCGAGTGTAAAAATAATTTAAAATATAGCAAGTGCTTTAACGATATTAAACAATGAATGCAAAATACATGTTAGGACGTGCTCTCACATGAAATACTCACCTCTCGACTATCTGTGCACTCCTAACGTATCCATAACCAAATCTAGTTATTATACTATCAAACTAGTCCACTTCAATATTAGGTGTTTACTAAACTCATCATGCTTTAATTCCCGACGCCTTTATATAAACTGGAAGTTTTACTTTCATTTGGTTCTCGGAATTAATCATAATAATTTCTAAGCGTTTTCCCATTTTCAATTCTACAAAGACGTAACATTAATTCACACTTGCACTTATATAAACAGTTCGCTTCAATATTTCATTGCATCAAACTTCTCGTAATTATACAATACTGGCACCCCTAGACTAAGCTGCGGTGCGCACATACTCTGCTATCCAATCCCGGTACATCACGCACATAAGGATCACGTGTTTCGAATCTCTCAGGAACCGTTTTGACAAGTAACAAACACACATAGTGGACGCGAACATAGTTCACATCACATGGGTCACACACATACCTACGCTCCCATGATCAGCAGACTTATTAACTTCTCAATAAGTCTTTCTCTGACCTATGTCCTCGAGGTACCAATCTAAATCCCCCCCGTAGGCACACAAAGATTAGATGGCCCTGAATCAAACACCGACCTCCCGTGATAGCAAGCATGGTAGGTATGTTATACACAGATAACCACATATACTAAGCATTCACACTTCTTAGGTATTTCAGTATATTAATAGAGGTATACTTCACGTTCTTATCCCATCATTTACTGTTATACGTTTATAAGTCCCCGTTTTAAATGCATTAGAGTTGTCAACTCTTCTCACGTCGTAATTAGGTACTCGTTTCCAAATCCACAGTTGTCATCCTGTTTACTGTAAGATTCTAAGTTCTACTCCTCAACGTACCCCAATTCTCACAATCATACCCACTAGTCAATAAGGGAAGGTTAATTCTTCGTTAATTAAGTCTACGGGACATTTGAAATAAAAATCAGGCCTAAAAGGCCATTCTGTCAACTCGTTAGAAGTCTCGTTCGAACGAGGTCATTCGAATGAAAGGATTCGAACGAACTACCAACTCGTTAGAAGGGATACTGTCATCTCGTTAGAAGCTTATTCGAACGAGGTCGTTCGAACGACCTGGGCAAGTCTTCTAACGAGATGGTAGACTGCGCCCAGAAATTCTCCCAATTCGTTTTTCTTCAGATTTCTCTCCTCTAAATCCCCACTAAGATCATCCCAATTAAGTTTTTATGTTTTTAAACTACTCTAAGTCCTCCTAAGTCACCCTCTAACATATATTTGGGTCAATGCTTTCTAAATTAACATGTAATCATCATAATTCCCAAACCTTGTCCCAAATCCTATAAACATGAAGCCAAAATTTTAATGTCTACAATTTATCCTTATAAATCCATTTTTAAATCATCAAAAGATACATTTTGGATATGGAATTCATTCATAACCATTCTACATGCAATCTATATATAAGATTATGAGTTCTATCTCTAATTTCATGGGTTTTTCATCAAACTTTCAATACAAGACATATATTCAATCCTAAGGATGGAGGAAAAATTCGCTTGAAATTATGTAATTAAACCACTTGACTTAGATGTTCTGATTTGATGTTGAAGGATGAAGATTGATTCTCCTCTTTCTCTCTACAGATTTCTCCCAAAGATGGTGATGGTGGCTAGGGGTTTCTTTTGGAACCTCTTAGGACTCTCCCTTTAACTCTCGTAATCCACTACTTATTAAATGCTAATATTGGACTTAGTGGGTTTATTTCTAATATAAAATTAACCTCTAAAATTCGTGGGTTTTAATTCCCCTATTTTTAAAATTACCAAAATACCCTTCTAGGTTGCCGGTTTGGCTTAAAGATGCCCCGGAACCCAAACTAAACCCCCGGCTAGTATTTTCTGACTATTTTGTCCCTTTCGGACACGTTGGCGCACTCAAAATGATCATTCGGTTGATAAAAATAAAATTCACTTTTTAATTCAAATAATTACGTTCCTGACGCGACTGACACGCGCGTCCCAACTAAATTTCCTAAATTGTCGTATTTTAGTCTCGAGACAATTTTAATATTTTCAATATTCATATATTACCATACATACACATCATAATCAAATACTAACTCACACCTCACTAGTATTTATATCCGGATTAATTCTCAATTTAATTCTCATTTAATTTAATTAATCCCTCAAATAAATATCAATAATATTACGGGGTATTACATAGCATTTCATAATACCGAACTTAATTGGTCCTCTAAGAACACCAAGCATATCCTACATGTAAGTCCTAAAAAAATCAATAAGATTTCATCACCTATGACTCTCTCATGGCAACTATGCTCTATAAATTTCTCAATATCCACATCATGACTATCAGGTACTCGTAAAGACACTAGTTTATAACCCTCTACACGTGGTGCACTTTGATCATTGAACACCTCAAGGCATCACAAATAATCAGTCCCCACAGTCCCTCCAAGACTTCCTTAAATCATATTTATCTAAAACCGCATCGCATTCAGTCATCATTTAAGCCATTAGAATGAGTTATGACATTTAGATAATAATCTTATTTCCCTTTTGTTTAAAATTCTGGTATAAGTCTAACCTACGACCCTCACCTCAAAATCTCGTAAGGGTAAAAAAACTCCTTTCTAGATGGTTGATGTCATAAACTACGTACAAATCACAGACTGACACTACTAAGGATTTTGGCAGGATATAGGACATCATGTACAACCTATAAGCCTCTAAGTCCTCACTACCAATGCCACCAAGGATCCTATTGCTAAAAATATGCATCACACTCTCTAAAACCACATTAAACATGTGACACACTCACCATCAATGGCCTATAACTCTCATCATAGCTTACGAGATACAACTTTCAATCGATGATTACCAAGGAACTTACTTACATCATAGTTCTACATGCCTATCGAGTTATCAAATGCTTACGACATAACACTACCCCAAGGATCAAGTCCTCATAATCAACTCATCTTTACTAATTACCCGTAAGTACCTAACTAAGGAACTTAATGCATCCTCATTACAAAACAAATAACATTTAGGCATACCACCCTAGTTGCCTAATATCCCTATTTAACTTTAAACGACTAATGTATCTAATTTGATGGACGCTATTCACTTTTAGTAACATGTTAATAGACCTCTCACATCATCAACGGTTGACACAAAAGCACCTTACACAAAAAACCATAGTATCTCCACTATTGGCTCTTACAGACACTCGCAAATTACTAACTTGTCTAAATCAGAAGCGCGAAAGCTATTAACGACAACTAACTTAGCCACATGATTCTTGGCAATGAATTGCATGTCATGCTAATCTCCTTGAATCCAACGTCAAGAACGTTAATCGAAATCATCACCAATCTAGCGTGACCGTGACAAAAACCAACACTGACATCAAAGATCCACTACCGACCTCACAACGTCACTCTCGAAAGGAACCTTGAACCTAGAGCTCTAATACCATTTGTAACACCCTAGATCGGATTTATGGGTTACCCATGGTCAACACGGTCCGACCTGAATGTTAGGTGTGAAGTACAATGAGGCAACCTAAATAATTTTATTAGTCCAGTTTTATTTAATTAACGTTTCACTTGTTTAACATATGATTCCAATTTAGATCAAGTTAAATGGGTGGACGTGCGAAGCATTCCCGGTGTCCAAGCATATAGAGATACTAACGTAAAATAAAAGAATTCTTACATGAGCAACGCCCTCAAAATACAGAACTGCATACAACCTGCCGGACAAAGAGGATGGAATGAGCCAAATCCCCAATGGGAAATTACAATAATGCAATATAAAATTTAACGACAAAAAAGAGACTCTAACGTGTTACCTACATGCACATGCAATTACTTTGTATCTATATACATACTTATACATTAATGCATGAGACGGTTTTATTCTAAAACACTATTTATTTCGACTAATCCACCTTAATCTTATAAAATAGTCACTTTTTTACTTGAGTCGATATTTATTTCCCAATTTAACTCACTCGGTTAAATACTTTAAATAAAATGTCACTTGTTTAGGAAAAGTACCACTTTCATCAAAATTTTCTATTCACTTCTACCGGTTTTACCTTAGTATTTTCCTTGAAAACCACCATTCAATACACGTAAGCACCCGGTTAATGATAACTACATCTCGTTTGAACGTGCTTCGAACAAGGAAATGTAGTGTACAAATGCATGAGTCTTAATTAGTATCTTTATGAAAAGTATTATGTGTTCTAAGAGGGATATGTAAAACTACTAAGCATAAAGTAAAAAAGGAATTTATAAAAGTTGCATGCGATAAAAAAATCTAACTACACAAGTGGGGTAAAAGCTAGTAAATATAAAAAAGTAACATGAAGATATGAGAGAAAAAATTGGGATAGGAAATGTATACAAGTGAAGTAAAACATTAAAATATGTGCAAGTGATGTGAAATGTGTGGATATACACAAGTGAAATGTAGCATGGATGTATGTACAAGGTGGAAAAGACATAGAAATATGAAAAAGTGAGGAAAATATGGAGATAATGTGCAAGAAATGTGAAGCATGTGATATATACAAATGGAATAAAACTTGGGTATATGTACAAGTGACATTTGGTATGAATATGTAAAAGTGAAATGAAACATGGATAAGGCAAAGTGGAATAAAATATGGGAGCATGAATAAGTGAAGTAAAACATGGAAGTATATACAATTGACATGAAGCATAAGATAAACATGATGGAGAGGAATATACATGGATAGTGTAAAATAAAAAATATAGAGAGAACATGTGAGCATGAGAAGAGTAAAGCATATACAAGTGAGAAAACACATATACACATAGAAAATGATGTAGGAGAAAGAAAACAAAATCCATGTAAATATATTATAGTCCTCAAAAATAAATCCCTAGTGGAGTCACCATTGTGGCCATACTAGCCCCTTGGCGCCTCCAAGGCGCTACTATCGCGCTCCGAGGGCGATCTTGTGGGCTTACCTCTAGGTGAGGAGGACTATGAAATTGGTCATCGTCAATGATGTGAGGTGTGTGAATGTGTAGTGATTAGATTATCCGGTCTATTATACTCAAAACAGACAAAAGAAATAGCCATCTACAAAGAGACGACATAAAATACTATTGGTTGTTGCAAAACCATATAAGATATGGGATCGAAGACTATGTTAAGGAATGGGAAGGTGTTAGGCACCCATTCCACCCTTTGGTCTCTCGAGGGAAATAAAATATTCTCCTTCTCCTTAGATCATTTAATATGTTTATAAAGTGTGAAATATGCAATATGTGTAAAGTGTGCACCGACTTTGAGATTGAATTTTTCTTTTTAGATTTTAGGTTTGGTGTTTGTAGAGGGGGATTGAAGGTAATCCTAATATTAGAGATAATTCTCCCATTTACAACAGTGTTTGGGATTAAGATAGCTCAGTGTGACAACTCAGCGTGATAACTCAGCATGGCAGCCCAGAGAGACCTTTGAGCGAAGGAGCGGACCGAGAGAGATCGTCCTTAAGTCCTATTGATTAATTTAGTCATATTGTATTTTTTTATCTTGACTATGAGCTATAACGATTGTAATGATGTAACGAGAATAATGATTATGTATGAGGTTGAACGGTACTCGCGAGAGGCCAGGCCTGGCAGGGCCTGGGAGAGCTTTCATACTCTATCGAACGACCTCGTCGTGGGAACTCTTGAGGGACTTGGTTTGGAGGATTGAGAAGTGAGGCATTGTTGGGGATTGTCCAAACCAGCTTAGATACACCTGGTAAAACACCGAAGGACCCTTACCGTGGAACCTCGGGCGGAGCAGCTTGGAGTTCCATCGGGCATTAAGCGGTGAACCAAACATCCCTCTACTTAATGTCACATTTACTGTAGGTGATGTCACTAACTAGCTAAATAATGTCAAATATATACTTGATTAAACCACCATGGTATTTGGGGCTGTCAGACAGTTGGTGAGCCACCTCTGTGACAACAGCCCCCTGACGCACAATGGTTAGGCAAAAGGCATGTCTTGGCATTTAATGTTTATGATGTGGAGATAACTAGGGCATCAAGTATTTAATGTTTGTGACATAAAGTATAAGGGATGTCTTTCACGGGCATTGATGATTGAGTTACGTCGGGAGTGGTGTGGGGGAGCTATTTAAAGACCCCAACCACCTCTGGGGAGGGATCATGTTCTTTCTGAGAATCCATAAGTTATTGCTAGAGAAGAGATATACAAGAGAGAGAGTTTCACTCACCCACCATTTGTCATTTATTACGAAGCTTTTAATACTTGATAGGGATTTTTAAGGTTGGTTGGTGTGTTTGGCTGCCTGCCAAGGTGTATCTAGGGTGCTTACTTCTTACTCCCTCTAACTGAGTTACTTCTGAGTCCATTGTTATTTTTTGAGTCATACACGAGAGATTTGTGAGTTTATTCCAGCTTTCTCTTCACTAGGTGTCCTATAGTTAATCCAAGGTTCTATTAATTAACTTATCATTATCATACTCAAAAGGGGTCACGCCTCCATTAATCTAAACTACCCTCTTACATTTGGTGACTCTACTGGGGAGGCATTCTTCTAGGTAAGGAGTATGACGCAGGATAATGTTAATCGAAGGCTCAACTTTGAATGAACAATAGGTGGCGAGAGAACTGGAGGCTCTAAGGGACGGGGCTCCTAGAATAGAGGTACCTCCAGTTCAGGTGATGACAGGCGTTCCAGTGGTGACACAAGCTTCCACGAGTGTTGCCTTGGGACTAGCTCAGGTGTCACTCCTTATGAATAAGTTTTATGATTTTTTGCAAACTCCGATAGCTTCGACGGTGTTTGGAGGATTTGAGGCCAATTCCTTTGTAACCCCAGGGGCAGCCCCAATGATCCCAACAAGTACAGGCGTAACGAGAACAATCCCAGTAAGTATACCCCATATTGTGAACCCCGCAGCGGGAACCTCAGAAGTATCAACGGCCCCAACTGTGACAATTGCTTCAGCTATAATGGGCGCTTAGCCGATGGTCCCGTTGGTTGTTGCTCCAGTGGCATCACCCATGGAGGAAATGAGGAAAAAGATGCAAAAAGAGATGCTGAAGTTCATGCAATCTTCCTCACAATCTGTTGGCTAGGTAGCTTCAGTTTATGATGACTTTCGAACACCTTACCCACAGGAATACAATGACGATCCCTATCCGAAAGATTATATCCCTCCTATCTTTGAAAAATATACAGGAAAAGGTGGAAATTCGAAGGAACACATTAAGATATTCGTTGAACACAAGGGGGCGCATTGCAATAATAAGAATCTTAGGTTGAGGGAATTTTCTAAATCCCTGACCGATAAAGCATACACTTGGTATTCTCATTTAGCTCCCAAGAGTGTTTCCACATGGGAGGAAATTCACGTTTTGTTTATCGAGAAGTTCTTTCTGGCGGAAGACGAGTTTACTTTGACCTAACTGGGGAGGGAGAAGCAACAACCCGGGGAAAAAGTGGTTGCGTACGTTCGAAGATTCAGGGAAAGGTCCCTCGATATGAGGGAGGAGGCCAAAGAATCTAAGTTATTACAGATCTGCACGGAGGGGCTGCTTCCTGAGTACATCACCATCTCATTAATGAGATGCGCGAGGGGACTTTTTCGGCATTCCTAAAAGTGGCAAGAAATATCTCATTGGTGGTGCGACTAAACCGAGTGGTGTGGTACCCATGATGTTTAGGCAGACGATACAACCTGTGGGGGGAGGTCTCAACCCCCACGGGTAGGGTACACCGAGGGAGCAGATGGGGGTAAGGCGTCGAAGAAGGACAATAAGAGGAAGTTTGACAGAGATAGGGAGGACCCACCACTATTGCCTTGTACAGTGGAGGAGGCTGTCAGCTGTTATAACGTAATGGTCCAAGGAGAAACGGTTTACGAACCAAAGGGCATTCCTGTTGGGGAACCCGATGCGACAACGAGGGCAGATCCTAAATATTACCATATTCATCAGAAGATCCAGCATCCAATGGAGAGTTATTTCACATCAAGGAGAATCATCGATAAGTATGTGAAGGCAGGGATGTTGCAAATCCCTCCGCATAACATTAACAACAACCCACTCCTAGCACATGGGGCCAATTTGGTGGTGGCCTATGATGAAGAGGCAGAGAGAGAAGAAAGAGAGCCAATGACGAAGCAGGAGGAGTTCGAGTAAGCTTTGGAAATATATACTAAGGGAGTGGCTAACGTAGTATTAGCCTACGATGAAGCAAGTGATAAACACATGGAGGATGTATACAGCATTGAAGGTGAGGAAGCAGAGCCAATCCTAAAATACTGTGCAGTTTCAAAATCCCCAAAGTTCACCTGGTTCTTCGACCAAGTGGGGATACCGAAGGAGAGTAGGTTGGAAATAACATAGGCAATACTTTACATTACGAGGAAGAACGCAGTCCCTTTGCTGAGATGGAAGGGACCCATGGCTAGGTTAGTAAAGAGGTTTCTATCAAAAGTAACTTTCAGCGACGCAGATAGGGCTGTAAGATTACCTCACAACAGACCATTGTATGTGATCGCCAGTGTAAACGGAGCTAGCTTTGTAAGGACTCTTATGGATAGGGGCTTCCATAAATATCATGCCAATTAACTCTTTTCACGCAGCTAATATTCCGGAGGAAAGGTTAGTACCCATGCCTTTGGTGATTTTGGGATATGACAACCAGTCCTCCAAGTCCATTGGGTACGTGAATGTTGGGATTGTGATGGGAAATTTGAGTTATCATATTAAGTTCCACGTAATAAAGAGTGCAACTTCCTACCATCTGTTGATAGGAAGAGTGTGTATGCATAACCGAGGGCTAGTTCCCTCGACGTATCACCAATATGCGAAGGAAAATATATAGGGAACATAGGTGAACATTAGGGCTATGAAGAGGCCCTTTGCTATTAAGGAAGCTCACTTGGTAGATGCAGTGTTTTACACAAAATTAGAGGAGGATGTGCGCATCTTAACGAGAAGAATGAAGGGAGCATGGGTTCCCTCGATCAGAGAAAGGATGGGGCCCTTGAACGAGCAGAATAAGGAGATTGTAAACAGCACAAGAGTAATATCCGAAGAAGCTCACCAGGCGGTCCCTCGACCCCAAAACATCTCAAAGAAGCTCGAAGACAGGATAAGGCCCAGAGTGGATTCGATGGAACATGAGGTCCAACGATAAAGTGTGCTGAGTCGATTTTTAGAAAAAAGAGTGGCTGAGGCTTTTAGAGAGAAGAAGAGGAAGGCGGTTACAGCCACTAGCATGCAGTGCAAGAAAGTCGTTACCAAAGAAGGAAAAGTGGTATATCGATTATAATGGTGTGAACGGGCAGCCGGAGAAGCTGACAATGAGGCTGACCCGATATATGAGTGATTTTTGGTGAATCAACAGGGGCAATGTATGGTGATAGATAACTCCAACATACAAGAGTTCGTGGAAGAGGTCGCCGAAGAACCAGATTACATGGCAGATCAACCGAAGCCCCAAGTACAAGAGTTGGAGCAGTTAAACCTGGCAAAAGAATGGGAGGATACAAGGCTTATTTTCATCTCGAAAGATCTCAGTAAGGAGAAACGAGGGGCCTTGGTAGAGTTGATTAGGGAGCTCATAGACATTTTTGTGTGCAAATACATAGAGATGGAGGGGCTAGATGAGGGAGTCAGCTGTCACAAGTTGAACGTGATGCCTTCATCCATCCCGGCGAAACAAGTAATGAAAACGTACAAGCCTGAGCTAGACTTGAAGATTAAGGAAGAAGTCCAACGATTATTAGCGGCAGGGTTCATTAAACCAATACAGCACCCGCTTTAGCTGTCTAACATTGTGCCGATGGGAAAGAAAGATAAAAACCAGATAAGGATTATGGACTTCATAGATTTGAATAGAGCTTTCCCCAAGGACCTTCATTGACAGCTTGATAGATGCAATGGCTGGTCATGAGATGTATAGATTTATGGATGGGTATGTAGGGTACAACCAGATCAAGATGGACCCCACGGATGCAAAGAAAATGGCGTTTAGAACCCCGTTGGGAAATTTTATGTATAGGGTAATGTCGTTTGGACTCAAGAACGCTGGGGCTACTTACTAGAGAACCATGATGGCTATTTTGCATGACTTCTTCCATAAATTTATGGAATTCTATGTGGATGATTTAGTCATCAAATCGAGGAGGGAGGAGTCCCATCTGAGCGATTTGAGGAAGGTGTTTACCCGGTGTAGGAAGTATAAATTGAAGATGAATCCACTAAAATGCATCTTCGGAGTAACAAGTAGAAAATTTCTAAGCTTAGTGGTTGATGGAAAAGGGGTACAGATGGACCAGGATAAGAAGCGAGCGATCTTGGAGATGCGAAGTCCAAGAACGGCGAAGGATCTGAAGAGTTTCCACGAAAAAGTCT
Source organism: Sambucus nigra (assembly GCA_949130495.1). Taxonomy (NCBI): domain Eukaryota; kingdom Viridiplantae; phylum Streptophyta; class Magnoliopsida; order Dipsacales; family Adoxaceae; genus Sambucus; species Sambucus nigra. The sequence continues at coordinate 25,900,072 of OX422220.1, forward strand.
CCTACCTTAGGAGGTTTGTTCCTGGATTAGCCGAAATGACACATCCGTTGATGCAGCTGTTGCGAAAGAGCACGAAGTTCAAGTGGGAAGAGGTTCACCAGGAGTCTCTCGTTGGATTAAAGAAGTTGTTCATTTCACCACAAATCATGGTTCCCCATAAGTAGGAGTACCGTTGCAGTTGTATCTCACATCTACCATGAGGTTCGTTAGGGCTTTGCTGGCACAAGAGATTGACGGGCAAGAACGACCAGTCTACTACCTCAGAAGGATCATCCATGGGCCAGAGGTCAAATATAGTAGCTTAGAAAGGCATTATTTAGCCTTAGTCATTGTAGCACAAAAACTTAGACATTAAATGTTGTCTTTTATAATTCATACTGTAACTAGATGTGATCCTATTAAGTATTTGTTGGCAAGAACTATATTGATTGGTAGGGAAGCTAGGTGGTTCCTTATCCTCTCCGAATATGACTTGAAGTGTGTGGTTCCTCAAGCCATCAAAAGCCAAGTGTACACTGATCTATTGGCAATCTTCCCCTCGGTAATGTTTGAGCCACCTAAAGAAAGTATTCCAGGAGACGATTTGCAGGCCAATCACCTAGATGCAACTTATGAGGAATGGACGATGCAGTTTGATGGATCTTCGGCGGAAAAGAAAGGAGGAGCAGGGGTTATTCTTTTAAAAGGAATGGAGGAGATTTATCTTTCCTACAAGCTAGATTTTCCTTGTTCCAACAACGAGGCATAATATGAAGCATTGCTGCTGGGGTTGCTAGAGGCTCTTCGGAGGGGAATTTATTCACTTTGCATCAAAGGTAATTCAAACTTGGTAATTCAGCAGGTGAATGGAGAATACGCATTGAAACACATGAGTCTGGCACCATACAGGATAATCATTCAGTAGCTCCTCTACCAGATCCATCAGACGAAGATTAAGTGACATCCTAGAATAATGAACCGCCATTCAGACGCATATGCCACCATTACCCAGAAAATGGTCATAAGGAACGACGCAACTACTGTCGTGATCCAACGAAGAATAGCTCCTTCGGTAGTACAGTCAATTCTACCAATGGAGGAGGACATAAACTGGAGGGGAAAGATTAGGAAGGAACTGGAGTCTGGTAAAGGAATAATGGGGCTAAGAGAATTAGCCCAATACTTCACAAACTAGGGTAACCTTTACTTCAGGAACGCGAGAGGATGGTTGTCAAGGTGCATCGGCCCAGAAGAAGTAAAGCGGAGATTGAAAAGAACGCATGAAGATGAGGTAACTGAGATACCCCTCTACCAAAGGATTCAAAGAGAGGGGTATTTTTGGCCTACAATGAAACAAGACGCGGTAGAGCTACAACGGAGGTGCGACAAATGCCAGTTATTCTTCGAAGCAGCTGAATGTCATTTCGTGGAAGCTTAATCTGACTAAATACAACCCTATATTGACTTTATTAAAGATAAAGTTGTCCCAACAAAGAAGATTGACGCGATGGGACTTAAGCAAAGGGCCCCGAGGTTCTATATTCAAGAGGGGCAACTTTTTCAAAGGGGCTACCTCAACAGGACGTTGCGTTCTATCACGAAGGAAGAAGCAGTCGAGGTCCTCAAACAGGCGCACGATCCAGCTCATATAGGAGGGGCCAAGTTGTATGACCAATTGATGACGTTGGGGGTATTATTGGCCAACAATGGAGAAAGACTATGTTGAGTTCGTTTGAAAGTGCAAAGCTTGCCAACTTTATGGAAATATGATCCATGCCCCATCGGTAGATCTACACTCCTTGGTAATACCTTATCCTTTTCACACTTGGGCGTTCGACCTGGTGGGGGCAATACATCCTTCTTCGAGAGGGAAGATATGGATACTAGTATCAACAGAGTGTTTTACAAAGTGGGATGAAGCGATACCACTGAGAAGGGCAACAACGGGGGTGGTGACCAACTTCATCAGAGAATACATCATCTGTCGTTTTGGGATTTCAAAGGTTATCCTCTCAGATAACGAAACCCCTTTCGTTAATTCAGAGGTAGCAATGCTCACGGACAAGTATTCCATTATTCATCATACCTCAATGGTGGCATACCCAAAGGGAAACGGTCAGGCCGAAGCATATAATAAAACTTTGGTTAATATCTTGGCTAAAACGATGGAGGATTTCATAGGATCGTGGGATGACAAGATACCAGCTGTATTATGGGCCTATCGAATAACTAAGAGGAAGCCTACAGGATATACTCCATTATTCCTCGTTTATGGGGTTGAGGCAATCCTTCCAGTGGAGTTAAAAATTCCCTCTGCTCGATATGCCTTGCGAAGTAGCATGCTCCCTTAGAGTAGACATGTGCAATTGGAAGCGTTGGATGAACATAGAGATAATGCGATGCAAAACTTTCAAATGTATACGAAACATCTTTCCAGAGCATATGATAGTTTGGTGAGACCGAGGAAGTTCATGGAGGGAGACCTAGTGTTGAAAGCAGCGGTGAAGCACATCAGGGGATTCCACTACCTAAATTTTTAGCGAATTGGGAGGGACCTTTTATTGTAAAAGAAGATCATGACTCAGGTTATTGCTTAATTTATAAGATGGAAGAAGACAATCCATTCAAGATTAACAATAAATGGTTGAAGGTCTATCATGTGTAAAGTAATTAAGTTTAGACCACTGTTGTATCTAGCTATTGTTATGAATATACAGTTTTTCTTATTATAACTCGAGTGGAGATGAAATAATTGTAGAACTTCATAAGATATGCAAACATTTATAGCACAAAGAAAGGATATGGAGAAAAACATACATCTTTTTCATTCATTTATAAACTTTGGGCATTACAAAATTGGGAGCTATTGCTCAAGAATTACATAAGAAGAAGTAAAGGAAAATGTATACAACAATTCATTGACCTAAGAGGAACCATAGATCTGGACCAGAGAAAAAATCTCCAGGAAGGCCCGAAGAAGCTGCTAGGCAAGACTGTTGGGCATTTATAGAAACCTTCAGCCTCGTTTGTGCTTGTGTACGCTCAATGAGGAGTCTCTCTCGCTTCATCTTGGCCAGATGCATAGCTTCCTCGACATCCCCAACTTCTTTGTCAACAGCTGCAAAGAGAGGTGCTAACTCAGCTAACTTAGCTTTCTCAACTGTTGATCCTACTAGTGTTTCCGAAGCACTTCCCTTTGGTTATCCAGTTGCTGGCTCTTCAAGGTCTTCAAATGAGTGATAAGCCAATCAAAATGAAAGCCATTACGACCCAACTGCCTCAGATAGCCCAAGAATTAGTTGAGGAGGGCTCTGGTAACGTTTGAGATCAGAGTGTTGGCTATTTCAGCCACAACAGTAGCCATGCCCTGAAGCCTGTAACTCATCATGGAGATGTTGGAATGTAGGCAATCCATAGTGAACATTTCAGGATGGTGGCTTGCAAGCTGCTCAACTACCAAGAGATGGTCAGCAGGCATCTGAGGAGAACGCGGAAGCACCATCAGGCAGAAGGCATGAGGAGCGAAGTCAGGCAGAGGGAGCTCATAGCCAGATTCGCTCTCCACAGCAGCACCAGTCGTGGAACCTTGATCGTTATGATTGGAGTCTTCTAAAATAATGGGTTCACGATGAGGTGAAGAGATGGGCGAGAGAACTGGTGGAGAATCCTCCCGAGAAACCTGAGAACAGGAAGAAGAAATAATGAGTTTATGAAAAAACCTTAACAAGCATTTTCGTTGTTAAGTCACCGATATAGGTGGATTTTATGAAAAAATCTTAGCAAGCATTTTCGTTATTAAGTCACCAATATAGGTGGAGTTTATGAAAAAATCTTAGCAAGCGTTTTCGTTGTTAAGTCACCGATATATGTGGAGTTTATGAAAAAAATCTTAGCAAGCATTTTCGTTGTTAAGTCACTGATATAGGTGGAGTTTATGGAAAAATCTTAGCAAGCGTTTTCGTTGTTAAGTCACCGATATAGGTGGAGTTTATGAAAAAATCTTAGCAAGCGTTTTCGTTTTTAAGTCACCGATATAGGTGGAGTTTATGAAAAAATCTTAGCAACCGTTTTCGTTGTTAAGTCACCGATATAGGTGGAGTTTATGAAAAAATCTTAGCAAGTGTTTTCGTTGTTAAGTCACCGATATAGGTGGAGTTTATGAAAAAAAATCTTAAACAAGTGTTTTCATTGTTAGGTCACCATTATAGGTGGAGTTTGTGAAAATCGTCAACAAGTGCTTTCAGTGATAAGTCACCGTCATAGGTGAAGTTTGAAAGATTGATAAATGCAGAGAAATTAGAAAAGTACCTCAGCAGTTGCAGGAGTGAGAATTGAAGTCACCATGGAGGCCATAGCGGCAGGAACCGTTGGGGGAAGGATTACTTCCTCAGAAGCCTCAACGGTTCCCTTATTTGAAAAAGCCTCAACAGTCGGCAAAGATTCCTCACCCACAAAAGGTACCAAGGCCAACGTAGGAGTCTCGCTCAAAGGAGACGATGGACCTCCAACCGATACCTCAGCACGGGTAGGCACCGAAGAACCATCACGCTGGGCAGAAGCATCGACCCTGGCCTTGAAAAGAGGAAGACCACTAAGAGAAAAGGGCGGGGTAAGACTTGGCAAAAGCTGCAAACATGAAGCCACGAGTTAGACATGGGGAGCAACTACGAAAAAATGAGAAAAATGCATCTAAGTATTACTTACCCCCGTTATGGCACCAAAAAGGGGAACCTTAGTTATGGGTCTCGTCAGCATAGTGGGGAGAAGAAGGTCAGCTAACAAAGACGCCATTTACACCTAAGGCATCTCATCATATTAAAGTTCGTCATGAAAAAAAAAAGGGATGGGATAAGAAAATACGTGAGCCATGACAAGTAATTGTTTATATTACCTCAGGGGCACTCTCCTTAAGTGCAACGATGGGCATAAGGACCTCGTACTGTGATGAAAATTCAGAATGGGCTGGGGGAGTTGTCTTTGGTTCAGAGGAGACGCCCCCAGATTCAACAAACCTCCCCCCACAGCTGCGTCCTTCGTACGACGGGACTAAGTAAGCCCGATCATGGGGGAACAGGGAGGAGCATTATCGGCTTGAGAGATACTGAAATCCCCTCCCCCCGAAAGGGCTCACGGGAGGACTGGGCCTTCCTTCTTCAACTCCCTGCACCAAAGTTATTAATAGTTAAACAAATGCAGCTTGCCTTAAGAAAATGTGAATAAAGGACAACAACATGTGCACATACCTCAGATCCAGAAGGAGAATGAGAGCATATAACCACTGGCGAAGGAGGAGAGGAGGCAGCGGCAGAGGGGGCTGAGGAGAGAGGTACCTAGGGGGTTCGTTTCCTCTGAGACTTGGTACCCAGAGTCTTCTTTCTCGCACCCACAGCACCATCATCTCAAGGAACCTTCAAACTATTTCCTCTTTGTCGTCGGCTCAGTTGGATCAACCAGGATTATGGGGAAGGCAGTTGAAGGAGGAACTACAGGAGCGCATCGTTGAAACTTAGCATTTTTTTATTCCACCTCAGCCTGAACTTGCCTTCTCAACTCCTCGGCCATTTTTGCAAGCATGGTAGGAGAAATAAAGGCTATGGGGAATGTCGCCAAAGGGATTTGGGATTTGGATTTTGAGGATGTCCCACTTTTGGCCTTCCTAGATTTTTTGGCTGGTGGTTGGGAAGGCCCTTCGCCAGAAGCTACTTCAGTAGTAGGAGCAGGCGGTTTGAGGGTTGCAACGGTTTTGGGTTTAGGTGTGGCAGTAGGGATCATGGAGAAATGTGGAGGAAGTTCAATGGGAGGTGCCTTAGGGGTTTTTCTTAGAGGGAACTTGATTCCAATAACGGAATTACCTTTTAACCCCAACTTCAGAGCAGAAAATGAAAGAACTGGAGGATACACGGGATCCCCCTCAATGAACTCAGAAATTTGGGTTAGGTGCCTCGGCCAGTACTTTGTTATAAATAGGGGGGTAACGCCCCCTTGCCTGGTGATGCTTGGTATAGTGACTCGCCCATCCATGGTAAAACTCACTCCCCAAGCAGTAGTTGATGAGAACAGGGAACACGCCTCGCTAAAAGAGACTTTGGGGTTAGACAGTTGAAAAAATGGGCAAGGAGCCCCCTGATCGAAACCAAACTGACGCCTGCATCGGTTGGGGTTGTAGTGCTCACTGGTGTATCCCCACTCGATGTAGGAAGGTAGGTACCCCGAAGAAAATAGAAGCACCATAGCTAGTGAAGGGTTTTCAGTAATAAGGTCTAAGGTAGTTTCCTGGACCACCCTTGCCTCATGTTGAAAAAAATCACAAGTGTGGAGGAAGATATCCTCTTCGTAAGGCCTCATCACAAAATTCTCAAGTTGATCAATAATAGAGGTCAACTCCTTTCGGCTTTGTCTCTTATGATAAACAAAGGAGCGTGGGGGCATAACAATTTCCTCCTACTGAGGGGGATTGGTCTTGGCTACTACGGCGGGGAAATGCACATAGAGGAAGCCTGTCAAAAGGACACCGTTGGCAAAATTGGGCAGGTTATAATGACTAAGAGATCGTTCCATATCGAAAAGGGTTCTATTAAGCCACGTGTAGAAGGATCCCACGGCGATTGCAGCTAGAGGAATTTTGATACCCCAGGCCAAACGAAGGAATATATTAATGAGGTCCCTTCAAGGTTGGTCATTGGGTTTCCCCATTAGGAGAAAACGAGAAATAATGACAAGGATGTAGGCAGGAAGTTCTAGTGATGTACCTTGACCAGGGGCAGCCTCAGAGAAACTACCCTCAGAGGGATCCTTGAAGAAATAATTGATAAGAGGAGTGAAAGTGGCCTTATTCGAAAAATCGATGCACCTTCGGCATATATGGTCCAGCTCCAAATGATCAGCAGCCTCCTACGCATCTAGGGCCTCATCTGAATAGGGCTCATGGCCTGTTTCCTCAAGGCCCAGAAGATCACACACATCTTCTAACATTATCATAAACTCGCTCTAAGCAGCAGTTAAAGTATGAGTTGTAATGTTCCAGCGGGATACCATAACGGGTAGGGCAGCATTGTTTTTGGACATAGTAAACTCACCAAACCATTTAGCTCGATGAAGCCCAATTTTGGTGAGGACATCAGTGTGGGAACTCTGCATGTGGGAGTTCCAGGCAGAAAAATGAGCAGGATAACCACTGGGGCCTTCGAAATCAATATGGGACCACAGGAAGTCCCCTCGCTCAAGATGAAATCGCAGAGTCCCCTCTGGGGGGGGGGGAGAAAGCCCTAGTTAGCAGCACTTTCGTCTTCATCACCAAGGGTCAGGGCATCATACTTAGCGTTGAAAATGCAAGTTTTGCAAAACCCAGCAAAATCATCACCCTTGCCAAATATAGGGGATCGACGGTAGAAGCACAGCTGATCTTGGCGGGCAACAGTCAAAGTGGCAGCAGAAGAGGTGATGGCAATAGGGGTAGCAGTAGCGCCAGAGGTGGCAAAAGGGGAGCTTGGCTGAGTAGTGGAGGTGGAAACCTTTAAGGCACCTGAAGAAGCCATAATAAGTGGCGATGAGCGAAACAGCTTGGTAAGAATGGCTAGGAACAAAGATGGAGGAGCACAACCATGGGTGGTGGCGTAAAAGATGAGAGAAGGAAGACGGGAGCTTGAAGAAGATGAAGGAAAGAGAAGGGTTTTGAAAAAAGAGACGTTTGAAACCTTTTAAACCTATCTATTGAGTTTCCCACCACCACACGTGTAAGGCCGCATATAATCATTTCAAATGATCACGTGGCACTTCGGGAAGTATTTTGACAGCTGAAAAGACAGCGCCACATCATTTACGAAGCGACGCCTGGGGGACATAAAGGGTTGCCTTTTTAAGCAAGTTTGAGTTTTGGCGCCAGAATTTTTGTCAAACGTATCCAATAAACTCCCAATGAAGAAGATGTCCCAATGGTTCACAAAACTATAATGTCCTCTCGCCACAAGTCCAAACGTTGTTTAAATTGTGACTCGGCTACATCGGGGAGAATTTCTGCTTTTTCGAACATAGCGAAGCGTTACAAAGGAGAACTTCATAAGTCCCTATGATAGGGGCGGTCCTAACGAAAAATCACTGCTCACAACTATACTCCGTAATGGCATGAACGGAAGAAATTCACTTCCCCAGAGTCAAAGCGGGTATCTGAGAAAGTCAACAGATGCATCGGGGAGAATTTTACTTTTTCTGGAGATGGACACCACAGTGGTTGTAACGAAAGAAAAGATGCCAATTTATTTTTTTCATGCAGAGAAGGTTCATCGAATTGAGAAGTTTCCGTGCAGACATTTCTTGTTCCCACAACAAATCTCCACATGAAGGGAAAATGTAAAGGGGGATTGAAGGTAATCCCGATATTAGATATAATTCTCCCGTTTACAACAATGTTTGGGATTAAGACAGCTCAGCGTGACAACTCAGCATGTCAACCCAAAGGGACCTTCCAGCGAACGCTAACCGAGAGAGCTCGTCTTTTAGTCCTATTAATTAATTTAGTCACATTGTACTTTTTTTTATCTTGACTATGAGCTATAAAGATTGTAATGATGTAATGATAATAATGATTATGTATGATGTCGAACGATACTCGCGAGAGACCAGGCCTGGAAGGGCCTGGGAGAGCTTTCATGCTCTATGGAACGACCTCGCCGTGGGAACTCTTAAGGGACTTGGTTTGGAGGATTGAGAAGTGAGGCACCGTTGGGGCTTGTCCTAACCATCTTATATACACCTGGTAAAACACCGAAGGACCCTTACCATGGAACCTCGGGCGGAGCAGCTTGGAGTTCCATCGGGCGTTGAGCGGTGAACCAAACAGCCTTCTACTTAATGTCACATTTACTGTAGGTGATGTCACTAGTCAGCTAAACAATGTCAAATCTGCACTTGAGTAAACCACCGTGGTATTTGGGGTTGTCAGACAGTTGGTGAGCCACCTCTGTGACAACAGCCCCCTAACGCACAGTGGTTAGTCAAAAGGCATGTCTTGCCATTTAATGTTTATGACGTGAAGATAACTAAGGCATCAATTATTTAACGTTTGTGATATAAAGTATGAGGAATGTCTTTCACAGGTATTGATGACTGAGTTGCCTCGGGAGTGGTGTGAGGGGGCTATTTAAAGACCGCAACCACCTCTGGGGAGGGATCATGTTCTTTCTGAGAATCCAGAAGTTATTGCTAGAGAAGAGATATACAAGAGAGAGAGTTTCACTCACCCACCATTTGTCATTTATTACGAAGCTTTTAATACTTGACAGGGATTCTTGAGGGTAGTTGGTGTGTTTGGTTTCCTGCTAAGGTGTATCTAGGGTGCTTACTTCTTTCTCCCTCTAACTGAGTTACTTCTGAGTCCATTATTATTTTCTGTGTCATACACGAGAGATTTGTGAGTTTATTCCATCTTTCTCTTCACTAAGTTGTGTTTGTGTGTCCTATAGATAATCCAAGGTTCTGTTAATTAACTTATCATTATCATACTCAAAAGGGATCACGCCTCCATTAATCTAAACTACCCTCTTACAGTGTTATAGATTTTATTAGTTTGTTACTATTTTTTTTCTATGGTTGATGAGTTATCATATCTTGAGATGAGATTCATTGGCTTGTATTAGTTTTTATTGAGTTTGGATTTGTATTTATAAGAGTATAGTTTACTCATGTGCCCCATAATATTGGCATTGTCTTATTATGTTTGGCGAATCACACTTTGAGTCTGGTACAAGAGGTCTCCAAAAAGCGTCATCAAACTACCACTCGATCATTCATATCGTTACCCCAAATTAATTACTTAGGATAAAGGTATATTGTCTAGCAGACTTAGATTCACCCTTGGTTAAATTAATTTTCACAATTGGAAAATCTTTTGTATTTAACCTTGTGGTCCTTTTGATATTTTCAAATACAAGATGTTATATTTTTTCTGTATAAAAACTTATGTTTTTGAAATGCATTTTTTTTTAAATTTACTTATCATAGGCTGAACAAGGGAAATTCTATGTTTTGTTCACCAGTGAAAAACAGGGCAATTTTTTTTCCATCTACTACTAGTTCGCTGGAAGCTCGTCGTAGCTGCACAGGACTTTGAGTCAACAAAGTGTCTCGTTCGTTGGTTCCGACTTTGAAAACTAAGACAGTTTAAATATATGGTCTCGTGTGTGACCTTATTCGCTGGCTTGTCACCTTAGCGAGAGAGGACTTCGCGTTGGAGATGCTTCTGATTCCTGGGTGGCGACATACGATAAACTGCATATAAAAATTGTGATTACATGCCTTTTGAATGCTAAACCATTCTTTGTATAGAGTATTTGACGTAAATATTGACCTTTAGTATGATTTTGAAAGTATATATGATCATATCAAAGTTTATTTTTAAATGGATACAGTGTACTTGCTTAAACTAAGAAGACTATTGTATACACTTCCTTGTTCCTTTCTTCATGCTCTTTTGTAATCCCCGCATTGGTTCACTCCCGGTGAGCATGTGTTTCTCTCCAACGATCTATTTACGACTAACAAACAAGTCCTTTATGTTAGCAATTATTTTGAGATGAGTAAAATTTCTTCATGAACCTAGTTTGCATATTTAACCATCTCTACCCAAACCAAGCTATTTATACATTAATTTTAATCTTTCTTCATACCATATCCACATCTTGGAAGTTTAGGTATTCATATTCTATCTAATTATGCTCCCATTTTCATCTCTCTTCTTACCAATCTTGGTAAGTTTTCTTCCTAGATTCTGTGAATTTATCCTTACTTAGATCCTAGGGTTTGGTGTTTTATCTTATTGTTTGGTTGTTGAATTTTTTCGATGATTGATGGATATATTTATCTTGAGATGAGATTTTTTGTCTTAGATTAGTTGTTCTCCATTTTAGTCTAGTAATTTATTACCTTGCATCAACCACTTAGGACTTTGTTGCTCTAGTGTCAAGTATGAGTGAGAGTTTGTGATTATTTGACATTGTGCCTTACATGAAACTATTTCACATAGATTTACTATATGATCCTTTGTATTATCGATTGATGCTATCTATTTACTCATACGATTTATATGCTTATTGTCTTGGTTCGCAATTTCAGGCTATTGAGATAGATCCTAAATTGTATTCACATACCTCAACATCGACCAATACTTATCTGTTCTTCCTCTTCAACGTGACACCAATTTTTAAATAAATCAATTTAGGGACGTCCTTCATGATATCAAGTCAAATTTTTGGGATCTTGAAATTTTTATAAAGAATAGGAAGGAGAGTGAGCAGTTGTTGTTTGTTTTATAAATCCTATAACTATTATTTATTTTTAATGCTTAATAGTTTTTAACATGAGTTTAATGTATATCTTTTCTTTAATATATTGCGTATCTCCATGTGTATTTGTTGGTGTGTTATCTTAGGCATGTTTATCACATATTGTATATCTTACCTAGATCAACATATTAATTGCTCATTCGTTATACGACTCTATCTCATTTTGTTAGTTTTATTAGCATGTTTACTATCATTAGTTGGCTTTATTTTATCTCGTTATGTGCTTAGTTCTTTCCTTTGTCTCTTTACGGGATAAAAAGGAGGAGGAGTTTGTAGATAGGGAGAGTACGTAGTCTTGAGCATGTTGGATTATGGAGAGTGTTTATGTTCTATTTCATTTTTATTGAGAGAATTTTCATAATTTAGAGGGAGATACTTAGTATTTTCATGTTTACATGTATAAATTGTTATATCCACATGTTTTGTCGTGTTACTCTTATATTTTTCAGTTTTGAGATTACACATTGGCATTTGATGATTTTTCTAATGTGTGATTAAAAAATAGGTAAAAGAATCTCCTTGAAGTAATCTTTAAGCATCTTGTATTTAATTTCTTACCATTGCATTATGTTTATCTTACACTCCTTTAGTCGCGCAAATTGTGTCATAGGTGACAGATTTGATTCGGTTACTTGTAATTTTTTCTTTGTGTGATTTTATCATGGCATAGACAAAGGGGGAGATTGTCAGAGTATCGTATATTCATGTGCCCAGCAACATTGGTATAGTCTTATTCTTTTTCGTGAAACACACTTTGAGTCTAGTACTATAGGTCTTCAGAAAGGTTCATAAAACTCATATAGGATCATTCATGAATTTTCCTTGGGTAATTCACCCGGGATAAATTTGTATTGTCTAACGAACTTAAATTCACCCTTTGTTAAATTAATTTTCATAATTGGAAAATATTTTATATTTAACCTTGTGGTCCTTTTGAGATTTCAAAATATAAGATGTTATATTATTTTCATATAAAAAACTTATGTTTTTGGAATTCATCTTTTGTATTTAGAATTTACTTGTCATAGGTTGAACAAGAGAAATTATATGTTCTGTGAACTTGTGCAAAATAAGGCAGTTTAAGGTTTCCATTCATGACTTGTAAAATGGAATTTCACCGCAGCGATACAGGACTCTGCTTTAGTAAAGTGTCTAGTTCGCTGGTACTGACCTTGAAAACTAAAGTTGTTTAAATATCGGGTCTCTTGCGCAACCTCATTCGTTGTCTTGTCACCTTAGCAAGGCAGGAATTCACATCAGCAAACATCTGGTTCACTGATCGCAGCATATAGTAATCTATGTAGAAAAAACTTTGGTTACATGCGCGAGCTTGGTCCCCAACCTTTTATGTCAGTGGGCAAAGTCATTGCTGCAACGAATGGTTTGCGAAGCCCTTAGAGTTGATACCTTTTTTGGATCTTTTCATATTGATTTAATTGGAAGTTGTACCTTGACACAATCTTAGTTAGGCAGCCAATTGATATTTCTTATAGCCACTTGGGATGCACTACTTGAATTCTATCTCACTTGTCTCCATACACAAGTTGTATATATACTCATGCCTTTCTTCCTTCAATGTTTATTTTAAAGTTAAACTTTTATAAGAAAACAATATTTAAATTTGCATCTTTCGAAGAGCATTTTCTTAGTCCATGTCATGTGTTGTTTTAAGTTTTGTGATTCATTCTTAAATCCTTGAAAGTAAAACTTTTGTACTCGATCTAGTTCTGACATATCAATTTCTAAAATATTTCGTTCTTAATTATGTTTTTTTAAATCTTAGAAAACACATTTGTGAGTTTTTAGAGAAACCAAACATGTCACTACATATTTTCAATCACGGGATGTCCTCACACATCATAGTACTAGTTAACGGTTACTCAATGGTTTCATTGCCTCGGAACGAAATTTTCTTCCACCTCAAAGAAAATTTATTGGTATAATATTTGAAGACATTGGACGAGTCCAAAACTGGTCACAGTTGTATAGCATTCTTCAGCTGTTGGCACTATTCCGGGAGAACATGGTGCGAAAGAGTAGATAGTCAGTTGGCGCATTATGCGATTATAAGTCATCTTTTTCTATTTATATAACTTTATCATAATACATTTTTTGTTCATTTCGTCCAGAAGTTTTTCTGTTAGATTATTAATCTTAATAAAATATTTTTTTCACATAGACTTTTACGACGCTTTTAACCCATTTGATATACCCAGTATAGGATTTTGATTTTCTTATATCGAGTATGGGTTAGAGTTCATGATTATTTGGTGTCTTGCCTTACATGAAACTCTTTCACATATTTTTAGTATACGATCTTTTGGTATATATATCCATTGTTTTTTTGCGCTTTTGTATTAGTTCATGATTATTAAGCTATTCGCATGGCTGTTAAATTATGTTCACATTACTCGATGTCGACCAACGCCCGTTCTAAACACAATGATCTTTTCTCTCATGGCTCCGTGCATTGGGAATGTTCTATAGATTTGAATTATATCTACATGACTAGTGTTCCTAAGATTTTAGATAAGAGTGGGTGGAATGGTATTTATTCTCATTCCAAGAATTGTTATCCTAACAGTGTAAGAGAATTTTATTCATCCGATATGGCTAAAGAAGACAATAGGGGCATTTCGGTCCTCAATGCCCGAGTTCGTGGTGTGAATAAAGATGTGTATTCTTACAAGAAAAATTCTATTTGTACAGAGAATTCGTACATAATCATCTGTACAGACTAATGTGTCGTGTCTGTATTGATTCGTGTCTTGAGTGGACTCAAGACACGAACCAATATAAACACGACATATCAGTTTGTACAGACAATTCTGTACGAATCGTATGCACATGTAGAACTACTCATTCCTACAAAGATGATTACTCATCACTAAAATCGAATGAAAGAGGCTATGCCCAATCATTCAATTGGGAATATTGCGCTGGTACCCTCTAAGCAGAGATTGGTCTCCTTTTTGAGTGAATATCACTGCCAAATTTGGCCCAATAATAATTTTCCTCAAGTCTTCTTGACTAAGGATTTTTATTCTTTGTATTCTCGTGTATTTTTCCTAACTTTCACTTACACGAGATCCTTTGATCATGCATACTTATTGTATACTATTGTAAATAGTTATATTATGTATTTATCGAGACTGATTTTTTATTGGTCGTTTGAAGGGATGTTTGCTTTAGGAGTTCGGGGTTCTGATTATTTTAGATGAAGTTATGGAAAACCTAAGGATATGATCAAAATGATGTCATATTATCAATCGAGAAAGTTTAGATGGACCGCCCATCTAAACCGCTTAGGGACCGCATCCTTTTTTCTTTCTGTTTTTAAGTTTCTTATTCTTTTGTTTATAACACTTAATATATAAATAGTTTTTTATATAAAATAAAACAGTTTTCCAATTAGCAGTTTTTATTAAAATAAAAAATATTTTTTCATAACTAAAAAAAAATTATGTTTATTGACATGATATCGCGATTGATTAGTGCCACTGGCGCAGACCCACATTTCCAAACCCACATCATTTGTTGAATGTGGATCCGCGCCAACGGTATTTAGTAAACATAGTAGTTTTTTTATGTATGAAAAAATATTTTTTAATTTAAATAAAAAAAATGTTTAATTTAAAAAAAAATGTTTAATTTGATGTCTTAAATTCACGATTGATTAGTGTCGCTGACGCGGATGCACATTCCCAGACCCACATCATTTGTTGAATGTGGGCCGTACCAACGGCACTAATTAATCACGATATTTTTTATTGAAAAAATATCGCGATTAATTAGTGTCGCGGACGCAAATTCTCGGGCACACATCATTTGTTGAATGTGGGTCCGCGCCAGCGGACACTAATCAATCGCGAATCTAAAACATCAAATTAAACAGTGTTTTTTAATTAAAATTAAAAAAAAAAAAATCTTATTTTTAATTAAAAAAACTGTTTTATAGGTTTTTTTATCAGTAAACATAGTTTTTTTTATTAGAGAATTAAGGTAAAGGTCATGTTCCTTCCTATATTTGGATTTTTAGGATAATGCTTTTCAAGTTTATAAATCTAGTTCATTTTTTTTGTCCGCGCCAGCGGCACCATTTTTTACCATTTTTCTTGTTTTCTTTAGTACAGGGACTAAATTTATAAAATTAATTGGAGTGTCCTATTTTTATACACTTTGACAATTATGAGGACCTTTCCCCAAAACTCCCTTTTTTATTTATGAAAAAAATATATTTTTTTTAATTTTAATTAAAAGATGTTTAATTTTAATTAAAAAAACTTTTTAATTTTAATAAAAAAAAAATCTTCTTTTTTCATATTAATAGGAAAACTATTTTTTGATATAAAAACTATTTTTATATCAACAAAAGTATAGAAAGCTTTATAAAAAAAGGCCAAATGCGGTCGCCAGGCGGTCTATAGGCGGTACGCCTAGAATCGCTTCAATCAATCTATCTCTCGGTTAGGCGACTATAGAGTAGACCTAGAAACGTGTCGGTTCGGGTCGTATTCGTGTCGGGTCTTAACGAATTCGTGTGAAATTATGCTAAACCCGAACACGATTCGTTCACTTAACGGCTCATGAATCAAATATTCGTAAACGATTCATTTTCCTAACGGGTTAAACGACACGAACCCGTTTAACTCGTTAAGTTAACGAATCGTGTTGTGTACCCGATCTGAACCGCTAGACCCATTTCGTTTGTTGGTTATTCCGTGTTGAGTGACCCGTTAGGTATCAATAACACCCATTATCATTCAAATGCAATTCTAAAAAATGGGACAATTTGATTTAAATTTTAAACAATTATAAATTGATGTGAAATTGACCTATTATAAATATAATTTAATCTCATTGGCATGTCTCCACCACCCTTGCATCCACCACTAGTACAATATTTATAATTACAATTACAAAATCAATTTATAAAATTGTGTCTCCATTAATTTTACAAAAAACACCCCTAATAAAAATTCAAACATCGCTTCATTACATTAACAACCAAAAATATAAAGTTCCAAGTGGTCCATAATTCTGCACTCAATATATAAAGTTTGTAGTACAATTATAAAGTCACAAATAAAGTGCAAAAAAAAAAAGTGAACTTCAAGTCTTTATAAGAGCCCCAAATTCCATCTTCAAGAGTTTAACCACCTAAAAATTAAAATATTATTTGTTGTTAGTAAACAACGGAAATAAAAAAATGGATAGTATCAAAATGGGCAACAATATTTAATTAAAAGACTGAACAACCATAACAATCGTAAATTCTTACCGAAAATGTGCATAATGAAATATTTCCCAACGACGTAGGACGCTTCAAAGCCATGTCACTCGACACTTGAAGACTGCAATATAAAAAATAATGTCAAAAGCAATGAAATAAATGATTTGAAGTATCGTAATTAAAAGACTGAACCACTATAACAATCGTAAAGTCTTACCCAAAATATGCATAATGAAACATTCCCCAACGACGTAGAACACTTCAAATCCATGTCACTCGACACTGAAGACTGCAATATAAAAAATAATGGCAAAAGCAATAAAATCAATGATTTGAAGTATCGTAATTAAAAGACTGAACAACCATAATAATCGTAAAGTCTTACCCCAAATGTGCATAATGAAACATTCCCCAACGACGTAGAACACTTCAAAGCCATGTCACATATCAATATCGTATAGTACCCAAAAAGTGAAACGATTCCTCACAAAAACACAAAAATGAGCTAAGTCCACCTGCACATTAAGATCAAACAAACATGTTTCAAATACATTCTATGAGATTGACAAATACATACAATATGTTTTGAATACCTCATTACTCGTCGATTGGGATATTATTAGAGCATTGGGTAGATGCAGACGGATTTTGACTTATATGTAGGTTGAAAAAAAATTCTGTGAGCTCATTAACATCGGCTTCTTCTTTATCGACAACTATATAAATAAAGTAAATTTTTAATTAGCATATTTTGAAAATAATAAAATACAATTAGCATAAATGTATCAATTACCGCTCTTTCCAAATATCCCATCTCTAGTGCAAAGCAAAGCTTGAACTGTGTCAGGCAATAAGGAGCTACGATATTGATCAAGAATTCGACTACCAATACTAAATGCCGACTCAGAAGCAACGGTAGAAATAGGGATAGACAACACATCATGAGCCATTTTTGAAAGTATAAGTTACCGAATTTGTTCTCCTTTCCACCAAGATAGGATATTCAAATCTCGTGTTCTTGGAATGTTTTCTTCCTCAAAATACTTGTGCAACTCGTTTTTTTATTAGAAGAAGACCCCTTCTTACGACAATTGTCAAAATCCTATATTATAAATTAAAAAATAGCCTTAATAAATAAAAAAACAGCCTTAATAAACTTATAAAGCTTTAATAGTTAATAAACTTATAAAGCTTTAACAAGTTTATTAAGGCATCCCCTCATACTTGTAACAGCTAATAAGTTTATAACATTAATTTTATAACAGCTATAAAACTTTCAGAATTCTTTTGTTTAATTTCCAATTGCTATCAACGAAATGGGCGGTAAGCGTGGGGTACCCATCGGTAGCAACGGATGTCCACAAATCGAACGTTAAACAAATTCTTTCACTAGCATAATTTATCAAAGACTGAAGTTTTATCTTCTCCATTTTAAACCTCTTTAACAATCTAGATTTAGTGGTATTTCTTGTCGGTAGTTTGATATCCTCACATAGATATTTAAAAATCACCCTAATTCCCTCCTACTCAACAAAATTAAACGATAAAATGTGTTTGATAATTGCCTCAACTAGTAAGTCGATAAAAACCTCATTATCAAATTTAGGATTCTTCATTAACAAGGTGCCTTAGATTGGTATAACAAAAGTTGTCCAACATCAGTTGCATCTTTTTTAATGCAATTTTTCATATGGGCCAACATATTCCCAGTCCTGTAACTACTTTCGGATATATATATATTACCCCACATTTGCAACATTGAGCTTTTCTTTTTTTATCCTCTCCTAGTGGTAATTCTTGAAATAGATTCCAACAAACTGACCTATTCATCCGTGGAACCTTTTTTTCCCCTTTGCCTTCACTTTCCCACCATCATGTGGAGTGGACTCGTTATCGATAATTTCTATTTCATCTTCTTCACCGGTCTCCTCTTCAGAGAGACCTAAAGCCTCCACATCCATTGAAGAATTTTCCATGACCTATAAAAAATATAAAAAAAATCACAAAAAATAGATCTAGATTTATATTTTTGTTTATAATAGGTCTAGACATAAATAATCATCACAATAAAAAAATAAACCAGGTGTTGTATGTGCAGAAACTCTTGTATACATAACAAATCACAGGAAAAAAAAACAAATCACAGACAAAAAAAGCAAATCACAGACAAATCAGGTGTATCATAATCTGTATACGTAACAAATCACAGACAAAAAAAATATATCACCAAACCAATCACAAATCACAAACAAAAAACCATCACCAAATCGAAGAAGCATATATCTATATTGTATGCGATGCGCGAAAGCTATCCACTAAAAATAAGAAAATCGCTACATAAACAGAGAGAAAAAGGGAAAGAAAAAGGAGAGGACATGCCTTTGCGTGATGAAAGTTCCTGGGTGATGAAAAAAGCTCCTGTGGTGCGATGTCGACGAGAGAAAGGGAGAACAGCAACGTAGTGAAAGCTCCGGCATGGTGAAAGCTCCTGGGTGTGTGGTGTGGTGTACGGCTGCGTGTGTGATGTGAAGATGAAATGAAATAAAAAAGAGTTGAGGTGTTTAATGAGTTTAGGTTTAGGGTTTACTTGTGAAATTACATAAGTAACCCCCACATCTAAAAAAATTATTTTAATTATTTCCTACATATCTTAACGGGTCATAATAGTTACTAACGTGTCACATGACCCAGTATGACATGAACAGTGTTCGGGTCTTAACGAGTTGATATCGGGTGAAGCAAATTTAACCAACTCGATTCGTTATTTTTAACGGGTATATCGTGTTCACTAGATAGTGACCCGTCCCCAATAAGCCCTGACCCATTAACTGTTAATTTCGTGTCGTGTTATCGTGTCGTGCCACATTTTTCTAGGTCTACTATAGAATTCTTCTCGTACCTCCACATTTGCCTCATTGTGATCCATGTTGTTCTCATGCATATCATGAACCCAGCACCCATTTTATTTCTCAAACACAGTTGCATGAGATGTCTTCTCAAATGACGAATTTTGTATACATTTTTGTCCTTCACCAGTCAGTGATGACTATCAACAAATTCTTGCTTATATGGGTTCATCGTATAAATAATCCTTTGAAAAGTACTGACATAAGATATTCAGTCGAGTGTTTTAGATCTTTTGTATCTGTCACAAAATTATATTATAATAGATATAGCTTGTTTTGTTTTGGGGCTTTGTGGTATCTGTCACATAAGCATAAAGTTTATTATATATCTTTTTCTTTGATATATTATGAATCTCTATGTGTAGTTGTTGAGATGTTTATCTTTAGTCCTATTTATAACATATCTAGCTTATATTTCATATTAATTACTCACTCTCTTTAAGGTTTACTATCATTTTGTTGGTTTGATTTGAATGTTTAATCTCTTCATATTTCTTAATTCTTTATTATTTCATTATATGCGGACGTTTGTAGGTATGGGGAGTACTTAGGATAAAGGTGCATGAACTAGAACATAGACTACCCCCATGGTTAAATAATTTTTCTGAATTGATTTTTTTTTAAATTTAACTTTGATGTCTTTTTGGTTACCAAATTCATGATGAAGTATATTCTTTATACATAAATATTGTGTTTAAAACACATCTTTGGTGTTTAGAATTTACTTGGGTCATAGGCTCAATAAGCAAATTCAAAGTTTTGTAAAATTCTTCAACCTTCTTCACTTTTGATCACTTGAGCGAAGTGGCTTTTCTAGCTGGTTGTGACCACTAGAAATCTAAGTTTAAAAATATCTTATTCAGGGAACAGCCTTTTTCTCTTTTTTCTTGCCTCGACAAAGGAAAGTTGAATCTTTGGAGAACTTTCTATATTTGTGTACTTTTTGAAATCTTTTTTAAATTATCACCTTAGAGCTTATGCTAAGCAAAAATTCTATTTGTACAGAGGATTCTGTACAGAATCACCTGTATAGACTGACATGTCGTGTCTGTATTGGTCCATGCCTTAAGTGGACCCAGACACGGACCAATACAGACACGACATGTCAATCTATGCAGACGATTTTGTACGAATCCTCTGTACCTGTAGAATCACTCTATGCTAAGACACTTGGGTTGGTGCAACCAAAAAGAATGACTTGACCTTTGTGTGTGCTACACATAAGTGATATTATCCATCTATCTTCTATAATAGGGAATAAAACATATGGGTTGTACATTTATCCATTAGAGATGGAAAAGAGAAGAAGAATAAAATATAGAGAATACTTTTAGTTTACAAGAGAAAAATTCGTATTCCTCATTTTGTTCTTCAATCTTTTGGGTTCCATTTTGGCTCCTAGAATCTAGATTTGACAAAACTATTTCCTAAAATATTTCGTTCTTGATTAAAGTCTTCTTTAAAACATGAAGAGCACTTTGTGAATTTTCAGAGAAACCAAACATTTTTTTCAACATCTTTTCAACCGTAGGATATCCTCACACATCTTTGGTATAGAACGGTGGTTGCTCGGTGGCCCAACTCCTTAGAACAAAAAGTTTCTTTCACTTCAAATAATATTTTATTAATGAATATTGAAATGCATTGGTTGTTGTCAAAATCTGTCGCGGTTGTGTAGCATACTCCAACCGTTGGTGCCTTTTACGAAAGATATGGTGCGAAAGAGTAGATTGTAAAAGTTAAGCGTTGTGTAATTGTGAGGCATTTTTTACTCTGTAAATCTCTACCATTGTATATTTGTCATTCCAATCGGCCCAAGTTTTTTGTTCCCGGGAGTGGATTTTTCCTTTTATGTCCAGTGTTGTGTGATTATTTTATTTTCCCCATTATTAAAATTACTTGTCTTAATACGAAGATAAAATTTCGTTAGCTTCTAATCTTGACAAATAATTTTGTCACATATAATTTTAGGATGTTCTTTACCCTTTGTTGAAATAAGAAGAAACTTATCTTTTAATCGATAATTAATTTTTATTTGGGTAGCTAACGTTGAGATCTCACACTCCCAACTCCATCCCATATAACATGATAGTATATTGGTTATAGAAATTCCCATTTAACTTAAAAGGTATACTCTGATTGCATAATACATTAAGGCCTCGTTTAATGCGTCGTATAAGAGGTTCGTATTGGATAAAATTATCCTATCCGATGTTTGATGTAATTTAGGATGGGATATGAGATGGAATAAGTTATCCAAAGTGAGCTCCTTATCGCACAAGGAGTGGGATAAAAAAATCCCACCTCCAAGGTCGTATAAAATTATACGGTGTCAAAATTTGATTGAAAATTACTACTCTACCCTTATTAAGTTATAAAAAAACTCACTCAACTTGTACTATCTCAAGTATTAGATAGCAGCCGGTGGTCCCTTTGATTCATATAACTCTCTATTCATATTTTTCATCACGGTAGATAACCTCCTCATTTTTTTTTCTATTTTTTTCTATTTGTTGCTTTATCATGAGCTACTATTTTGGTTTAAATCGATGCAAATATTATGTTAACTCACCTACTAGACAAGTTGAAAGTTATGTGTTGTTAATTCATTGCTAATATTTTGTTACACATTTTTTTAATGTATTATTAACTTATATGCAAGACAAGTTGAAAGTTGTGTACAATTCAATTTATTTGTTTGTGTATGTTTTCGGCGACTATTTTGGGTAAAATCGATGTTATTCAGTTGTGACTTCAAGCAATTTTTTGCAACTGATTTGTTTTGAATCGAAAAAGAAGATAGTAAGCAACCAGTTTTACTATCTCATTATTTTCGGCGGCTAGTTTGTGTACACATAGTTTTTGTATACGTGTAAGTGATTACTAGTGGTTGAGTGTGTACAAATTATTAATACAAATACAAATACATATTTTCATCTCATAATATTATTTTTTTAACATCCCATGTGGAATTAAATATTATGTTATTGAGTTAAAATATGTGATAACAATATATTTTTGTATTTTTTATTATTAAATACAAAAGAAGGGTATTTTTGGAAAACTGGAGATAAATTAATCCTATCCGGAGCATTTCAAACACATGACTATATTGTTATATCCCATCTCGCCTTCTTATTCGGAATTGTTCCAAACGCAGTATTGGAATAAGCCTTATACGGTCCACTTTTATCCTATCCTATCAGGACCCCTTATACGGCGTATCAAACGAGGCCTAATAGAACTTCTTTACTAAGAATAACCCGCGTTTATCCTATGGTTAACATCATCACTAATATATTAATATCATTGGATAATCGAGCCTAAATAACAAAAATGAACACTTTTAGTTTTTAGTTAATTATCAAGTTTCACCACATCCACTTGTCCTCCAACTATTACTCAAATTTATCTCCATAACTTTCTTTTTAATTCAACTTATTAAAAACCTCTTATTATTCAAATTTCTATCCACACTTCCAATCTAGAATTGATTCGTACCTTAGTTTTATCCACCCAAACAACGTCATCTGTAAATAACACATTGTGATATCTCATCTTCAATTTATCTAGTGATTTTAGCCACAACAAGAGAAAAAGGAGAGACTTAGTGTTGAACATTGGTGCAAACCTGTAGTAATTGGAATTTCATTACTTTCTTCAGTTTTTGTTCTTATTATATCCATGGTTGCATCATGCATATCCTTAATCATATCAATATATATACTAGTCACTCGTGTTTTTATGTCAAATCCACCATATTAAATCTATAAACAATATGAAGATCCTTAATTTTCTCTCTATACATTTTGATTAATCTCCTCAATTAATAGATATCATTTATTTTGACATCCCAACCATATACCCAAACTGATTCTCACATTCTATTATTTTCAATCTCAATCTATGTCTAATCACTTTGTCTCAAAGTTTCAATGCATGACTCATTAACTTGATATTATGATAATTTGAACAACATTGTATACTCCTTTATGTGACACCCTGCCTAATTAATGATCGGGTGATCAGTCCTTAATTAATTAATTTCAGAATATCAAGTTGGTTCAGATAATGCATCATCGTCGAAGGACTCAAATTTTAATTTAATAAAAACTAACCACCTAATATTTAAAAAGGTTGGTGTCAAAATTTTATCTTATCATTAACCATTATCATTAAAGGAAATAATTAATCATCACCATACATCACAATAGCATAAGGAAAGAACTAACTGAATTAATAAATGAAGTTGCTGGAGTAAACACATCCAGTCAAAATCCCATACAATAATCCAAAGCCATGAAATAAAAGTTTACTAACACAATAAAACATCTAAATCTCTTAATGTAAAATAGGAAGGATAGAATATGAAGTGTTTACTAGCAATGTCCTGTAACTTCCACAGCAGCTACAGCTCGTCAAATGAGTGGGATCTCCTAATCCTGGTGTCCTTGTGGCTGATCACCTAAAATAAAGGAACAAGAAAAGAGGTTTTCAAAAAACGGGTTAGAGCCCGAGTAGAAAACAGTTTAAATATAGCAAGTGCTAAAATTGGTTTATTCACACAAATATTATTCATGTTAACTTAGTGTACTCACTTGGGATGCTCACCTCTCATCTAATGTGCACGTCTGACGAGCCTAACTACTCATACTAGTCACAATACTCTGCCTAACTATACGTAGTATAACCACTATGCCGAATAAAATATCTAAATAACCCGATGACAATATACTACTATTATTTAGGAGTAGGTTTAAAGATGCTTTAACTCATTCTTATAACATTCTTAATTCTCAACTGGTGACCCAATAAGTATATGCTATAATAAAGAGACCAATATGAAACATAAGAGAGGAACTCAGTATGCATATATAAAATCTCGATATATATACATATAAATATATATATCAATACTACACCATTGGTTAAGAAACCCCTGGTGCTAGGCTTACTCGGCTATCTAGTCCCATTACAACGCTCGTGTATGAAGGACAACAAGTTCAAGCTCTCAAGAACTAATAAAATGTGTACACATATTGGAGGCGAACATAGTTCCAAGCCGATGGGTTACGCACCCATACGACCGTTAATACTATCGTTCTCACAAATAGCCCGTACCTAGGTTCCATGCTCTAGTGGTACGACTCAAAATCTCTCGAAGGCACACAAGATATGGTCGTCCATAACGCGCTAACCTCCGTTCGATAGCCAGTAGTTAGGTATCTCATACACATAATATTCCAAGTCATAATCATACACACAACTTATATAACTTAATAGGCGTTCACACAACCCGATTCCCATAATACATAAGTAGTATTACTATTTTTACCATTCACCTTAATTCTTTCATATATTACCTCTCTCGAACCTACCTTCCTTCCTAGGTTCTAAAAACTTTCTATATCCCGAGAACAATCACACTCCCAACTAGATAATAACTCGGAAATTACGTTGCCCGATACTCACATGGGTTATTACTCTCACTTGGATATACCTAGGATGATTTTTAACTCGACCGGACCCTAAAAGTCATTCTAGAATCTCGTTAGAAGTCAAGGGAATATCATTCGAACGAGGTCGTTCGAACTAAGTTCTCACTTCGAACGAACTTCATCATTTAGTTAGAAGTTTCGTTGGAATTCTCTTTGGAAGTCTCGTTTGAACGAACTGGGCAGACTTCGAACGAGAAATTCGGGTAGACCTTTGTTCTTCTCCAAATTCGATTTTTCCAACTTTCAATCTTCAATATCAATCCAAAACTCAACCCAACTCTAATTTAATGTTCCTAAATTATTCCAAATTACCCTAAGACACTTTCTAATACAAATTAAAGGTCAAATCCTTATATACTCAAATGGAATTCAACAATTTCTTCAATTCCTAATAAATCTCTTAAATATGAACCTAGAATTTTTTAAACCTTCAAAACCCTCAATAAATTTCGTGATTTCAACATAAAATTACCCAATTTCACAGTCCTTATAAGGGAAGATCCTCTACATGCAAACCCATTTCCAATTCACAAGGTTTCTTTACAAATCATTATAATTAACCCTAGGTTTTCATTGCAACAAGCTTATACCATTTAATCTAAATCAACAGGAACAATATTTGTCAAAATAGGAGCAAGATAAACACTTGCCTTTGTATGGATTTTTGATTCTCTGGTTGAATTTGATATGTGGTTGATCCTCTCGTCGCGATCTACACTTTGGTGTAACTATTTGTGAGAAATCTCTATTGTTTGGCCTTTTTCTCCAATGGTTCTTCTTCTTACTTGGTTCTCCCTCTCTTTCTCTCTCTTTCTCACGTAGATTGCAACTAACAGACCACTAACCCTCGATGCTCCTATTTTAATTCTATTTTCGTCCATTTAATTACTCAAAAATCCCAAAAGACTAAAATACCCCTCTGGGGTGTCATTTTGGGCTGAAATGCCCCGGACTCTAATTAAAACACCTGAGTAGTGTTTTCTGGCTATTTCGACTCTTCTGGAAACACTGGCACACTCAAAATAGTCATTCGAGTTATATACAAATAATTTACCTTTTTAACCGCCAAATATATATTAGTAACGCGACTCATACACGCGTCCCAAATAATTATATCTTAACAGCCGTGTATCTCGTCCCCGACCATATTAATATTTTCGAAACCATCTTTTACGTTACTTACTACATAATTTTCAACATAGTTATTACTCAACATGATTTCAACATAATTATTTTCGATAACTACTAACTCTTGTCATGCTTGTAATTATTACCATTAAATCGGATTAATTATAAATTAAATTTTCTCCCTTTAAATAAATTAATCCCAATTTTCATAATTTCATAATAAAATACCTATGCATAAAAATACGAGGTATTACACTTTATTTATATAAATAGGTATTAAAACACTATTCTTCCATTCATCGGGCATATTTGTAGTCATTATAATTTTATGAAGCAATTTTGTTAGCCAAGAAACTCCCTCCTCCCCTAAACACTTTCAAGCCTCGATAGGATTATCATATTATCTTAAAGTCACCCCTTGTTTCATCTTTCTTACATCAATCCTAACTTCCATTGTCCTAATTCTATGAAAAAATGTATTTTCTCGAATCCTCCTAAATTCCGCCATATCTAGTTTACTTACATTATCTTCATTTAATAACCTCTCAAAATATTTTTGACATTTCCATAATCTTTACATTATTTACTAAAACTCTTGAAGAATCACCGCTCTTGATGCTCTGATGTTATTAATATCTTTTGTTTTCAATCACTAAGGTTATCAATCTTAAAAATACTTTTCCCCATTGACTGTTTCTAGTTTTGAATAAATATCATCATGCACCATAAACTTCGCATCTCTTAACATTTTGTAACAAAAATAAATCTCTTAACATTTTCTTTACTTCATTCTTAGCACTTTAGTATTACTCAAAATTTTCTTCATTTCTAGTTTTTTTCCATGTTTTGAAGCACAATGTATTTGTTTTCACTATATCTTGTAGATATTTGTTCCACCAAAAGTTTCTTTAAATGCCCCTTACCAGTTGATTATTCAAGAATCTCATTTGATAATCTCCTACTGCATGTAACCTCGTATTCCAAATAATGTCAGTCTCATATTTGGCATCCCACTCTTCTTTTAACATTTTATCTTTAAATAATACTATTTTTCTCCTTTTGAGTTCCACCACCTAATTTGTGGATTAATCTTATCTTTTTCGTGCGCATAATAAACTTTTAATATTTATAACCAATACCACTATCATATGTTGTGAGATTAAGTTCTCTCACAGAATAACATTGCAGTCTTTACACGTAATAAATCTCATTTCCTAGTTATGAAAAAGTCTGCATCTTATTTATTCCACTTTTGTTCAAGTCTCCTTTTAAAATGTGTATTTACTAGTAAATGATCATAAGTCATCTGGGTTTTTAGATCTCCATTGTCGATCATATCTCTAAAATCATATCCTCTATGCACGATCTCATATCTTACACGATCTTCTCTTTGTAATACCCCGTACTTTTGGCTATATTTATTTTTGGGGATTAATTAATTAAATGCGTATTAATTGGAAATTAATCTGGGTTATAAATACTAACGAGATACGAGTTGGTATTTGATTATGTGCATACATGTTTTGATATATGTATTTGGTATTATTAAAGTTGTCGTGAGATTTATATACGGCATTTTAGAAATTTTGTTGAGACGCGTGGGACCGCCGCGTCACGGTGTAATATTTTGATTATAAAAAGTAAATTTAAAATCTATAAACCGTATGGTCGTTTTGAGTGCGCCAACGCGTCCGGAAGGGTCGAGATAGTCAGAAAACACTAGCCGGGGGTGTAGTTTGGATTCCGGGGTATTTTTAGGCCATACCGGCATCATAAAGGGTATTTTGGTAATTTTACTTTTTGAGGAATTAAAAGTGACGAAAATTGGGAGTTTTAAATCTGATGTGTATTTAACCCACTAAGCCCATTAACCAAACCATATTAACCTAGAAGGCTACGTAGGTTATTAGAAGAGTTTTCTAATTTTCCCAAAGAAAACCCTAGCCACCTTAAGCCACCATTGGAGGAGAAGCTTGGAGAGAGGAAAATATGCAGAAATCTTCACCAAACCAACACCAAAATCAGAAATCCAATCAAGGCAAGTGTTTTAATCATATTTAAATTCGTAGAATGTTTCTTCCATGTTAGAAAATTGATGAATTATAACTGTTCTTGAGAGATAATGAAAACCCATGTAGTTTGGAGCTTAGAACTTGAAAATATTGAGGAGAATTGCATGTAGAATGTTAAATAGATAATTATTCTCATGATATCTGTGATAGGAAGGAATTAAAACGGATTTATAGTGAGTTAATTCATGATTCAAAAGTTAGGGTTCATGTTCTTGAAATAATTGGGAAAAAGTGTAGAGATTTATATTTTGATTGATGTTAAAGAGATTTAATCCTTGAAAACATGTTAGGAGTTGACTTGAATATGTTTAGGATGAATTAGAGACCCTAAAACGTTGTTGGGATGAACTTTGGAAGAGATTAGGAGTGATGAAAATGGATAAAAACGAATTGGGGAAAATCTGGGCCGAAACTGGTCAGTCGTTAGAAGCAATCCCCAGGTCGTTCGAACGAGCTTCTAACGAGTTGACCAGTCTCTTCTAACGAGGGGTAGTTTCGTTCGATATCTCGTTCGAACGAGATATCG
This sequence comes from Sambucus nigra, assembly GCA_949130495.1. Classification (NCBI taxonomy): domain Eukaryota; kingdom Viridiplantae; phylum Streptophyta; class Magnoliopsida; order Dipsacales; family Adoxaceae; genus Sambucus; species Sambucus nigra. The sequence continues at coordinate 25,928,750 of OX422220.1, forward strand.
TTAGAAGGTACAGTTCGTTCGAACGAACTGGAACCTCGTTCGAACAGTCTTGTTCGAACGAGACTTCTAACGAGCTGACAGTCCAATCTCGTTCGAACAGCCTCGTTCGAACGAGACTTCTAACGAGTTGACAGTTTGGTCCTTTTTGGACTGTTTTGATTTTTGGAGTCCCGTAAACTTGTTCGAGGGTAGAGTTAACATTCCTTGATGATGTAAGGATAGATTTGGGACTTTTGGGTTATTACGAGGAGTAAATTTATATATGAGAGATTTAATTCAATGAACCGTTTGGGTTGAGACGTGAGTGTCTACTACGACGTGAGAAAATTATGGCGCGTATGATTACAAACCGGGATAGTATAAATTGTGATAATTATAGTTAGTACGAGAATGCAATACGTACTACGATTAAACTACGGTATTACTAAGACGTGTGTTAACTTAGTATTGGTATATGAATTGTGTGTATGACATACCTACCATACTTGCTATCACGGGAGATTTGCGTTCGCTTAGGGCCCTCTAATCCTTGTGTTGCCCGGATTTAGACTGGTTACCTCGATGAACATAGGTCAGAGAAAGACTTATTGTGATGTTAATAAGTCCGCTGATCGTGGGAGCGTAGGTATGTACGTGACCCATGTGATGTGACTGTGTTCGCCTCCACTATTTGTGATTTGTGTTATCTGAACTATTCCTGAGAGATTCGAAATATGTGATCCTTATGTACGTGATGTACCGGGATGGATAGCAGAGTATGTGTGCACCACAGCTTAGTTCTCGGGGTGCTTGTATTGTATATTTATGATGTGAATAATATACACTTAAATAATAAGAACCTTCATGTTAATGTTGCGAATATAATTACGGTATTAATTCGGGAAATTATAGCGAGTTAACTGATAGTGATATATATATATATTGCTTATTGAGCATCTGAGTTTACGTTAAACCCTACTTAATTACGAGTGTTATAATGTTAATGGAATCGAGAAATAAGGGTAGGACCTATCACAGTCTAGCTAGATATGATGGCACTTAGCTAGTGGTTTGTGTCGTTATAGATGGGTACTTACGTTAGGAGTGCACAGTTAGACGAGAGGTGAGAATATCATGTGAGTGCACGTCCTAACATGTACTTTGCATTTAATGTTTTAAATGTTTTTAAAGCACTTGCAGGTTTTTAAAATATAACTCCACATTCGGGCTCTGACCCGTTTGCTTTTCAAATCTATTTTTCTTTGTAAAACCATTTTAGGTGCCCAGCCACAAGGACACCAAGCATAGGATACTCATTCAGGAGACGAGCTGTAGCTGTTTGTGGAAGCTACAGGGATTTGTTTGTAGACGCTTCTATCTTTTGGATTCCAGAGTCACTATCTATCAGTTGTAGGGCATGTTGCCCATTTCTATTTAGAGACATCTTTTACATTTCAGTTTTGTTTCAGACTTTGGCATGTATTATTTCAGTATTCAGTTTAGTTGTTTCAGTTGTGGGTTTGTAGTGAGGAGTTTTCCTCCATATTTTATTTACATTATGTGATGGTTATTCGTTTTACTTCAGTATGGTGAATGGTGTTACTTATTTCTTCATTACACTTGTTGCATGTTAATCAGACTTTAATTAAAATTTGGCACTTACTTTATAAATACTACGTGGTTAGTAATTATAAAAATGTTTTCGACAGTGATGCTATTAACTGGACCAACTTGGCATTTTGAATTAATTTAATAAAGGAGTAGCTACCCGGTATTTAATTAGTCGGGGTGTCACAGGTGGTATCAGAGCATCAGGTTCTAGTGTCCTTTAGGATCTGACGGCTTATTATGTTTTCGCTACGTTTCTTTGATATAGAGCCCTATATTTTAGGACTGTTGTACTCTTTTTGTGTATGCTTCGTTCTTCAGCTAACTTAAGTTTATAAACAGCGAACTTATAAACTTTGTTCTTATTTCAGATGCCTCCACGACGTGCACGACGAGTTCCCAGGGATGCAACGCCCGAATCCCAGCCCCCTCCAGTTCAGGGCATGATGAACGCCGCTGAGGTTGCAGCTATAGTAGCTCAAGCGGTAAATGCCGCGATTACCGTTGTTCAGCAGGCACCACCACAGGCACCGGTTGCCGCGCCAGTGCAGGTTAATGCATTCCCGTCCTCTTGGGAGCGTGTACGTGACGCTTTTCAGAAAGCGCATCCGCCAGAGTTTGCAGGTAGCTCAGATGTAGTAGTCTCGAGCTAGTGGAGGAAGGATATGCAGAGGCACTTAAGGATGTATGAGTGCACGAATGTTCAGAAGTAGGTGCTAGCTACTTTCAAGCTAGTTGGATCTGCGCTACAGTGGTGGGAGTCTATTACCACCATAGAGGAGAGGGATACTCTCACGATTCAGGAGTTCTGGGTGCGGTTCGACCGCAAGTACTTTCCGTCAGCTGTTCATACGGAAATGAGGAGGAGATTGATGAGTCTGAAGCAGGAAGGTAAGACCGTGGCCGAGTATGAGGCCGAGTTCACGAATCTGTTGAACATCGTTCCAGACGAGATACCAACAGAGAAGAAGAAAATTGAGAAGTTCACCGACGGGTTGACTTGGAGGATCCGTCAGCATCTGCTAGGGAACCTATCGTTGGCCACTTATTCTGATGTGGTTAACGCTGCATTGTTACACTGCCAGGACCACCGTTTTCATATGGCCGAGGGCAAGAGGTCGGGGGAGTCTAGCCATCAGGGCAGGACTGGAGGATATGGTGCCAGCGGGTCACAATCTAGTCAGGGGAAGAGACAGAATGAGCAGGGCTCCCAGCAGGGGATAATAAGAGGTTCCGGTCAGGGAACTACAGGAAGGGGCAGGGAGGTTCCCGTCAGGGCCATCAGGGTCCAAACGGCCATCAGGGCCAACAGGGGCAGAATGGGCAGCAGTTTCACCAGGGCCAGCAGGGCCAAGGGAGGAACGGTAACGGCCACCAGGGTCGGGGACAGCAGGGACAGAGAGGAGGGAACTTCCCAGGGAAGTGCTTTATTTGTGGCAAGACTGGCCATAAGCGACAGGATTGTCCTGATAGGGGCAGGGCCCCACAGCAGCAGCAGCAGGGTGATCGCCAGGAGCCACAGAGGCCTATGTTTCCCGCCGCTCTTCCCGCACCGCCACAGATGGCAGTATTGCCACCCATTCCAGCAGTCCCAGCTCAGCAGGGGCAACTACAGTATGAACGTGTCTACAACGTCCACCAGGCTGCAGTTCCACAGGCACCGCCCGCGATCGAGGGTACGTTTCCTATCCATGGCACTATGGGTCGGGTATTATTTGATACGGGTGCTACACACTGTTTTATAGCTACACACTTCGCGAAAGCTTTAGGATTGTTAGCTACGGCAGAGAGCACAGTGACGTGTGTCGACTCACCATTGGGGAGTGGGTCACTTATTTTCTTTATATGTCGGGGAGTGGGGGTAGAGATTGGTGGTTTGGTATTACCTGCAGACATGTTAGTGTTAGACATGCATGTTCACGATGTGATTATCGGCATGGATTGGCTCGTAACTTATCGGGCCATGATTGATTGCTTTAGCGGGAGCATTATTTTTGCCATTCCGGGGCAAGAGATGTTTGTAGTGGCGATGCCTCGCCCAGAGGGAGGATCGACCGCTCATCTGTATTACATTGAGGAGGATACCTCTAAGGAGGTAGTGATCCCTTTATATTCTATCCCAGTAGTCAGGGAGTATTCGGATGTGTTTTAGGAGATACCAGGCTTACCCCCCAGTCGAGAGATAGACTTTGTTATAGATTTGCTACCGGGTACGAGACCTATAGCACGCGCACCGTACCGTATGGCTCCAGCTGAGATGAGGGAGTTACGGGATCAGATAGAGCAGCTGTTAGGTCAGGGCTTTATTCGCAGGAGTACCTCACCTTGGGGCGCCCCAATTCTGTTTGTGAAGAAGAGGGACGGTTCACTGAGATTGTGTGAGGACTACCGAGAGTTGAATAAGGTCATGATACGGAATAAGTATCCGTTGCCTCGAATCGATGACTTATTCGACCAGTTGAGAGGAGCTTCTTTCTTCTCGAAGATTGACTTGAGATCGGGATACCATCAGTTGCGTATCAGGGAGGAGGATGTCTCGAAGACTGCGTTCTTATCGAGATATGGTTCTTACGAGTTTCGGGTTATGCCTTTCGGTTTGACCAACGCTCCAGCTGTGTTTATGGACTTGATGAACAGAGTGTTCAGGGATTTCCTAGACCAGTTTGTCATTGTCTTCATTGATGATATTCTGGTTTACTCCCAGACAGAGGAGGAGCACGCCGAGCATTTGAGGCAGGTTTTGCAGACACTCCGTCAGAACGAGTTGTATGCCAAATATGAGAAGTGCGGGTTTTGGCTGAAGGAAGTCCAGTTTTTGGGACATATCATTTCCGACCGGGGAATATCTGTTGATCCGGGAAAAGTATCAGTGGTGAGGGAGTGGGGACAGCCCACGACACCGACTGAGATTCGTAGTTTCTTGGGTCTAGCAGGATACTACAGGAGGTTTATTCGGGGCTTCTCAGAGATAGCAGGTCCTTTGACACATCTGACTCGTAAGGGTGTGCCATACATCTGAAGTGATGCCTGTCAGTTGGCATTCAATGAATTGAAGGACAAATTGACCTCAGCACCTGTGTTAGCATTGCCGAGACCGGGAGTTGAGTATTTGGTTTACACCGATGCGTCTTTGCAAGGACTGGGAGGTGTCTTACAGCAGGAGAGACAGGCCATAGCTTATGCTTCCCGTAAGCTTAAGCCTCATGAGAAGAATTACCCCACGCATGATTTGGAGTTGGCGGCAGTGGTATTTGCCCTACGGATTTGGAGGCACTATCTTTTGGGGGAGAAGTTCCAACTGTTCACGGACCACAAGTCCCTACAGTACCTATTCACGCAGAAGGAATTGAATATGCGACAGCGTGGGTGGCTTGAATATTTGAAAGACTACCAGTTCGACATCCAGTACCAACCGGGTAAGGCTAACGTGGTGGCAGACGCGTTAAGCCGTAGGCCAGTAGATGAGGTGGCAGAGGTGTGGAAGGCTAAGTGGAAGGAATTGGGACACCAGGATGCAGTGGCCCGATCTTTCATGTCTGTGATGACCGTTACACCGCAGATTGTCACGAAGGTAGTACGGGCACAGGCCAAAGACTCGTTCTGTCAGGAGAAGATAGTTCGGTTACTAGCAGAGGGAGCCGAGTCCTATACCGTTAGCTCAGACGGGGGATTACGCTTCAATGGGAGATTGGTAGTTCCGGAAGGAGAGGAATTGCGGCACGATGTGATGGCAGAGTCGCACGGCTCACGGTTCGCGGTACATCCCGGAGGGGACAAAATGTACCAAGACATGAGACGACAGTATTGGTGGAGCGGTATGAAGAGAGATATCGCTGAGTTTGTTTCAAAATGCGCCACTTGTCAGCTTGTAAAAGTGGATCATCAGAGACCGGCAGGATTGCTACAGCCATTGGAGGTCCCGGTGTGGATGTGGGAGAGCATATCCATGGACTTTATTACGGGGATGCCTACGTCGCAGAGGGGCCACGACTCCGTTTGGGTAATTGTGGACAGGTTGTCCAAGGTCGCTCACTTTTTACCCGTAAGGACTGACTACACTACGGGACAGTATGCCCAGCTCTTCATTTCAGAGATTGTGAGACTTCACGGTGTGCCCCTAAATATCGTGTCTGACAGAGACAAGATATTTGTTTCCCGGTTTTGGGAGAGTTTCCAGGAGGCCATGGGCACGGAATTGCGGTTGAGTACGGCTTATCATCCGCAGACTGATGGGCAGACTGAGCGCACGAATCAGATGTTGGAGGACATGCTACGCATGTGCATTATTGACTTTGGGGGTGGATGAGAGCAGTACCTTCCACTGGTGGAGTTTGCTTACAACAAATCCTATCAGTTCACTATTGGCATGGCTCCGTTTGAGGCATTGTACGGTAGGTCTTGTCGTTCCCCAGCATGTTGGTTAGAGGTGGGGGACAACAAACTTCTTGGGCCGGAAGTGATTCAGGATACTTCGGCAAGGATTGAGTTGATTCGGAGTCGCATTCGGGTAGCTCAAGACAGGCAGAAGAGTTATGCTGATGCGAAGAGATTTTTCAGAGAGTTCCAAGTGGGGGACCAGGTTTTGCTCAGGGTATCTCCTATGAAGGGGATTATGCGTTTCGGCAAGAAGGGGAAGTTGGCACCGAGGTATGTGGGGTCGTTTCCTATTATTGAGCGAATCGGACCGGTTGCGTATAGACTCGGGTTACCGGAGCATTTGCATCGGATTCACGATGTGTTTCATATTTCCTCGCTAAGGAAATACCTTAGAGATAATTTGGCTCATTCTCACATTGCTGTGGAGGACATCAATCTCCAGCCTGATAGCTCCTACGAGGAGGGGCCGATTGCTATTTTGGACCGAAGCGAGAGGAAACTGCGGTCAAAGATAGTTCCGTTAGTGCGTGTTCAGTGGCGACATCACAATGTCGAGGAGTTTACATGGGAGCGCGAGGATGAGATGCGCGAACGTTATCCAGAGCTATTTTTAGCAGGTACTTTCTAGTTTCGAATTTCGGGACGAAATTTAGTTATTAGGGGGGAAGTATGTAATACCCCGTACTTTTGGCTATATTTATTTTTGGGGATTAATTAATTAAATGCGTATTAATTGAAAATTAATCCGGGTTATAAATACTAACGAGATGCGAGTTGGTATTTGATTATGTGCATACATGTTTTGATATATGTATTTGGTATTATTAAAGTTGTCGTGAGATTTATATACGACATTTTAGAAATTTTGTTGAGACGCGTGGGACCGTCGCGTCACGGTGTAATATTTTGATTATAAAAAGTGAATTTAAAATTTATAAACCGTATGGTCGTTTTGAGTGCGCCAACGCGTCCGGAAGGATCGAGATAGTCAGAAAACACTAGCCGGGGGTGTAGTTTGGATTCCGGGGTATTTTTAGGCCATACCGGCATCATAAAGGGTATTTTGGTAATTTTACTTTTTGAGGAATTAAAAGTGACGAAAATTGGGAGTTTTAAATCTAATGTGTATTTAACCCACTAAGCCCATTAACCAAACCATATTAACCTAGAAGGCTACGTAGGTTATTAGAAGAGTTTTCTAATTTTCCCAAAGAAAACCCTAGCCACCTTAAGCCACCATTGGAGGAGAAGCTTGGAGAGAGGAAAATCTGCAGAAATCTTCACCAAACCAACACCAAAATCAGAAATCCAATCAAGTCAAGTGTTTAAATCATATTTAAATTCATAGAATGTTTCTTCCATGTTAGAAAATTGATGAATTATAACTGTTCTTGAGAGATAATGAAAACCCATGTAGTTTGGAGCTTAGAACTTGAAAATATTGAGGAGAATTGCATGTAGAATGTTAGGTAGATAATTATTCTCATGATATCTGTGATAGGAAGGAATTAAAACGAATTTATAGTGAGTTAATTCACGATTCAAAAGTTAGGGTTCATGTTCTTGAAATAATTGGGAAAAAGTGTAGAGATTTATATTTTGATTGATGTTAAAGAGATTTAATCCTTGAAAACATGTTAGGAGTTGACTTGAATATGTTTAGGATGAATTAGAGACCCTAAAACGTTGTTGGGATGAACTTTGGAAGAGATTAGGAGTGATGAAAATGGATAAAAACGAATTGGGGAAAATCTGGGCCGAAACTGGTCAGTCGTTAGAAGCAATCCCCAGGTCGTTCGAACGAGCTTCTAACGAGTTGACCAGTCTCTTCTAACGAGGGGTAGTTTCGTTCGATATCTCGTTCGAACGAGATATCGTTAGAAGGTACAGTTCGTTCGAACGAACTGGAACCTCGTTCGAACAGTCTCGTTCGAACGAGACTTCTAACGAGTTGACAGTCCAATCTCGTTCGAACAGCGTCGTTCGAACGAGACTTCTAACGAGTTGACAGTTTGGTCCTTTTTGGACTGTTTTGATTTTTGGAGTCCCGTAAACTTGTTCGAGGGTAGAGTTAACATTCCTTGATGATGTAAGGATAGATTTGGGACTTTTGGGTTATTACGAGGAGTAAATTTATATACGAGAGATTTAATTCAATGAACCGTTTGGGTTAAGACGTGAGTGCCTACTACGACGTGAGAAAATTATGGCGCGTATGATTATAAACCGGGATAGTATAAATTGTGATAATTATAGTTAGTACGAGAATGCGATACGTACTACGATTAAACTACGGTATTACTAAGACGTGTGTTAACTTAGTATTGGTATATGAATTGTGTGTATGACATACCTACCATACTTGCTATCACGGGAGGTTTGCGTTCGCTTAGGGCCCTCTAATCCTTGTGTTGCCCGGATTTAGACTGGTTACCTTGATGAACATAGGTCAGAGAAAGACTTATTGGGATGTTAATAAGTCCGTTGATCGTGGGAGCGTAGGTATGTACGTGACCCATGTGATGTGACTGTGTTCGCCTCCACTATTTGTGATTTGTGTTATCTGAACTATTCCTGAGAGATTCGGAATATGTGATCCTTATGTACGTGATGTACCGGGATGGATAGCAGAGTATGTGTGCACCACAGCTTAGTTCTCGGGGTGCTTGTATTGTATATTTATGATGTGAATAATATACACTTAAATAATAAGAACCTTCATGTTAATGTTGCGAATATAATTGCGGTATTAATTCGGGAAATTATAGCGAGTTAACTGATAGTGATATATATATTGCTTATTGAGCATATGAGTTTACGTTAAACCCTACTTAATTACGAGTGTTATAATGTTAATGGAATCGAGAAATAAGGGTAGGACCTATCACAGTCTAGCTAGATATGATGGCACTTAGCTAGTGGTTTGTGTCGTTATAGATGGGTACTTACGTTAGGAGTGCACAGTTGGACGAGAGGTGAGAATATCATGTGAGTGCACGTCCTAACATGTACTTTGCATTTAATGTTTTAAATGTTTTTAAAGCACTTGCAGGTTTTTAAAATATAACTCCACATTCGGGCTCTGACCCGTTTGCTTTTCAAATCTATTTTTCTTTGTAAAACCATTTTAGGTGCCCAGCCACAAGGACACCAAGCATAGGATACTCATTCAGGAGACGAGTTGTAGCTGTTTGTGGAAGCTACAGGGATTTGTTTGTAGACGCTTCTATCTTTTGGATTCCAGAGTCACTATCTATCAGTTGTAGGGCATGTTGCCCATTTCTATTTAGAGACATCTTTTACATTTCAGTTTTGTTTCAGACTTTGGCATGTATTATTTCAGTATTCAGTTTAGTTGTTTCAGTTGTGGGTTTGTAGTGAGGAGTTTTCCTCCATATTTTATTTACATTATGTGATGGTTATTCGTTTTACTTCAGTATGGTGAATGGTGTTACTTATTTCTTCATTACACTTGTTGCATGTTAATCAAACTTTAATTAAAATTTGGCACTTACTTTTTAAATACTAGGTGGTTAGTAATTATAAAAATGTTTTCGACAGTGATGCTATTAACTGGACCAACTTGGCATTTTGAATTAATTTAATAAAGGAGTAGCTACCCGGTGTTTAATTAGTCGGGGTGTCACACTCTTGCACTTAGGGTGCATAAGCCTTGGCAATGTTAATTTTATTTTCACAAAATACTAGTGTTCTAAAAGGCGCGCCTAGGAACGAGGTGCTCCCCTAGGAGCTAGGCGCCAAGAAAGTGGACCAAGTGAAAAAATCGTTGTTACTAAATTTTTTATATGTATATATAAAAGAACGTTGCTTTGTATATACACAATGAAGACCATAGCTCTTTTTGTGTAATATTTTCAAATGTTACTCTATTTTATATCTACAATATCATTATTCTTTTCGTGTGAAATATTTATGTTCTTTATTTTAGGAATCAAATATCAACTACACAATATTTTTGCATCGAATATTTCTATTCTTTGTCTTAGTGTTAGAAATCTTTATTTATGTATAGAACTTCAAAGAAATGTTATTAATGTTAAAAGTGTAGAACTTTAAAGTATTGTTACCAATGTTCATGTGTAAATCAATTTGGATGTAATACAATATTTATAAATCGTTGTAATTATTTAGTTTATTATCATTATATATTTCGTAATGAACTTTGCTTGGAAATATTTGTTTATTTATGAATGAGAATTTAAACAAATGTTAGAAGTAAATCAATATTAATTCTTAGAAACTTAACTTTCAAAGTATACCTGGTTCGTATAAAACATGGAAACAAATAAACAAAAAAAGGCTCGGTGACACCTAGGCGCCCATCCCACGCCGTCTCACGTCGCACGCTTTTTAGAACCTTACAACTTACGAGTTTTGCAAGTATAGATGTATTAGTTCCTCTAATAACATTTACAACGTCTTCCTTAAGCTTTATCTACTATTATTCTGGCTATGTCCATATATATATATATATATATATATATATATATATATATAGAGAGAGAGAGAGAGAGAGAGAGAGAGAGAGAGTTGTGTTCTATATATTTCTAGCCTTTTGACTAACCAATTTTGTTTCTAACAAATAAGTAAGTCTATTATCATGTACTAGCTTATTTTGAATTTTGACCCCACATGACCAAATTCACAATAGCACCCCATCTTTTCAAAATTTTGCAATAATCCCCCATTTTGTTAACTTTCCATCACTGTTGATATTTTGAGTCCCCCACACCACTGTAACAACCCCCATTTTCTCACATAAAAGTTGGCCAGACAAAATATGTCGAAGATGGGGCTTGTTATACAATCTATATCATTTTTAGCATCGACTATAATAAACATTCATATAATGAACTGCATTTGAATTAAAATTGAATTAAATAACAGTGAATAATAATAAAGCCAACATCCACATTCGACAAAATAAAAATCAACATGAACAAATACTATCTCATCTAATAAATAAAATGACTCCGTGCTTATGCCCTTAATCCAAAATAAGTGAAGACACGAAGAAGTAGCAACCTAAGCTAAAATCAATAAATGAATCTTCGAGAAGCAACTCTTAACAACAAGCCTGATATTCCTTCAGCCCTGTTATCCCTGTCTAAGCAAACCAATGGGAGAACATTTATAATTTTGGGTCAACGCCCTAGAGTTACAAGAATTAACTTACCAAATTCAAAGTGCAAATATACAGTTAATTCAAAGTAACCTCCATTGCCACTTGCTTGTGTTAAAGATCTCACCCCTCATCTAAGTGTGATATATGTCGTATAAATGAATAAGTCCCAATAACAAATACTAATTGTGCCAATATGATATAATATGCATTAAGTAATAACCAACATAATGAAAGACAATCATCTATCTTCATATTACCATTTTCCCATAGTAACCCAATCATATTAGCCGTAAAATTGACAAAACATCTATTATGCGCATTACATAGTATTAGGTCTACAATTTTATTGTCTAAGTCCTTAGACACGTGGATTAATCTCATTATATTTGTATAGTCATATATATGTCCTTTCATCTATGCGACACTTAAAGTCATCAATCAGTAGTGTCTCATTCGTTCTCTATCGGTAAGTCCGAAGGAATCTCTTATCCAATCAGACAACACAAAACACACACAAGTGGGGCGGTTCCTACATGGTACACCAGTTCATGACCTACCCAGTGGTGACAAAGGATCCCAGCATCAACACCCACCTCTCGTAAGTGGTTCAGCTTCATAGTACCTATAGTAACGACCTACACCACGTCTAGCCCACCTGTACCGACGTGTGCTATAGTTCCAAACGGGCGTAACCCCAACCGATAGGACAGTCCACGAATATAGGTATGTACACACAAAAAGTATAAGTACATATTATTCTCATATACTATGTATAGGTAATCACTCTATTATCACCCAAGATATCCTAACTAATCCCCCATAAATAATTACACCTTTACAATTAACCATTTAGTTACATATGAATTTCTTCCTCTTTATGAGAATACTTAACAATTTTTTTTGTAAAAGCTATGTGTGATATGAGATTAAACCGAATCCGCAAATTTTCAAGTTAACCTTATTTAATCGGTGTCAAATATCAAACCAAATTAATTCAGCCCCTAAACATGCAATTGTGTGTGTGTATATGTGTGTGTGTGTGTGTGTGTGTCAAACCATCATAAATAAAATTGCTAACTCACAAATATCAGAAAAAATCCCTTTGGAACAAAACTTTTTGTTTCACTATAAAATAGTAAATCGCAACTTACAATGAAATCTGCAATGATCACTCCTCGGAACAATCACATAAACACGCAGTCTAGAGTCAGGAAGAACCACGGCTCCAATTCAGCCCAGGAATACTCATGAGTACTCCCTATAATACGCAGTCGACATCAGCCAAGTACCTCCCTCAAATGGCACCTAGATCAGTAGTAAAGATCTTCTCTACAAGAAAAACTTCAATAAAGATGTGTTCTTGGGTTCCAAAACAATTCACATAAACTATTGGGATGAATTGTCAATTAAAAAACAAGGACTAAAACCTTTAAAGTGAGAAGACAAAATATTCTACCAGAGTAGTTTCGAAAAATAGTAATCTCGGGTCTTCTGAACAAAAATGAAACTGGAAAACGAATTTATAAAAAATATTAAGGCGGTGGCTCGCTCGAACGAAATCAGAGTCTCGCTCGAACGGGAACATGTGCCGTTTGAACGACACATCGCGCGACAGCCTCTGTAACTTGAACGACGTGGCTAAGTCGCTCGAACGTCCCAAGCGAGATATTATATTTTAATCAGGTCCACCTCAACACTTAAAAAATATTTTTTGACGAAAAAACTCCGCTCCAACACTTAAAAAAAATCATAAAAATTATCCCAATATTATAAGTGAACCATTAAGGACTTAAAACACAACCTTACCAACGTTTAACTTGCGGAGGCTTGAATGTTGAAGAAAACTTGATATTCGGATCCGTCTTGTTGCATTGTGATCTTGAACATTCTTCGATGGTTGTAACGGTATACGACATACTCAATTGTGAACAGACATTTATAAAATCATGTCCTTACAAATCTCCCCCTATGTCTATGCCGGTACAAAAATAAAAACATCTGAATTATCAAATCAGAATGCCTATACAAATCTAATACCCTCCCATGAACCCAAAACTGAAAAGGTACTAAATATGCAAGTCTAAAGCTTTTTCTTTAAAATCTTCAACTTCAAATCTTTAAGTTTTTCTCATCAGGGTGTGCAACATATGATCTTTAATGTTGAACCTACACACATGAGACAAAGCAAATACCTTCATGACGCATCGAGTTTAAAATGATATAAGAATAAATCAATCAATAATCAAATCTCCTCCATAATTCGTTCTCCCCCTTTTTATTTGTCCGAAATAGACAAGAAAACGAATAAACAAAATAAGCATAGAGTTGACAAATATGCATAGCAAATATGAATCAAACTATGCTCATGTAAAGAGTCACTCAAAAGCTTCCACAAACTATTTTTGATTTTTCAATTTTTCATACAAAAATGCAAAAAATACTTTTACAAAAATCACACACCATGAATTTACACTAAGATAACCAAATCATGGAAACGGAATGAATGGGTGTGAACATATTCGATAGGCAAATCAAAGCAATCAAACATAACATATGTGCACAATGAATATGTGTACTCCTAACGAATGAATCTCAAAATCATCCTTAGGTGTTGAAAGTGTTAAATTTAAATGACATCGACTCAATCCATCAACACATCAAAGTCAAGAATAATTCTCACACCAATAACGTCTAAAACTATGTAATGCTTTTTCATGACGCTGTCAGGACGTGCAAACCCGTTTTTCTTTTCTTTCCATCTAAACTCCCTCACAAACAATAATGCTTTTATATTTTCTTTTGAGGTGGCCCCTTTTGGCATATTTATCTTTTTATTACCTTTTATTTTTTCTGGCTCTTTTAAACGGTGACTTTCACGACGAGTTAATTTTGTACTCTCGTGGCCCTTTTCCGTGATTCACTCATTACATTTTGTTGCAATTAAATTCCTCATGATAAACAATTTTTACATGCACTACTTCCATTGTCAAGTTTTATCGCAAATGGTTCATTTTAAAGAGAGAATTGAGATGACACCACTCTGATCAATATCTGATAAACAAGTACAATAATCAAACAAATTCGCGCAAGTGTGCATTAAAGGAACTCATGAGTCAAACATGTAGGTAGTCACAACTAATCACATCTCAATGACTCCAAACATTGAAAAGCACATAAATGAAATGATGACGCATATCAAAACACTATCAAATAGTCACATGGATATGGAATGAAATTGTGACTCGGACATCATAAATGTCCATTCATATACGGTGCAAAATAAACCACAAAAATCTGTCTTTTTTCAAAAAATTTATCAAAATAAAATCTTTTTGGCTTTTTCAAATTTTTCTCAAAAAATAGAATATCTTTTTGAATTTTTTCAAAAATATAACAAAAAGTGGAAAACATAACTACAAAAAAGGTACACACTAACAATAGGCAAAAATATCATCATGAAAATCAACCTATGATAGCAAACAAGTCTAAACCTCAATCGCTAGGTGCGGTGAAGTTTTTCAAAGATGGTGACATCCTATGAAAAACTTCCATCAAATCATGTGAAGTCTTGACCAAAAACTTTACTTGCTCCCTAATATGTGCAAACTCTCTCGTGTAATCATCTGAAGTATCATGTGTGAGTGCGTGTGTGTGAACACGTGCAGTAGCAAAACGTGACACATGACCCAACTTAAAACAAAACTCCCTAAGGTGACATCTCTTCTTGCAATGTGTTCAAACATAAGCATGCCTAGGTAAACCTCTCTCAAAACATTTTCCATGCGCTCTCCTATCAGGTACAGGATGCCTAGGTGGGTTAGGTCGAGAGCCATATGGATCAATCACAAACTCGGGAACCGACTCGAGTGCAACATGTGAAGTGGACGCACCGTCATGACCTATCCCTTGTCTCTCAACAACACCCAAAATGGGATTAAAATATATATTTTCAACCTTCTTAGATGCGTTCTCTAAAGGGACTTTGACCTCCTGGGCATGTTCGAGATCACTCTCAAGTTGGGATACACGTTTTGTCAGACTAGACAACATGTTGGTCAAAACACTCTTTTCCCGATCTAAAGCAATCAACTGTTCACTCAAAAAACAAATAATGTTCTCGAGTTGACTTGCTTTAGCCTCAAACACCCTCAAACTCTCTAACTCTCTCTCCAAATATCTCATCCTAAGACCTAGATCCTTATTCAATTTCTTAGTCTATAAGGTCTCGACGTACAAATCTCTAAACGCAATTTGGAGCTCACTTTCATCTCCACTTTCACACTCACTATCACCCTCACTCAAAACAATCAAACTATCATCTTCCTTGGGGGTCTCACGTGCACAAGTATCCTCATCATCATGGGACAAACTAGGTATGCTCACGTGGCTAGCTAAAAAGGCGACAAATTTTCCATGTGAAGACTAATCATTGCGGAATATTCACCTCTTCCTCATTATCACTAAGAGTGGCTGGCATGATAATTTTCTTGCCCTTTCTCCTTAGCCTAATGGAACACTCAAAAGATCTATGCCCCCTACCCTCACACTCAAAACACTTCTCTTCTTCCTCTTTCTCACCGCTCTCTTTGGCTTCATTTTTATTTTTCTCAAAAAATCTTTTATTGGAATAATTTTGTTTTGAAAACTTAAGAAACTTTTTTAAAAAATTCGCAAGCATGGCCATATCAAAATCAACCTCACCCTCAGAATTGAACTCACAAACTTTCACTTTCTTTTTCTTCACTCTCTGGGACACTTTCTCTCCCTTCCTAGACTGGGCTCTAAGTACTATCCCTCTATCCTTAGGCTTGACAGTGTCAGGAAACATGTCAATTTCATATGTTTGGAGGTCTCCTACCATCTCTTCTAATTTTAAATTGCCCAAGTTACCTAAGGTATTCAAAACAGCCACTTTTGGGATAAAACGTTTAGGCAGCGATCTTAAAATCTTTTTAACCACTCATGCATCAGGTATAGGCTCACCAAGATTGAAACTAGTGTTGAGAATGTCAGATAAACGTGCGTAAAACTCATCAAAACACTCAGATTAAAGCATGGTAATCATTTCAAATTGAGTAGTTAAATTTTGAATTTTAGACTATTTGACTGCATTAGTGCCTTCGTGGGTAAGTTGTACAATGTCCCATGCTTCTTTTGATGTGGTGCATGTCATAATAAGTCGCAACTCCTCAGGAGCAAAGCACCAGAAATTGCAGCCCACGTGAATTAAAAGTGCTCCGTTTAAATTTGTCCTCAGCCCAGGTAGTCACATGTTTTAAAGATGTTACATTATGTACAGTGACAGTGGGAGGCGTCCACCCTCTTTCACAAACTACCCAAACACACTCATCAATGGCATTTAACTGTGATTTCATACGTGCTTTACAGTAGGAATAATTAGACCCATTATAAAGGGACGTCCGATTATATAAGTGCTCCATTGGAAAAATTGCAATTTTTTACAAAATAGATTTTTCAAAAAAAATCAATATCACACAATTTTTGTAGAAATACGAATGCACAATAAATTAGTATAACCTGCTCTGATACTAATTTGTAAAAGCTATGTGTGATACTTGATTAAACCGAATTCGCAAATTTTCAGGTTAACCTTATTTAATTGGTGTCAAATATCAAACCAAATTAATTCAGTCCCTAAACATGCAACTACGTGTGTGTTTGTGTGTGTCAAACCATCACAAGTAAAATCACTAACTCATAGATTTCAGAAGAAAAAAAATCCCTTTCGGGAAAAACCTTTTATTTCACTATAAAATAGTAAATCGCAACTTATAATAATTATAATGAAATTTGCAATGATCACTCCTCGGAACAATCACATAGACACACAATCTAGAGTCAGCAAGAACCACAGCTCCAATTCAGCCCAAAAATACCCACGAGTACTCCCTATGACACGCAGTCGACGTCAGCCCAGTACCTCCATTAAGTGGCACCTAGATCAGCAGTAGAGATCTTCTCTACAAGAAAAACTTCAAAAAAGATGTGTTCTTGGGTTCCAAAACAATTCACATAAACTACTGGGATGAATTGTGAATTGAAAAACAAGGATTAAACCTTTAAAATGAGAAGACAAAATATTCTACCAGAGCAATTTCGAAAAATAGTAATCTTAGGTCTTCTGAACAAAAACGAAACTGGAAAAACGAATTTATAGAAAACATTAAGGTGGTGGCTCGCTCGAACGAAATCAGAGTCTCGCTCGAACGGGGACACGTGTCGTCTGAACGACACTTCGCGCGACAGCCGGTGTCACTTAAACGACATGGCTGTGTCGCTCGAACTATCCAAGCGAGATATTATATTTTAATCAGGTCCGCCTCAACACTTAGAAAATATTTTTTGACGAAAAAACTCTGCTCCAACACTTAGAAAAAATTTCATAGAAGTTATTCCAATATTCTAAGTGAACCATTAAGGACTTAAAATACAACCTCACCAAAGTTAAACTTGAGGAGGCTTGAATGTTGATGAAAACTTGATATTCGGATATGTCGTGTTGCATTATGATCTTGAACATTCTTCGACGATTGTAGCGGTATACGACATACTCAATTGTGAACGGACGTTTATAAAATCATGTCCTTACACTTTTAAATAGAGTTCCCCATTTAATATTTGTGCCACAAACGTATTTTTAATAAAATTCTCATTTACCCAAACACCGTAACACCCACTCGTATGGGTTTCTAAAAATATTCCGAATCAAATTTTGGTCCCAACTCAACCTGCCCCAGGGGCTGAATCGATTCGCCAAGGAGGCCAAATCGATTCGAATCTGGGCAGATGCCCAGATCTGCTACGTTTCCTTAACACTCAAATTTCTATTTCTTCTCTATCTCCTATCCCAACGGTTTATACATTTATATAAATATTAAATTAGGTCTTTATGACTTAGTTTATCATCTTAGGTTAATTTTTTTTATAAATTGACATATATTTCAGTCCCAAATATTCCAGAATTTAACCCCTTGACATACTTACATAAATCAGATCTTATTTATTTAATCCTACCATATTCCACCATTTGCAAGAGTCTCAATTGTCAAAATTTTCAGAAATCTAAACATGAATACATATCCTCTACATATGAATCAATCTCCCCAATTTCATCAAGATTCCAATGCATGAATTCATCACTTAAAATCAACTTAGCGTCACCCTAATATCCGAATTTAACTAACCTATTTCAGGTTTGTATTGTCTACTTACATGCGATTGAATCATATCTTTATACCATCCATTCCCTATGAAATCCAGAATCTACATGGAAGAAAACTTATTTAAGAAGTAATTTGGACATTTAAATTCAAGCAAAAGAATTATTGCCTGATTATAATGGTTTGATGACTTGTTTTTACATCCTTTGCCTCCTCTCATTTTTTGCCTTTGTTCTCTTCTCCCTTGAGGTGTGACTGCTAGGTTTCCCTTTTGATTATGCGTGGGAGTTATTAACCCGACGCTTAAACTTATACTATTCTCAAATCCCGAGGTAAGCCTTTTATCCCATTTTTGGATCCCCAAATGGGTCCGAACCTATATTTAAACTAGCCCAATAACCTCCCAACCTATATACCTATACCCCCTGGAGAATTTTTAAAAGTCTAAAACACTTATATGAACCCATAAAGCCTCCCAAAACGCGTTCCAATTATTTTCATTCTACGTAGACATGTGTTTAAACAACACGCACCCATAAGTTTATTAACGTATGTTTCATTTTCATGGGTGAACTCATTACGCTAAATTGAGTCATGTAATTATATAATCATGATTAAACTTTTATTTTTAACTTAAATCTTATCCATTTAAATTTAAATCCATCTGATTTAATTTATTTCCAAATTAATAGAAAATTATTAAATTTATTTATGCCATAATATTTTATTCTGAAAATACGGGGTATTACAACCACCACCACCACCACTTTTATGACCAATTTTGCAATAAACCCCTACTTTAAAAAAATTGCAATAAGCCCCAATCCCTTTTTGTTTATAAAAAGCCTTCAAAATATTTGAAAAGGTCCAAAAAAAATTAGGAGGTAAATTTGAAAAAAAAATCCTAATTTGCATCTATTAAAAAGTCAGAATAATATAATTTCAAATAAGAAAAATAAGTCAAAACGCAATCGGAATAAATTTAGAAAAATCCTAATAGGCATATTAAAAGGATCGAAAAAGTACAATTCTGAAGAAAAAATTCAAAAAATATATAAAAAAAATTGAAATCAATTCCAATTTCAAAAATATCTAAAAAAAATCTGATTTTTTTAAAATTATACTTTTTCAATTTTTTACATTCGCCGAATAGGATTTTTTTGAAAAATTCCCGATTTTATTATGAAATTATTCCTATTTTTCTTTTATCCAGTATATATTTAACATATTTCACTTATATAAAAATTATACTATTAGATTTTTTAGTAGATGTCAATCAAGTCTTTTACAACTTTTTTTCAATTTTATTCCGAAACTATTTATTTTTTGAACTTTTTAAAAAACATTTTTGATTTTTTTTTTTTTATTCCAATTAAATTTTATAAAATAATTTTTTTTAAAATTGGAGAGTTAACAAATTAGGTGCGTATTGCAACTTTTTTAAAAAGTGAGGGTTTAATAAATAAATAAAAATTGGTCATAAAAGTAGGAAGAAAACTCAAAAGGGGTAAATTTTAAGGAAACTTAAGTATTTAGTCCCATTTTATAAAATTCATTTGTAACCAATCCCATATTTTTATTCTTTTAGTTATTAGTCCTATTTAAAATATTATGGAATAAGTATCATTCTCTGCGAAAAGAGAAAGTGGCGGTTAGAGAGTGGTTATGAGTAGTTTTGGATGGTTATGGAACTTATCACAATTTTAAATATACATGAGATGGGAGCGTAACAAATCTTCATAAACAAAACTAAACTCAAAAAAACTAAATCTTTAAATAGTTGGCAAACGGTTTTGAGGTTTGGATTGAGAGTTCACATAATGGAAGTGTATTACAAATTTTTAAAACAGAAGGCGTGTACTACAAAACTGATAATAAAAGTGGGGGAACTCAAAATAACCGTATTTTTACTTGGAAATCTGCTTTTGAATTTACAATCAACTCGCATCCACAAACGGCACCTCTAGAATTCCACCCACTCTGCCACTGACACCATCTCCTTGACATCCCCACCACCGGTCACGGTGACGGTAGTTGTGTTTGTGGAAAAGAGAGAGAAAGTAGGCTTTATTTTTAAGAATTGGAAGCATTTCCTTTTTTTTCATAAAAATGAAAACTAGTGGAGATAGGAAACTAGAACCGGAAAATAAAAAATTAATCTCCCACAACTACCTCTATATTTTCTCTTAAAATTACCTTGAAACCAAAATTGGAAGAAAAATCTTCACCACTGTCATACAATGCAAATCCATTACCCCACTTTTTCTCTTAATGACACATTCAGATTAAATAAAAAAACTAGTTCCTAATTGTCATGTGACTGAACCAAAAAGCAAAGTGAGTGATGAACTACAACACTAATAATGTAACAACCCTTGGCTAGTTTCTCTTTCCTATTCCCATATGGCTAAACTTGAAAACTATCACTGTAGTTACATTACCTACACTGTAGTAGTCTGCAAATATCTATTGGTAAGGAGCAAATAAGATTGATGAGTTGTGGCCCCCGAACCCAAACGAATTAGACAATGCCACCTTAATGTCGAGTCTTTCTTTCTTTGAGCCGACCAGTACACCCGCGTCCTGGTACAATATACGT
Organism: Sambucus nigra; assembly: GCA_949130495.1. NCBI lineage: Eukaryota > Viridiplantae > Streptophyta > Magnoliopsida > Dipsacales > Adoxaceae > Sambucus > Sambucus nigra. The sequence continues at coordinate 25,949,640 of OX422220.1, forward strand.
AAGCATCATTAGACTAATCGATGCGAGATGTTACGTAACAATAGCGCAAAAATGCGATAAATTTAACCAGTAAAATGACATGTTTTGGCGTTTGGCACCCATTAGTTTCTTATGAAGCTTTTTCAAGATCTTTTATGACACTTTTGGGGTCAATCGTATATTATTGAAACTAGCATCCAAAGTGAAGTACGACCAAAATACATGGGGGCCAAAGGCCAAATCACCGTAAATTAAGGCGTGAAGATTAAATAATCAATTTTATTTAGGGGCATATACCGAATAATCCCTTGAACATTTTTTAATACACGCTTAGTCTAAGCCTTTTATTTTGTTTCCAAAAGTCCCTCACCACATAAAAACACTCAAAACAAGGACACACACAAACCCATTTATCCACCTTCCTCCACCCCCCACTACCGGAGTGAGGACTGGTGGAGCTTGAGAGACTAAATGGGTTAAACTAAAAATAAGTGTTTTTTGTGTTTTTATGCGGTGAGGGACTTTTTGGAACAAAATAAAAAGTTTTGGACTAAACACGTATTAAAAAATGTTCGCGGGACATTTTGGTAATTGACCCTTTTATTTATTGCAAAGTCATCACACGCTACAAGAAAACGATCCATTTTGGGTTGTGTAAGTGCAGGCTAGTAATCCCAAACATTTCCAATCTAACTAATGTCAACCAGGGGCGGATCCAGGAATTTATTTCGGGTGGGGGCAAAAATCATTGCCAGGGGTTTGTGGGTGGGAACCCCTGAAATTTTTTTTAGGGTTAAAAATTTTTTAGTGGTAAAGTTTTAAATTTTTTTCTTTTTTGGGGTGGGGTACAACTCTAATTTTACAATTTCCTAGGGGTAAAATTTTGAATTTGAAATTTGAGGTGGGGCACTTGCCCCACCAACCTCCCATGTAGATCTGCCCCTGATGTCAACCTATATTACTAGATAATAACAGGTAGATGACTCCATGAACACTTGGCAATCAATGTGGGGTAAGATAGTAGGTAATTTAGCATTTTATACTAGTCACTTTTTTATTTATAAGTTCCAATTAGGATTATATTTTGGGCCATATACCAAATAGTCCCTCGAATTTTTTTTAATACACGTTTAGTCCAAGCCTTTTTATTTTGCACCAAAAAGTCCTTCACCATGCCAAAAAGGCTTTACCATGCCGCTGGCTCGGCGAACCTTTAAAGATGGACTTTTTGGTACCAAATAAAAGGCTTGGACTAAGTGTGTATTAAAAAATGTTTGAAGGACTTTTTGGTATTTGATCCTTATATTTTTCATTATTTCTAGTTTCCTTCTCAATCAAGGTTTAGAGGAGTTTTTGTTTACACAAGGCTCCTTTTGTAATGACATCTACTATGATGAATGAATTTGAGAATTAAGGTGAAATTCTTATTTGCATGTGTTTGATTGTTATTCCGCTACATTTACATCACATTATACAATGGTGCGACAAAACATGACAGATAACATCATGTGTATTGCCAAAATAGTGCCGAGGAAGTAAGTAGAAGAAAAACATACCACGCCTTCATCTGGTTTTTCGAGATTGACATTTGGATGAACCCACCCTGTACGTATTGCCTGCAATGAGAGACAACAAGCCCGTGTAAAAAATCCATCCGAAACCTTGGGGGATGTCAAGTTTTGGGTGTAATGTTGATCAAATACTAAATTTTTGTACCAACGTTGATGAGCAACAAGGAAAATAACGAGAGCACTGGGCATTTAATTTCCTATAAAAGCATGGACAAAGAGGATCTATTGTAAGAATTGTTCAATCGAAATCAACCACCTTCAACAGCTCAAGCAAGGGCGTAACCAGGAATTTATATTCGGGTGGGCTGACTTAACACTAATTTTCGGGGGTTCGGGGGCGGGAGCCCCCGAACCGAAATTTTTTGAGGTTTTACTTAAAAATAATGAAAAATAATGTTAATTAAAAAATATAGGCGCAATAATGCCCAAAATAATGGTTCGTATAGTTTTTTTTTGTTTTTAAAGTGAATCATTGAGGTTTGATTGGTTGGGCGGGCTAACTTTTTTGTTTGTTGGGTGGGCTGTGATGTATTGGACCTTAAAATTTAGACTACTTTTTTTTTTTTTTTAAAGTGACCCGGGCTTGAGCCCGGCCAATCCCTCCATTTGGCTACGCCCCTGAGCACAAGACCTCCGATTAAACAATATAAGTACTGCAGCACAGAGACATCACACCTAGTGTAATGAGACTGTTAATAGAAACTACGAAGATTAGATCAATTTCAATGTTCCCTTGACCAGTAGACATTTGAAGGTATAGATTTACAGGTCATAATTACATAAAAGGATGTTCTTCCTTCACAGTGGAGGCCCTCATAATATCAATGTTAGAGAACATAGGGTTATTTTTATTATTTAATTGAATTTGGAACACTACGTAGTGAGGCCATTTGTGTAATTTTACTATTGTGGGTATTAATGGTAATATTGCTTAATCGTGTAATCCTCCTTGAAAATCATATATTGTGTCCCAAATTAGCATTGAAGAGAATAACAAAGAAAAATGAGAAGGAAACACGTACGTTACAAATTTCTCTCTATTTGCTCCACCTCAAATGCTAAGCGACTATTTTGAATAAATATGTGTATTTGGGTGTACTCTATATACACCTTGTATGATATTCAGACCGATCCAAATGATAGTCACAAGCGAACCATGAACCAAAACAATGTCCCAACTAAGCCTACCTAATGTGTGCACGCACGGGGGCGGCTAGTTAGAGAAGAGAGAGAGACGATTATCTTTTATTTTATTTTGTTAAATATCTATTAAAAAATGTCTCATAATTAGATTAGATACGGGTTTCATAGTCTCACCTTTATTCCTTTTTATTCCTTACCCTTGGTTATAATAAGGATTGCTCCTTAGATTAGTATAATTAAGGGCCTGGCCCCCATTGCAATCATTGTAAATATCAATTATTAATGAAAGTTTAAGAGTTTAAGAGTTCAAGAGTTTCAGAGAGTTCGGTTTATATTGCGTGTTCACATCACTACCCCCAATGTATTGTGCAACGGGCATAATAGCGTACCACGTACCCATACCTGTACCTTTAAAATTCACCCAAGTGTTCCAGTTCTGGTTAAAACATTGATTTGAAGCTGGCACTCCCTCTCTGTACACAAAACAACTTGGTTGCTAAAGTCCGTCCCCTCTTTTCTTTTGGCCCAAATCTAGATATTTCAATTTTTTCAACATGAGCATACCCCATCTCACCTGGCGCAGCCATATTCTCCACAAGAATCGTATCCAAAACCTAGAAGCACCAGTCAATATTAATCCATTTCTGCATCTCCCCACCTTCGAGACTCCACCTAGGGCATGTCTCCAATCAAACAGCCACCAAATACTCTTTAAAGCTCTCCTCACCTTCACATGTGCCAGTCAAAAAAGTAGGCAAGCTCGACAAAAAGTCACCCTCTACCTCTTGGCTTCATCAATCTCCATCAATTTGTTGCGTGTATTTCCTACCTCAAAAGAGAATCATCATTCCAGATTCCAGAAGAACCGAAGTCTCCACCTAATGATATTCAAACAAGTAATTAGACGCACATATGACAAAGATCACTCATCCACGCCCTCAAAATCCATTTCTAAATTTCCAGAGCCTAGACACATTCATCTAATGAAAACCCAAAACTACCGATCATTCAGTTATGCAAAGCCACCAGATTTTCCTTCACAGCTTTCTTCCTTGACATAAAGAGATCCAACTCCTCACCTCCTTGCTCAGAGTTTGAATCCTCAGAGCCTCGGTTTAACTCCCCACTCTGAGATATCTTCATCAATGATACACCCGGAGCTAGGGTTACTTCTCTGTCAAAAGACCATAAACTTTTCTGCATACACTACGATCTGCCTAAGAAATTATCAAGAAACCTGATACAACTGTTGCTTTGAAGATCCGATGTGATGCTTCCATTACCAATGCAGCAAAACAACTCTCATTTCCATACTATATATTCTACTTCTAATGAACACTTAAGCTCAAATTTTACCGAAAAGCTAAATAGCCTAAACTATACCTAAATGAATATCCACCAGAACATTCTATATTCGTACTGAATGTGAGTGCTAAATTAAATACAAAGTATAAAGAAAAAATGGTGTTCAATTGGATCCCATTCTACGCGCCAATCCATCGCCGCATACACCATTCTCCCGAATTGGAAAAAGCTTGGCCTTGACATTAGGGGAAAATTGGAGTTGCCTATGCCAAACAAATAAATATGAAGAGTTGGGGACCTCAATTTCACCAGAGATGATTTTCAACTCAAACTCTTGACCCATGGTTTGCTCACCAGTTGAAAATGGGAGACAGCCGCAAAACTTCAACAAGGAAATCAATTTTTGGGCTATTAAAATCCAAATCTTCTAAAATCAGTAATAGTCCCATTTTAAAATGAGAAATCAGCACTCTAGCTCAAATCAGAGAAACTGCCCCAAACCCGTTGGACCTAAGAACCCCCCACAGACCCAGAATCAACTACAAGCCATCCTTTTCAGTTTTCATAAAACCATGGCCCAAGCAAGCCTCATTTTTACACGGTCAGCAGCAAGTGGGTTAGTACTATCAAATTCCTTGTTAAGAACAAGATCAAACAAAACTTTAATCCCCTTAAACCAACGATTAATACAATGACCAAACAAGGCCTTGGCTTATTCCCTTGCAGCTAGGGGCGGTAATTTTAGAAACGACGCGAAAACACGACACGAAACGATCCGAAATTGACCTGAAATTGACACGATATGCTTGTTTGTGTCTTTTTTACACAAACCCGTGTCGTGTCGTTTTCGTGTCAAAATTATGAGTCGTGTCGTTCACGTTATCATGTCTTGGCGTGTCAATTGTGTTTTTATTCGGGTTACTATCTTTGTCTAATTGAACATAAATTTCAGAAACCGTGTTAGTCGTGTCGTATCGTGTCAGCCCGAAACCCGATCCAAAAACACGAATTGCTGCCCCTACTTGCAGCTAAACTACAATCCCATCCCCGTGTTGTACTTTTATGATTTCTTTATATATTTTCATCGTAATTGTTAATTAAAATATTAATAGTAGACCCCCCCCCCCCCCAAAAAAAAAAAAAAAGGGAATTCTGGATCCGTCATTGTACATTACTGTATTTAAACTTCCACAATAGTCTTTCTTGACATGGCTTAGTGCTCGGCATTCATGCGCAAAAGAAACCTTTGCTAGCTATATACCCATCATACATATTTGTTTGAGGTCTGATCCAATGTAGCTGTTAAATTTGTTGTCAATGTAGCTGTTAAATTTGTTGTCAGGAACTTAGTTGGAAGCTTACTTATGTTACTCTTATTCTGTTGGTAAATATGTATAAATAGTGAAGTCTTATGTTATCAATAGAATGAGATGGGAGAATGGATGACTTAATTCATTTCATTCTTTCTCCTCTTCCCATATCAGATTTCTCTCTTCTCTCTTCTCTCTTCTCTCTTCTCTCTTCTTCCTCTTTTATACCTTAATCTCTCATAAACGTAATCGAGGGTTTGGTTAATTCATAACTCAACATGGTATCAGAGCATGGTGTAAAAAGGGTTAGTTGAAGATTAGACGTGTTAATTTCATCCATAACTTTTGCAGATCCAACTTCGCAGAAGTGCAACCCCTGTCAGGGTTCGGGGCAGAGCCCCAAATAAATTTTTTATATCCAGCTCAGAAGATCAGAATAGTGTTTTTTCGACCTTTTCAGCATCGTTTTGTACTGTTCGTTACTCAGGTATACTTCGTGTTATGATCCAAGTGTTTGCTACTATTCATCGCAGTTTTTGTACTTGTATTCTTGAGTTGTTTTATTTCTGAGGTTTGTGTTGCTTAGAAACTATTTGAAAAAATGTCTGAAGTGGAGGAGGTATCTTTTTTGTTGGTGTGAATCCAACGATGGGAAGTAGTAATGACCATCACCCCCGCATGTGTATCACCACTGTTAGGTTGAACGACAATAACTATATGCAGTGGACTCAATCTGATAGTATGTATATTACTGGCTGTTGAATGATTTCCCATGTTTATGGGACTATTAATTACCCTTCCCTAGACGATCAGGAATATAATGATTGGGCAGCTGAAGATGCATTAGTTATGACATGGTTATTATAGTCCATGGAACCACAGATTAGCAAGGGTTTTTGATTTGTTAAGACGGTCAAGAAGTTGTGGAATGCTGTCAACGAGACTTACTCTTTCGTGGGTAATTTTGCAAAGTTGCATGAGCTTCAACAAGAGATTGAAAATTCCAAACAAGGCGAGGCGAGCTTTCCCTTGCTACATATTATCATAATCTCCGTGGAAGTGGGAAGAGTACGACCATTATCAAGACTATGTCCCTGTTTGTGCAACTGATGGTAAAGTCTTTCAGTCTATGATTGAAAAAAATTATATCTATCAGTTTTTATGTGGTCTGCACCCACAGTTTGAGCATACCCGATTCCAAGTGATGGGTAGATTTCCATCTCCCTCCTATATCAGAGAGGTCTTTTCATATATTCAAGCTGAAGAAAGCAGGAGAAAGGCTATGAGGAGAAAGGCTATGTGTTTCAAGTCTGAGCTGGAAATGCTATTGTCTAAAAGGGTTGCTCTTGTTAGCCAACAGTGGAACAGAAACGCCCCTTATAAAGGGGAGAAGCAAGATGATAAAAATCACTTGAAATGTGATCACTGTGATCGGACCCATCACACTCGTAAAATTTGTTGGAATCTTCAAGGGAAGCCAAGAGCTAATGATAGACAATGACCTCCTTCAATTAAGGGGGCACTCTATGCACCATCTCCATTTAGGAGGCCACATCTGGCTCACAATGCTGCGAATGAGCCTCCTAGCAATCAGTCCGTGCAATATAAGTCCGTGCAATATAACGATGCCTTTCGCCACGAAATGTCTCGTCTCTGGGGTAGGATATCTCAACTTAATCCACACTGCCCTTTCGATCCATCCTCGTCCGTCTCTAGAGTTGAATGTCCTCTTCCATTGTCGGTTTTTACTCGAGGGGAGTTTATGCCCACGTCTGCCACTACTAATACTAATGAATTGCAACAAAAACAAAGGGACATTTTTGTGTATAGAAGAAAAGCAAAACAAACCATTGTTTCACCCCAAGAGCAAGAAGTCTCTCGCATGGTTCAAAGTCGCGGTATCGGTCTATAACTCGGACGCACAATTTTTAACTTGGTATCTGTATCGATATCGATATCGGGCTCGGGCGATCCATAACTATACACTATTTAGTGAACTTAAAAAAAATTAAAAAAAATACAGAAAAGTTCAAAAAAATAAGAATAATAATATGGCTCAATTAGACAAGTACAAAATCATCATTTAGTATGCATAACATTGTCTAAGGGTTTATACTAAATCATCATTTAGTATGCATTAACATTGTCTAAATCAATATAGATTTAGTAATATATTCTTCGTGAATGTTATAATAGTACCAATTACTAATTAATGATATATAATGTAAATAATCATTTTAGTACAAATTAAGTAAATACAAAAAAAAGGTTAAATGGGAGATAAAACCTTTAGTAATACTACAAGAAAAGAAATGAAAGATTTAACCAAAGGATCCGATTTGCGACAACGAAACATCATATACCCTGTACTGAATTGAAATCGATTGCTCCGATCATGACATGGATGCATAATCGAGGCTCAATTTAGTGAATTAGAAGTTGAGATAGAGTGATCGATGCTTAGTAACTTATACCATCTCGATCGATATATAACCGAGATGGGTTGATACTACCGTGATATCGCCGATATGAGACGATTCTACCGCGAGATCACCAATATGAGTTGATACTACCGAGAAATTACCGATATAGGGTCCATTCACACCAATAATTCAAAACTTAACTCATAACTCGGAATCGGATCGGTGGGTATCAATACCTAGTCAACTAGGTCGTATTGTCGCGGTATCGGCCTTGACTTTGAACCATGGTATTAATATTCATATTACCCTACGTAAGGGTGTTCGTGATTGTACAAAAAAAATATATCTCAATTTGTATCCTATAATGCCTTATCTCCAACATATCGTACTTTCACTTCCTCCGTATTGTTTGTTTATGTTCCTTTTAACCTTTCAAATTCTTTAAAGCAAACTCAATGGAAGAAAGCTAGCCCATGAGAAGAATAGGATATGGGATGTTCCATTACTCAAGGTAAGAACCCAACCCAGTAGGCTGCAAGTGGATTTATACAATAAAATACTGGGCTGATGGAAATAATGAAAGATATAAAGCCCAATTAGTTGCGAAAGGCTTCATTCAGACATACGGGATTGATTATCATGAGACCTTTGCTCCCGTTGCCAAGATGAATTCTATACGAGTTCTTATATCATTGGCAGCAAATTTGTCTTGGCATTTACACCAGTTGGATGTAAAGAATTCCGTCCTTCATGGTGACTTGGACGAAGAAGTGTACATCATCCCCCAGAATTCAAGCTTGGTGATAATCAGGATTTGGTGTGCAAACTGAAGATGGCCATGTATGGATTGAAACAGTCGCCATGTGCGTGGTTTGAGTGATTTAGCACTGCTGTAAAAAGGGTAAGGTACACACAGAGTCAGGCAGACCATACTCACTTCATTAAGAGGTGTCGGGATCGCAATACTGCCCTCATTGTGTATACTGATGATATTGTTATTACTGGAGATGATCCAAAAGAGATACAGCGGATGAAGTCTTTTTTGAGGACGGGAATCGAGGTTGAAGACCTTGAATTATTGAGATACTTTATTGGCATCGAAGTAGATAGATTCAAGGAAGGAGTGTTCATTTCACAACGGAAGTATGCGTTAGATATGTTAACTGAAACGGGGAAACTTTGAGCTAGACTTGTTGATACTCCTATTGAGCAAAATCATAGGCTCAATGATATGGATGGTGAGTTGTTAGATGATGTGAGGAGATTTCAGTGTTTAGTTGGGAGACTAATATTACACATCCAGGTATTGCTTATGTTGTAAGCGTGATTAGTCAGTTTATACATGCTCCACATATGCCTCACCTTGAGGCAGCTCATCTTATTCTGTTACCTTAAGGGTTCTCCTGATAAAGGGATATTGTTTGTCGGCATGGATACTTGTGGGTTTAAGCATATACAGATGCAGATTGAGCAGGACTCGTGATAGACCAAATATCCACTTCGGGCTATTGTACATTTGTTGAGGGTAATCTTGTTTCTTGTACATTTGTTAGGGGTGTAATCTTGTTTCTTGGCGCAGTAAGAAACATGTTGTAGCGAGATCTAGTGCAGAGACTGAATTCAGGTCCATGGCACATGGAATTTGGAATTTGTGATTTTGTTGTGGCTACGCACTATGCTATCTGAGTCAGGTCACCCCATTCGTGAACCAATGAATTTGTATTGTGACAACAAAGCTGCCATTGGTATTGCTCGCAATCCAATTCAACATGATAGAACAAAGCACGTGAAAGTAGATCGACACTTCATTAAGTAAAAGTTTCGTCTTGGAGTGATTTGTACTGGGCGGAAATTATGAGGAGAGACCTTAAGGAATTAAACTTGAATGATAATAATGTATATAATAGATTAGAATGGAAAAGGAGAATCCATGTGGTCAACCCCATATGATGGGATTAAGGCAAGGATGATGATGATGTACTATGCATGTCAAATTGGGTGAACAAGTAGCTGATGTGTTGACTAAGGGTGTGTACGAGACTACTTTACAGTATATGTTAGTTAAGCTGGGCATGATAGATATCTTTGTACTAGCTTGAGGGGGAGTATTGTCAGGGACTTATTCGGAAGCTTATTTATATTACTTTTATTTTGTACGGTACCTCTATGTAATTAGTGAAACCTTATGTTATAAATAGAATAAGATGGGAGAATGGCTCACTTAATTCATTTTATTCTTTCTCCTCTTCCCTTATCTCTCTTCTCTCTTCTCTCTTCTCTCTTCTTCTTCTTTTATACCTTAGTCTCTCATAAACATAATCTAGGATTTGATCAGTTCACAACTCAACTAAATCACCAAAAAAAACTGAAACCAATTACCATCACTAGCATCTTGAAGATATTTAAAAAGTAATATAAGTTTAGTTGAGGACCAATCCAAAAGGATCTACACCAATAGTATTGATGTGAAAGCGGAAATTCTACTAAACTCTCATTAAAGTTAATCACTTAATCGATAAACCTAGGTGCTCAGGACTTTAATTAAAGAGTTCAAATATAATAATATCTTTATTTTTTGCTAAGAAACAAAAATTCATTAAAATATAAAAATTGGTGCAACAATGGATTGCATGTCCACGAGAGAGGAATGAGCCCTTTTACAAAACTAAATCCGGTTGCTATCCACATCAAAGTGAAAGGAAGAGTGCGAAAAATTTCCCCATTAAAGCCCAAAGAGTTTATGAGAATTTTACTTTATCACAAATCCCTTCCTTCTCCACATTCTTCTCTTCGAAAATTCTAAAGTTTCTATCAAGCCAAATATGCCAAAATAAAGCCAAAACTGCACATCTCCAAATGTGTTTTCTTTTAGACCTTCAATTACTAAAATACCTTTGGCTATTTGTGGGAGGACATAGAGGATACCAAATCCATCCAAGAGCTTCCTCCACAAGAAAGAGGTAGTTGGGCATTGGATAAGTTGCTAATTCAAAGTCAGCCGCAAGCGGAATGCGTGATAACCAATACGTTTTCCGTTTCAAAAGATTCCTATTAGCCGAAAATAGGAGAAAACGAAAAAAGGCATTACAAGAGAAATGCCTACTATCCCACACTTGGTCCCTTGCATCCTGACACCCCCTCGAACGAATTGAGTAAAAGAAAATTGATCGAATTCCTCTTATTTAAGAATTCTAAAGAATTGAAGATCCCAACAATGTGAACCATTAAAGGGTGAGAATAAATAAGCAATTGATTGAGTTTTGTTTTTCAACAACTGGTGTAAAGAAGGGAAAATGTCCTTGAAGGCACCATCCCCTAATATAAAAATATAAATAAATGAATAAAAAATAATATCCTATAGATAAACTAATAAATTTAACAAAATAAAGTAATGTAAAAAGATAATTCCTTCTCTTTCTCATAGTTGGTCGGCCCCAAAAAAGGGAATACCCATTCACATCACTTGTTTTTGCAAGTTTTTGCCTAAAATTATTTTTTCCGTTTCGGACTAAAAAATAGTTAAACTCTTAGACATCAATTTTTTGAGAAATAGGGGGAAAAAAAAGGTAAAAAAGCACAATTAATCTATCTAGGCCCATAACTAATTTATATAGCATTTTCAGAAATTCATCCCGTTAAATACTGTGTATCTACATTTTGGAATACGAATAGCCAAACACATAGAAGAAGGATCTAGGAGACTTTAGCTTACAAATACATGCCCCAACAATCAAGAGGCATGAGTTGACAATACGTAAAACCAGAGTTAACAATTTCACAACAAATCCTTCAAATGACGATCTGCTAGATTATGTACCATTTAGCTATAGCACTACAAAGTTCTTTCCTCCCCCTGATGCAGTGGGTAGCGGAAGTGTATTAATTACACTATAGAACCATCACCACCACCACAACAACGAAATTTAGAGGAACTGTTACTATATTTCTTAATTTCTAAAAGTCAATTTGCCAATACAAATGAGGGCTAAAGAGCTTATTTATAGAGGGAGGAGAGAAGATTCTAGAAAGGATCTCCTAAGCTTCTATTGGTTGAAAGAGTCTTGGCCCATGTGATGTCACATGGGTCATTAACTATCTTCAATTACATCACGTGTCAAAACATAACCTTCTGGAAGTTACTAGTTAAGTATGAGTTGTCATGAGATGAATTGTCATGAGTTGTCATAACAACTCGTCTATGACATTGACAACTCATCTATAACAATACTAATTAATGGATCCTTCTAGAAGCTTCCATCTAACTCCCTTAAAACAACTAAACTAATTAAAACAATTACAAATATGACTAAAATAACCTAACCTAGAATATTCCGAAGGAATATTGATTTATTTTAACTGAAAAATAAAATTAAATTAAATTAAAAATTGAAATTCGTCCGATTGCACCTCCTCGCACCATGTGTCACCAATATACATCATTCTCCCCTCCTTCGAAAAAACTCGTCCTCGAGCGTGAGGGGAAAATTAACAACGCCCAAGCCAAATGGGCAAATATTTAGAAAATATTTTTATATGAATTATTGGGGTTGTAAAAGAACTTTTCAGAAAATTTTAGGGCCCAAATAAAATATTTTTCAACACATTAAAAATTGGGGGTTGCTCAAATTATTCTACCCCAATAAAATCTAATATTAAAAATTGGGGGTTGCTCAAATTATTGAACCCCAAACCAAGTGGTTTGGCCTTTAAAATTGGGCCCAACTTAAAAAATGTCCAAATGGGTGGCCCAAACTCTTCAAAAACTCCAAGGCCAAACATTCCACTTAAAGACTCCAACCCACTAGAAGAAACACCGACTGCCTTCTTTCATCTTTCTCTTGCTACACCATAGCAGCCTTACCAACCAAATCAGCCACCCCAATGGTCGTCGGAGGTCGGACACCCACCGGAGCTTGATCGGCCACCGTTTCTGGCAGGAAACCTTCACCTGAGGTCGGATTTGCTTCTGAAGACTGTTGCTTCACGATCGGGATATTGATGGCATGTGGCTCAAGGGTTGGGGGGTTTCGGGCACTGGTCAGATGGGTTGGAGCTGGCGAGAAGGCGGAATAGGGGTTTCAGCGATTGGGGGGTCTCTTTTACTAGTCGGAGAACAAATCCGAGTCGGATCTAATAGGGGATGGCGCGCAGGGGGTCGGAAGGGCCAGCGGGTGACGTAAAAGGGTCTGGCGGTGGTCGGCTTGGTCGGGGAAAGGTCAGCAAGGCTTCTGAGGGTGTCGGTTTGGTCCGGGGGAGTAGTGAGAGGCCCGACCTGGACAGAGGGGGACAGAATGATGATGGGACTGGTCGGGGGGGCATCGGGATAGCTCCGAGATGGTCGGACAAAGATTGTTTTGCTGTTTTGTGGGTTTTTGGTAATAGGGTTGAGATTTGAGGCTTGTGAACCCAAATCTAAGGTTTGTGGGTGGACCTTTTAGGTGGTTTGGGGTGGGGTTTTCAGATCTAAAATTTTCAAGTTTAGGGTTTTGAAAGTGGCGGAGTTGGTGATAGTGTGTGGCAGAAAAATGAGGAGACAATGGGGTGGTGCTCTCCTATAACAGTGTTTTCTCACCCTCGGGTTGAGGTCCATACACCATAATGATTTTTCATCAGATATTTGATCGATTTTTGGGGTTTCGATCACAAACCCGGCCGCCACGGGAACGTTTATCAACCAAGACACCCTCTCGACCAAACGGTTGTTCCGAGTCGAAACCATGACTCGTACCGGGCTTCGAATGCCAATCTCCAAGACACACCAAGAGCGAACGTTGCTTCGATACCAATTTGATGGGTAGTGGGTAGCGGAAGCGTATTAATTACAATAAACAACAACAACAATAACGAAATGTATAGGAAACTCTTACTCTCTTTCTTCATTTCTAAAAGTCAAGTTGGGAATACAAATGAGGGCAAAAAATTTTATTTGGGGGGAGAAGAAGATTCTAGAAGGGATCTCCTAAGCTTTTATTGGTTGAAAGAGTCTTAACCCATGTGACATGCATCATTAACTACCTTCAATTACATCACATGTCAAAATATAACCTTCTAGAAGCTACTAACTAAGTATGAGTTGTCATGAGATGAGTTGGCATGTCACGACAACTCATCTATGACAACACTAACTACTAGATCCTTACAACACTAACTACTAGATCCTTCTAGAAGCTTTCATCTAACTACCTTGAAACAACTAAACTAATTACAAGAATTACAAAAATGACTAAAATAACATAACCTAGAATATTCCAAAGGAATATTCATTTATTCTAACTAAAAAATTAAATTAAATTAAAAAATTGAAATTCTTTCGGTTGCACCTCCTTGCGCCATGTGTCACCAATATACATCACCCCCACTCCACGCATAATAAAGATAAGCGTTCAAATCATTAGAAGGTAAGCAAGCAAGCAACTCGCACTGTGTAGTGATGATTATAGATAGGCCGCCTACGTTAAAATAGAATGCAATGCAACCAAATCAGTCTTTTATAAAAACAGCTTCATATGTCAGAAATTCAATAACAAATATTTGTTCACACGTATACTATTATTTCCAAGATTCACCACAATTAAATCCATATATTGGGTACCTGCACAGTTGCAACAGCTTCCACAGCACCAGCAGCTCCTAGTAGATGACCAATCATAGATTTTGTCGAGTTTACTCGTAACTGTGAAAATTAAGATCTCAGCAAGCTTCAAATATTAATGCAAGTCAAAACAACTGTCATAAAAGAACTAATAATATCAATATAAGCAACCTCTCGATTCTGGCCAAAACAATGTATGAGGGCATGGTACTCCTTAAGGTCTCCAGCTGGTGTGGATGTAGCATGTGCATTTATATAGTTCACATCTTCCCTGGATACCCCAGATTGAGCTAAGGCGTTCTCTATGCATAAAATGACACCACTCCCTGATTTTTATAGGGGACGTCAGTTCAGCTACATTATATGTTCATATATGTAACAACTTTTTTACCAGAAATAGTTTTGGGAGTTTTTTAACTTTACCTCCTGGGATAATTGCTGGTGCGGATGTAGCATAATTATCAGACTCAAACAGAAATGTTAAAAAAAAAATTATTAAAGGTACAACTGAAAGTAATACGCCATACACTGCATGAGCTGCATTATTGTTTGCCAACACAATAATGATATTATTAGATACAATATATATATATACATACTTAGGTGTACAAACCTCAAGAGACCCCACCCACCCACCACCACCACCACACACACGGGGGGGGGGGGGGGGGGGGGGGGGGGGGGGGGGGTGTGAATCTCATAGGTAATAACAAAAAAGAGAGTGAAAATAAATGCAAGAATATTTGCTATCCCTTCGAACATATTATAAGCTTTTCTAGATCACAACACAATTGGATGTGTATTATCATTAGTACATACAATGGGAACATTACCTTCAGGATGAGGCTCTGTCATGTGATAAGCGTCACAAGTGAAGCTTCCACCCAGAAATTCGGCATAGACTTTTGCACCTCTTTTCTGTCCATTACAAATAAATTATGAATGGCAAAAAAGAAATTATATAATTTGCCTCTCGGAATCTATTTTTTCCAAGGAAAAAAAATCTTTCATATAATCTGTTGTTACAAATGAAATTTACTTCGCTTGCAATATACCTTAGCATGCTCAAGTTCTTCCAAAAGTAGAACTCCAGCTCCTTCTCCCATAACAAATCCATCCCGACTCTGTCCAGTAACAAGCCCAGTTTTTATGGTACTACTATTAATTATACAGATCACTGTGAAAACTACTAATCAAATTTGGCCTTTTGAGAAGTATACACCTTTCAGTAACTGAGTTGAACAAACAAACAAAATAACGTTCTCACAGACGTTAGAGATTCCAATTGTGTTGAAACACAACTTTGGAGTTTCTCAGTTGATTTACACATCACAACACCCTTTTAAATTTAGTTTCGTAAGACTGAATGCGAAAATAAATTAACACAATTTGAAAATCTAGGAACTGGCAATATGAGAAACATAATGTATCCCTTTATTAGAGTTATTTGGCATTTGTCTCCCATTTATTATGTGTAAAGTTCCTTTAGCACCCAACGTTGCATATAAATTTGGGTATCATAAAAGAGTATTATGACACTTTTTGGGGTACCAACCCTATATTATGCAAAACTTTGGGTGCTAAAGAAACAATAAGTATAACAAATAGGGGTCAAAGGCCAAATAACCCTCTATGATCAAGTCTCAAAGAAGAAGAATCTCACTCTACAAACATTGTGTTTTTTAGCAATTTTTCTAATTCATGTTAAGAACTTCTGAAAACTTAGTGATAAAACCTATAAACTTGGTGAAATAAGAAACGGAAATGAAAACACAAGATATATTAAACATTACGGTATCCCAAGGGCGTGAAGCTTTGGTAGGATCAGTGTTTCTCTGAGAAAGTGCTCTGCAAGCCACAAAACCTCCCAATCCTGCACCAGCATTTATTACATAATCTATTGATAATCTAAGCAGACCGAAAATGAAAAATTAATTTAGAAAGTACCTATAGGTATGATTATCGCATCTGAGCCACCACAAAGCATCATGTCCTGCAAGTAATCAACATGTGAAAATATTGCTGCAAATTGAACTTCATTATTCCCTTTGCTTTTCGTTTCTTTTCGTATTGTGGTTTCATAATATTCTTCTACCAATGCTAAAATATAGAATCCAATACAATCCAAATCGCATTAGGCCATAATCCAAGTTTTATGTACAAAGTATCAAGTTTAGAATGCCCCAATACTATATAATCTCAACACGATGAATGAGACAGACATGTTGACTTATATTGGGTGAAGTGAAGCATGTGTGTCGAAGCTAAGCCACATGGATAAAAATGCCTACTCTAATATCATATTCCCTCCATCACAAATTAATAGTTCTTGTTTGATAGTCAACAAATTAATAGTTCTTGTTTGAAAGTAAACTCTAATACCCTCTAGGAATTATAAATACATTTGAATGCAACATATGCATTTGAATCATTGCTCTTCCGCGAGGGCAAGGGCGGATCCAGGGGTGGGCCCACCAGGGCTGTAGCCCACCCCTCCCAAATTTAAAAAAAATCTGTTAGGGTTAAAAGCTGCAACTTGAATTTAAAATGTTATTGAAAAATGATCCCAAAATTTGTAAGGGTTAAAAATTGCTGAAAAATAAAAAATAATATAGATAAATAGATACAAAAACTTTATAAATTTCTCCTCTTGGGAAATCACCCTAAACCCCGGATATTGGCCGGAATTTCGGCCGCATTGATAAAAATTCTCGGGTCCGTTACTAATTTTAGCCCACCCCTTCGAGGAATCCTAGCTCCGCCCTTGCGCGAGGGTAAGTTAGAATTTCACCTACTTTGTTATGCTAGTGTTGGAAACAAGACTCTTAGGGCAAACCAAAAAGGAAGACTATTAATTTGGAATGGATGGAGTACAATAAGCATCCAACCCAAAACTAATTGGCAATGGGTTTCGACCCATAACTATATGACTAAGATTCAAGGCTTAGAATCCATGGTGTGAGACTTTATGACGTACCCAGTGGTCGTATGGGGCCCTTCGGGTGTGCGGATTGCAGAGAAAAGATTAGATTATTTTTGGGAGGGATTTTAGAATTTAATTAGGATATCTATTTAGCATCCTATTAGGTTTATATTTTCTAGTTACCACGTTAACCAAAGGAATATGGTTAGGTTTACCTATAAATATAAGCCAAGGCTTCCTTTGTACTCAATTTTTATTTTGATAATAAATTGTGAATTGAGAGAGATGAAATCCTCAGCGGGTTCACATCACATTCTTTATATATCCTCAGCGGGTTCACATCACAACACATTCTTTACATACTCAATACTCTGAAGAAAGTTATTAAGATTTATGATAATTATATAAGAAACTCCCACACCTCCACCACACATTAAAGAGAGAATGCAAGATGCTTACAGCTTCCCCTCTGATGATGTGGTTTGCTGCATTCAATATACAGAAATTGCTTGTGGCACAAGCGGTAGAGATTGAGTAGTTTGGGCCCATCCATCCCTGCAGTTTAACATGTCAATCAGCAGTAACAAGGATATTCAATATAAATCACTGTCAAGTGGATGTTTATTTTTAACATTGATTTCGCTCACCAGATCCATGGCGAGCATGGCGGAACCCATATTCGTAGTTGCAAAAGGTACACAAAAAGGATTCATTTTCTTGTATGAGATCCTTAAAGCTTCTATTGCATCATTGAAAACCTGCTCAATTACCAAACAACCCAAAAGAGAGATTCAATTTATAAATTGATGCAATTATGCTGAAGGAATCAGTCAGTATCAGCTCTTGTAAAAACTAATTTCCCCCAATTTGTCACTTTCATACAAATTGCAATTTGCATTTAGACCAAAACTCTAACCCACCGTGCAAAATATCTAGGCGTAGGGGCAAAATGGTTAACACCCTAAGCTATTTTCATCAAATTTTGCTCGGGCCTGAACTGGCAAAAATGGCCTTCGAGTGGCAACAGCCATGTCACCCCAAGGCTTTTTACCTTTTTTCATTGTTTCATTTTTCGTATTTTCAGTTATTATTAATGCAAATATAACTTTCGGGTAGCATAACTCTCGTCGCCCAAAGGACACCTTAGTTGTCCAGATTTGGAAGCATATACAAAGGAAAGGGGGATCCTAAAAGGCAACCAATTTTTTTGTCACTGATACCACCCAAGTGCTTAAAATAATTGTACGGTATGGTTAAAAAATAGTTTCGTGATGTTAGCGATTAAAGAAAATGGGTGCCTTAAACAACACCCAATAGCATAGCCAAAAACTGCATACACAGCATGGCAAAATGCCCGAAAGTTTGGAGTTGGTCTTGAAGAAGATTTACCTGCATGCCACCCATAGCGGAGCCAATTAAAACTCCACATCTAGTCTTATCGAGTTCGTCCATTACATCTTCTGTAATTCCACCTTCAGCCAATGCTTTCTTGCCAGCTGTTAGCATATACAACATGAACCGGTCCATCCTCTTGGAAAGTTTTGGTGCAACCCATCCATCTGTCGAGAAAGACTTAATCTCTCCAGCAATTCTCTGTATTTGAAACTTCATATCAAACTCTAAAAACATCTTTTTTTGTTAAAGAGAGATCATGAGAAATACATACGGTTGGGTAATGAGAACAATCAAAAGCCTCTATCTCACTTATGCCACTGACTCCTTCGAGTAGATTGTTATAAAATACATCTGGATCATGACCAATTGGGGTCTCCACACCCATCCCCGTCACAACCACTCGCCTTTGCTTAGTATAAGGTTTCTTCTTTGTCACAACATCCATTGAAGGTTGCACCGCTATAGCCATTGCAGCCCCTACAATTTTAGAACACAAGTCAGACTGCATCTTGCAACTTCGTAAAATGAAAACATTTTTAAATATATGTGCGATGGTAAGTGCCCTCGCTCAAGCTACGGTTGGTCTCGGGTTCGAGACATGGGAGCAACCTCTCCATATATGGGGGTAAGGTCACCTGACATACGCCTCTTCTAGACCCTGCAGTTAAGCGGGAGCCTTGTGCACTAGGTACGACCTCTTTTTATATCTAAATAATGAAGCCTACACTCAAGTTGGCTGAGATCAATTTCATCTTATAACGATCAGTGCATGCATTTTAATTGATGAAAAGGTTGGAAAATGGGAATTACGCTGCTGCATGTCAAAGTTCCATAGATTTTACATGCAAGTGGTCCATTTGTTGTTTTTAGGATTTTTAAAAGAAAATACTGCACATTTATCCCTCACAACTGATTCCGCTCCTGAGATTCTTTGTGTATATATATATACATGGTGAATAACTCCATTTTATCTTTTATAACACTAGGGGCCCGTTTGGTTGCGTAAATTGGTCAATTTGGAACTGATAGATTGTGGATGTATTCATTGAAAAAGATTAAATCCAATTTGTGTTGTGTTTGGAAAAGTATCCTACATAGTTGTCAAAATCGTACGATTCGATTCGATTCTCACATAAAACGATTCGAATCGAGTTGAGAATCGCAATTGTCGAAAGAATCGGACTGAATCGGCGGTTCACGATTCGAATCTTCTGATTCGGGTCCGATTCACTCTTTTTTTTTTTTTTCTTTACCTTATAACTATACGTGTGTTTTAATAAAACAAATGAAGCAAACAACAAAGGATACCGTTAAGATACTGAGTTTTAGAGAAAAACATGTTCTCTTGGCTCGGTTATTATCAGTTGGCTTTTCTTGTCTATTCTCTTGGCTGAGTGTCTTCTATCTCTTGCTTTTTTTTTGTTATAAAACTTTTGTATTTGTTATAAAATCTTTGAAGGTATATTTGTTTTGTTGCTTTAAATTAATATGAAGGATGTTTTAAATTAATATTGTTTTATTAGTTAATCTTAGTATTTGTTTTATTGTTTTAAATTAATATTGTTGTAATTTTGTAGGCTGTTTTAAATTATTATAGTTAATCTTAGTAGGTAGGCCTGTTTGGAAGTATTTGTTTTACAGTTTTACTGTTTTAAATTAACCTTTGTATTTATTTTATTGTTTTAAATTAATATATAGGATGTTTTAAATTAATATGTAGGTTGTTTTATGATATATTTTTGTTTTTTACATTTTTAAGCTTAAAATGAATGAGAACATGTGCTACGGTTAATTTTTGTGATATATTTTGGTATATTATCATGTGCTACGATTAGTTTTTTGCCATATTACGCGTAATTACCAATTCTATAGTGTTAAATCCCATTTACGTATGTTTTACTACGTTTTTATCATTTGGTTCCGATTTGACCGATTCGATTCACGATTCGCGATTCGGGAGGTAAACGATTCGCGATTTGACAACTATGGTATCCTATATATATATATATATATGTATATATATATGTATATATATATATATATATATACATATATATATATATATATATATATATATATATATATAGAGAGAGAGAGAGAGAGAGAGAGAGTTTTACATAATTTGTGAATGAGCTCATTTTAAATGTGTTTATCTGCAATTTTTGGGAAAATCAAGCGAGCCCTACACAAACTAGATTTAACTCCATTTCAAATGACGACATCCACAATCTATTAATTCCATCTTGAGCAATTTATACAATTAAACAATTAATGCAACCAAACGGGCCCAATTAAATCTTACCATATATAAAAGGGGGATTTGTGGATAACCACCTTGAGTCCTCATTTATCTACGCTAAGGTCACCATATTTTCTATTAATTAACGCTAAGTCATCTAGTATGTAGTTACATGTTTATACAAGTAAATCCAAGGTAAACCTGTAACATCAAAATATAACAATATGTGCGTAGTTGCTCTAAGATCTTTTTTTTGTATGAAGTAATTGTTGTCTCACATCAAAAGATGTCGAGTCTAACATACATTACTTAAGTGGGTGTGACCCTTTGACTAGCACCGAGGCCTTTTGGTTAAAACTCCACACTGGTTAGGCTCAAGTGGTTAAGTTAGCTCAAGTAGTTAAGTTAGGGACAATATCAGGTTAAGTTAGCTCAAGTAGTTAAGTTAGGGTGGCCCGTGGGTAGTAGTGGCAAAATGGGACCCAAATAATAAAATAATCCATATTAGCCCAGTCATTTAAATATGGCCCTTTTTTAAAAACAACGAGTCAAATACGGATTTAAAAGATATGAGTTAAATATGAGGCCCATATTTAAAAGCTATGAGTCAAATATTGACCCATATTAAAGTCAATTTTTAAAAGTCACGAGTAAAATATGGATTTTTTACATATACTTGGAATTTTAATACTTATTTGGGAAGGAAAAAATGAGTTCATCCAGCCCAACCCACATTTAGCCTGACCCATATTTGGCCCACCCAAATTAGACTCAGCCTATAGTTCTACCACTACTAGTTGTGTAGGTATGGGATAGAGAAAAAAAATAATAATTTTGATTTAGTGACGGTGTTGTACTTGTACCAATATGTACATGCATTTTGATTGTAGATTGATTGATGTGGGCTTGTTGACCGAAACAAATTTTAGCTTGACATTATCTTTAATTCCAAAACAAATATTAACAAATTCAAAAAAAAAATCCCAAACAACCTAAAAAACAATGCATAACAATAAAATCAACATGATTACCAGAATAGGCAGATGAATTCATCCTCCTCCTTGTGTGACCTAAAACAGATGAAAATGAAAACCCATCGCCCAAAGATGATGAAAATGAAAAGCCATCACCACAAGGCTCAAATGCCAAGCAAGAGATTAAACCTCCTTGAGATTTGGTTTTAGCCAAAACCCTTTTTTTACCAGCTTTGGTAGATTGGTTATGTTCACAAGAAAGTGACATGCAAGTGGCCATTAGCCAAGAACACACCATAGATGCCGCTGCCATTAGTGCATACAAGCAAAGCAATGTGTATGTGAAGAAGAAGAAGAAGAAGAAGAAGAAGAAGAAGAAGATGGTATTGTTAAGTTGAAAAGAAGAATAACAAAGTGAGTGGAGGAGAGGTTTAGTTTAGTATGGTGAAATGGGGAGTGAAGAACGAGGTTGATTGAATCTGAGGTAATACAAGTGGTGTCATATTTTGGATCTCATTGTGAAATGACGCCAAGTATTGGACAAAATCTGACTACACACACCTCTGCCTACACAAACAAATAACTCTCCCTTGATACAAGTCATCGGACACTTGTTCCTTCGAGAATAAAAGGGTTAATTGTATTTTTCTTTTATTTTCTGTCCGAGTGAGCTTACGCGCACTTAAGAGGTCAATTTTATAAATGATTCAAATTGACACGACCTTTCATGCTTATATTTGTGTTTGTGTCAAAATTATGAGTTGTGTCGTAAAATACGAATTGTCACTCATATCAGATGAGGCCTGACAGTATGGTTTGTTTTTTAAGAAACCGCCCAAAATCAAACCACGAAATTTGTTTGGGCCCATTGTATATGTTAGTGGGTTTTAAATGGTTTAACAAAACCAATCTGGCGGGTAAGAGCGGGTCTATCAGTAGGTCACTATGGGTCAGAGACTCATTTAAGTTAAAACCTAAAAATTCGTTCTCTCAAAACTCAATCGATCTGAAGACTCTTCAATTTCTCTTGACAAAAAAGAAAACCCATTTCAACAAAGGCTACAATTTTGCAATTTCAAAACTCAACGGGTCTCTCAAAACTCTCTCTCTCTCATTTGGGGATTAGGTTAAACCCCAAATATTTACTACAATCTCAACAAAGGCTTAACAGAGGTATGTTTTCTTTTAGTTTTTTATTTCATTATTTTTCCAAAAAACTGTTCAACAATTTGTTTACTCAAATACATGTTGAATAATTCAAAATACCTGTGTAATATTTTTTTTTCAAAATTTCAAATTAATGGGTCTTTGTTGAATACTTGTTTACCCAAATACATGTTGAATAATGCTTGTTAAATATTCAAAATACTTGTTTAATATATATATATATATATAACTTTAAATAATTAAATTAATGGGTCGTTGTTCCAATATAATAGAGGGTAGAAAATAGTGTGAATGACTCGACCGCTACTTCTAGGGGTAAGCAATCCTCTTTTGTGGCGTGGGACATTTTTGAAAAACTGCCACTTAGTGAAGGTGGTAAACAAAGGGCAAAATGTAGGAAGTGCAATGTAGTATATCTCGCTGAAAACAAATCTCGGACAAGCAATATGTTACGTCACGCTTCTTTTCATCAAAACGAGGAACCTGAAAGTTTGCAACGTCATGTCTTAGATCAAGGCGAGTACCGTGAGAAGCTTGCAATGGCATTGGTTAAGCACAATTTGCCATTCTCTTTTATGGAGTATGAAGGAATCCGTGACCTCCTTATCTTCTTGCACCCGGATGCAAAACCATCGCAAGGAATACATCGAAATCTGATGTGTTGAGGATATATGACAGAGAGAAAGAGAGTCTTAAACATTCACTAGAATTTGTTTCGAGTAGAATATGTTTTACCTCAGACTTGTGGTCCTCTATTACCACGGATGGATATTTGACTCTAATAGCCCATTATGTAGATGAGAATTAGGTTTTGCAAAAGAAGATATTAAATTTTAGGCATATACCCCCTCAACAAAATGGGCCACTCTTGGCAGAAATAGTTATTCAACTTTTGTCAGAGTGGGGTATTGAGAAAAAGTGCTTTTTGTTACTTTAGATAACGCTTCATATAGTGATGGGTTGATTGATGTATTAAAGTTGCATATGCGTTAGACATATTCATTAGGCGATGGCGAGTTTTTCCACGTTCGTTGTGACGCGCATATACTGAATTTGATAGTACAAAATGGCTTGAAAGTAATCGACTCGTTTATTGATTGGTGAAGTATGTGAGTGGTACAAAATGAAGAAAGATTAGTGATAATATGCAAATATTTCATATTTCATCCGTCGAACCTACGCATTTTAGCCCCCTCAGGTGCCTTAATCTCTATATTTAAGCCCGTTAACCAGACAACATCGGTTTATATTGTTAACATGCTATATGGGGTATAATTGGGTTTTTGTAGGTATTTAGGTACTAAGTATGGAGTTCGGATGCATTCCGGTGAAGTTTCGTACGCAATCACACGTTCAAGGGCAATCTGATCATTTCACAGTTAGGCACCTGGCCCGACATCTACACGAAAGTTGTAGCCCTCCTCTCTAGCTTCGCTTGTCCATGAACGGTGCGCGATTCTGAGTCCGTATGATGAAGTTACGGCGATTTCAGCGGAGGAAAAAATAAGGAAACCAAAAGAGGAGGAAAAGAAGAAGAAAAGGGAAAGCAGTATGCTGCCTTGGCGCACCCCTGCTTGATCGATCGATCGACCAAAAGGGTCGATCGATCGATCCTTCAGTAATTGTCCATGATTTTAACAGTCGATCGATCGACCAAAGGGATCGATCGATCGATCGACCAAAGGGATCGATCGATCGATCCCCTGTTTCTGCAGATATTTTTTTTTGCCTTCTTTTATTTCTTCTTTTCTTTTATTCCAACTTACTTTATAAGCCAATTTTGTGTAATATTCAGATATTAAGTTTCACTTAGTTTTTAGGTTAGGGTTTTGGTTTTGAGAGCTCATCTTCTTCTCTTCTTGGGTTGACAACCATTTTGTTTTGTAAAATTGAACTATTCACTATCATCTCCATTAATATAGCTTTGTTCTTCATTTTTCCTTGCTTTGTAGATTAGTCTCCATGCTTTCTTAATTAGTTTACTTTCTTTAATTCTTTCTTTCCTAGTTTAATTAGTATAAATTAGCTTAGTTCATTATGTGCCCTTAGATAAATAGGGTCGGGATGTCGTTCCGCCATTTTCGATCCCTGAGCTCCGAAAATTAGGTTTTGTGCAAAATTACGTTTAATTGAACCCGCGTGAATTAAAGTCGGATTATTACACGTTTAATTTTCTTTTTCATGCAACGTTAGTGTTTATAGCAATAATCCGAGTTTAATTCGCGTGCGACCAATTTTCGGTTAATTGTTTATTCTCGCAACTTTGGCTTGAATTCCTTATTGTGTGAAGTTTATGATTAACTGTTAATGCTCGATTAAATTGTTTTTGAGCCAGAATCTTGATTAGTAGTTGTTTCGATCCGTATGGTTGGATGATATCCCGATCCTCGCTTTACTTTTATTTAGACTTACCTTATTCCTTTCTTTTAATTACAACCAACCATCACCTTTTTACACTTTTATTCCTGGATTAATAATCTATTGCGATCTATCAAATATTCTCTATGGATTCGATACCCGACTTACCGCTATACTTACCAGTTGAGTGTAGTCGTAATTTAAGTTTGTTTGTATTGAGGCGGTGAAACTAAAACAATGATTTGCGTCTTTACACGCGCTACCTTTCGCGCTCAATCCAAATGGCACCGTTGTTGGGGAATGTTTTGATTTAGATTGTAATTGTCTTATTAGTTCATAGTATTCTTTCTTTTGTATTTGTATTCTTTCTTTTAACTTTTTTTTGCAGGACTTCTACATTTGAGCGCCTAGAAACGCTTGAATTCTCCCGTCGCACATTGCTTTGTGGAATTTTTCCTCTGGAGCCTTTGTTGGGGTAAGCATGTCTTATTCTAACTTTTCTGGGAATCCTAATGATAACTCTCAAAATTCCGATAAATCTATGACTTTTGGTCAATACTTACAATCCCAAAAAGCTGCAACATCTAAAATGACATTGGGTGAGTATTACGAAAGTCAAAGTTTGGATTACATCAATTCTGGGCGTGATCATTTTGATTATGGGTCGCAAGATTCTTATGATAAGAATTTTGAAACAAATTGTAATCATTTTCAAAATTCTTATGTTAATGATTTTGAGTGTAGTCCCGAGAACAATTTTCGAAGTTCTCATTTCCAAGAATCTGCTCCTTGCCCTATGACTTTCGGTGAGGGATTGCGCATGCTTGAAAATGAGAGGATTGAAAACCGTTATCGGGAAGAAACTCGTTATTGGGAACACGAGTTGGATTTACTATTTGAATCCAACGATGATTTTTCTTCCGTGACTTCCGAAGTCGAGAACTGTTTTGAACCAAATGAGTACTTCGTTCCTACTTTGGAACAAATCATCCTTGACTTGACCCATGGTATAGTAGAGAATGAAAACGAGGATGAAAAAGGCATAGTATCCATTTGCCATGAATTCGTTTCTTCTTTGATTTTTAAAGAAGAAAGTTTCATTGTAAACGATCTTATTTCTTCCGAAATTCAATTTTCAAGCGATGATCACTCATCGCCTAAGATTGAATTTATTTCATCCCCGTCGTTATTCTATACTGTCACACCAATTCGAGTACCCGATGAATCGGTTCAAAACTTTACGGTTCCAAACCTTTTCACCGACGAGGAGTACTCGCTCGAGCCGCTTTCCATGACGGCATCTTTGTCCTCATGTGCGCCGCCTCCCATTCCAACTTTAAAATACTTGGGAGATGATTCAATTTTTTTAGGCCCACACGTGTATCTGTCGCCCCTCCTATCCAAATCCCCCATCCTCCCTCCCAAAATTTCAATTGGGGATGGTTCACTTTTATCGCCTTACACATGCCTTCCGTCGTTCGAACGGAATTCCTATTTTTCGGGAGGCATGCATGTTTGGGAGGGTCCATCGTTGATCCGACAAAGTCAAATTGTGTTTTGGATGGACCCTCAAAAATTTCAACTCTTAGTATATAGCTAATTAGGATTCTTATGTGTAGGTTGTATATACTAACTTCTTCATTTTTATATTTTTTTCTTAATTTAGCCTAGTGTAATTAGTTAATATCTTTTTATTTCTTTTTGTATGCTTGGTTCTAACTCTCTTGTAGGTTCAACGAACTTGAATTTGCGGAGACTATGCGCCCCGGCACACATTTCTTAAGAAAACAATGAAAAAAGTCACAAAAATATTTTTTCTTAATTTTACACACACCCATTCGTACACATGTCCATTTGTTTTTCTTTTTTATTTTATTTTATTTTCATTTTGTTGTGACCATGCGTGTGTGTCGCTCGTGTACATTTTTTTTTTTTTTTTTGTTACATATGTCTATATATGTGCATACTTAGTCTAATTCTTTGATTATTTTATTTTTTTTTATTTGTATTTTTATGTTGATATACTTATATACATACTATATATATATATTTTATACTTATACCCCCCATTTCCCCAGAATTTCATTCCCCCCCCCCCCCCATTTAAAAATAGCATGCAGTAGGCCTTTTACTGCTTGATCGATCGATCGAAGCCCAAGGGTCGATCGATCGACCGACCAGTAAAAGGTTGAGGCAGGGTCTGTTTTTACCCTTTCTCCTTATTTCTCTTATCCCTCTTCTCCCAATTTTGAGCCCTAGTATTCCCCCACAACATATTCCTTCATTTTCATCCAATTTCTACACTTTCAAGGTATAATTCTTCCTACTTTATTGTGTATTTGTAGATTTTGGTTGATTTTTGTTATGTTTTACATGTTTAATCCATTATTTGACATTTTTTGTTGGTGTGTGGTTTTCCCCGTGTTTTTGGTTGTGCCAACTGATTTTACTTGTGTTTAGTGATCTATATCCACTCATGAACACATATGTATTGTTTCATTCTTGTTGTTTTCATGAGTGGGGCTCATTGGTTAGTTCAAGGTGGTATTTTTCACCCATGTCGCACATTGCGCATGCCAAGTGTTCACTGAAATGACACAAACAGTTTTCAATCCAATTTTTGACGCACACTTGGGTGATTTTCACTCGTTGTCGTATATCGACACATTTTATCGCAATGTTGATTTTTTTCCCTCGATTTTTGCGCACGTGCACCCACCATTTCAACTTGTACACTAACTAACCATTAATTGTACTTACAATTTTTTTTTGTATTGCTTAATTATTATTTTGTAAGTTGAAATAGCCCCTATCAAGAAACACAAGTTCACGCGCTGCCTGCCCAACGGGGGCTTCGAGGGGTTTCGCTGTGAACAAGAGCAAGATTGGTATCAGGCCTACTTTCATACATCCGAGAAACCGCTGGGTTATCATTTTGCCTGGACCCTTGATCACATACCGCAGGAGGCACGGGTTTTGTTGCGTCGACAGGGATGGGAGCCCTTTCTCGCTACCAATAGGCGCATCAATGAAGAGCTTGTACGGATGTTTTATGCGACATTGGTAGAGGTGAGAGGGCAGGGGCCTACTTCGTTTGAGGCCATGGTCCGTGGGGTGCGGATACCTTTTGGCCTTTCTGATTTGGCACCTTTTATGGATGTGCCAGACCCCACGGATCCTGTCATCTTTTTGGATGGGGATGTTTTGGGGCGTGCGATGTTGATAGAGGCCCTTGCGCCGGGAGAGCAATAGAAGAAGGGTGCGTTCCGCTCGGTGGTAATGGCAGACTTATCGAGACTTCTCCACTACATCAACGTCCACTCATTCATGGTGATGAACAACCGATGAGAGGTTTGTTACAAGCACGCAGCATTGATCTACACTATGCTTCACGATTTGGGCGATATCAGTTTGCCCAAAATATTTTTAGAGACGATGCTGGCTACATCCACAGAGATCGCCTGGAGGTATTCCCTTCCTTTTCATGCCATCATCATGAGGATCTGCACTTCTCACGGTTGACCTGAATTTGATGCTGATCGCAAGCATAAGCCACTAGGTCTTCTCACAAAGGATAATATCTCGAAGACGTTGACTCATGCTTGGGGGAGCCAGGGAACAAAAGACAGAGGACATGGGCAGCTGACATGGCAGGGGAGGAGGCTGAGATTAGAGATATAGAGCAGGGTGAGGGTTCTCACGGGCCACACACAGATTTTGATGCCCGCTTTGAGGCATTTCAGGCCGTGCAGGACCAACGCTGGGAGGAAACCCAGCTCAAGTGGGCTATATGGGAGTCCCGCCTGGACCAGCAGCAGACCGAGCAACGTCATTATTAGGCCGAAGAGCGGTAGTATCAGGCCGAGCAGCGGCAGGAGTGGGCCGAGCAGAGGCAGGCTAGAGTGCAACACAGGCATGAGTACCGGATGATGAGAGATCTTTATTTGCATATGCATGATTCGGACACAGTGCTACCTCCTCATTTTTAGGACCCTTCTGATCCTAGTGGTTCCGGCCACTAGGCTACTGTTGTACTGGGGCATTTTATCATTTTTTGGGACGGATATTATATTGTATTTTTTTTATTTTCTTTTTATTTCTTTCTTTTTATTAGTTGTAATGTATTAAGTTGTTTTGTATGGAACTTATGTAATGAGAAATGAAAATGTAGTTTGTGGTTGTTTATTGGATTTTGATGTGTGTGACCTTCCATTTTATAAAATCAAAAAGTTCACCATCAATTTATCTAGTATTTGCACTTCAGCCCATTTATATTGTTGTGACTTGTGACATAGATTCTTTTAACTTAATACATAGGTACATATTCTTCATATGCTTTGTACTAACTTGTTTTGAAGATTCCTTTGGACTTGTACTTATTGAGATAGCTCCAAATTTGGGTAATATCATTCTTTTCCTAGCTCTGTGTTGTGTTCTTTAATGGACGCATTGGGGACAATGCAACATTTAAGTTAGGGGGTGTGGGATATTCTATCAATTTCACTGTTTAGTCCTTGAATTTGACTGCAATTTAGTTACAAAGCATGTTTTTGTTAAAATTTTGAAAAATTTTAAAAATATTTTCTTTCTTTTTTCTCCTTTGTTGGGCATTTTGCCTCTGTTTCCGATGATAAATTTTAATAATTGTCCGATCCAATTGACAACTCAATGATGCATGTTCTCGATTTTAGAAGTTATTAAACTTTAGTCTCGATTATTGATATTGTGAATAACTTCATGGATTAAACTTTAATCCCATGAGCACATGCACTTTTCTTTCTATATTGATTTGGTTTAAGATTTTTATAACTCGGTAATCTTTTGTTGCATTGTATATACTTACAACGAGTAAGCTTTGTACCTTTCGTTGTTTGTGAGTGTTATACACTATTATTTCCTCTTTGAACACGTTGAATTCGTTGGTAATCTCCCTACTCTTTCATTGATCGTTCATTAATTGAGTTCATACTTGAAATGTGTTACTTGATCATGATTTTCATATATTGTTTTGACTCGAGAATTGCGTAAACTTTTGGAAATGATCATAGGACATCTTTGTTATATCACCCATATTAGCCTTGACCTCACCGTATATGTTTACCCTAGTCAACCCCTTTGAGCCTAAATATTAACCTTTCGTTTCATAACCCAAATTTCCATAACCAACTCCAAATTGGAGTTATATACCATACATACACCTTACATACCCTTGTTTGGAATGTTGCTTGGGATTGAATGTTGTTGTTGTGTTGCGATTGCGGTTGCAATTTAGGCATATTAGAGTATGAAAAGTAAAGAAACGATATGTGAAAAAAAGAGATGAAAAAGAGAAAGCAAAAAGCAAAAGAAAACAAAAGAAAAAAATGAGAAAAAGAAGAAAAGAAAAGAAAGAGAAAGTTGTAAATGTTGTGTATATAGTTCAATAAGCTTTGATTACTCTCCCCGATGATATATCTAATGCCTTTTTGGAACTCGTTTTCCAATTTTGATATTGCCCGCATTTTCCCATTATCCCGAGTTTTCATTCGGAACACTTTGAATTCCTACATACATATCCTTCATTTCGTACCCTAACCTAGCCTACATTACAACCCTATTACAAGTCCAATGTGATCTTAAGTAGATGTAATTCAAAAGTTTAAATAGTTTTGATAATCTGTGAAAATACATTTCGCCCCCTTTAATGAGCAGTATCCTTTCATTGAGATTACATTTCTCATTTTATATATAGCGTTCTTCATCTGTGATATGTGTGCGGCCTAGTTTTCATTTACATTTACTCCTTATGCCCGCATGTCCCGTGTGTTACTTCCCCGTTTCACGTGAATTCATTTGATGAGTGTAATGCCCGTGAGGATTGACTTTTATGCATGCTTTGATATTTAGTATCCAAGTTATTTAAGTTTTTTTCCAAATCATATTTTGCGTGTGCTCACTCCCTTTCCACATGTTAAAGTTTCAATTCATTGAGGTGCATTCTATAATGTTAATAACTACGGACTTTTGTTTGAATTCGCTCATTGTGCTAATAACATGTTGAAATCTTGTTCGTATTGTTGAGTTTGTCGCATATGATTGGTCATATTTTGAGGAAACTTTATGATGTTTGTGGGTATCATCCCTGAAAACCCTCACGAGATGACACTCGTCCACTAGGGTAACCTAGGGGTTTAACGGCTTATTGCTTATGCTAAATGCAATTGTTCGCCCGCGAAAGTGGCCTTATCTTTTTATTTGCTTTTATACCATATTTTTATACTTATCCTACTTTTGGTTTAATTGTTCTTCTTGTTGCATCCTATTTCATTGCTAGGGACTAGCAATGTGTAATTTAGGGGGTGTGATAATACGCAAATATTGCGTATTTCATCCATCGAACCTACGCATTTTAGTCCCCCCGGGTGCCTTAATCTCTATATTTAAGCTCGTTAACCAGACAACCTCAGTTTATATTGTTAATATGCTATATGAGGTATAATTGGGTTTTTGTAGGTATTTAGGTACTAAGTATGGAGTTCGGATGCATTCCGCTGAAGTTTCGTACGCAATAGCACGTTCAAGGACAATCCGATCATTTTATAGTTGGACACCTGGCCCGACATCTTCATGGAAGTTGTATCCCTCCTCACTAGCTTCGCGTGGCCGTGAACGGTGCACGATTTCGAGTTCGTATGATGAAGTTACGGCGATTTCAATGGAGGGAAAAATAAGGAGACCAAAAGAGGAGGAAAAGAAGAAGAAAAAGGAAAGCAGTATGCTGCCTTGGCTCACCCCCGCTTGATCGATCGATCGACCAAAAGGGTCGATCGATCGATCCTTCAGTATTTGTCCATGATTTCAACAGTCGATTGATCGACCAAAGGGATCGATCGATCGATCCCCTGTTTCTGCAGATACCTTTTTTGCCTTCTTTTCTTTTATTCCAACTTACTTTATAAGCCAATTTTGTGTAATATTCAAATATTCAGTTTCACTTAGTTTTTAGGTTAGGGTTTTGGTTTTGAGAGCTCATCTTCTTCTCTTCTTGGGTTGACAAACCATTTGGTTTTGTAAGATTGAACTATTCACTATCATCTCCATTAATATAGCTTTATTCTTCATTTTTCCTTGCTTTGTAGATTAGTCTCCATGCTTTCTTAATTAGTTTACTTGCTTTAATTCTTGCTTTCCTAGTTTAATTAGTATAAATTAGCTTAGTTCATTATGTGCCCTTAGATAAATAGGGTCGGGATGTCGTTCCGCCATTTTCGGTCCCTGAGCTCCGAAAATTAGGTTTTGTGCAAAATTACGTTTAATTGAACCCGCGTGAATTAAAGTCGAATTATTACACGTTTAACTTTCTTTTTCATGCAACGTTAGTGTTTATAGCAATAATCCGAGTTTAATTCGCGTGCGACCAATTTTCGGTTAATTGTTTATTCTCGCAACTGTGGCTTGAATTCCTTATTGTGTGAAGTTTATGATTAACTGTTAATGCTCGATTAAATTGCTTTCGAGCCGGAATCTTGATTAGTAGTTGTTTTAAGCCATATGGTTGGATGATATCCCGATCCTCGCTTTACTTTTATTTTGACTTACCTTATTCTTTTCTTTTAATTACAACCAACCATCACCTTTTTACACTTTTATAATTGGATTAATAATCTATTATGATCTATCAAACATTCTCTGTGGATTCGATACCCGATTTACCGCTATACTCACTAGTTGAGTGTAGTTGTAACTTAGGTTTGTTTATATTGAGGCGGTGAAACTAAAACAACGATTAACGTCTTTACACGCGCTACCTTTCGCGCTCAATCCAATTAGGTTTGCGATTTGTATATCAAATCTTTCTATCGGTTGTAATAAGAAAGTTCGACAGGATGTCCAGACAAGATGGAATTCGACATATCTTACGCTTGAGAGTGTGTTATCGTATCATCGCGCATTTAAACAACTTCAACTCATTGATCCACATTTTACAACTTGCCCAACAGATGAGGAATGGATTAAAATTAAACAAATTTCTAGGATTTTGAAGCCTTTTGTGACATCACGACTCTTTTCTCCAGAAGACAATACCCAACGACAACTTTATATTTTTCGGGGGTTTGGAAGATTCAATTGCTTATAAATGAAGAGATGGTGTTGATACCAAAATTTACTATCCTACATGGACCAATTACAAGACAGCATGTGTCATCCTATATGGCACAAGTCCAAGTCATCATGATAGAAGGGCCCGACCAACTTTGTTACCCGACCAACAAGGAAGCCTGACCAATAGCTAAAAAGTCATTATACACAGCCAACCAAGCACCAGCGGTCTTACCGCCTGTATTGCCTGTGAAGCAATAACGTTCATACAATTAATTCTCATTATGTATTGATGTAAATGCCTAACAAATAAAGGCATTCCATCCTTTCACATGACAACAATCAAGACCCCCCTTGGGCTATAAATACATTGTATCACCCTCATTGTAAGGGATCGAAAAACAACTCAAGACAGTCAATACATAACAGTGGACGTGGGTTATTCCATTGAACCGAACCACTTTAAAAAGTTTTCTTGTGTCTTGTTTGTTTTACTTAATTTATCTGTGATCAACTAATTAGGCTTACTTTAGTTTTTTGCATCAACAGATTGGCGTCGTCTGTGGGAACGTATTGCTAAACGTTTTCACTCATTCATCATTCATCACCCATTGCTGAAATTCCAAAATCAAGCACTAAAAATGAGGGAATCTCGCCTAATCCCTCTGCCCCTCTTAACAATAATGATTTAACAGGAATTTTGGCTAGCCTGGCCAAGGGTCAAGAGGCCATGTAGGATACTATACGACAGTTGGCCCAAACTCTGCAAGCTGGAGTTTTGGTGCAATCTAATCACAGGAATATGCCACCGCTGCCAACCAGGAGTATTGGGCACATCCATTCCACAACTTCTAAGGATCCTTTATATCTACCTGGAGCAACCTCTTCTATTAGGGTCTCTAATTCTATGGATGGATAATTTCTCATACTAAAAATACTGAGTGCCTTAGAAAGGCTAAGTAAGGCCTCTCCTTTCGATCGTTTGGGACCCTAGGGAAATTCCCTACGAGTTGCGTCGAGAAATACTCGACCAAGTGATCTAAGGGAAGGTTCAGCCCAGTCCAGATTAAATACCCGACGAACTGAAAGGTCTAGTCAGAGATAAGGTTCACAGGAAGAAAGTTCAGCAAGATCTAGAGGTAGGCATAAAAGAGTTGCCATCCATGGCACTAACAGTGATGCTTAGGTGAAATGGACAAAGCCAATAATCCTCTTCAATGAAGTTTTATTAAGGGGTCCCCCTTTGTGCAAACCATCGTGGATTTCCCTACGCCGACCAAGTTTAAAGCTCCAGTAGTCACTCCCAAATATGATAGAAAAACTGATCCAGTTTTCCATATAGAACAATACCAAACAGCTGTTGGTATCTATGTTGTTCCTGGTGAGATGAGATGTAGGGCGTGCTCAGGAACAATCACTGAATCTGCTCAAATCTGGTACAACATCCTTCCTCGGGGGCAGACTTCTTACTTTTAATAACCAGCCAAGCAATTCATTGGTAATTTTTGCTTTGGAGCAAAACCAGTGAAGCGAATAGCTCATTTACTCAGTGTGAGACAGAAAGAAGGAGAAAGTACCAGGGATTACATCACTCATTTCAATAACGAGAAACTGGTAGCGATTGATTATGAAGAGAAGACAACAATCATTGCTCTTATGAGTGGTTTACTCCCCGATAAATTATATTATACTCTGGAAAAAAATCCACCAAAGATGATGACAAAATTGATAGCTAAGGCAGCGAAGATTATGAATGTCGAGGAAACTATGGCTGCCAAAAAGAATTCAAATGCGAAAGCGAAAGCAAAAGCAGAAGGGGAGTCAGATAAAAAGGAGAACGAGAACCATAATGAGCGCAGGAGTTCGAAGGGAAAGGAACGCCTAAATCAGATCAGGAAATTCACTAATTACGCCCCTTTGACGATGGATATACATCATGTGTGGGAGGAAATCAAGCACAATAATGATTTGAGTTGGCCTAAAAAGTTAAGATCGTCTGCTGATAAGAGGGATAAGTCCAAATATTGTGAGTTTCACAAAAATCATGGGCATATGACTAACCGATGCATTTCCCTTCGGAATGAGATAAAAGCACTCATCCGAAGAGGAAAACTGAACAGATTTGTAGATCGGTAGAATGGTGAAAGAAATGGAGAAAGAGGTCGATAGATATCTAAATAGCTAGTTAAGCCTAGGGAAGATAGGAAGAGGAACCACGACGATGATCCAGAAGATGATCCCGATCTCTCCAAGAAACCTAGACAATCGAAATGTGAGGCATTCACA
Organism: Sambucus nigra; assembly: GCA_949130495.1. Taxonomy (NCBI): domain Eukaryota; kingdom Viridiplantae; phylum Streptophyta; class Magnoliopsida; order Dipsacales; family Adoxaceae; genus Sambucus; species Sambucus nigra. The sequence continues at coordinate 25,985,384 of OX422220.1, forward strand.
CTCAATTTTGGATCTTTTGATTGTCACATGTTTACAAGTGGAGATACCGGAGGAGGAGATTACACAGCTGAAAGGAAGGCTTGCCTCAATGGGGCTCAAGCTTGTTCCTATATCCATGTATCAGCCTCGCCGAGGAGGATCGACCAAACAAAGTTAACAAGGATAAGCTTGTAATTGGCTTTTCCAAAAATAATTTATCAAGAGTTTTATATCCTCATGATGATCCTTTAGTGATCAGAGTCAGTATAAAAAAAGTATTAGTAGTAAGGACATTGGTAGACAATGGCAGTTCGACAGACATCATGTTCTATCCTTATTTTGATAGTTTAGGTTTAAAACTCAGTCAACTGGAGACATATCATAGGCCACTCATTGGATTCTCAGGTAAAAAGGTGCTTCCACTGGGAACTGTCAAGTTGGATGTGTTGATCGAGACTTGGCCAGCGAGCAGGACAGAGAAGGTAAGATTCTTTATAATGGACAAAAATATTCATTCTGATTATAATATGATCATGGGGAGGGTTGGTCTAAAAAAGTTTAAAGTTGTACCCTCAATTGTTCATTAATGCTTGAAATTCCCGACCAACTTTGGAGTAGGAGTAATGAAAGGAGACCAAAAAGTAGCCCGGGAGTGTTACTATTACTCTACCGAGGAAGAAGATATGTTGGAGGCCAAACGAAAAATAACCACTTATCAAGTGGATACAACTGAGCCGAACAGCGAGTCTGAGGTTGAAACCTTAGATCCAAGAGATGAATCCGAGCTTGTAAAAGGTCAAATGATGGAGGTAATAGAAAGCATTATTCTGGACGATGATAAGCCAGAACGAACAACTCAAATAGGAGCATTGTTAGAACCAGTTCTTGAGAAGGAGTTGACATCTTTCTTAAGGCAAAGAAAATAAGTGTTCGCTTGGAGTCATGAAGATATGCCAGGCATAGATCTAAACTTTCTGTGTCATAAACTTAATGTCAATAGGAACGTCAAACTTATAAAGCAACGAATGAGAATTTTTAGCCTAGAGAAGAACTAGGCTATACAGGAAGAAGTGGAGAAGCTTCAAAAAGCTTCCTTTATTGAAGATGTGAAGTACCCTGATTGGCTAGCTAATGTAGTTATGGTCAAAAAGAAGAACAATAAGTGGAGGATGTGTGTGGATTTTAGGACTTGAACAAAGCGTGCCCGAAAGATCACTTTTCTTTGCCATGAATTGATCAACTGGTAGATGCCACTTCAGGGCCTGAATTGTTGAGTTTTATGGATGCATACTCTAGTTATAACCAGATCAAAATAAAGCCAAAAGTCAAAGAAAGTACTTCATTTGTCACTCCCCGAGGAACTTATTGCTATAATTCCATGCCATTTGGTCTTAAAAATGCAGGTGCTACTTATCAGAGACTGGTGAACAAAGTATTTAAGGAGCAGATAGGAAAGAATATGGAGGTGTATGTTGATGATATGCTCACTAAAAGAAAAAAAAGTTACTGATCATATTGTTGACCGCAGTCAGACGTTTGATCAACTGAAAAATCACCAAATGAAGTTAAACCCCACCAAATGCGTCTTTAGAGTGCATGAGGGAATGTTCCTTGGGTATATAGTGAATCAAAAGGGAATTGAAGCCAATCCAGATAAGATTAAAGCTCTGATCGAAATGAAGTCCCCGACCTATAAAAAAGATGTTCAAAGGCTAATTGGGCGTGTAGCAGCACTTAACGAGTTTGTGTCAAGAGAAGCAGACAAATGTTTTCCACTCTTCAAGGTACTCAGAAAAACCTTTGAATGGAACGATGAATGTGAAAAGGCACTCCTGGAGTTGAAGAAGTACCTGGGAGAACCACCATTACTTTCTGGACCAATGTTAGGAAAAAAGTTGTATCTGTATCTGGCAGTATCTGAGTCCGCAGTTAGCTCTACTTTGATCAGGGAGGAAAATGGAGTTCAAAAGCTAGTTTACGACACCAGCAAAGATTTTTGAGGAGAAGAAGTAAGATATCCCAGACTGGAGAAATTAGCACTGGCTTTAATTGAAGCTAGTAGACGAATGAAGCCATACTTTGAAGCCTACGCTATAGTGATCTACACCGATATTCCATTAACACAGGCTTTACACAAGCGAGATAAATCTGGAAGACTGATGTATTGGGCTGTAAAGTTGGGGGAGTATGACCTTGTGTATGAACCAAGGACTGCTTTAAAAGGGCAAGCTGTGGATGATTTTATTATAGAATTCATTTATCTGGAGGTTCCCGAGCAGCAAGGGACTCTAGATGAGCAACATACAGGAGTCAGTAGACCAACTGGAAATATGCCTGACCAACTCTAAACAGGGGATACTGTAGAAAAATACCAACCAAAATCGTTCAGTGGAGTATAGGAGATGAACAAGAAATATGAGGAGGCGAAAGATAAAATCTTCCATTAAGGGACTCTAACAAACCTAGCGTTTGACAGCAATATCCCAGTATGGAGTTTGTACGTCAATGGGTCATCTTGCGCAACCAGATGTGGAGCTGGAATCATTCTTAATACTCTAGACGAGCTAGACATAGAGTACGCTCTACGTTTCTAATTTTAAGCCTCCAATAATGAAGCAGAGCATGGAGTCGTGATTGTTGGTCTAAATCTAGCTAAATCATTTAACGTCGAGCAAGTTGTGGTGTGCAGTGATTTGCGGTTAGTTGTAAATCAAGTGTTGAGTTTATATGCTGTGAAAGGAGAACTGATGACCACATATTTGGCTAAAACTTTGGAAGTAATTTACACCTTACTAGCAGTTCAGATGGTCAGGATTCTGAGATTGAATAATGCTCGAGCAGATGCACTTGCTCGGTTAGCTTCAGCAACCAGAACGGAAATATAAAGAACTATTCCTATTGAGCTACTTGTTAATAGGAGCATTGATGAAGACCTGATGGTCAACTTTATTACAGTTGATATGGGTCCATTTTGAATGGACATCATAAGAGCATATATTGAAGATGGGATTCTTTCAGTAGATCTACTTGAAGCTAAGAGGTTGAAATACAAAGCTGCAAGATATGTGCTAGATGGTGGTGTATTATACAGAAGAGGAGTAACTGCTCTTCTACAATGATGTGTGCATCCAGCTGAGGTAAAGGATTTGATCGAAGAAGTCCATGAATGGTCCTGTAGAGCCCATGTAGCAGGGAGAACGTTATTATGAAGAATACATATATAAGGGTACTACTGGCCAACCATGCGAGCAGATTGTGTAGAGTTTACCAAGAAATGTGATAAGTGCCAAAGGTTTTCCAATACACGCAAGGCTCCGCAAGCCCTCTTAACACCAATCACTCCACCCTGGCCTTTTGCCATGTGGGGAATTGACTTGGTCGGGCACCTGCCAACCATCCGAGGAAGGTTCAAGTACTTAGTTGTAGGTGTTGATCATTTTACAAAACGGGTGGAAGCTGAACCATTAATTGATATGTCTTATGAAAAGGTTTACCAGTTCATCTGGAAAAGTATTATATGTAAGTATGGTTTACCTTATGCTTTTATAATTGATCATGGTACACAGTTTGACAATGAATAGTTCGCTGCTTATTGCACCCAATTCAATGTCCAAAAAATCCACTTTGCTCATGGCCACCCTCAAAGCAATGGCCAAACAGAGGTAACTAATAGAACTTTGTTGAATGGGCTAAAGAAAAGGTTGGAAGATGCAAAAGGAAATTGGATTAATAAACTGCATTCGGTCATGTGGGCTTACCTAACTACTTCCAGAATAGCTACTAGAGAAACTCCTTATTTATTGGCATTTGGTACTGAAGTTGTAATCCTTGTTGAGCTAGGTTTACCTACGCATAGAGTTCTTAACTTCAATACCCCAGTTAGAGATTTAATGAGAAGGTTAGATTTAAACATGCCAGAAGAAGTTCGTGAAGATGCAACTTTAAGGAATGCAGCCTATCAATAAAGGACTGCACGTTTCTATAACAAAAGGGTCATGTCGAGCAACTTAAAGGAGGGAGATTGCGTTTTGAAGAAGGTTATTCAGAAATGTAATAAGCTGGAAGCCAATTGGAATGGGCCTTATCGTGTTACTGCAGTTATTCGACCAGGCACGTATAAGATTGAGACTTTGGAAGGGGAATAGCTCAAAAACCCATGGAATGCAGAGCACTTGAAGAGGTTTTGAACTCAATTCACTTCAATAATAATGAGAACATGACTTTCTAAAAAATTGTTATTTTTTTCGAAGTAACAGCGCTATGCGCTTGTAATATTATGATAATTATGAAAACATCAACAAAGTTGGTCTATATCAACAAATACCACCAACAAAGTTGGTCGATATCTACAAAAACCACCAACAAAGTTGGTCGGTATCTACTAAAGCTACCAATAAAGTTGGTCGGCATCAATAAAACCACCAATAAAGTTGTTCGATAATATTATGAAGACACCAACAAAGTTAGTCTGCATCAACAAATACCACCAACAAAGTTGATCGGTGTTGATACCAAAATTAGTATGCTGATGTGGACGAATAATAAGAAGACACGTGTCAATCTACGTGGCACAATAGCAACGAGGAAAATCATTCCCCCGACCAACATACTCACTCCGAGCAACAGGTGTACTCCGAGGAACACCAGCCCTCCGAGGAACTCTTGTCCTCCGAGGAACTCCAGTGCTCCGAGGAACTCTTGGACGATGAGCAACTAAGGCGGTTCGAGTTGCATCTCGACCACATCATTGATTGCCAGATAATCAACAGTTCAACTATTCATTGAATGCTTATCATCTTGACGCACACGCTTGAAGAGCATTAAATGAGTTACCCTTTCATATGTATATCATTTAATGTATCACCCTTTCATGTACAGCCTAAGGGCTATAAATACCTTGTATCACCCTCATTCAAAGGGACCGAAATTTCTTGATAGCACTTATAATCGAGAATTCCTAAACACTCAGCAATAACATAATAGTGGACGTAGGCCATTCATATAAGGCTGAACCACTTTAAAATTCTTTGCCTCATTTATTTATCTGTGATTGAATAATTAGAGTAATCTAGTTTTTTACATCAACAGATTGGCGCCGTCTATGGGAACGATTGTTATTATCATTTTTCACTGAAAATCATTCATCATCAATGGCAGATAATCCAAAATCCAGCAATCGAAACGCTGGAATTGCTGAAAATCCTCCAAATCCCTCTGCACCTCCAGATCTGGCTGGGATTATGACGAATCTGGCTCAAGGACAAACCGCCATGCAGGAAACAATGAGGCAACTCATACAGACCCTTCATGGCGGTGCACCTGCACGTTCAGGACATCGAAGTGGTCAGAGGCAAACTTATTTACTTCCTTCACGATCCAGGCGTACTGAGTCATATCGTAATGAGAAATCTGATGATTTCTCTTATCAACCTGGGCGAACTTCGTCAATAAGGGCTACAGATACTGATCAACGTATCACTCTCTCTCCAGAAAGACCCAGTGCCTTGGAAAGACAGAGTAGGGTGTCTCCTTTCAGTCGATTAGGCCCTAGGAGGAATAGGAGTCCACCTAAGACCATGTTGAGGAGTTTTCGATGACCATCAGATCTAAGAGAAGGATCAGCACAATCACGACCAGTTGTTCGTCAAGATAGATCTCAAGAGGCCACATCAGAACAATCAATTGCTTGAACTAATAAGCCCGAGGAAGGAAACGATGCGTGGAAGGGTTCCATTCAGCGCTTGGAGGATAGATTGGGAGAAATGGCTAAGGCGAAGAATCCCTTACAACGAACTTTTGTTCAAGGGACACCTTTTGTCCAGGCCATTGTGGGTTTTCCTACCCCGTCAAAGTTTAAAGCACCAGTGGTGACCCCCAAATATGATGGAAAGACAGATCTTGTTCTACATATAGAGCAATATCAAGCTGCTGTCGACATTTATGTTGTCCCCGACGAGATGAGATGCAGAGCATTCTCGGGAACTCTTACTGGATCTGCCCAGATATGGTACAACAATCTTCCTCGGGGTAAGATTTCAACTTTCTTTCAGTTGGCCGAGTCGTTCATCGACAATTTCTATTTTGGGGCAAAGCCAGTAAAAAGAGTAGCACACTTGTTAAGTGTTAGACAAAAATCTGGTGAGAGTACTAGAGATTACATAACTCGTTTCAATAACGAGAAACTGGAAGTCATAGATTATGAAGAAAAGACAACAATCACCGCCTTGATGAGTGGGTTGTTGCCTAACAAGTTGTATTACACTTTGGCCAAAGATCCACCTACAACTATGTCAGAGTTGATGGCGAAAGCGGCCAAAATCATGAATGTCGAGGAGGCTATGGCTGCGAAGAAGAATATGGATAAAGAAACCAAGGTGGAAGACGGCAAATCCAAGAAGAAAGAGCATAAGGGCAATGGCGGTGACAAGCATTCCAAGAATAATAAATCGTCGTGGGAAGTCCTGAAGAAATTCGATAATTATACTCCTTTGAAAATGGGTATTAATCATGTCTTGGAAGAAATCAAGTGTGATAACCCGCCTACTAAAATAATAGGTGGCCAGCCCAATACTCCAATAATTATAGGAATCATAGATGGTCCATTCTTAGCATCACTGTCGATTAAAATAATAGTATGAGATAACCACCAATCATTTTAGAAAACGGATTGTCATATACAAAAATTTTAAAGTAAAAGAGAAACACTTAGACAATCCCATTTGTAAAAACGGTGGGTATCAAAAATCGATGAATAAAGTATGACAATACAATAAATAATCACCGAATAAGCTGTCGGTGCACAGACCAATACAAATAATACATTAAGTATTACAATCAATATTTACAATATAATCAAATGAGTGCAATACCTTGGGCAAACATGCCCGAATAAAAGTACTAAACATAACTAGAGTACAATAGAGGGAAGCGTCTACAACAAGTATCCTACAACATCCGCAATATGCCGTAGCTCCATGACAACTGGAAATGGAAATGTAGACACGGGTGTCCATGCGGAAGAGCACCTGTAACGGCAAAGAATATGCAGAAACAAGGAAATATAGAAACCGGTCAGGGCCGGGTTTGATATGATTACCATGTGACTAAAATGCATGGCAGGTAAGTGCGTAAATCTCTCGCAGATAATAATAATATTCCTCACCTCTCAATCTAGCAGCAACCTAACGCAATATCGTGAGATGTTCTAGTTAACCCTAAGTACTAAGGGCTAACTTTTCCCCATTCTCAACACTATGCCCTATTCGTGCGTGGGGTGTCTCGCAAAGCGAAATCCAAACAAGGAACCCCCCCGATACACTACTACTTAGGCAAGGTTGATCGTCGAGATCCATTAGACCCTAAGCACGAAATAATAAAATAAATACATGTGTGTGCATAAGTGTGGGAGGTCAAAACTACAGCTACTCAAGAAATAAAAACATAACCCATCCATCATCTAACGGCACAACTCCTAATTCTTTATTTAGGAATATACATATATGGTAAATTCATTTTATCAATTGTTTACCAATTAATCTCATTTCAAAACCTTCTTTACCGAATTTTATTTCCTTTCTTCTATCCAGGAAAAAAAATACATAATTTAAAGCAAGTTTTATTATCATAAAAATGCTTTACTTTCATATTATATCATCCATTTTCCTTCTTCCATCCGAAAAATGTATTTAACATCCCATTTCCCTTCTTATATCCGGGAAATGTAAATTAAAGCCATTTTATTTTCATAAAATGCTTTAATAACCAATAATGTCCCACATTATTGAATCATAGCTATATATATATATATATATATATAACGCAATCTAAAACCGCCCGTCCGGGTTTCCCCACTGTGCGCACCCCTAAATGGCTATCATCTTCCAGGGCCTCCAAGACAACCTGGGATCCTATCGAAACGTCGGGAAGCGACCATGTGCCTGCGGGATAGTCAAGACCACACCCAGAATCTCCTAACCAGCGCAGAAAATATATAACAAACGCTCACATGGCCTAGGGACTATATCCACCCTGCATCATTAGCCAGGGGGCTTCACCACAACGCGCGCGACTTCCCTTATGATAGCGATTTACAGAGGTGTGTATCCATGAATTATCATTTATGAAAAACATTACTTTTTCCATTTTTGAAAACTCATATTTTACATTTCCAAAAATCATTCACTTAGCCATTAAGCACCAAGTTTTAGAAGGTGCATTATATTCTTATTAAGTCATATTTTATTAATGACCTAAGACCCCAAAGTGCCACTAACCTCAAAATAGCCTCAAATAGTTTATATAATCTCATAAACCCTCAAAGTGAGTCTCCATAAGGGAGTGTCTCCCAAAAGCTCAACATTAATATTTTAACTTTAAATATATCTTTTGGTTAACCTCCTATCTCAATTGGACATTAACCTAATACCGCTAGTCCTCGGGCAAACCCAATTTTCCACTCTTAGACTAGGACATTAGTCTATCCAATACAATCCCTCTAGGACTCCCCATTACTTCCCAAAGGAAGGTTCCTACCTTGGATCTAAAAGAAAAAGGGCTAAAAAAATCAAAATAAGAAAATCTCACAAAAACAGGGGAACCGAATCGATTCGCCCCTTGGGCCGAATCGATTCTCCCTTGCGACTCGATTCGCTAAATAGCCGAATCGATTCGGTGAGCAAAAACTGGCTTTCTGCAATTGCCGAATCGATTTGGTTTTAATCCGAATCGATTCGGTCTGCAAGACCTGTAACCCTCTCCTTATCCGAATCGATTCGCCCCTTGGGCCGAATCGATTCGGTCCTGAAATTTTGCCCAGATTGGGCGACGGGTTATACAAACCCTAAAATCCTAAAACCTCAAATATTTGCTTTTGCCCAACATCAACAACATCTAATTCTACCAAATCATTCCTACACCATTTACAATTAATAATATATCCTCAAATCAAATTAAAACTAAGATTTGAGGGTTTAATCATCAAAATCAACAAATACCCATTTATGGGTTAAATCTCCAAAACCTAACTATACATGCAATTTATCACATTAAATCAATATCTAGAAAGTAAGAAACTTGCCTCGAGGTTCGTAGTCTCGGAAGACCTCCGGTAGCGACGGATTCCGGCCCAAATCCTCCATTCTCTCTCTTTCTCTCTACTTCTCTCAACTCTCTCTTCTCTCTCTCTCTCTCTCTCCTTTGGCTTTCTCACACAAATGGAGAAAAAGAAAGGGGGTGGGGGATTTATAAGGGTCAAAATATAAACCCCCACTCCTAATTGCTAATACACCACTAAAATGACTCGTAACCACTTAATTGAGTCATAACCCCCTTCAAGTGCCTAAATCTCAAAATTACAACTCGGCACTTATTTCGACTATCTCGACTATTCTAACAACAACCGCACCCCCCTATTTGGGCATTCGGGAAAGCGTGAACTATTTTTACGTTCCAATTCCATTTTTAATTCATTAATTATACCCGATTTAAATATAGGTCATAACCGTCGTTTTACATATAACGACGCAAAATACACAATATAACACTATTTACCTTCTCATAACGGTAAATAGTCAGAACATAGTAAATATTATCCCTAAGTCTCACGGGAAATAATATTTACTCCAACATTCCCTATTTTATAAAATTAGCCCATTAGGCAAAATAGTATAAAATAGTCGCTTGAAAACCTGGGTTGTTACATACTCCCCCCCCTTAAAGGGGAATTTTTCCCTCAAAATTCAGGCGTAACCCATAACCATAAAAAGGGTATACTATAATAAAAACCGTGCTATCATACTAGCAAACCCCTGAATAGAGATGTCCCCATAGGACTCAGACTAAGGTCATCGCTATCGATCTCAGAAACTATCGATCCTACCCCTCTAATACGGGAGGAGATACCCACACAAGCTCGGCACTAATTGCCTTACTTTCCGAAACACGTTATACCTCTACTAGGGAATAACTACACTAACTTACAATCGCTAACCCCAACACTACTAACTTCTATTCGCGTTGGTGTACTCCTCAGAGGTCTACTTGCTCACTGAGCCCAATCTAAAGGAAGGTTCCCGGACCACTCCCAGTCCCAGGAGTATACTATTCGCTGTTTCCATTCCAACGAGTAGACAAGGCATATTGCCATCTACACAAGGCTATGCGTGGCCTAACGTTTATCGAAGACGATCCGAACTATTGCAAGGAAATTCGACCCATAGAATTTCTACTCCGATCTCACCTTAAATCAAATCCACCCTTCCACTTACGGGTGGTAGGATATACCCCATGTCCCAACGGTTCCCATTCTTCCTGGAGACTTTACCTATACCTTGACACCAATGTCTCGTCTCGGTGAAGCTCACTCCACTTGGCATTCCATGCCACGAATAAACTCTAAGATGGTATCTACTTGGTGTCTATACTACTCCAGTTCGCATTTCCTTAGCGAAAGGAAATATCCTAACGATAGTCCTTCGCAGTCACAAACTTGTTATTCGTGAAAAGACTCCAAATTCCTGCCCAGGAGAAATGCTTCTAAGTCTTTAAGGCAAATACTACCGCCATGAACTTTAAATCAAGCATGGGATGACACGTAGTAAAAATGTGAGACATACGAATAATAGGTTCATGTTCTCATATTAGCACATCCCGTTCCTGGCAAAGACTCGTTTGTTAAATCTACTCTCGAGCATAACAACACGAGTGCAGGAGAAAAGTCAACTTATACTCCAACTCCTCCAAAGGTAGGTTACCCATGTAACCCTCTAACTACGAGAGGCCCCACCACTAATGGCCTAACATTCTAACGAGCTCGAAATCCCATACTTCTCCTCTAGGGACCAAATTCTTCTTAGAGTTAACCCACAACTTATTGTGGTCAACTCCCAACCATCTTCTTAAACTAACGCCGCATGCCCTAAGGGCCTAGCGTCCTAAGAATCCTAAGGTCAATCTATCTATCCTAACCTACTCGTATAAGTATAATACTAAATATCCCTAGTGTCCAAGACCTTTCCCGACTTCCGACATTAGCTCGGTTTCATGCGTGGGACGTCTCGCCGAAGCGAAATCCAAACAAGGAACCCTCCCGTTACACTACTACCTCGCATTGTCAGTCGTCGAGAAGTAACGGTCGAAGACACATGATCGGGTTCGACGGAATCCTAATTCGAAACTCTACTACTACATGTAAACGTCTACGTCCTACCATAACTATCGACTGAGGCATTTACTTTCAGTAAGATGCCACCAATACTCTACCCCAAGAGACACACATATCTCTAAACAAATGGCCTTCTCATAAAGACACAATCATAAGTCCCTATCGCACATCCATAATCTTAGTCTTCCCCCACGTTAGTCAGAGGAAAACTATCATAGTGCTCATATATCGCACCTGAACTTAGCCCTTAATCACTCAGATACGTGATTCTTGGCTAAACCTTCCAACCTAGCACTTAACCAACAGAAAAGGAAAAGGAGAAAAGAACATAAAAGAAAATGCACATCTCTCCACTCCCAATGTCGTTAAGGTTCATGCGTGGAGCGTCTCGCCGAAGCGAAATCCAAACAAGGAACCCCTCCACACAGTCACCTTAACTAGCCAGTCATGGAGATAAGGCAATAGCATACACAAGCAAAGCAAACAAGCAAGCAAAGAGAATAAAATAAAAATAAAAATAAAGGAAACTATCTACACACCGTAAACCACCTCTATAAAGTCTCAACCCGTATCCAGGAGAGATATTATAGAACAACTAGTCCTCCTCCTAGAACTAGAACTAGGATAGCCTCGCGATATATTCGCTTGCTATCACCCCAAACAATCTAAGAATATCTCTACTCATATAATATATAATACAAGTAGCACGTACCACATATATCACCACTCGCCCCATAACGAGTGTGAAAGAAGATACAAAACTCCCCTATCATGGAAGTCACATAGATATACTTACTATATATAAAATATGTACCGATACCATCACAAGCTCGATATACGCACCCGAATCTAGGGCTAACACCAAACTACTCCCATCTTACCTAAGGAATGCACTACTCGCACCCTAGTTAGAAAGTCCCACCAACATACTAGCCAACCCCCTAGCTGCTACCGATAGTTCTAAGACACGACATTCTAGTCTTACCCGAACCAAACTACTTCTACCAATGACACAACTAGGAGTCCTATCCTTGCCGGTTATCTTCAATCGACAAGATCAGAACGCATACTTCCCTTGACTTCTTCAGCAAGGAGAACATTCTACCAGCTTCCCCAACCTTAGCTCCACGAGCCTTCCCCGAGTGGATGTCCACCATTGGGGTCTCCTGAACACTACTTCTCCAAAAAGTGTTTCCAACACTTACTTACGAGCCTAGCATTTCTACTGAGAGGCTCTCTCTACGGGAAAAAACATTCTGTCCCACCATAAAGAGGCGACTATCATATCCGCCACTTCAACCTTACTCCTAAGGGTGAAAGGTTTTTCCTTAATTCCTCACACCTGGGCACTCCTATACCCAACTCTAGGCCAAACTCTCGGTCCTTACGTTCTCACCGAATGAGGTTACACTTACTCTATCCAACCAACTTCAACATGGGGTCCTACTAAAGAACCTCTCAACTCCAAATTGACATTGCTTGGAGTCCCAAGCATAGTACCACTCTCTACCGACAACGGTACTTGGGAAAACTATTTTCACTGTGCTTAGTAGTCACGGCGGTAATATAAAATAATGCTGCAAAGGGAGAGACCTCCAAAGCGGTCCTTATTCCCGACCACAACCTACAGCTTATAGTAATCCCATCCTACGACGCCTTCACAATGGCCTTCCTCAACGCCCTTCATCTAACGACTTACAAGCCTCACACGAACGCGCAGAAGATCTTCGGGGTTCTCATACCATAGCAGGAGAACGAAATCTCACAAGAGAATTCAACGACCTTATTTCTAAGGCTCTATATCAAATAGAGAGAAACGCAGAAGACGTAACATCCGCACAGATTCCTAAGGACTCTAGAACCTAATGCTCTGATACTATCTGTGACAACCCGCCTACTAAAATAATAGGTGGCCAGCCCAATACTCCAATAATTATAGGAATCATAGATGGTCCATTCTTAGCATCACTATCGATTAAAATAATAGTATGAGATAACCACCAATCATTTTAGAAAACGGATTGTCATATACAAAAATTTTAAAGTAAAAGAGAAACACTTAGACAATCCCATTTGTAAAAATGGTGGGTATCAAAAATCGATGAATAAAGTATGACAATACAATAAATAATCACCGAATAAGCTGTCGGTGCACAGACCAATACAAATAATACATTAAGTATTACAATCAATATTTACAATATAATCAAATGAGTGCAATACCTTGGGCAAACATGCCCGAATAAAAGTACTAAACATAACTAGAGTACAATAGAGGGAAGCGTCTACAACAAGTATCCTACAACATCCGCAATATGCCGTAGCTCCATGACAACTGGAAATGGAAATGTAGACACGGGTGTCCATGCGGAAGAGCACCTGTAACGGCAAAGAATATGCAGAAACAAGGAAATATAGAAACCGGTCAGGGCCGGGTTTGATATGATTACCATGTGACTAAAATGCATGGCAGGTAAGTGCGTAAATCTCTCGCAGATAATAATAATAATATTCCTCACCTCTCAATCTAGCAGCAACCTAACGCAATATCGTGAGATGTTCTAGTTAACCCTAAGTACTAAGGGCTAACTTTTCCCCATTCTCAACACTATGCCCTATTCGTGCGTGGGGTGTCTCGTAAAGCGAAATCCAAACAAGGAACCTCCCCGATACACTACTACTTAGGCAAGGTTGATCATCGAGATCCATTAGACCCTAAGCACGAAATAATAAAATAAATACATGTGTGTGCATAAGTGTGGGAGGTCAAAACTACAGCTACTCAAGAAATAAAAACATAACCCATCCATCATCTAACGGCACAACTCCTAATTCTTTATTTAGGAATATACATATATGGTAAATTCATTTTATCAATTGTTTACCAATTAATCTCATTTCAAAACCTTCTTTACCGAATTTTATTTCCTTTCTTCTATCCAGGAAAAAAAATACATAATTTAAAGCAAGTTTTATTATCATAAAAATGCTTTACTTTCATATTATATCATCCATTTTCCTTCTTCCATCCGGAAAATGTATTTAACATCCCATTTCCCTTCTTATATCCGGGAAATGTAAATTAAAGCCATTTTATTTTCATAAAATGCTTTAATAACCAATAATGTCCCACGTTATTGAATCATAGCTATATATATATATATAACGCAATCTAAGACCGCCCATCCGGGTTTCCCCACTGTGCGCGCCCCTAAATGGCTATCATCTTCCAGGGCCTCCAAGACAACCTGGGATCCTATCGAAACGTCGGGAAGCGACCATGTGCCTGCGGGATAGTCAAGACCACACCCGGAATCTCCTAACCAGTGCAGAAAATATATAACAAACGCTCACATGGCCTAGGGACTATATCCACCCTGCATCATTAGCCAGGAGGCTTCACCACAACGCGCGCGACTTCCCTTATGATAGCGATTTAGAGAGGTGTGTATCCATGAATTATCATTTATGAAAAACATTACTTTTTTCATTTTTGAAAACTCATATTTTACATTTCCAAAAATCATTCACTTAGCCATTAAGCACCAAGTTTTAGAAGGTGCATTATATTCTTATTAAGTCATATTTTATTAATGACCTAAGACCCCAAAGTGCCACTAACCTCAAAGTAGCCTCAAATAGTTTATATAATCTCATAAACCCTCAAAGTGAGTCTCCATAAGGGAGTGTCTCCCAAAAGCTCAACATTAATATTTTAACTTTAAATATATCTTTTGGTTAACCTCCTATCTCAATTGGACATTAACCTAATACCGCTAGTCCTCGGGTAAACCCAATTTTCCACTCTTAGCCTAGGACATCAGTCTATCCAATACAATCCCTCTAGGACTCCCCATTACTTCCCAAAGGAAGGTTCCTACCTTGGATCTAAAAGAAAAAGGGCTAAAAAAATCAAAATAAGAAAATCTCACAAAAACAGGGAAACCTAATCGATTCGCCCCTTGGGCCGAATCGATTCGCCCTTGCGAATCGATTCGCTAAATAGCCGAATCGATTCGGTGAGCAAAAACTGGCTTTATGCAATTGCCGAATCGATTCGGTCTGCAAGACCTATAACCCTCTCCTTATCCGAATCGATTCGCCCCTTGGGCCGAATCGATTCGGTCCTGAAATTTTACCCAGATTGGGCGACGGGTTATACAAACCCTAAAATCCTAAAACCTCAAATCTTTGCTTTTGCCCAACATCAACAACATCTAATTCTACCAAATCATTCCTACGCCATTTACAACTAATAATATATCCTCAAATCAAATTAAAACTAAGATTTAAGGGTTTAATCATCAAAATCAACAAATACCCATTTATGGGTTAAATCTCCAAAACCTAACTATACATGCAATTTATCACATTAAATCAATATCTAGAAAGTAAGAAACTTGCCTCGAGGTTCGTAGTCTCGGAACACCTCCGGTAGCGACGGATTCCGGCCCAAATCCTCCATTCTCTTTCTTTCTCTCTACTTCTCTCAACTCTCTCTTCTCTCTCTCTCTCTCTCTCCTTTGGCTTTCTCACACAAATGGAGAAAAAGAAAGGGGGTGGGGGATTTATAAGGGTCAAAATATAAACCCCCACTCCTAATTGCTAATACACCACTAAAATGACTCGTAACCACTTAATTGAGTCATAACCCCCTTCAAGTGCCTAAATCTCAAAATTACAACTCGGCACTTATTTCGACTATCTCGACTATTCTAACAACAACCGCACCCCCCTATTTGGGCATTCGGGAAAGCGTGAACTATTTTTACGTTCCAATTCCATTTTTAATTCATTAATTATACCCGATTTAAATATAGGTCATAACCGTCGTTTTACATATAACGACGCAAAATACACAATATAACACTATTTACCTTCTCATAACGGTAAATAGTCAGAACATAGTAAATATTATCCCTAAGTCTCACGGGAAATAATATTTACTCCAACATTCCCTATTTTATAAAATTAGCCCATTAGGCAAAATAGTATAAAATAGTCGCTTGAAAACCTGGGTTGTTACATCAAGAATAACGAGGAAGTAAAGTGGCCAAAGAAACTGAGGTCAGACCCTGACCTGAGGAATAGGGAGAAATATTGTGAGTTCCATAAGGATCACGGCCATATGACCAAAAATTGCATAGCTCTTCAGAACGAGATTGAAACACTCATCCGAAGAGGGAAGCTAGCGAAGTATGTTGATCGGGGAGGCGAAAGAAGGAATAATGACCGAACTAGAGAGAGGTCTAGATCTCCTCGTTGAGCAGAGGAGAAAAAGAAAAGGGATCATGAAGATGATACAGAAGATGACCCCGATCTTCCCAAGAAACCAAGACAGCCAGAACGAGAGGTATTTTCAATACGCTTTGGGTCATTTGATTGTAATGTCATTACAGGAGAAGATGCAGGAGGAGGAGACCTTACTGCAGAAAGAAAAGCTTACCTCGGTGAGGCTCAGGCTTGCTCATACATTCAACGGATAAATTTGGCTGAAGAGGATCACCCGAGGAAGGTAAACAAAGAAAAGCTGGTCATCGGTTTTTCAAAAAATGACCTTGCAGGTGTTCTTTACCCTCACGACGACCCTTTGGTGATCAAAATGAGGATGAAAGAAGTAGTGATTTCAAGAGTCCTGGTAGATAATGGTAGTTCGACAGACATCATGCACTATTCATGCTTTGACAGTTTAAATTTGAAATTATCTCAATTAGAACCTTATCACAGACCTCTATTGGGTTTTGCTGGCGAGAAAATCTTTCCACTTGGGACGATCAAGTTGGATATATTCATTGGAACTTGGCCTGCTTGTCGAACAGAAAAAATACGCTTCTTTGTGATGGATAAGAATGTGCAGTCAGCTTACAACATCATCATGGGAAGAGTTGGTTTGAAGAAGTTCGAAGCAGTCCCATCTACAGTACATCAGTGCTTAAAATTCCCTACAAATTTCGGAGTAGGAGTTGTGAAAGGTGATCAGAAAGTAGCTCGGGAATGCTATTATTCGTCTGCCGAGCAAGAGGAGCTTGAAGAATCAAGGAAAAAGACTACTACCTACCAGGTGGATGAAGGTACAGAAATCGAAACACTCGATCCTAGAGATGAATCCCAACTTGTAAAAGGACAGGTGGTGGAATCTACAGAAAATGTTATTCTGGACGACGAGCATCCTGAACGAGTAACCCAGATAGGTTCGTCGTTAGATGCTTCAATAAAATAGGAGTTGATAACTTTCTTGAGAAACAGGAAGAAAACTTTTGCGTGGAGTCATGAAGACATGCCAGGAATATATCCAAACTTCTTATGTCACGAGCTCAATGTGAATAAGGAGATCAAGCCTGTAAAGCAAAGAAGAAGAGTATTTAGTCCCGAGAAGAATCAAGCTATACAAGAGGAGGTAGAGAAGCTCCAGAAAGCCCAATTCATTGAAGATATTAAGTATCCAGACTGGTTGGCAAATGTGGTGATGGTGAAGAAGAAAAATAATAAATGGAGAATGTGTGTTGATTTCACCGATCTCAACAAGGCATGCCCAAAGGATCATTTTCCATTGCCCAGAATTGATCAACTAGTGGATGCTACCTCGGGACACGAGCTACTCAGGTTCATGGATGCTTACTCTGGTTACAACCAGATCAAAATGAAACCTGAAGACAGGGAAAGCACTTCTTTTATTACCCCTAGGGGAACTTATTGTTATAATGTTATGCCTTTTGGTTTGAAAAATGCAGGAGCGACATACCAGCGGCTGATGAACAAGGTTTTTGCCGAACAAATCAGTTGCAATATGGAGGTCTATGTCGACGATATGCTGACAAAGAGAAAGAAAGCTGCGGATCTTCTAGTTGACTTAGGTCAGACCTTTGATCAACTGGATAAATACCAGATGAAGCTCAACCCGACGAAGTGCACCTTTGGAGTACGAGAAGGAATGTTCCTCGGGTACATCGTCAACCAGCGAGGCATTGAGGCAAATCCAGCAAAGATCAAAGCTCTTTTAGGGTTGCGATCTCCAACGACGAAGAAAGAGGTGCAGAGTCTTACAGGACGAGTTGCAGTGCTCAACAGATTTGTATCCCGAGCAACTGATAGATGCCTCCCATTCTTCAAAACACTTCGAAAAACTTTTGAGTGGAATGATGAATGTGAAAAAGCCTTTCAAGACTTGAAGAAATATCTGGGAGCACCTCCACTGTTGTCCAGGCCAGTAATGGGAGAAAAGTTATACTTGTACCTGGCAGTATCAGAGAATGCAGTCAGCTCGGCATTGATCAGAATGGAGAATAGAATCCAGAAGCCAATTTATTACACAAGTAAGGCTTTCCGAGGTGCAGAGATCAGGTACCCGAAGCTGGAAAAATTAGCATTGGCATTAATTGAAGCAAGTAGAAGAATGAGGCCTTATTTCCAGGCCCATACCATCATCGTATATACCGACATGCCATTGAGACAAGCCCTTCATAAGCCAGAAAAATCAGGAAGACTAATGTATTGGGCAATAGAGCTCGGTGAATATGATATTGTGTATGAACCCAGATCATCATTAAAAGGGCAGGCTGTAGTAGACTTTATAGCAGAATTTACATATCCTGATACCCCCGAGGAGCAAAAGTTGCGCGATGACCAACCTGTGGAAGTTACAGGATCAACAGACATAAGTCCAGATCAACTCCGGATGGTAAAAGGGCTTGTGGATGTAGAAAGATCATCAAATTCAAACCCAGACCAACTCCGGTTGGTAAAAGGGCGAGAAGAGATGGTCGACGAAGAGCGAAAAATACCAGGGGAGGATGAAAGGAAATAGTAGATATTTCACCGAGGAACTCTGTCAGATAAGAAATTTGAAGACGAGTTACCTACATGAAGATTATATGTAGATGGGTCATCTTGCACAACAGGTTGTGGGGCAGGGATTGTTTTGAACACCCCAGACGAGATTGACGTGGAATATGCCTTACGATTCCAATTCAAAGCTTCCAATAATGAGGCTGAGTATGAAGCCTTGATAGCAGGTCTTAATTTAGCAAAGATTATGGAAGCGCAACAAGTGATGGTATTCAGTGATTCTCAATTAATTGTGAATCAGATGATGGGAACATATGCAGTTAAAGGAGAATTAATGGTCAAGTATCATGCAAAGGCGATGGAGTTGTTGGCAGAATTTGATGCCATTCAGTTGATCAGAATACCAAGAATGGAGAATGCACAAGCAGACGCACTGGCCCAACTAGCATCAGCTACTCGTACCGAGTTGCGAAGAACGATACCAATTGAGGTGTTAGAAAGTCGAAGCATAGATGAAGACCTGACGATGAATATTATTACTCTTGATTTAGGACCATCTTGGATGGATCCCATCAGGGCATATGTCGAGGAAGGAGAATTACCGGAGGATAAGATCGCTGCCAAGAAATTGAAGTTTAAAGCTGCTTGGTATGTACTAATTAATGGTGTTTTGTATAGACGAGGAATTATGGCAGGTTTGCAAAGATGTGTGCATCCCTCCGAGGTGAAGGAATTGATTGAAGAGATCCATGAAGGATCTTGTGGAGCACATGTAGCAGGTCGGACACTTTTACAAAGAGTGATGACGCAGGGGTACTACTGGCCAACGATGAGGGCTGATTGTATAGCCTATGCCAAAAGATGTGATAAATGCCAACGTTTTTCCTCCATTAGACGAACTCCACAAGCATTGTTGACACCCATAACTTCCCCTTGGCCATTTGCCATGTGGGGAATTGATTTGGTTGGACCACTGCCAACGACCCGAGGAAGATTCAAGTACCTCGTCGTCGCAGTGGATTATTTTACTAAGTGGGTAGAAGCTGAGCCACTTATTAATATGACGTACGAGAAGGTATACCAATTCGTTTGGAAGAACATCATCTGCCGATATGGTCTCCCTCATGCCTTCATCACAGACCATGGAACACAATTTGATAACGAGGAGTTTGCCACCTATTATCATCAGTCAAATATTTTGAAAGTTCATTCAGCACCAAGCCATCCTCAAAGCAATGGGCAGACTGAAGTGACGAATATAACATTACTAAATGGTTTGAAGAAAAGGCTAAGTGAGGCTAAAGCTAATTGGATTAATGAGTTACAGTCAGTACTGTGGGCTTACCGAACAACTCCCCAAGCAGCAACTGGAGAATCACCATATATGTTGGCATTTGGAAGTGAGGCTGTAATACCTGCCGAGTTGGGTCTTTCAACACACAGAGTGCTGAATTTCAATTCCCCTATCAGCGACTTGATGAGGAGATTAGATTTTGACATGCTCGAGGAAGTTAGAGAAGAGGCAGCCATTAGGAATGCTGCTTATCAACAGCGAACAACCCTGTTCTACAACAAGAGGGTGAAAAAATGCGACTTAAAAGAAGGAGATTATGTGCTAAAGAAGGTCATTCAGAAGCACAATAAGTTGGAAGCAAACTGGCATGGACCTTACCGAGTTACTGCAGTTGTCCGAGCAGGAACTTACCGAATAGCAACTCTAGAAGGAGAGGTATTTAAGAATGCATGGAATGCTGAACACCTACGCAAGTATTATCAGTGATGTAAAATGTAAAGCAGTTCCATCAATATGAATAAAACGATGATATTTCACAATCTTCTCTCCTTTTATTGAAAGTTTTTCGAGGAATACTAGTGTGTTTAACACTACGCTGCTCGGTACGCAACGCTGCTCGGCAATAAAAAGAACATGATAGTTCAAACCCACGACCAACTCCGGTTGGTAAAAGGGCGAGAACAAACTATACTCCTTTGGTTAGGAGGCGTACACTAGCGTGACCAACTCAGGTTGGTAAAAGAGCTAGTGGACACGATAGTTCAAACCCACGACCAACTCCGGTTGGTAAAAGGGCGAGAATAAACTATACTCCTTTGGTTAGGAGGCGTACACTAGCGTGACCAACTTAGGTTGGTAAAAGAGCTAGTGGACACGATAGTTCAAACCCACGACCAACTCCGGTTGGTAAAAGGGCGAGAACAAACTATACTCCTTTGGTTAGGAGGCGTACACTAGCGTGACCAACTCAGGTTGGTAAAAGAGCTAGTGGACATGATAGTTCGAACTCAGACCAACTCTGGTTGGTAAAAGAGCAAGAACACAAGATGATCGACGAAAGGCCAATCTCGGTTGGTTAGGAAATAAAATATGCTCTCAAATGCCAACTTATGTTGGTCGAGAAGTAAGATATTATCTCAAATGCCAACTTATGTTGGTCGGGAAGTAAGTTTATTACATAAAAGTTCCTCGAAGAACAAATATTACAAACTGAACCAAGTATAGTTGGTCGGGGGTAAAAACCCACTAACTGTAGTTGGTCGACGAGGAAAAATCATCGACCTTGGTTGGTTGGGCACATTTTATAAAAAAGACAAAAATTTACCAAGTATAGCTGGTCGGGGATAAAAACTCTCACTAACTATAATTGGTCGACGAGCACAATTTAACAACCTTGGTTGGTTGGAAGAATTTTTAACATTTTTATACTCATTACTTTATTATTAAGTGGTCGAGCAACATTACTAATACTTGTAATTTTTTATTACTAAGTTGGTCGAGGAACCATACAATATTGTTATGCAAGCACAAATATAGAGTGTCTGATAATCACAAGACAATAGCAATACAGATTTGCAAATAGAAAATGAAAGCCTTTCATTAGAATTCAAAAAGAATTACAAGTTACATATGTGTACTAACTATTACATTGAGATCCCTACTCTATTGGTTTCTTTCCCTCTGCTTTTGAAATAGGTTCCTCGCCAACAGGCGGATCATTTAAAGTTTGAGGAGAGTTAATAAAGTTCAAGTCCTTCAGCATCCTAACGTTCATCACAGAAGGTGTGTCCAGTAGATGCTCGGGACGAGATACCTCGATCTGAGAATGAAGATTGTAGTCACCAAGGTATTTTGAAATTAAGCTCCGAGGAATGGCACGAGCTGGGATCCATTCCATGTCCAATTTATAAGGTGGCACAGGAAAGTCTAGTAGCCCAGGAGCATGATAATCCCATAAATAATGGCCCTGCTCTAGTTTTAATACACCCAAGGCGTTCAACCATCCCTGTTTATAACCTTCATTATTGGCATTTTCAAGGCGAGCATCCAAGTGATAAAGGGCCTCATTGTAGCCTGACATCCAGAACTCATGAGGTTGTTTGTGGAATTGGAAAGTTATTCTCTCTAACTGCTCATGAAGGTTCCTACCAAAAACATCCTTATTATTCAGAGCAGACTTTGTCGAAGCAAGTTGATCCTCCAGAGTTTGGATTTTCTTAGACATTTCAGACAAAGCCCGATTTTTTGCATTCAATTGGAACGCTTGAGTTTCCAACGTTGATCGAGTACAAGCTTCTTCAACATTACGACTAAGAGCTCTTGATCCTCCCCGAGCAGGTCGAGAACTTGGTTCGTCGACGACATTCTGAGCAGCTCTTCCTCGACCACGAGAACCTCTTCCTCGTCCCCGAGTAGCAGCAGAAGTACCAGATCTTCTCAAGGTATCCAACTCTTGCCTTAATTTGGCATTCTCAACCTCTAGAAAGGAAAATCCCTCGTCAGTCACTGGGATTACAGATGTTGAAGAAGATGCTGCAGACTTATACTGTGCCAACTCTTTCTGCAAATTGTTATTTTCTTGCTCTAGCAGCTCGACAATCTGTCTACAAGCTTTAACTTCACCCTTTAGGGTTATCTCCCTGACATCATACCCAGCAAGGATCTTTTTGTGGCCTGTCTCGGCAGAAAGCTGTTGATACCTCTTTTCATACCCCTCGTGCAAAAGGGCAGTTGAT
Organism: Sambucus nigra; assembly: GCA_949130495.1. Taxonomy (NCBI): domain Eukaryota; kingdom Viridiplantae; phylum Streptophyta; class Magnoliopsida; order Dipsacales; family Adoxaceae; genus Sambucus; species Sambucus nigra. The sequence goes on from OX422220.1 coordinate 26,008,338, forward strand.
TCTTTGTACTGAGTCTGAAGATCTTCTAAAGTATATTGAAGCTCCTCGATCATGTCATAGTAAGCCACGTTATTGGCCACAACTCGATCAAGTAATCCCTTCAGGTATTGATAAGCTTCTACTGCCTGCTCTGAAGCATCATGACCGAGGATGTCAGCAACTTCTGATACACTCAATTCTGTGTGACCAGCCTTATAATATTCATGGCATTGCTGCATCAACTTTATATCATTGGCAGATAATAATTCCATTCTAGCCATAAACTAGTAAAGAAGAGAAGGCAAGAGTTAATAAAAGAAGAAGACGGAACATCAACAACGCAGAGGAACAAAAAAAGGTAATTTTATTACATCATCAAAAGGAGCATAGCATTCAGAATACAGAGTACAAGTAAAGAATACAGAAGAACTTCACACATTTTCCTTGTCTCCCAAGACTTTCTTGGGAGGCTGGGACGAGGAGCTTGGTTGCTCGGTGGGAACAATGAGTTGATTGGCAGAAGTTGAGACTTGTTCAGGAGGAGCAGGCAAAGACGAGATCTCCTCGGTGGCTGTCTGATTGGGTTGTGGAGCAAGGACTTGATCACCTACTATCATTGAAGACTCCTCAGAAGCAGCTTCGTCTTCTTCCTCATCTTCAATCACAGGAGGGGGGCCAGGAAGATGTTGCTGGAATAGTTCAGAGTCCTCACTAACCTTCAGTTCCTGCAGGGCAGCAACCCAATCATCTCGGAAGTATTTCAAACTCCCATACTTGACCTGGGTCATCATTGCCACTACCCCCCTATCCCATCCTTTATCCCAACCGGTGCGGAAAGATTTTTTCACAGCCACCTTTCTTTTCATTTTCTCCGAGGAGATCTTCTCGGATAGAAGATCCTCGGAGGCTTTCAACTTGGCCTCCACCTCCTCCTTCTGGCGATTTACTTCTCGCAGAAGGGTCAGCTCTTCCTCGGCCGATTTCAAGTTATTTTCAAGCTCCCCAAAGCTTGTGAGCTTCTCAGTATATTTTTTATTCTCCCTCTCCAAGCCTCTCACCTTATTTCCCAATAGTACTTTCTCTGCTTCAGACACAGCCAACTTCTTCTCCCATTCACCCCTATCCTCGTCGTATTTTTGACGGGATTCCTTAAAAGATTGGGCCAAGCCCTGGAAAGCATCCTCTACTCCAGACGAGGAGCTGGAAGCCTTGATTGCTTCATCTTTCTTCACTATGATTTTAAAGCAACTCACCAGCTGAAAAAGAAAATAATGATAAGTCAGTGCCGAGATACATATATTGACTAGAAGAAAGAAAAATTCAGGATAAGAGAAACTTACTGAAGCAATGTGACGAGTATCTAGGGATGTCAGCATATCCCTAGACATGCTTTCTTCAATTCCTTGGACTTCAGGAATAGTCCAAGTCTTTACCGAGTTCATTACAGAACTCGGGGGAATAATGGTTGGGACACCAGCTCCACTAGCTTGGAGCTGGGGAATGGTTTCAGTCAAAGTGACCGAGGAGGATTTCTTCAATCTCCTCAGTGGCACTTCAGCAGTTTCAACCAAAGAAATTTTGGTGGTAGAGATGGTGACCACTTCCACAGGTGCATTTTTCTTGCTCGGAGCCACTGGGGGCTTCTCGGCAGCCTTCTGAGTAGCAACAGAAGAGGCACCATCTACTTTCTTTGTCCCCTTTGGGACTTCAGCCTTGTTTATTTTTCCATCTCCAGCAGAGGAAGTCTCCTCGAAGATAGCAGGAACTCTTCTCTTGCCCATCTTCTGACTTAGAGGAATGTGAGATTCTGGTGAAGATTCCTCAGAAGATGGCAATGGCTCACTAATGCTGACCACAGGACGAGCAGTAAAGGATGATGTGTAGCTCCTGTACTGCAACAAATATGAAGCAGACCTAATGTGCTCTTCTGCAACTCTTCGATGAAAATTCCAGATATGTTTCAAATGTTTAATATTTACTTCTGATTCTTTTGGAGTTTTTCTCTTACTGTCAACTGCAAACAAATACATTGTGAAATATCAGTCATACATTTTATCAAACATAATGAAATCGTAATTTCAAAAATAAAATAAGATGAAAATAACCTATCCCATTACCATATGGAGGGCATTTGGGACCTTCATATACTTCATCTCCAACCAAAGGGGTATGTTGCCAATTTTTGATAACTACCTGTGGGTACCCCGATTTTATCACCATAAGGCCTGGACGAGTAGCCCATCCTCAGCGGCCCAAAACCCAGGCCCATCACTTCTGGTATTCATCCATTTACTCCACGATGCCATGAAGAGGAGTTGTGGGGGTACACGATCCCATGAAAGGGAGATGGCTAATAAAGAGGAACCTATCACCCCCACTACTTCAAGACATACATGTATAAATTAAACCCCAAGTCCGGGGCAAAGGATAAGTTGTATTCTCTGTACTTACTCTTCAGAATATAGAGAAATAACACTGACTGAACCACCGTGGACGTAGGCACTTCTTTGTTGAACCACGTATCTTCGTTGTTGTGTGATTGGTCTTTTATTTGTTTTTTCTTAGTTGTTACCTCTTTCATATTTATTTGTGCTGCATAATAATTGCATCTACAATTGGCGCCGTCTGTGGGAACCGTTTATCTTTCCTTGAGAAGATCCCACACCGAGAAAAAAATCTAAGATGTCTGATCACAGCAGCAACGCTCCTCAAGCAGGAGACATTCAGGAGCCACCCGCTCCTCGCAGGATTAGGTCTGAAGTCCGACGTTCCGATCTAGGGGCTCGCTTAGAAAGGCCAGCCTCAGAAGAAAGTCAAGGACCAGCGAGGTCCACTCAGATATCCAGATTGATCGATGCATACGAAGCAAGGCTCCACGAGCAGAGGGAGTTTTCTCGCAGGTATGAGGCTGAGAATGCTCGCCTGAAAAGAAGACTGGAAAAACTGGAAAAAGAACTACGTCCTGATACCAGGAGACGCCCCTATCGCACTCCTAGCCCTCAGGCGAGCAAATCTCGCAGCCGAGGAAGGAGCCCTAGGCGGCAACATCAAGGGTTCGAAGGTGGCGACTCAGACGACGACCTCCGTGAGCAACTAAGAAAAGCCCGCCGTCATCAGAGCCCTGCTCGCAGCGACGACAACATACGGAACCTAGTCCGCAGAGAAATGGACCAACATCCAGCTCACCGCGGCACCAGGTCAACCAGAGAACTCGCCAGGAGAGCCCTCAAGACCCAGATGAAATCGCCCTTCACAAGGGAAATTGAAGAAGAAGAAGCTCCCAAAAAGTTTGCTATTCCAAGGTTCAAGATTTATGACGGGAAGACTGATCCCATTGATCATATCAGGCAATACCGGCAGGCTATGACCCTCTGGAATCACCGAGATGCGTTGATGTGCCGTATTTTCCCCTCAAGACTTCATGACGTGGCCCAGAAATGGTTCGAGAAACTCCCTCACCGATCCATCAGAAATTTCAAATCCCTGGTCGAGCTCTTTACGACCAGGTTCATCACCAGCAGCTCTCATCCCAAAAGGATGGATGCTCTATTGACGATGAAGAAAACTCCTCAGGAGACACTTCGAGACTACGCGAAAAGGTACTGGGAGTTATTCAACGAAGTCGAAGACTGCGCAGAAGAAGTGGCAGTGGCTTCATTCAAAATTGGGCTACCTAGCTCTTCTTTCCTCTACCAGTCCTTGACAAAGAAGGAAGCAACCACCATTGATGACCTGATGGCCCGGATTGAGAAATACGCAAAGGTGGAAGATGTCACCCGCCTTAACGAAGGGGAAAACGGTCGAGCCAAGCTCGCCACGAAGGGAAGTGAGAAAGTTGATAACCAGAAAAAAGGATGAAAGAATGGGAGCAAGAATGGCCCCAAAAACGGAGGGGGCCCTGACGTTGCAAAATCGTTCCAGGTAGTCAACACCATCTTCAAAGAACCAATTTACAAAATTCTCGCTAAGATCAAGGATGAGCCGTTCGTCAAATGGCCCCAAAAAATGGGAGGAGACCCATCGAAAAGAAACAATGCGCTGAGATGCACCTTCCACAAAGAGGGGGGACATAAGACCGAGCACTGCAAGGCTCTTAAGTCCCACCTCGAGGAGTTGGCCCAATCCGAACATTTGAATAACTTTGTGGAAAGGAAGGTAGAGAGAGTGACTGTCCACAAGGAGGCAAAACCCGACAACGTGTTAGAAGACGACACCGGACACGAATTCGCAGTAATCCATGGAGTATCCGATGTTAAGCAAATCCAGGGAAACTCAGCTCGGATGGAGATAAAGAAGCTGACAGCAGTAATGCAAGCTTTTCAAATTGATCCAGCGAAATCACAGGTAGGAAAACGCCGCCGAGCAGAGGACATCAACTACAATAAGCATATTGTCTTCACGGATGAAGACCTTATGGGAGTGAGGACCCCACATCATGATGCCTTAGTCATTACACTCAGAATAGCCAACTTTGATATCGACAGACTGCTCGTCGATCAAGGAAGCTCATCCGAAGTGATGTACATCGACCTGTTCAGGAAATTAAAGTTGGACATCGCCGACCTTAAGAGAACCACTGTCCCTCTGGTCGGCTTCGCTGGAAAAATGACCATGCCTTTGGGCAAGATAGTACTACCAGTGCTCGCTGGGAGTGTTTCAAAAATGATCGAATTCTTGGTGGTCGACATCGATTCACCATATCAAGCCATCCTCGGCAGGGGATGGCTCCATGCAATGAAGGCAGTCTCCTCGACCTACCACCAGAAACTCAAATATATCACCGAGCGGGGAGTGATGGAGATACATGGCGACCAGGCGATGGCGAGAAAGTGCTTCATAGCGGCTATCCGACCGAAGCCAGAGAAAAAAGACATTCGAACCAGCGAGAAAGTGGAGGAAGATGCAATCCCTTCCAAATAGCAATTAAAATATGGAAGGCCCGGAGTGGAAGAGACCAGGCTCCTCCCCTCCGAACGGGTTGTAGAGGACCTGGTAGAAGTCATTGCTAGGGAAGGCGACAACAGCAGAGTCTTCCTGATAGGGACTTCACTCACTAACAAAGAGCAAAATAATTTGTTAACCTTACTCAGAAGCAACATAGATGTTTTCGCCTGGGAACCCTACGAGCTGCCAGGGATCGATCCCAATATGGTCTGCCATCAGTTGCACGTCAATCCCACATTCAAACCGATAGCACAAAAGGCACGACGAACTGCTCCCGAGAAAGCCAAAGCAATAGAACAGGAAGTCGAAAAACTGCTGGATGCAGGATCCATACGGGAAGTGCAGTTCCCCAAATGGTTATCCAACCCAGTGGTAGTTCCAAAAAGCAACGGTAAGTGGAGAGTTTGCATAGACTTCACTGACCTCAACAAAGCCTGCCCCAAGGATAGTTTCCCTCTTCCAAAAATAGACCAACTAGTAGACGCCACTGCAGCTCACGAGCGAATGAGTTTCCTGGACGCATACTCGGGTTATCACCAGATTACCTTATATGCCCCAGATCAGGACAAAACGACGTTTATCACGACGGTTGGTTAATACTATTACAAGGTCATGCCTTTCGGGCTAAAAAATGCAGGGGCAACCTATCAGCGGCTGGTTACTAAAATGTTCAAAAATCAGATGGGAAACACGATGGAGGTCTACATCGACGACATGCTCGTCAAAAGCAAGGAGAAAGAAAACCACCTTTCTGACCTGGCAAGTACCTTCGAAATCCTCAGGAAATACCGAATGAAACTCAACGCGAGCAAGTGTTCCTTCGGTGTCCAGTCAGGAAAATTCCTTGGGTATTTGGTCAGCAAGCGTGGCATAGAAGCAAATCCGAACCAGATTGAGGCAATTAAACGGGTGCAACCTCCTCGCACAATCCGCGATGTACAGAAGCTCACTGGAATGCTCGCTGCTCTGAATCGTTTCATTTCTAAATCCTCCGAGAGATGCAAGCCCTTCTTTCAACTCTTAAAAGGCAGCAAAACGGTAGAATGGACCCCAGATTGCTCGCAAGCATTAGGCGAGCTCAAATCCTACCTAAGCTCCCCACCACTGCTCGTCATGCCACAGCAAATGGACCCTTTGTACCTCTACCTCTCTGTATCCAGCCATACTATCAGCTCAGCGCTAATGTGTGAAGTCACAGGGATCCAACATCCAGTCTATTACGCGAGCAAAACCTTACTAGACGCTGAGCAGAGATACCTGCCATTGGAAAAGCTCGCATTCGCCCTAGTAATGTCATCAAGGAAACTAAAGCATTACTTCGAAGCTTACACGATCATCGTCCTTACATCACACCCCCTCAAGGCTGTCCTAAGGAAGGCGGATTTGTCAGGCAGGCTGTCTAAGTGGTCAGTCGAGCTCGGCCGGTTTGACATCCAATTTCAACCAAGGACTGCTATCAAGGGTCAAGTCCTCGCTGACTTCATAGCTGAATTCACGGGCGAAGAACCTCTCGACCAGCCTAAACCAACAGAACGAAACAGCCAGGCTACAGGGGGAAGCTGGAAGCTATTCGTTGATGGAGCCTCCAACTCAAAGGGGGCAGGAGTAGGAATTGTTCTCATCACTCCAGAAAATGCAGTCCTCGAGCAAGGAATTAGGCTGGGATTTGCAGCCTCCAACAACGAAGCAGAATACGAAGCCTTAATTGCAGGTCTCCAAAGGGCGCAAACTCTAGGAGCAAAACATTTATAGGTATTCGGAGACTCACAACTAGTTTCCAATCAGATAAGTGGAGACTACAACGCGAAGGACGAGAGGATGGCAGCCTACCTCTCGTTGGTAAGAAACTTGATGACAAACTTTGAAGAAATCAACATCCAGCAGTTCCCCAGAGGGCAGAACAGCCACGCTGACGCTTTGGCAGCCCTGAGCTCGGCAGTCGATTCCAGCCTTAAAAGGATAATCCCTATCGATTTCCTTAGCTACCCGAGCATTCACCGCGAGCTAACAAAAGCGAAACAAATACTCCAATTGGAACCAGCCCCTAGCTGGATGGATCCCTTAAAAGGCTATTTGAAGAACGGAACGCTCCCAGATGATAAAAGGACCGCCCACCAGATAAGAGTCAAAGCTGCTCGCTTTCACTTATCCACGGGAGGCGACTTGTATAAAAGATCTTTCTCCGGCCCCTATCTTAGATGCGTCCACCCAGGCGAGGTCGAGACAGTGCTTCACGAGCTCCACGAGGGAATCTGCGAAAGTCACGTCGGAGGAAGATCTCTAGCCTTCCGAGCAATGAAGGAAGGTTACTGGTGGCCGTATATGCAAAGGGACTCCGCAGTATATGTCCGCAGATGCCTAAAATGCCAGCTTCACGCCCCCATGGTCCACCAGCCTGCCAGCGAATTGAAATCCCTGACCAGCCCCTGGCCTTTTGCCCAGTGGGGAATGGACATCGTGGGACCTCTACCCACCGCTGCCGGCAATCGCAAATACCTGTTGGTCGCCACCGATTACTTTACCAAGTGGATCGAGGCAGAACCTCTGGCGAACATCCGAGATGCTGACATGATGAAATTCATATGGAAAAATATAATCACTCGATTCGGGATCCCCAGAACCATCATCACTGACAATGGGACACAGTTCGAAAGTGGCCCCTTTCAGGACTTCTGCGACCAACACGGAATCAGGCACCACTTCAGCTCGGTAGCTTATCCTCAGAGCAACGGACAAGCTGAGGCTTCCAACAAAACAGTGATCGCTGGATTAAAAAAGCGGTTAGAACGAGCAAAAGGTGCGTGGACTACCGAGCTACCACATGTCCTATGGGCATACAGAACGACTCCCAGACGAGCCACGGGTCAGACGCCATTCTCACTAGCATATGGTATGGAAGCGGTCATCCCATTAGAAGCAGGATTGCCTACAATGAGATCCGACCTTGTCGAGCAGAATCAGAACGATCAGGCTTTGCTCGCTGAACTCGACTTGGCCGACGAGCGCAGGGAACTAGCCTTAGTCAAACTAGCGAGTTATTAGCAACAGCTCGCGAAGCACTACAACAAAAAGGTCAATCCGAGGAAGTTCGAAATTGGAGACTATGTCCTAAGAAAGGTCCTTGGCAACACAGTAAAGCCATCAGATGGTAAACTGGGCCCAAACTGGGAAGGACCTTATGAAATAATTAGAGACGACCTGCAAGGTGCCTATCATTTGAAAACGATGGAGGGCAGAGAGATACCACGAGCATGGAACGCAGCTAATCTCAAGAAATTCTACTTTTAGGAGTTCTATTGTTAGATCTTTTATTGTACTCATTTTGGGAAAAGACAGTTTATTTCTCTACTCACCAATAAAAATCTCTCAGTTGATTACTCTCTAAAAGTATGACAATTATATCTTATTGCACATCTTTTTCAAATCACAGGTATAATAGTTGACATAGCAGGGGAACACCCCTCCTCAGGTCATCGTCACGAAGCACGACAGACCTCTTAGCATTGCCCATGGCAATATATGAAGCCCTACAGAGTATTCTTAGGCATCGAACCTACTCTGGTTGAACAAAATCCTGACCGGATGAAGACATCCAAAAACAGGTGTGTCCTCGCCAATTGCCCCTCTTAGACCTAAGGGAGTGTGACGACACGACCTAAAAGGTAAAGGGAGAGCACAATGGTATTCTTAATACTGGACTGGGCGGACATTCACATGACAAGATAAAGATTGTGAAGCTGCAAAAATATAACAGAGATTGGATAAACACGTTTAGTCGGCAAAAACACCCAAAACTCAAACTTTCCATTAATCTTTTATATTTACAAACAATAATGGTACATGTTTAGTCGGCAAAGACTCGCCCAAAGCATTTACAATTATTAAAAAACAAAAAATCAAGAAGGGGGAAGCCTCCGAGCAAGGTAATCAGCAACCTTAGCTCTCCTCCCGTCATCAGGGGCAGGATCGAATTCCTCAACAACTTCATTTGTGTCCAACTCCAGTAGCCGCCGAGGAATAGCATCGATAGGAATCCATCGTTCATCTCGCCTAAATGGATTGGGCATCAGAGTAGAGGGAGACATCTCATGCCGATACCACAATATCGAATTTCTCGGCACCTGCAGCTCTTTGAGAGCACTCAACCACCCCCTGATGAAGGAAAGCTCCTCGAACTCTGATAATCTTGTGGGAGCATCTAGCCAGCCCTGATCATAGCCATCAGTCCACACTTGGCGAGGGCCCTTCTTAAATAAATGCCGCAGTCGGGTGACGTCCCTCTGAAGCCCAGCAGCAGTTACGTAAGCTCGTTGAACATCGCCGCGCAGCTCCTCCATCTCCTTCTCACGCTGCTCTTCAGCTTCCCTACTCCTACCCCGCGTACTCCTGCCAGCTTGCGGGAGGGGTGGCCGAGCAGCTCGCGATGAGGAAGAACCTTGCAGGACTGCCGAAGCGGTGCTCGGCGAATGCTCCTTAAGCTTCAAGACCTCCCGCCTCAGGTCGTCATTCTCCCGCTGAAGAAACTCCACGACCTGATTGATCTCGGTAGCCTCCAGTAACTTTACTCTCAGCTCGCTGACTTCTTCCTGCACTGAAGCTCCGATCTCTCCCATTTCCTGGAGCCTGTCCTTCAATTTAGCCACCAGCTCGGACTGATCCTTATACTTCTGGTTCCTTGATTTAGCAAACCTACAGAGCTTAGCAAAAGCCTGGCGAACTGCAGGGCTTGCATTAGGACCCAGAGTCCTACCCAGTTGGGAGGTAACATGAATATAATCATCCACATCAACCAATTACAAAGAAAGGAAGAGAACAAAAAGAAATCAGCATAAACAAAAACGAAGCCTTTTTATTGATAATGAGCGAGGTTACATCAGAACAAAAAAAAAGGGAAAAAATTACAAAGAGATCCCTATCACTTAGCAACCTCGGTGGACGGACCCTCGTCCTTATCAGCATCAGCGGGGGCGTTACCCTCTGCAGAGGTGTGCACTGCCCCCTCGACCAAGGAAGCATCAGCAAGAGTCGCCTGAGAAGCAGGATTGACCCCTTCAGCAGTTGGGGCTGGCTCCTCATCCACAACTGGCTTGGGCCCTGGATCATGTTCGTCAAAAAGTGGGGATTCAACATCCACCCCTGCAGCCACAAGGGCCTTGTTCCACCCCTTCTTGAAGTTCAGAAGGCTAATATAGCCTATCTGAACCTCGGCATCTTCATACGCAGCAGCCCAGCCAGAATTGTATGAATCTTCTTTAACAGTGGCTGCCTGGGCCTTTTCCGCTTCCAGCTGCTCGGCAAGAACCCTGTTCTTCTCCACAAAGTCCAGCTTGCTAGAGCAGACCTGGTCGTACGACTTCCTCAGCTCGCCGAGCTCCCTGACAACATTATCTCTCTCGCGAGCAGAATTAGCAAGGGCCAAGGCAGAAGAAGCTCGAGCCGCATCAGCAGCCTTCAGATCGGCCTCCAACTGAGAACCCCTGGCCACCAGAGTAGAATTCGCCTGCTCCAGCTCGATGTTCCTTCTCAACAGCTCGTCGCGAGAGCGATATAGCACGGCGAAGTCAGTCACAAACTGCAGAAAACAAGGTAAAGATCAGAAAGAATAAACCATCAAAGCAGATTAAGAGAAGTTCGGAAGTAGAAAAGAAACCTTACCAAGGCGAGCCTCTGGCTAGCTTGCAAGGCCAGTTGATCAGACCCTGACGCCCTCTCCCGATCTGCAGGGAGGACTGCCCTCTCAAGCAGCGCAGGGGCAAGTTGAGGAGAGGTGGACACCGAAGCCCCCTCAGGCAAAGCAGATACTGGGACCAAGGCTTGACCAGTCTTGGTCCTCAGTTCCATCTTCCTCCTCTCCTCCTCCTTCTCCTTCTCCCTCCTCTTTCTCTCTTCAACCTTCTTCCTCTCCTCCTCCTTTTTCTTCTCTCTCTCCCTCGCCTGCTCCTCCTCTCTCTTCTTCTTCTCTTGTTCTTGAGAGGGAGGCCGAGAACCAGTAGCTGTGGCCCCAGAGACAGTCTTCGATTTTTTGGACCTCTGTGCAAGAAGCACATCATCATCATCATCATCATCCTGGATTAGATTCTTCCTGGGAGGCATTTCTTCACCTGGACTGCTGGTAGTACTCGATGAACTGCTACTATCAGCACTGCCTCCACCCAAGTTACTCACAACACCTGCAGGCTCGCTCTCCTCCTCGTCCAATTGGATGGGCTCAGCTGAAATCTCTTCGGAAGAGTCAAAGTCCGGAACACTTTCCACAGGTCGGGCTATGAAGCTCGAGCCTGTGTTCTTGTATTCAAGCAGAAAAGCAGCAGACCTAGGATGCTCGCCGTCACCCAAAGGTTCCCTGATGTTCCAAGCTTTCACCAGTTCCGAGATACGAACCTCGTTGAGAGCTGGCTCCAAGTTCTTTATCTTCGCTGAAAAGGAGAAAGCAAGGAGGAGTTAGAAAAATCACAAAGTTAGCAAAGGTTGAAACAACAATACAACATCTACCTATATATTCTTCCCCATAAAGGGGAATAGTAAACCTCTCGGACCTCGACCCTTCAAATTGAGGGGAGTATTGCCAGTTCCTAACGAGAAAACCTTCTTGCCAGTAGTCCTTATGGGAATCAGGTAAATTCACTACCAATACCCTATCAGGGCTCCTGGCCTTAAGGTACAAGACCACTGAACTCGTTCGAGAAAAAGAATAACAAAAACAGACCTCGGCAATCCCTAACCTCGTGCCGTACAACTGATTTATCCTGTGCACACCATTCACTATTTTCCATACGTTGGGTGAACATTGTGCGGGCACAATACCAAAATAACTAAAAAAGTGCAGAAACAAACCATTAGGGGGAAAGGTGAGACCCCCCTGGGAAAGCAACAGGACGTGAATCCAATGTGCATCCTCTATGTCCCTAACGTTCCTAGGCGGCGAGACACAACACTCAATCTCTACCCACTCAGGAATACCATAGAATTTTCTAAACTCAGTTACCGACCTATTTCCAATCTTCTCCATTGGAAAAATACAAGAAAAACTATAAACTCAAGAAAAAGGGCACGAAAGACTTACAAGACAGAAGATCAGATCAAAAGGCGAAGAAGCGACGAGAGTGAAGACCGAAAACAGAGGGTACAAAACTCAAAAGTTCTCAAAAGATAGAAGATTGCTGGAAGAACTGGAACGACGAAGAAAAAATGTGTCTTATTCCAACAAGCCTTCAAAACTAATCATAACACACAGATAGCAAAGCGGGTGCCGCCAAAGCAACTTCACAGTTTTCAAAGAAATCAACCATCATTGTTGATCATTTAAATTCATCGGACCCATAAAGAACGGCCCGACAAATTCAGGGGCAATTGTGGGTACCCCGATTTTATCACCATAAGGCCTGGACGAGTAGCCCATCCTCAGCGGCCCAAAATCCAGGCCCATCACTTCTGGTATTCATCCATTTACTCCACGATGCCATGAAGAGGAGTTGTGGGGGTACACGATCCCATGAAAGGGAGATGGCTAATAAAGAGGAACCTATCACCCCCACTACTTCAAGACATACATGTATAAATTAAACCCCAAGTCCGGGGCAAAGGACAAGTTGTATTCTCTGTACTTACTCTTCAGAATATAGAGAAATAACACTGACTGAACCACCGTGGACGTAGGCACTTCTTTGCAGAACCACGTATCTTCGTTGTTGTGTGATTGGTCTTTTATTTGTTTTTTCTTGGTTGTCACCTCTTTCATATTTATTTGTGCTGCATAATAATTGCATCTACACTACCCCGTGTTCAAAATAATCCCTATTTGCATCAGGGAGATTGACTACTAAGGCCCTATTCAAAAATCTAGTTTTTAAATAAAAAACATTGTCTAAAACAGCCCATCTGTAACAGTACATAATCTCAGGAATTCCTATACGAGTTCCATGAGTTTGATTTAACCTATACACCCCATTAACTATTCTCCATGTGTTGGGGGCTATTTTTGCAGGGACAACATCGAAATACTGACAGAACTCTAAACACAAAGGGTTTGGTGGAAAATAAAATCCACATTCAGCAATAAAAAGGCTAGGGAACCAATGTCCCTCAGCCAAATTAAAATAATTTGAAGGCTCAGAAAGACTCTCCAAAGTTACCCAAGAAGGAATAGAAAAGTCAGAACGGAATTTCTCAAGAGATTCGATAATATAAACCATGGTGAATAAAAAGAAATGAAGAAGAAGGAAGAAAATCTTACAGGAAAAAGGAGATCTGTTGACAAACAAACGAAGAAAGGGATGAACGCACAGGAGAGAGAAAAGCTATAGAAAACTTGAAAGCATAAATTGAAAAGGTAGAAGACGATAGGATTGCCTATGAAGCTTAAATACTTTGCCTTGGGAAACGGCGAAAGAAATGATTAAAAAAAGGAAACTATTACGCTACCGGCGGCTAAAAGGACAAAAAGTACACGAAGATCGAAGCGCTTATAAAAATGCAAAAAGGCGGATTCTGCGAATTTGGAAGGAAATTCAAATACGAAGAAAAGGCTCCTAAAACCCAGGAAGGTCATTTAATATTGCCATATACCGAGGAAGAATGTTCCATACTCCTCAAAGTTCGAAATATGAAACATTGGGGGCTTCTGTTGATACCAAAATTAGTATGCTGATGTGGACGAATAATAAGAAGACACGTGTCAATCTACGTGGCACAATAGCAACGAGGAAGATCATTCCCCCGACCAACATACTCACTCCGAGCAACAGGTGTACTCCGAGGAACACCAGTCTTCCGAGGAACACCAGCCCTCCGAGGAACTCTTGTCCTCCGAGGAACTCCAGTGCTCCGAGGAACTCTTGGACGATGAGCAACTAAGGCGGTACGAGCTGCATCTCGACCACAGTATTGATTGCCAGATAATCAACAGTTCAACTATTCATTGAATGCTTATCATCTTGACGCACACGCTTGAAGAGCATTAAATGAGTTACCCTTTCATATGTATATCATTTAATGTATCACCCTTTCATGTACAGCCTAAGGGCTATAAATACCTTGTATCACCCTCATTCAAAGGGACCGAAATTTCTTGATAGCACTTGTAATCGAGAATTCCTAAACACTCAGCAATAACATAATAGTGGACGTAGTCCATTCATATAAGGCTGAACCACTTTAAAATTCTTTGTCTCATTTATTTATCTGTGATTGAAAAATTAGAGTAATCTAGTTTTTTACATCAACAATCGGTATCTACAAAAGCCACCAACAAAGTTGGTCGGATTCTACTAAAGCCACCAACAAAGTTGGTCGGCATCAATAAAATCACAAATAAAGTTGGTCAGTATCAAACTTATAAAATTATTCAAGGCAAAATCGTAAGTCCTAAATGCTTAGTTAATGAAGACCAGGATGACAAATGTTCATCTAAACTGGGCTAAAAGATGGACAAATGTTCCACTTACGCTTGGAAACTAAGGTAACTAGTGCAATTACCATAAAATTTAGGTACATTAGTAAAACCATGGTGAAGCATCGGTAATTGGTATAAAACTTAGGATAATCCTAAGAATATCAATAGAATTGGTGAAAAAATAGAGATTAACTAAAACAGTTGATCCATTCATAGTCAAAGAATATAAAAACATTCGCAGACATTCAAATATTAACTAATAGTTGATCCATTCACAAAATAAGCTTTTCATTAAATTTAAATGATTACATATTGTTGCTCAAATATGGAGTAACAAAATACAAAAATTTATTCTACAGGACGCTTTCCTTCAGCTTTAGAAACAGGATCCATGCTAGCTGGAGGATCATCCAAAGTAAAAGGAGAATTGATGAAGTTAAAATCCCAAAACATCTGGGTACTGATGCTATTAGAACGGTCAAGCAAATGAGGAGGACGAACGATCTCAAGCTCGTTATGTAGTTCGTAATCCCCCAAGTACTTGGAAATCAAACATTGGCGAACGCGGTGAACAGGTACCCAATTAACATCCAACTCGAATGGAGGATTGTCAAGCTGCAGCAACCCTGGATCATATAACTCCCATATAGTATCATCCCTATCCACCTTTAGCACAGCTAAAGCAATTATCCAACCCCATTTATAGGACTCATTTTGGGCCTGTTAGAGTCTATCATCATAATGTCCCAGAGCTTCATTATAACCACCCATCCAAAATTCTCAGGGTTGCTTATAGAATTGGAAATTTAATCTATCAACCTGCGATTTCAGCTTCTTCAGTACCCCATCCTTAGCCTCCAATTGAGAAGATTGAGTAGATTGTTGCTCAGATAAAGTTTGCAACTTTTGAGACATTTTAACAATAGCTCTATCCTTTTCTCTTAACTGTGCAACTTGGTTGGCAAGGGCCTATTAGGTTCTAAGTTCCTCTGTAGTTCCACGGCTGGCCCTATTTCTAGCTCGAGAAGAAGAAGTGGACTTTATATTTTTAAGGCCTCCAATTCATCTCTCAATGTGACATTCTCAGCTTCTAAAAAGGAATGACCTTCATTGGTAGTAGCAACAATAGCTCCAGAGGAATACTTCAGAAGATTCAACTCATTCCTTAAATTACTATTCTCCTCTTCCAGGAGTTTGGCAATGGTCCTAGTTTCTTCAATTTCAAGCTCAAGTAAAGCTTTATTCTTATTATAAACGGAGACAAACTAATTAAAGCCCCGACCTTCACTCAAACTTTGATACTTATGCTCATATCTCTAATGCAGTAATGCAGTGGATTCCTTATACTGTTCTTAAAGTTATTCTATCATTTCATAATAGGCAACATTATTTTCTACCGCTCGATCAAGTAAGTACTTCAAATATTTATAGAATTCTTTAACTTGATCTGAACATCATCACCGAGCAACTGGATAACTTCTTCATCAGACAAGTCAATATGACCATCTTTGAAAATAGCAT
Organism: Sambucus nigra; assembly: GCA_949130495.1. NCBI lineage: Eukaryota > Viridiplantae > Streptophyta > Magnoliopsida > Dipsacales > Adoxaceae > Sambucus > Sambucus nigra. The sequence continues at coordinate 26,024,173 of OX422220.1, forward strand.
GGCATTTCCTCAGTAGCTCTGTATCATGAGAAGATAGTTATTCCATCTTTGCAATAAACTAGCAAGAAGAAATAATCTCCAATCAACAACAAGAATGGAGAACAGGTATAATCAACAAGAGATAGAAAGGAGTAACAAAAGGTTCTTTTATTAATAACAAAGAGTTCAACTACAATAAAAAAAAGAAAAAAAGACCAAACAACATTGCACCTTATCCCTATCACTCTCAACCTTCTTGCTCTACTCTGAAGAAGGTGATGCAGGTTGGAGTTGCTCGGTTTGATCAGCTGGAGGAACAGAAGACTCAGAGACTTCAGGTTGCTTAGCAGCAGATTCAACCACAACTGAAGACTCATCAGAAGCATCTCCATCTTTAACCTCTTCCTCAATGACTGGAGGAGGCCCATGAATATACCTCTGAAAAATTTCAGAGTTTCCATTTATGTTCAACTCTTTAAGGGCAGTAACCCAACCATCTCTGAAGTATTTTTGCTTCACATACTCAATTTGAGCAGAAGTAGCAAAAATGGCTTTGTTCCAGCCCTTATCCTAACCAGCACTGAAGGGAGCCTTCACAGCAGATTTTCTCTTAGCTCTAGCTTAGGACACAAGTTATTCAGTAGCCTTTGCCCTGCGCTTAGCTTCCTCTTTCTGGCGCACAACTTCCTTTTCCTTTCTCTCAGCTTCCTCTTTCGGGAGCACAAATTCATCTTTCTGGGACCCAACTTCCTTGGCCCTACGCTCAGCTTCAAAGTCATTCGTATCAGAGGTCGGGTGAGCAGTTTTAGATATCTTTAGATTTTCAGCCCGAGTATTCCTTTCAGTCTCCAAAGCCCGTTGAGATTCAACTAAAGACTTCTTCAAACCAGAAAAAGCTTCCTCTACCTCATTTGAAGAAGAAAAATCTTTAATTGCATCATCCTTCTTCGGCATATTATTAAAGTGGACCAAGAACTACAAAAATAAAGACCAAAGTGAGCATGTAAGGAATGTAAATGACAACCAAACCAAACTAATTAAAATTACTTACCGATGCAAGGCTCTAAGCAGCAGATTCAGAGACCTTCATTTTAGGAAGCTGGGCATTCACCTCCCTTGTGGTCTGGAAGAGTACTATACCTGATCAACCTCCTAGATAAACCAGTAGTGATGGATATAGGAGGAACAACATCAGGAGAGGGTAAATTAACCAAGGACAGTTTATCGGTCACTTGGTCGACTTGCTTCTCTGCAAGCCCTCTCCAAAGTCTCCTCAGAGGAACTTCAACCTCTTTTGAGGCTACATTTTTAGGAGCCAGGTCTTTTGGGGCTGGACCTTTTGGGGATGGGGGATTCATAACATCCCCAGTTTTATTCTTAGCTCACTCAGTAGATGATTAGGAGTCGAGTGCAACACCACTATAAAGATCAGGAAACTTCCTCTTCTTCATAACTTCAGATAAAGGAGTATTAGAATCAACAGCAAACTCTGCGTCAAGATCAATCACCATAGAAGGGGAGGCAACAGGTCTGGAAATAAAAGAGGAAATAGTGTTCCTGTACTAGAGCAAATAAGAGGCAGACCTCACGTGTTCCTCAACATCTACTTTGTGAAGTCCCCAGATAAACTTCAACTCTTTCAAATTTACTTCACTCTCTTTGGGGCACTTTCTTTTTTACTCAACTGCAAAATAATTTATAAAACAACAATCAGTATGACATTTTATCAAACATAAACAGGGAAGATTTACTAAAACATAAAACAACCTATTCCATTGCCAAAGAGAGGGAATCTAGGTCCTTGGTATTTAGCACTGCCAACTAAAGGAGCGTGTTGCCAATTTTTTATAATTTCCCCATGATCAAAATAGTCCCTATTAGAATGAGGGAGATTAACTATCAAAGCTTTACAACAATCCTGGTTTTCAAATAAAACGTGGTATCACTAGTTACCCGCTTATAACAAAACATGATTTCTAGAATCCCTAGATGGGTTCCATGAATTTGATTTAACTTATAAACTCCATTAACAACTCTCCATGTGTTAAGAGTCACTCTTGCAGGTACAATGTCAAAATATTGACAAAACTCTAAACACAAGGGATTGGGAGGAAATGTTAAACCACATTCAGCAACAAAGATAGAGGGGAACCAATGATCCTCAGTACGAGACAAAAAATCAGAAGGAAAAGTGGGGTATTCTAATACAACCCAAAATAGAATGTTAAAATCGGTTCTGAACTTATCAAGTGACTCGATAGAGTAAACCATGGTGAAGAAAACAAAGAAGAAGAGAATAAATATTCTTACAAAGATTTAAGGATTCAGCAAGAACTAAAGACAGAAAATAAAATGACCGCACAAAAGTAAAGGACACAACAGCAGAATTAGAAGTAAGAGGTAAAGAATGATCGAAGTTTTTATCGCCCTTTTTATAAGACGCATCGAAAACTGGGTCAAGTAATGATTAAAGCGAATAATGGTTGGATTTACGACGGCTAACAGATTAAAAGACAAAGATAACCCAAAAGTATTCTCGAAAATTCAAAATATTTACAAAATTGCCATTCGTGCTAAAAACTATCAAATGAATAAATTTCACAAGTCTAAAAGCTCTGCATCCAACCAAACAACCCGAGCTAATGCCAAAGCATAATATTCCACACTTTCGCATAAACCTCAAGTATGAAACATTGGGGGCTTCTGTTGATACTAAAATTTACCATCCTACATGGACCAATTACGAGCCAACATGTGTCATCTTATATGGCACAAGTCCAAGTCAGCATACTAGAAGAGCCTGACCAACTTTGTTACTCGACCAATAAGGAAGCCCGACCAATATAATTATCTGACCAACAAGGAAGCCCGACTAACAGTCGAAAAGTCATTATACACATCCAACCAAGCGCCAGCGGTCTTACAGCCTGTATTGCCTGTGAAGTGACAACGTTCATACAATTAATTCTCATTATGTATTGATGTAAGTGCCTAAAAAATAAAGGCATTCCATCCTTTCACATGACAACAATCAAGACCCCCCATTGGGCTACAAATACATTGTATTACCCTCATTCCAAGGGATCAAAAAACAACTCAAGGCAGATAATACATAATAGTGGACGTAGGCTATTCCATTTAGCCGAACCACTTTGAGGTTAAAAACTTAAATAAAATGTTTTCGGACTAAGCTATGTAAACAACGTGCCATACTTTCAATAGGGTTTTTTTTAGACCCTTCACAAAAAATGATTCCATATAAACTATGGAAAGGGAAGCAACCGATAATTAAATACTTTAAAGTGTTTGGGAGAAATCGATACATCCTTAGAATTAGGGAGTATTTGACCAAGTCTGATTATATAAGTGAGGAAGGTATATTTTGTGATTATTCACAAGATAGTCGAGCATATCATGTTTATAATTTATAAATCAATAATGTGATAGAGAAATATAATGTTATAGTTTATGATGATGTCTCACGTGTGATCATTTTTATGAAGAAGTTTAAGGTGAGGATTTAGATCCTAAGTTCATTGAGGATATGAGGGTTGATGTAGAAGATTCTAGCATTCATATGAGAAATAGTTCGGGAACTTCTTCCCAAAATGGGACTCAAAGAGAGGGAGATCGATAGGAATTATCATTTCGGTTCAAAGAGAGCATACACCATCTAGAATTACTGAAAATCGTAAGAGTGGTGTCGGGATAAGAAATAAACTTCTTAATAAACTTAATTTTCATTAAATTAAACCTTAAAATGTCAAGAGGCCCTAAAATTTGAAAATTGTATAGGTGACATGCAAGAGGAATTGAACGGATTTGTAAGGTTAAAAGTTTAATAACTAATGTTGAGACCTTGTGATCATAATATCATAGGTACTAAATGGATTTTTTAAAACAAATTGGATAAACATGGTGTGATTATGAGGATTAAGGAGAGGCTTGTAGCTCATTGGTACTATCAAATGAAGGTGATTTATTTTGATGAAGCATTTATCCTTGTTACTGTGGCTATCCAGGTCAAATTCCTTCGGCGCGACTCGGACCATAAATCGAGATGGGAAGGAAAATCAGAGAAGTCCTTCGCTCCCTCAAGGACGTTAGGTAATTTGAGGATACGGGGTCCTTTTTTTGCCACTCACACTGGTATCTTAGCGGGCTACCTTAGATATAAATCGGTCATCGTCAAAAGGGGATAAATATAAAAAAAATGGACTTTCCACCCTATAATACTCAAAATAGGCAAAAGAAATGTAGTCGCCTCAGAGAACGACATAAAGGTCATAGTTTGACTTATTTTTAAACTCACAGATAGAATCCTGTTTTAAAAATGGGTGAAATAGTGCGAAAATTCAGGCGGTAAGGCGACCCAAAATTTCGGCAGAGTTTCACATTATAATCGAAAAACTAGGCATGAGTGTCCTGAGGTAGACGCCTATATGAGGTTGATGCATTTGGTGGGTTAGTGGAAGGGTTCCCCCCTATTGGCATGACTTTCGCGATATACCTCTTGCCTATAAGGGAAATCATTCATCGATACGTGTGGACAAGACATTTGATATACCTGAATATACGTGAATTGCCTCATGATATACCTCATGAGGACGGTACATGTGAGAGAGAATTGGATATACTTAACGTACACGAATGAGTTTCCTATTATATACCTCCCGTCATGAGTTCGATCAAGCAGTACGATGCGGGGAACAGTTCGATATGCATCAAAGGTACAAGACCAATGGAAGGTGGGAATCATATCGCTTAGGTTAACCGCGCTCCGCTAGTCTGACAACCATCACAAAGTGACCCTTCAGTACGGGATAAAATTTGGGTTAATATTACCATGCTCGGGTGTTGTAGTGTGCAAAAATGCATGAGTCTTAATTAGTATCTTATAAAGAGTTTTATATATGCTGAATAAAGGGAAAACTACCTATATGAGGGAGAATATACAAGTAACATTAGATAAAGGGGGATAATAATAGAGAGCAAAACTAACAAGTATATACATGGAGCATGGAGACTATACACATGATGGTAATAAATATAAAGTTTGAAGCGTGTGAATATACAAGTGAGTGAGAGATATATGTAAAGTGAGAGAATGACATGAGAATAGCGTGAGTGAAAAAATCATATTAATATATATACAAGTGAAAGAGATGTGAAAGTGCATGCTAGTGAGACTAAGCATGGATAATCTATAAGTAGTGTGTGAACACATGTAAGTAAGAGTAAAACTATATATGAGTGTGAGTGTGTGAAGTGAACATAATGAATATATACAAGTAAGCATAAGGCGAAACATGTTGAATATATACAAGTGAGTAAAAGGTGAAACATGTGATAAGAAGGTGATATATATATGTGGTGAGAAAAGAGCATGGTGGAAATAAACATCGTGATAAAAATGAGATATATACACAAGGCGTAAGTACAAGAGTAAGGAGAATGTATAAGTGGAGGCTTATGTACACATATAGGAAAAGTAGGAGAATAAAGCAATAACACCCATGTGAAAATATAATTTAGTCCTCTAAAAAAAGTCCCCACTGGAGTCGCCACTGTGGCCGTCTGGACTAAATTCCTTCGGCACAGGCAGGCCCAGAAATCAGGACAGGAGGGAAAATCAGAGAAGTTCCTCTATCCCCCATACGCGTGCAGGTAATTCAAGGGTTGCCACTCACACTGGTATCTTCGTGAACTGTCTCGGATATAAATCGAAAGTCATCAAAAAGGGATCAATGCGAAGAAATGGAGTCGCCAGCCTATTTTTCTTAAAACAAGTAAAAGAAATGTAGTTGTCTCGAGAGAACAACATCAAGGTCATACTGATGCATATGAACCCAAATGAATCTAGGGTTCGGGGATGAAGTTATGAAATGAGAAGGTTTTAGGCACCCATCCCGCCCTTTTGGTTGCTCATGGGCTATATTAATATTCTCTTTTTCTCCAAAGTGTGATGTGTGTACATGTGTGTAGTGGTGGATAAACTACAATTAAAAAATATGCTAAAAGGAGTAGGAATAGACCTCCTAGATGACTTTACTAGTGATTTTTTATGGAGAGTAGGCTAATTTCATGGTGATGTAATAGTGGTGGAGTAAGGTGAGGTAAGTGGCTAAAGGTGATATGAAATAGAGGTAAGATAATTGGAAGGAATGCTGAAAATTTAGGATTTTTGGGAATGACGGTGCTTTGATTTTGAGAGAATATTTCTGATTGCTCCAAAAGGGATCATTATGAATGAGGTCATGGCCTCCTTAAATAGTGCCAAATTAGGGTTTAGGGGGATGTCGATTGGTATGGACCATGGCCTGCCTATCATCATAACCCCTGCCTTGCTGGACAAGGAAAGTCGATAGGCAAAGGGTCTGGGGTGGCAGTCTAAAACGGATATTTTCAAAAAATGGGTATAAAATACAAATCACAAGTTCGAATTGCACACGGCCGAGATTGTTGAAAATGGTATTTAAAGACCTATAAGAATCCATTGATCCACTCTTGGTTCAGGAGTTGATCAAAGTTAAATGGGGATCGAAAGCACCCGATGGTCAACATAGGTTTTAGGAGTAAAAATGGTTGTTTGTGTGAACCGTGATCTCGATTCATGCACGGTATGGACTGTTGAAAAGATGATTTAGAGACCTAAGATATTTCATTGATCTTTTCTTAGTTTGGACAGTTAACCGAGGTCAAACGGGGCTAAAAAAATACCCAGTGACCTTTCATAGTAAAAAGACATGTTCGTGCGAATTATGGGGCCGATTCGTGCACAGTATGGAAAATTGGAAAGGGGATTCAGAGCCCTGTGAGGTTTCATTAAGTTTATCTTAGGTTAAAGAGTTGACTTAAGTCAAAAGGGTCCCGAAAGCACACGCCGGACTTTTGATCAGTTCTTAGAGTAAAAAGGATCGTTCGTGTGAACTGTGAGGCCGATTCGCGCACGGTATGGACCATTGGAAAGGGGATCCAGAGCCCTATGAGATTTCATAAGCTTCACTAAGGTTAAAGAGTTGATCTAAGTTAAATGGGGATCAAGAGTTCCTGATGGCATCCAAATCAGTACTCAGAGTAGGGCTTTGGGTCTAAGGAGGGAGGAGAAGTGTTAGGGACAAGGTACTTGGGGGGGGGGGGGGCATACTAGGATGGGGTGCAGTTGTAATATTGGGTAGTGTTCGTATACTATTAGCAATCATTTCCTACATGAAGTTCAAGTTGTATTAAATGTATGTCAGGAAGTTCATCTAACATTTTCAATAAAGTTAGTTTTTATTCAACAAAGAAAATATTGAAGAGCATTTACTCCTTTCTCTCTCGTAGGCCAACATTAAAAGATTGATTTTACTTTCTTGTCTTCAATAAAATAGGTAAGAGTTACTCATTAATTATTGTTATAAGTTTGTTACTCTTGACTTGGTTGGTTATAAAGTTGGGACTTGCCTTTATTAAAAAATATTGGGTCGTTATCTCTCTTACTTGATATATTCTTTATTATTGACGCTTACTTTCACTGTTCATGTCATAATTTCCATGAGTAGCTAATTATTATAGTCCAGGGATTATAATACCACCGTGGATGATTTAACTTCAAAGTTAGGATTTGTTTAGATTCATTTTTATTGAAACTCGTGTGTTGAAATTGGAGTATCACAGCCTCTTAACTTCCCTTATCATGCAATGGTTGTGTTTAAAATTTTATTACAAACTTAACCCATTTTTTGCCATACCTTAATCTTCCATCGTTAATTTTTATCTTTACAAGATTTATGTTTGGTCTTAATTAGATATGATTGATTATAATTGAAGTAAATAAAACTTCATCATTTATATAGATAGTCCAATGTAGGAGAATTATCCCTCATCTCTTTTTCCTATTATAAAATCGTAAGTTTACTAGAATGTTTTATCACAATCGTTGTACTTTACTAATTCACACTTATTTTAGCACGTCCTAAAATATCTGCTACTTGTAATTCATTACCCCACTATTCTCATCCTTTTTCACTTTACTTTTGTGACGTATAGTAACTTCATATAAACCATTTGTGTTATTTTCTAAGAGTCCAATCCTCATGGAAATCGATCCCGAACTTGTCCCGATACTGCTTATTGTGATTAATTTACACTTGAATCAAATATAGTTTTTAGGGCATCAGTTCTCTAGGACATCACCTAAATACATTTTAAACATAGATTTATATGGACAAAAATAATATGACATTTGGAGATAGAAAAAACACAAAAGCACGCTATAAGGTTTGAAAAATATTTCGTCAATTTAAATTTAAAAAATGATTAAAGTTAAGTTCGCTAGGTTACCCTTCCCTTCATCCTAAAGTGATCGGTGTGATAATATAATGAAATAAGTCGACCATAATATCTTGAGCGTTGATGAATCCTTCGAGAGCTATTTAACAATATGTGTTTTGAAAATCAGAATAAAATAATATATTTCAATGAGGGCATGACGAGTATACCATATTCCTATCCCATTACCCAAATGGATATTATCGCCAAAATTAGGAGCGAGTTATTATGCGATGTGATCAGGTCATGTGAATATTATGGAGCGAAGATAATTTTCTCCAAATCTTTAGGGGGGTTGGGTTCATGGACCTTAATTAATTCCCTTCATGCTCCCAATAAGCCTTCCTCGGGGAAGTGGATTCTCCCCATGCAGTGAATCCTCCTATGATCATTCTGATTTGTCCTATTAGGCAAAAATTTTTTATCACTGCAACCTCCTTTGACCTCTCCTAGCAATGACTATGCTCCTTAAATCGACTCCGATGATGATTATATTTTTCCTCTTTTCCTCGATCTATTGTTATCTTGTCTTACTTTTAAAAAAACTCTCTCAGATACTTATAACACCCCGTGATTTTGAGGACTTAGAATTTAATTATTTTCGGGAGAAATAGAACTTAATTAATTTGGAGAATTCAAATTTATGAATTGGAGAATTTATTTAAGTCGGAGGAATTATTTAAATTAGTGAATTGACATTTAATTCATTCGGAGCATCTTCGAAGTTTGACTGTGTCACATTTTGAGATTTAAATTAGAGAATGTTATAAAGAATTTAAGATGTTAATTCTGAGTGCACGATGAAGTCCGGATAGGTCGAGATAGTCAAAAAAGTGTACCTGGGGTGGTAAATGGGTCACAGGATATTTTTATGCATGATCAGGCTCACATGGGGTATTTGGGTTATTTTAATTAGGCCCATAAAAGAAAAAAACGGGATTAGCACTTTATAACCTATAAGTGAGAGTTGGGGGCAGCCATAACTCATTTTAGAATACCTAAATCTATAGAGGGAAGAAAATGGATAATTTGAGGAGCTTTTGGGGAGCCAAGAGGAAGATTTCGGTGCTTGTGTTAAACCTATCATCTTCATCAAAGGATTCAGACTCTACAAATTTATAAGGCAAGTGGTCAAAATGCTTTAATATAAATTGGTGATATTCAATTCATATCATAGTAGGTGTTATACAAATAATTTTTGGATTGGGTTAATACAAATTAGGTTTTGATTTGGGGAAGTTAAGAATCAAGTTTTTGGGACTGTTATGATAAGGGATTATGAATTCTATGCTGTGAAGAAATTATAACAATCGTATGTATTCATATCTTTATTATCAATTGGAGATAGAAATTGGGAATTAAGATATTGGGACTGGTTTTGATTCGTAAGGATTTTAGTGGATAATTCTGGGTAAAAAGCTTCACAGAAGTTGCTAATGGCGATTCTGTTCGCGTTACCCTGTAGAAAAGGACGTTTTATAACTTGTGTTCTCTAATACGTTTTTTCCAAAACGGCATTTTAAAAATCTGGGCAGATTGAGTAAATTGAAAACCTCTGATTAATAATTGTGCAAACTTTATTGAGGAGAATTTTGAATAATTAATTGGGGATATTCTATTATGGCCCAAGGGGGTGTCTGGGTAATTTGGTTGAGTGACACCATGATAATAGATTAATTGATGGGGGATTAATTCATTAAAGCTTATAGCTAGAATAATTTATTATAAGATGATATAATAAATTGTTAAATATTATTTAATTAGGAGCGTTCTCTTTATAATTGAATTTTGAGGAGTACGTTCTAACAGATGGAAATTCGGGACAAGTGAGCGAGTCCGGGTACATTGGTTGTATGAGACCGGGGAGATATTAAATTAATCAATGAGTATATTAATTAAAATAGAGTCGGACCATAGACTCTGGGAGATAATAAGTTAATTAATGGACATATTAATTAAATTAGAGTCAGACCATAGACTCGAGGAGATATTAAACTAATTAATGGATAAATTAATTAAATTAGAATCAGAGCATAGACTCGAAAATATGTTAGCTAATGTTACGGACTTTATATATATATATATATATATATATATATATATAAGGTAGTGTGATAGTATATATATATTGTGTGCTCATGAATACCGGTGGCTAGGTATTTATTTAGAATTATATGCTCTAGTGCTATTGGGGGAGGTTGCACCATGTGGGGTAATTCCCTAGCTTAAGGAGTAGGGCGAGTATATCCCCAGGTCATAGCGTCCAAATAGAGGTGGGCATTGAGATGATTGTCTTCACACTCGGGGGAATATAACTATAATACCCTGTATTTCTGAATATTCTATTTAATTAAATTGGAAAATTAAATGAGAAAATACGGCTTAATTTAAATTACGTAAGAGGAGTAATTTAATGATATTTATTAAGAATTGTAATTATAGTATATTAATCGAGAGATAGTTACCGATTTATATTGCCTCATTATATTTACTTAGTGCGAGTAGTAAATAGTTACTTAACGCATGTAGACCGTTTTGGGGCGAGAACGAGTAATATATTTTTAAGTGACTCAAATGACAATTTAGAGGTCACGGTTAACCCCGGAAGGGTCAAAATAGTCAAAATAGTATACCCAGGGGTACTAGTTGGGTCCCGAGATGTTTTTGGGCTAAGCCGGGACCGTTGAGGGGCATTTTAGTCTTTTAAATTATAGGAGTGAGAAGACCTACGAATTTAATAACTCTAAGTCAGATTATAAGAGTTGTAGGCTAGGGTTAGAGATAAGAAAAAAACACACCATAGCCATTAGAGAGAAGAGAGAAACAATTCTCAAGGAAAAAGGAAGAATTGGGAAGGATTCAAAGGAGATTTTCACCACAAACTTGTGGGGAAGGAAGATTGAAGGAGAAAAACAACCAATCATGAACAACAATCACAAAATCATAACCCCTCTATCAAGGCAAGTGTTTATTTCAAATCAAATTCAAGTTATAATACCCATGTGTAGGGAGTTTTAAGAATTGATTAATTCTATTGAAAAACATGAATTAAATGTTTGAATTGATCACATGTTTGGGTAGGATTGAATGTAGAATGAATCCCTAAGTAAAGGTAAAATGAAATTTGAATATATTTGATGATTAACTTAGAATCTTTATGAGTTCTTGGTTAAATAACATGAATCTTGAATGACTTAGGGTTTAATTGATGAACACAAGATGTCAATCTGCCAGAATTTTTGACACAACTTTAAACGTATGAGATTTGAGTTATACTTCGAATTATAGTGTGAACCATAAATTACTAGAAAGGTATTTCTCTTATCTATCCAATGAACTTGGAATCAGGTCAATCGGAGTTCTGTAGAGGGAGTAATAGACATATTACTACAGGGTGTTTAATCTGCCAGCATAGTAATCTGCCAGAAGTTTGACGTGACTTTAAACATGTACTATTTGAGTTGTACTTAGAATTAGAGTGTGAATCATAGATTTATGGAAATTTATATCTCTTATCTTTCCAATGAACTTGGAATCAGGTCAATCGGAGTTCTATAGAGGGAGAAATCAAAGTTTTACAAGAAGGTGTTTAATCTGCCAGAAAATTTTATGATTCGTTAGGCTGCGAGAAAATGTAAGATATTTAATTTTAAGCCTCAAATGCCTAAAATTTTATCGGGGAAGTGTTTGGGACCTTGATGAAATATATCTTTGGAATAATGTTATGGAAGTAGGTCTATGATTGAGCATTGGACTTTAATTTTGTGAGAGAATTAAAGTGGAGATTCATAGGCTTGATTGTGACGTATTCTAATTCGAGATGATAAGAATATAATTACGAAAAAGCATGAGCGAGCTTAAATTTATTGGGTCAATATGTTAACAAGGGTAGCTACTGAATTGATATTACGTTAGGGGTAACTAGGGCCCTTAGATTAATGTGAATACTCAAATAAATGCGATTAATGAGATAAATCGTACAATGAATAATGTACGGTAAATATAAGAGAATAAAGTATTACGTACGAACACGGTTGATAGGTCGGGCGTGTACCTATTGAATTGTATGAACTTTTAGGTTAAGAGAAGTATACCTAAATTAACTATGTTAGGGTCGATGAGATATTCCGAACTGACATAGGGTTATTATATAATTGGGGTCGATGTATCATTCCGAACCAATTCTTACTTTGGGTCGATAAATCATTCCGAACCAAGAGTCCTTTATGTATGTAAAAAGGACAAATAGTAATGACTGATATTTAATATATATTGTGTGTGAAATATATATTTAATGATATTCTACTTCTGTGTATTAGTAGATTGATATATACTTAAATTAACTATGTTAGGGTCGATGAGACATTCCGAACTAACATAGGGTTATTATATGTTTGGGGTCGATGTAAAATGCCGAACCAAACCTTTGAACTGGTGGCGTGATGAAAGAGTCCGAGCCAGAATTTGTGTATATAAATAATTGGGGTCGATGTATCATTCCGAACCAATTCTTACTTGGGGTCGATGAATCATTCCGAACCAAGAGTTCTTTATGTGTGTAAAAAGGACAAATAGTAATGACTGATATTTAGTATATATTATGTGTGAAATATATACACTTAATGATATTATACCGTTGTGAATAAGTAGATGAATATGATGTGTTTAATGTTACGTATCAAATTGGTAAGTTAAGTAGTGAAACTTAATTACGGAATGGATCTTTAGATAGAGAATATCTAATTAGTAACTTAAGTAGTGAAACTTAATTACATAAGTGGAAAGATAATAATTGTGAGAATCCTAGAAATTTAGTAGTGAAACTAAATAGCTTTGAAGCATAACATAGGTGAAATGTTATTTGAGTATTAATTAACCTTTGCGAGATGTTATTGAAATGAATGCACGGTGTGGGCGATGTGAGAACTTAAGCTTAAATAAGTTCAGATGATTACTTAGACCTAATTAACTTGGGGAACATGGCTAGGTAGGATAAGTGTAGAAAGTTAGGTGTGCACAATAGATGAGAAGTGATTGAACTCAAGAGAGTGTACGAAAACCTAACATGTGTAATCAATAACCGCATTTTATATTGTGATAAACGCTTGCTAAATATTTTCAAAATGTTTTGAGTACTAACTCTTGCTATAAAATATTTTCAAAACCTTTTAGGTGTCCAGCCACAGGGACGCCATGGATGATGATTCTATTCCAGGGACTCGCAGTTGTAGCACAGTGGATGCTTACAGGATTTTGACTAGACGATATCTCTCATTCAGATCTAGTACAGGATGTCACATTATTCCATGTATGGACTTGTAGTCCGGTATCAGTCTCAGATGTTAGTTTCAGATTAGTAGTTGTTCTATTGTTGTTTAGCATTTTTAGCCGATGGTTTATTCGGTAATACTTTTGCGCTGTTGTACTTATACTTTGTTGGTTTGGGTTTTAGCATGGTATTTACTTTCCTATTTTCCGCATGGTTGATTTATCTGTTTTAAGAAAGATAAAATTTGGCACCTGTCTAATTTTACTTAGGGGATTAGTAATTAAAAAGTTTTCGGCAGTGATGCTAAGAATGAACCATTTGAGAAACCTATTTTAATTTAATAAAGGCCTGATCACCCGATGTTTAATTAGGCGGGGTGTCACAATAACCGCCTCCAATACATTTATATTTCTATGTTCTGATTCGGCGGTGGCTAGCTGTCTCAGAAATCTCGGTGGGACTGAGTAGACTTGGGATGATAGCACTTTAGAGAATGCATCTGATGAGGTATTACTTGGAAGGATGGTTTTAATTATATTCAACATATGTGTGATTGTGGAATATAGTTCTAAGTATATAATGGAGTAGATAATTATATACGGGTAATTAAATACATGAAGAAAATTTGTATTACTTATATAACTAGTGAATGTTGTATGGCTTTTAAGAGCGATTTTATTTATATTCAACATATGTATAATTGTGGAATATAGTTTTACGTATATAATGGAGTAGATAATTATATACGGGTAATTAAATACATGAAGAGAATATTACTATTACTTATATAACTAGTGAATGTTATATGGCTTTTAAGAAAATAATTAATTAAGTTAATGCGATAAATAACTTACGAAGTAAAGATACAAATTACTCAGGTTAGAGTAGAGTTCAAGGAGTTTCATGACAAGGCTAGTTAGACGGGGTAGTGTAACTAGGAGGCTCAGGAAGAAAGCGTTAGGTGTGCACTTTAGAGGAGGGGTGAGATGTATCTCAAGGGAGTGCGACACTAACTTAAATATAAAGAGCATTCATATATTTTAATTGTTGCATTTTAATTCACTTGCAAAATATTTTCAAAAGGAATTTAGGCTCTGACCCATACTTGAAAAATATCTTCAAAACCTTTTACGTATCCAACCACTTGGATGCCAAACTTAAAGATCTGTTATAGGGATGCGTAGCTACAACAGGTGTGGATGTTGCAGGATTTGGACATAGACGCTTCAGTCATTTCATTCCTAGATTAGGATCCAACTTGGTATTTCTTTTGGGCATGTTGCCCCAGCTATTTTCATTTCAGTCGGACTTTGTACTGGTTACTATTCTTTGTTGGATTAGATTAGTGGATGTTGGTTTTCTGCCAATGGTTTATTCGGCTGGTCATTTATTTATTCATTAAGTATTGCTTTAGATTCATGGTTTGTGTGAATGGTTTTTATTGATATTTATATGGTGGTTGTTGTTAAATAAAAAGATTAAAATTTTGACATCAGCTTTTGAATACTAGGTGGTTAGTAAGTTTTAAAAAGTTTTCAACAGTGATGCTAAGAATGAACCAGATGAGATTCATGTTTTAATTTGATATAGGACTGATCACCTGGTATTTTATTGGGCGGGGTGTCACAGATGGTATCAGAGCATCAGGTTCTAGTGTCCTTAGGATCTATGCATCTTTTTTACGTTTCAGCGTATCACTCTTTGATGTAGGGCCTTATTGTAGGATTATTGTATTCCTTTATGTACGTGCATTTACGTTCTCCTACGATTAAGTATAGTTGATGTAGTTCATATACGAGTTCAGTTGGGCTTTGTACACCAAACATTTTTCGGGACGACCAATGAGGGCCGTAAGGGGGTTACAGGAGGAGAGGCTCTGGAGAAGAGATGGAGTATTCTTGAAATGGTGATCTTGTTAGGAGTCACCATGATTGTTGTTCAGACAAGTGATGATAAATAATCACTCGTGAGCGATAGTCTTTCAAAGCACTGTTGTAGATAACGGTGGTGCAATTTCAGACTCACCCAGTATAGTCAGTAAGGGGTGGGGAAATTTGGAAGGACCCTTTTGGAAGGGAAATCTACAAGAATTCGAGTGGCAGAGGATGTGATAAGCCAATGGAAGTAGATAACCCAAAGGAAATTGAGCAGGGTGGCGTGGAGCGGCTCCCAAGACTAAATTTCAGGCGAATTTTTTTGCTCAACGAGGCGGTGTTGTAGTGTTAAGAGTTAGTCACCACAACCATGGAGAGATACCATGAATAATAAGGAATTTGGGGTGTGGTTTGACAGCTAATCTTCTCATCAGCTGTTTAACCAGAGAGGCAAAGGATATTTCAATACTTGTTTCAAAAATCAAGGGGTCACAAAGTGGTCGGTCATGAAGGAGAGGTGACGTGTTTAGCGAACTTGGTACCCGACAAAGGGGTATGAAGAATCAAGAATTTCGTAAGTCAATAATGGACTCACGAGTAATATACAAGCATGGATGAGAAATTCGGCTAGGATGACTAGTGCTATAGTCGTCAAAGTCATATAGTTATGATTTGAGATCAATACTTCTGTGAGAAGAAAGCCAAGAGAGGTGGAGAATTTGACCGAAAGATAATTTGTATTTAGCAGTGTAAGTGAGGCACCAAAAGGGGGGATACCCAGTTAAGGAATCCATTTATATGATTTAGATTAGTGAAATTCCTACCGAGTGATGGTGGATTCAATCAGGGTCGTCGAGGCTAGCAACAAGTCCCATGGGGCTAGCGAAGCCAAAGGGACAACGGGGGTAGAAATCAGGGTAAAGTATACTAAGTACGTGAAAAGGACAACCCCAACATGTCCAGTGGGGCCAGAGATAGGGGATTGACACAGGGAAGTGTCTTGTGTGTGGAAAGTAGGACCACAATAATTGATTTTGTCCACAGTGAGTCAGGGGATAGGAGCGAGATGCCCAATAGGGACAACAATTAGGAAGTTTTTAGTTCGGTTTGGATAAGAATATTATGTCTAGGAACCATTTGGGCCACCGGTGTGTAGGCAAGTAGAAGTATGAGTATTTATCCTCGGATAGATGGGAGGAATTTTGTGTGACATGAGTGGTCACAGTATTCTTGCTAACACTATATTCTCACGGGAGATGAGTTTAGTGGATGTATCGTAGTGTTACTATAGTATATATATTTACCGCGGGGTAACGGGGATCTCTTTAGTTTTATCTACAGGTAGGTGTGAACACTAAGAGGGTGTATTTTACAAGGGTAACTCATTTTGAGAGGTGTTATGAGAGTATGATTTTTCCTGGATACAGACTGGTTAGCGATGGGTAAGCGATGGTGGGCGGTTACAGCAAGACTATCGTATTCGCGGTTCCAGGGCAGGATGCATATTCTTTTGCAATGACTCACCTGAAAGAGAGTCGAGCTCGCGTATATATAATTCATTAAATAGACTCGAGATGGTACAGTGGTCTAGGGATATTGGATCCCGGTGCGTAGGAACCTTTACGAATGTTATTCCAGGAATGTCGGGTTTACCGTGGAGAGGAGAGATTTAGGTCATTGTTGTTTATACGCTGAGAACTTAGTGATAGCGATAACGTCGTATAATGTAATGCCTTGAGAGACATCGGCATAGGTGATTTGATTTATGTGTCAGGAGATAAATTTTGTGATATCTTAGTCTGTGTTTATCTAAGTGTGTGTTGTGGACACACGGATTTCGATCATCGACAATGCTAGGGAATAGTGCATTAGGAAACGTTCTTTTGAGCTTAGTTGCGGAATGTTATACGCATGGACTTTAATAAACTTTGAAAGTAGTGAGACGTTGTGAGATGCGAGTGCATCGGTTTTAAATGTTAAATTATTGGACGTGTAGAGAAAACACTTTAAAATGAGAGATATTTCGATATAGGGCCAGTGGAGCCGGGGTGTACCATGACAGAAGCACAAAGAGAACTTATGTACCACAAGATAATAGGTGGGGTAGTATCGAGAAGAATTAAATTATAAGTGGTGGGGTAGTCAAGAATACCTGTATTATATAGTCACGCCGAGAGTGCGGAGATGAGTTTAAGATAAGTATTGTTATGTACTAGATGTTAGCGATATTTTCTTGTGATGTTTGCATTGCTGGAGAGACATCTACTTTTGAGAGTTATGAAGGTAGAGTGGGAAATTTTACAAGTTTCGGTTGTTTAGCGATTGTTTGGAGCTATAGTGGATAGTTATAGTAAGAATTTGTGTTCGTTGTACCAGGTATGGATTATTTTTACTAGGTATCACCTAAGATAGGGTCTAGCTTATATATACGAGTATGTATGTTAAATGTGACATGATAGTTTTATGATGATATGCTTATGTTGTTAATTCGATCCCGGGGAGTAGGGACGGTTACTAATGTGATTCAGGGTGGATAGATTTATTTGCGAGCGGGGAGTTATAGCTCGGGATTAATTTTGTGCAAGGAGGCTAGTGATAGTAAGGGCACGGTATTTTTGTGTTGTCTTTTATAGCATAAGAGTGGGCGTGTACACTTTTATGCCAAGAGGCGGGTATTTGAGGGTACGTGTTATGGACTGGGGGCTGAACAGATCTCATCGACCAATAATGTTAAGTAGTAGTGTATCAGTGGGGTTCCTTGATTGGATTTCACAATGCGAGACATCCCACTCATGAAGCTTAGCGCAACTTTAGAAGTGAGGAGATGTTTGGTCATTTGTACATGGGATGGGTACGTCGGTTATTTTACATGTATGTAGTTATAACTTCAATTTGGAAGTTATGTTACGATTAAGGCTAGTATAGCCGGGTAACAATTGTGCGGTTAAGCACAGGTACAGGGTGTATGGGCACCTTGGTTAACTAAAGTTATTTTAGCATAGTTCATGATAAGACGTGGGAGAGATAGGCGTAGCCATCTTAGAGGGATGGGAATTGAGAGATATTCATACCTTCGAGCACTAAGCTTATCTTAATTTCGAGGACGAAATTCCTTTGTAAGGGAGGAAGTATGTAACACCCCGTGATTATGAGGACTTAGAATTTAATTATTTTCGGGAGAAAATGAACTTAATTAATTTGGAGAATTCAAATTTATGAATTGGAGAATTTATTTAAGTCGGAGGAATTATTTAAATTGGTGAATTTACATTTAATTAATTTGGAGCATCTTTGGATTTTGCATGTGTCGCATTTTGAGGTTTAAATTAGAGAATATTATAAAGTATTTCAGATATTAATTCTGAGTGCACGATTGAGTCTGGATAGGTTAAGATAGTCGAAAAAGTGTACTCGGGGGTGGTAAATGGGTCACGGGGTATTTTTATGCATGATCGGGCTCACACGGGAGTATTTTGGCTATTTTAATTAGGCCCATAAGAGGAAAAACGGGATTAGCACTTTATAACCTAAAAGCAAGAGTTGGGGTCAGCCATAACTCATTTTAGAATACCTAAATCTATAGAGGGGGAGAAAGGGGATAATTTGAGCAGCTTTTGGGGAGCCAATTTGGAGGAAGTTTGGGTGCTTATGTTAAACCTATCATCTTCATCAAAGGATTCAGACTCTATAAATTTATAAGGCAAGTGGTTAAATTGCTTCAATGTAAATTGATGATATTCAATTCATATCATAATAGGTGTTATATAAATAATTTTTGTATTGGGTTAAAACAAATTGGGTTTTGATTTGGGGAAGTTATGAATCAAGTTTTGGGGGCTGTTATGATAAGGGCTTATGAATTATATGCTGTGAAGAAATTATAAGTTAATTGGAGAAATTTATTGATTGCAAGTTGGGGAACAATCGTATATATTCATATCTTTATCATCAATTGGAGATAGAAATTGAGAATTAAGATATTGGGACTAGTTTTGATTCGTAAGGATTTTAATGGATAATTCTGGGTAAAAGGCTTCACAGAAGCTGTTAATGGCGATTTTGTTCGCGTTGCCCTATAGAAAATGACGTTTTCTAACTTTTGTTCTCTAATCTATTTTTTCCAAAACGACATTTTAAAAATCTGGGCAGATTAAGTAAATTGAAAACCTCCGATTAATAATTATGCAAACTTTATTGAGGAGAATTTTGAATAATTAATTGAGGATATTGTATTATGGACCAAGGGGGTGTCCGGATATTTTGGTTGAGTGATGCCATGATAATAGATTAATTAATGGGGTATTAACTAATTAAAGCTTATAGCTGGAATAATATATAATCGGATGATATATAAATTATTAAATATTATTTAATTAGGAGCGTTCTCTTTATAATGGAATTTTGAGGAGTACGTTCTAAGAGATGGAAATTAGGGATAGGTGAGCGAGTCCGGGTACATTAGTTGTGTGAGACCGGGGAGATATTAAATTAATCAATGAGTATATTAATTAAAATAGAGTCGGACCATAGACTCAGGGATCTAATAAGTTAATTAATGGGCATATTAATTAAATTAGAGTCGAACCATAGACTCACAAAGATATTAAACTAATTAATGGGTAAATTAATTAAATTAGAGTAGGACCATAGACTCAAAAATATGTTGGCTAATATTACGGACTTTGTACACGGTAAGCCGGAATTTTAAAATATATATATGTATCTCTATATATATATATATATATATATATATATATATATATATATATATATATATATATATAAGATATATACGGTAGTATGATAGTATATATATATTGTGTGGTCCTGAATACCGGTGGCTATGTATTTATTTACAATTATATGCTCCAGTGCTATCGGGGGAGGTTGCCCGATGTGGGTGAATCCCCTAGCTTGAGGAGTAGGGCAAGTATATCCCCAGGTCATAGCGTCCAAATAGAGGTGGGTATTGAGATTATTGTCTTCACACTCGGAAGAATATGACCGCATCCAATACGTTTATATTTCTATGTTCTGATTCGGCAGTGGCTAGCTGTCTCAGAAATTCGGGTGGGACTTAGTAGACCTGGGATGATAGCACTTTAGAGAATGCATCCGATGAGGTATTACTCGGAAGGATGGTTTTAATTATATTCTACATATGTGTGATTGTGGAATATAGTTCTACGTATATAATGGAGTAGATAATTATATACGGGTAATTAAATACTTGAAGAAAATTTATATTACTTATATAACTACTGAATGTTATATGGCTTTTAAGAGCGATTTTATTTATATTCAACATATGTATAATTGTGAAATATAGTTCTACGTATATAATGGAGTAGATAATTATATACGGGTAATTAAATACATGAAGAGAATTTGTATTACTTATATAACTAGTGAATGTAATATGGATTTTAAGAAAATGATTAATTAAGTTAATACGATAAATAACTTACGAAGTAAAGATACAAATTACTCGGGTTTGAGTTGAGTTCAAGGAGTTTCATGACAAGGCTAGTTAGACGGGGTAATGTAATTATGAGGGTCATGAAGAAAGCGTTAGGTGTGCACTTTAGAGGAGGGTTGAGATGCATCTCAAGGGAGTGCAACACTAACTTAAATATGAAGATCATTCATATATTTTAATTGTTGCATTTTAATTCACTTACAAAATATTTTCAAAAGGTCTTTGGGCTGTGACCTATACTTGCAAAATATTTTCAAAACCTTTTAGGTATCCAGCCACAAGGATGCCAAACTTGAATATCTGTTCCAGGGATGCGCAGCTGCAACAGGTGTGGATGTTGCAGGATTTAGACGTAGACGCTTTAGTTATTTCATTCCTAGAGTAGGATGCAGCTTGGTATTTCTTTCGGACATGTTGCCCCATCTATTTTCATTTCAGTCGGATTTTGTACTGGTTACTATTCTTTGTTGGATTATATTAGTGGATGTTGGTTTTCTGCTTATGGTTTATTCGTCCCGTCATTTATTAATTTATTCAGTATTGCTTTAGATTCATGGTTTTTATTGATATTTATATAGTTGTTGTTGTTAAATAAAAAGAATAAAATTTTGACATCAACTTTTTAATACAAGGTGGTTAGTAAGTTTAAAAAAAAACGGCAGTGATACTAAGAATGAACCAAATGAGATTCCTATTTTAATTTGATATAGGACTGATCACCCGGTATTTTATTGTGCGGGTTGTCACAGTACTCTCCTTATATCATGGATTTATCTAATACTTAAAAAGTAGCAGTCACTAGTATCGTGCCCGTGGTCCTTGTGGAAAATGGGGTACTAGATGGATTTCCTTCTTCATAGTCGAATTTTTAGTTTCGTTGGCCAGTTTAACATCATTGAGTCTGATATGGCTGCCAAGACCTATCCCACTGTCATATTGTGCAATATAAATTATTGCTAGATTTAATTGGGATTCAAAATGTTGCTAGACTTTAAGTTTAACAAGATTGAATCTCCTTTCACTAATTAATTAAATCTAAAGTTTTCATCCCCTAAATCGTCATAAAAGCCTACTATGATTTTGGCGTCAACAAATACCCCGAAAATTACACACGCAAGGTTGTAAATATGGAGCATACATGATACATTTCGTTAAATATCCTAGGCATAAGATCAAGAACTACCCAATAAAATTAAACTCATAAAACCCATCACCAAAGCAAATCATCCAAATCAACACAATGTGAGTTCAATCAATTAAAACCTAAACTAAATTAGCTAGAAACCTTGTTAAATGACATTAATTAAATGAAAGCAATTAATGCAAGAAAGTAAATGAAAGAAATTAAATCTAGATTACAAAGCAAGTTAACAAATAACAAAGCAAGAAAAACAACATTAAAAGTTTGGATTAATGAAAGAGGTGATGAATAGTGCACTTATAAACCCATTTGGGGGAAACCCAGGGAGAGAGAGAAGCAAAACCCAAAATCACCTCCAAACCCTAACCTCCCCAACCTAAACTGAGAAAAATACAAGATAATGAAATATGTCTTCAAATACAACAAAAACCCACTTATATAGTAAGTGTTAAAAGAAATAAAGATAAAAGAAAAGAAAATGATTTATCCAAAAAATCAAGAAGAAACTCCCCGAGAAAATAGTCATAATATGTTCATTGGGAACCGAATTAACGAACCGTCGGAGGCCATGCGAAGCCGTCTCAAAGGGATACAACTTCAGAGCAGAGTTCGGGCACGAAGCTCGAACGTTGGAATGACAAAAATGCCCCTGAAGGTGTGTACTACATTGAAAACGTCCCGAAAAGAACCAATTGCATCGTTAAGCATTCCAATACCTACAAAAACTCAAATAAACCTTGCAACAGATATATATATATTGTTAAATGTAAATTTAATTAGTCATTTATTTAACTTAATTAAAATTAATGATAATTTTTTATTACTTTTGATGATAATAAACAAATAACTATTTATTAATGTATCAATATGAATATTATTTATTAATGTCATCTAACTAACTAATTATATTCTAATTCTTTTAACCTCTATGTGGATGTTCTTTATAAAACCTCTATGTCGATGGCACGGTTTTTAAAATGTTCCAACTATTTTGTAATAGTGATTAGGTCTCGTAAAATAAGACACGCGATAATATAATACGAATGTACAAATTTATAGAGTAGTTCATAAGTACTGATGGCTAGGTTGTATGGTTCTTGAAGTTCACTTGGCTATCAAATGCAATGATGATGTGTTCACTACATGCTCGATGTGTCAAGGACTAATTATTTTATAATTATTGTACATTCTACATTGTGATATTGTATATTTTACTGTAATACTGTTTATTGATTTTAATGATTCCAAATAATAGTTCTCGAGTATTATGTAAATATTTCTTAATAATACTTTTATTTGTACAATATATACTCTTATTATCATTAATAATATATACACATATATTTTTAGTCATAATATTTTTTTAGTTATATATTTCTATATTTCTATGCATAATATTTACGTACATATATTTTTTACACATACGTCTTAATATTTATTTAGTTATATAATAAAAAAAACTTTATTAAGGTGTATATTTTCTTTTACTCTCAAAATAAAACGCTATAAATGATTTTGTCAAACTGCTTCGGAGATTATTTTTAAATAGTTTATTTTTGAAACCATACATATATTCATCTAGTTTAGTTTCAACTGAGGCTGTATCTTATCTAGGCCACACGCAAAGTGACAATTCTCCTTAACGTTTTAATATCTTAATATTTTACTTTGAATTTAAAATCTTGCTCCCGTTATTATGACTGTCTAACTGAATCATTTATTGTAGCCGATGGCACGGTTTTAAAAATGTTCCAAATATGAATTAATAATATATACACATCTATTTTTAGTCATAATATTTGTTTAGTTATATATTTCTATATTTATATGCATAATATTTACGTACATATATTTTATACACATACGTCTTAATATTTATTTAGTTATATAATAAAAAAACTTTATTAAGATGTATATTTTCTTTTACTCTCAAAATAAGACGCTATAAATGATTTTGTTAAACTGCCTCAGAGATTATTTTTAAACAGCTGGTGAGCTCGATTCAAAAATAGGAAACGATTTAATTTTTTTTAAAACAAATAGGTTCAACCCAAAAAGGTTTTCCACAAAGAAATGGTTTTGGACAACTTCCAGAGTTGGGAGAAAATTAAATCACACCATAGAATGAAAATGGACAAAGACAAAGTAAATACTCGGAGCAACTTCAACATTTTAAGATGAGTTCCACTATATAAGTCGAAATTAATTAAAATGGTTGTTAATCAACACTAAATAATACATTCACATTTAATATGCAGTTTGATTTTCAAACCATAGTTAGTAACACAACTTAATATAAATCAAAGCTAAAAAAAATATAATATTGAATCTCAAAACACTTGCTCAAAATTGAACCACAAAATATTAGATTGAAAAAAAAAATTACACCTGCAAAAAAAACATTAAATAAGAAAAATTATACCATTCTTTTTTTAGATCTGCAAAAAAAATCCCAGTTAGCTATGTATCCTTCCAAACCTACCCAAAAATTAAAAGAAACATAGTGAGAACATATACAAAAATCATATTAAGACATGAATCTGAATATTTTTAGTGATTAGATTTATTTTTAATGATCTTGCCAAAAAATATGAGATTTTACAAAACAGATCCACACATACACTATGGTTGTGAGAGATAACAGGTTTCCAATACTAAAAGATCCAAAACAGATCCACACATCCACTGTGATTTAATTCAATGGAAGAACTACAAAAAGGAAAGATCAGAGTGAGAGAACAGGGGTTCCAACACTGTGAAAGACGTGTGGACTAATTAGAGAGAGAGAGAGAGGCTAGAAAAGGAAATCTAGTTTCTCTATTCCACATTAATAAACCTTGAAGAAGAAAGTACCTCAAATCTTGCCACCGGAGAGAGAAACTTGAGATTTGTAGAACAAAAAAATGAACCTAGAACAAAAAAATTAAGAAAAAATTGTATACCTGAGATTTGTAGTGCAAATCAAAATCCATATCTCAAATCATATATTATATTATTATGTGTGGTCAACATAATAATATAATATAAGTATTATTTCGAAAATATCTGAGTTTTTATGCAAGCACAAAGCGAAGATTTCACCGGAGATCGTTTTCACATATTAACCTCTTTTTAGGGTTTGTTTTTGCCTTCTTTTTTTTCTTTTCAACTCCCGCCGCCGTAGATTTCACCGGAGATCAGATATGATCTGGAAAAAAAAACTCCCTAACAACGACATCTCCCACAATGACATAGAAAGAAAGACAACAACACTTGAGGTTAAAGAGAGAGAAAGACAGAGGTGTAAAAAATCTTTCAATTCCCGCCGCCAGAGATTTCACCGGAGATCAGATCTGATTTGAAAAAAATCCCCAACAACGACATCTACCACAACGACATGCATAAAGAAAGACAATAACACTTGAGGTTAGAGATAAAAAAAGATAGAGGTGTAAAAAATCTTTCAATTCCCGTCGCCAGAGATTTCACCGAAGATCAGATCTGATTTGAAAAAAAAATCCCCAATAACGACATCTACCACAACTACATGCAGAAAGAAAGACAACATCACTTGAGGTTAGAGAGATAAAAAGATAGAGGTGTAAAAAATCTTTCAATTCCCGCCGCCGAAGATTTCACTGGAGATCAGATCTGATCTGGAAAAAAAACTCCCCAACAATGACATCTCCCACAACGACATGCAGAAAGAAAGATAAGGCACTTGAGGTTAGAGAGAAAGATAGACAAAGGTGTAAAAAATCATACATAAGTAAAAAAAATCATACTGATATACTATGGGGCGGATCCGCTCCCACAACGACATCTCCGTTCTCGGCATCAGTGCCGCCGGCTTCGCACCCACGTTTGCACCGCTTTGAAATGTTAGATCTGTAAAACAATGGACAGTCCTATGGTTGTGAACGAACACTAATTTCTTTCAAAAAAATGGTGAGAGAGGAAGATAATCTGCAGCAGTTCTGTAAACAAAAAAGAAAAGACAAAATGCAAAGAAAGATTGAGTACCTAGATTATTCGTCAGAAATGGTTACCCAAACCTGTAAGCACATTGGTCCGAGTAGTATCTTCGCAGATCTGAACAAAATCGAAAAAATAACAACATACAACAAACGAAAAATGATACCCATTTTTTTGAACCTAAAAACATTCTGCAACGTATCTAAAACGAAGGAGTACGCGAGGGGTTGGAGAGGGAGTGTTAAGAGAGAGAGAGAGAGAGAGAGAGAGAGAGAGAGAGAGAGGGGGGGTTTGTCGTGGGAAAGAGAGAGAAAGATGATGAATAAAGAAAAAGAGAAGTGATGGGTACTTTACTTCGTGCCAGTGTGGGTGTAAATGGCAGATTTAAAGCATCAATTTGTTTCTTGAGCCTTGTGCTGCTTGGACCGTTAGTTTCATTAGATTTATGCTGGTTAGATCAAATTTGAACCGTCAGTTGATAAATACCAATTCCACCAACTTTTAATCTCAGTCGTTAGTTGGAGGAGATAAAAAAGCCCTCCTCCTTTATTATATATATATATATATATATATATAGTCAGACAAATTTGTCTTAGTAGACCACATGCCTGCATCATGTCGATCTTTATAGCTCCTGCAAATCTTTGAACATGGTCACTCTCTTCCTCCTGTTAACATGTGATGTAAGTTGACACAATTTTCTTTTAATAAAAATGCATAACATATATATATATATATATATATATATATATATATATATATATTATTGTATTACTATATACTCTGTTTTTATATTACTCGTTTTTTTTCTCTATACCTGTTGGGCAGATTTTTTTTAACATGGTTTTCATTTTTTTCTACTCAGTTTACATGTGTTAGTATATTACATGTGTTATTGTATCTACTCAGTTTACACGTGTTAGTCTATATATACTTTTTTAACTTTTTTTTACTGTTTAATATTTTTTTATTGTAAATTTTGTTTAACATTTTATTTTGTTAAAATTCAGAAATTTCTTTTGTTGTTAAAATTATTTTTTATATATATTTTGAAACATGCGTTAGTTTTAATTGTAACCTTTGTTTATATAATATTACAAATCGTGTCAAATATGAAACCATGAAATTTTGTAGTCCTAATACTATTTTGCCTCCATTAGTTATCTGTTTTTGGTCAAGCTTTTGTATCCTTCCTTAGGGCCCACATATGACACCAGATGACAGGAGACATCTATCATTTATGTCTCTCATTTTTTAGTAAGAACAGTCCCACTTGGACAAGTTGTATGATGACATATCTTATCATACCTGTGCAATCTTTATTTGCACGCAAGATTGAATATTTTTTGTACGAAATTTGTGATAAAAATATTTGATATTATTTATTAATTTTTTACTGGTTATTTTTTTTAGCGCTAATATATATTCCTATGGCTGATAACATTTTTTTTCTTTAAAAAAAAAAATTTGTTCAGTATTTTTGACAATCTTTGTCTGACACGAGATGGACTTTGGAAGTATATCATTTTCATATACCTGATTTTGTAGTAGACTTGGTGGGCTTAGTTATCTCACACATTTCCTCACGTGCCTTTCATTGTTGTCCAAATAGTTTTTTTTAATATCACCTCAACATGCATAGTAGATTTAGCAAACAATTTTTTTTGCCTAAATACATGTATGTGATCTGTCATTCAATATTGTCTCTATTGACAACTGATGGGAGCTCGTTTCTGTCAAATCATTTTGATAAGAGTGTCCCACTTACCCTGTGTGTATATTCTATCATGGGTTCCACAATTGACTAAGATGACTATTCTATTAGATTATTTTATTTCAATAGATTGCGTGTCATTATATTTTTTTATCATTAAAGTAAGTTAACTTTGTTGAACGACTTTTTATACCTGCTTTAAAACGTCGACTGCCTTGGTTAAATATGTTGAATACGTACTGTTATTCCTGTTTTAACTTATGTCAGTTAAATAATTTTTCTATATAAATCTTATTTACAAATATAAGAGACCACGAAATATATATATATATATATATATATATATAAACTTGGACTCGTCTCTTTGTATGAGAACCACAAGTGGTCTGGTATGATTGTCTTTGGGGACCCACAAATACTTACTCAGAAATATTTACTTACAGAATATCTTTTGATATACATTGTCTACTTCACACAATATCTATTCTATGTATCTCATTTACTTCTAACTCTCTCTCACTCTCTCTATCGGTCCATTTTTTTCTCTCTCATACAGAAATTAAAGACAAAGATTTGGTATCTCTCTCTCTCTCCACCAGTCTCATTTAATGCTACTCCAAGTTGATCAAGATGGTTGTGACACCCCTCCTAATTAATTACCGGGTGATCAATTCTTAATTAATTAATTTCAGAATATCAAGTTGGTTCAGATAATGCACCACTGTCGAAAACTCAAAATTTAATTTAATAGAACTAACCACCTAATATTTAAAAAGGTTGGTGTTAAAATTTTATCTTGTTATTAATCATCAACAATAAAGGGAAAATATCTATTCATCACCACGCATCACAATAGCATAAGGAAAGAACTAACTGAATTTAAATAAATAACTCGAGTAAACATTTCCAGTCAAAATCCCATACAATAATCAAAATACATGAAATCCAAGTCTAATAATAAAATAAAATAACTCTAAATCTCTGAATGTGAAATAGGAGGGACAACATGTCCAACTGAAATAATTGACAAATAGGTAAGGAGAAATAAACTCAGAAACGTCTACTGGCAATATCCTGTAGCTTCCACAGCAGCCACAGCTCGACAAATGAATGGAATCACCTAAGTCTGGTGTCCCTGTGGCTGAGCACCTAAAAATAATGAAACAAGAAAAGAGATTTGCAGAAAAACGGGTCAGAGCCCGAGTAGAAAATAGTTTAAATATAGCAAGTGCTTAAATTGATTAATTAACACAATATTATTCATGTTAACTTAGCGTACTCACTTGAGATGCTCACCTCTCATATAATGTGCACACCTAGTGAGTCTAACTACCCATACAAGAACAATATATGCTAAATAAACTAGCAAGATAAACACTTGCCTTGGGATGAACTTCTAACTCTTGGACTAAAATTGGTATGTGGAAGGGATGGCAACGGGGAGAGTTTTCAAAAATCCTAACTCGCCCCATTTAATAAACGGGGCGGGGAGGGGGCGGGTTAGGATTTTTGAAAAATAACTCCTAATCCGCCCCATTTAATAAGCGAGGCGGGTCGGGGCTCCTACGGGTTGCGTTAATTTTTAAAATAGTAAAATTAAAAATATTACATTAGTCTTAGAGGTATATAATGGTTCGTATTCCAATATGTGAGGTTGTCCCCCAATTGTCAATTCATATTTTCACTTAAATGTTTTACAAAATTAACATACATATAAAGTTTTTTTTTAGTGTGTGAGTGTGTGTGTGTGTGTGTATATATATATATATATATATATATATAATATTTTAAGTATAATTAACATACAGATAAAGGATATTTATGTAAGCATAAGTTAAACGGGGCGGGCGGTTTTATTTTAAGCTAACTCCTAACCCGCCCCATTTAATAAACGTTTTTTTTAAACCTATACCCGCTCCTAATTCATTAATCGGGTTTTAAAACCCGCCCCATTAGGGGCGGGGCGGGATTCCTAAGGGTCGGGTTAAATTGCCATTATAATGTGGTTGATCCTCTCGTCCCGATCTACACTTTGGCGTAACTTTTGTTTGGAATCTCTTGAGTTTTCCCCTTCCTCTCCTATGGTTCTCCTTCCTCTTTGGTTCTCCATCTCTTTCTCTCTCTTTCTCACGTAAGTTGAAACTGACAGACCACTAGCCCTTAATGTTTTTAATTAAACCTAATTTTCGTCCATTTAATTATCCAAAATCTCGAAAGACCAAAATACCCCTTCGGGGTGTCATTTTGGACCAAAATGCCTCGGACTCTAAATAAAATACCCGAGTAGTGTTTTCTGACTATTTCGACCCTTCCGGACACTTTGGCTCACTCAAAATAGTCATTCGAGTTATATAAAAATAATTTGCCTTTTTAACCCCCAAATATATGATAGTGACGCGATTCATGCGCGCGTCCCGAGTAATTATATTTTAACTGTCGTGTATTTCGTCCCCAGCCACATTATTATTTTCGATAACTACTAACTCTCGTCACGCTAATAATTATTACCATTAAATTAGATTAATTACAAATTAAATTTTCTCCCTTTAAATTAATTAATCCCCGCTTTCCATAATTTCATAATAAAATAAATATGCGTAAAAATACAGGGTATTACATACTTCCCCCATAATAACAGAATTTCGTCCCGAAATTCAGAAATGAATATATATACCTGGTAAGAATAACTCTAGATAACGTTCACGCATGTCATCATCGCGCTCCCAGGTTGATTCCTCAACATTATGGTGCTGCCACTGGACACGAACTGGTAGTACTATCTTCGATCTCAACTTCCTCTCGCTACAGTTAAGGATAGCAACCGGCCCCTCCTCGTAGGAGCTATCAGGATGTAAGTCGATCTCCTCCAACGCAATGTGAGTATGGACCAAATCATCCCAAAGAAATCTCCTTAGCGAAGAGAGATGGAACACGTCATGGACCCTATGCAAGTGCTCCGGTAACCCAAGTCTATAAGCAACTGGCCCAATCCTCTCGATAATGGGGAATGGCCCTACATACCTAGGCACCAACTTTTTCTTCTTCCCAAAATGCATAACTCCGTTCATAGGAGGCACCCGAAGTAACACCCGAAGTAACATCACGGTAGCTCTTCTGTCGATCCTGAGCAACCTGAATACGACTCCGTATCAACTCTATCCTTGCCGAAGTATCCTAAATCACCTCCGGACAAAGTAGCTTGTTGTCCCCCACCTCTAAACAACATGATGGGGAATGACAAGATTTGTCGTATAGTGCCTCGAATGGAGCCATACCGATAGTAAACTGGTAGAAGTTATTGTAGGCAAACTCCACCAGCGGGAGGTACTGCTCCCAGCCTCCGTCAAAATCAATGATGCACATCCGGAATATGTCCTCTAATATCTGATTAATCCGCTCAGTCTGTCCATCCGTCTGTGGGTGATAGGTTGTACTCAGTCGCAACTCCGTACCTATTGCCTCCTGAAAACTCTCTCAAAATTGAGACACAAACACATTATCTCTGTCAGACACGATGTTGAGAGGCACCTCATGAAGTCTCATTATTTCTGCTATGAATATCTGGGCATATTGTCATGTGTTGTAATCCGTCCGGACTAACAGAAAGTGGGCTACCTTGTGCAACCGATCCACTATCACCCATATTGAATCGTGACCCCTCTGCGATGTAGGGAATCCCGTGATGAAGTCCATGGAAATGCTTTCCCATTTCTACATAGGAATATTTAATGGTTGTAGAAGTCCCGTCGGTCTCTGATGGTCCACCTTTACTAGCTGACAAGTGGTACATTTCGAGACGAACTCGATAATATCCTTCCTCATCCCGCTCCACTAATACTGTCCCCACATATCCTGGTACGTCTTATCCCCACTGAGATGTACCATAAATCTCTAACTGTGAGACTCTTTCATCACCTCGTATCGTAAGTCCTTTCCCTCAGGAACAACTAACCTTCCATTGAAACGTATACCCCCTTATAAGACTTGGCCTCCTTTGCTAGAAGCTGCAATATCTGACTCTGGCAGAAAGGATCAGCTGCCTAAGACTGTACTGCTCTCATAATAATCTGGGGCGTAACTATCATCACAGACATGAACGATCGAGCCACCGTATCCTGGTGTCCTAATTCCTTCCATTTTGCTTTCCATGCCTCAGCCACCTCCCCCATCGACCTTCGACTCAATGCATTTGCTACCACGTTAGCCTTCCCCGAGTGGTATTGGATATCAAAATGGTAATCCTTCACAAACTCAAGCCACCGATGTTGACGCATATTCATCTCCTTCTGTGTGAAGAGGTACTGTAATGACTTGTGATCTGTGAATAAGTGAAATTTCTCCCCCAGGAGGTAATGTCTCCAAATCCGAAGTGCAAACACAACCGCCGCCAATTCTAAGTTGTGGATGGGGTAATTCCTCTCGTGAGGCTTAAGCTTACGGGAGGCATAAGCTATAGCCTGATTCTCCTGATGATGCACACCCCCAAGTCCTAATAAGGACGCATCAGTGTAGACTAAATACTCTACTCTCGGCCTGGGTAATGTTAATAGGGGTGTTGAGGTTAACTTGTCTTTGAACTCATCAAAGGCCAACTGACAGGCATCGCTCTAGATAAATGACACCCATTTACGAGTCAGGTGTGTCAACGGACTCGCTATCTTCGAGAACCCTCGAATGAACCTCCTGTAGTATCCGACTAGGCTCAAGAAACTGCGTATCTCGGTCAGTGTCATGGGTTATCCCCACTTCCTCACCACTGGCACCTTCCCCGGATCCACGGATATCCCTCTGTCAGAGATGATATGCTCCAAAAACTGAACCTCCTTCAGCCAAAACCCACATTTCTCGTATTTTGTGTACAACTCATACTGGCACAGTGTTTGCAAAACTTGCCTCAAGTGTTCGGCATGCTCCTCATTGGTTTACAAGTAAACCAGAATGTCATCTATAAAGACGATGACGAACTGCTCCAAGAACTCTTTGAACACCATATTCATCAAGTCCATAAACACAGCTGGGGCATTGGTTAGCCCGAAAGGCATAACCCTGAATTCATAGGAACCATATCTTATCAAAAAGGAAGTCTTCGACACATCCTGCTCCATGATACGCAACTTATGGTATCCCGATCTCAAGCCAATCTTCGAGAAGAAGGTCGCTCCTCTCAACTGGTCGAATAATTGATTCGAGGTAACAAATATTTGTTTCGTATCGTGACTTTATTCAAATCTTGGTAATCGACACATAACCGCAACAATCCATCCCTCTTCTTAACGAATAGTACGGGAGCACCCCATGGCGAAGTACTCATATGGACAAACCCCTGCCCCAACAACTGTTCAATTTGGCCACGTAATTACCTCATCTCTGCTGGAGCCGTACGATAAGGTGCGCAGGCTATCAGTCGAGTGCCCGATGCTAAATTAATAACAAAGTCTATCTCTCTACTCGGTGGTAATCCCAGAATTTCCTGAAACACATCGCCAAACTCTCGAACAATAGGAATCGAGTCAAGTGGTACCACCACCTCCCTAGAGGTCTCCTCCTCTATATAATACAAATGTGTGGATGATCCTCTCTCAGAGCGAGGCATCGCCACCGGGAACATCTCCTGACCGGGTATGGCAAAAACTATACTCCTACTAAAACAGTCAATTATGGCCCTATATCTGACAAGCCAATCCATACCTACAATCGCGTCATACTCAGACATATCCAATACGAGCATGTCAACGGGTAAGATAAACCTCCCAATATCTACACCCATTCCCTGATAAATAAAAGAAATAATGGAACCTCTACTCAATGGGGAATCCACACAAGTAACCGTATTCTCAGTAGTATCTAATAATCATGTAGTACGTGCAAGCCCCGTGGTAATAAAATAGTGTGTGGTCCCCGTGTCAAATAAAATACGTCCTAAAGTCCCTTGGATGGAAAACATACCCTCAATCGCGGGTCGGTCCTGCGAGACTGTGGCCTGGTGAATATTATAGACTCATCCGTACTAAAGTTGCCCCTGCTAGACAGGAACGACTGGAATAGGTGGCAGTGTTGGCATTTGTGGGGTGCTGGGAGAGTAGCGGGAAATAACGATCGCTAGGGCTCCTAACGAGCGCCCTGCTGCTGCTGCTGCTAGCCTCTACCCTTCTGAGGGAAGTCTTGACGTTTGTGGCCAGTGTTGCTACAAGTGGAACATATCCCTGGGAAGGGTCCTCCCTTTTGTCCCTGCTGCCCCCGGTCCTGATGGTCGTTACTACCCCTCCCTTGGCCATTCTGGCCCTGCTGAACCTACTGCAGGCCCTGATGGCCGTGCTGACCTGACTGCCCATGTCTAAAGCCTCCCTGCCCATGTCTAAAACCTCCTGACCTGAACCTCTTAGGATCTCCCTGCTGGGAACCCTGATCTATGTTGACCCTGAACAGCTTGTGCCCCACCGGCACTATTTGGCCCTATCCTGTCCTGTTGGCTGGACTCTTCTACTCGCTTAACCTCTGTCAGATGAAAACGGTGGTCCTGGCAGTGGAGTAGGGTTGCATTAACCACGTTTGAATAGGTGGATAAAGAGAGATTACCTATCAAGTGCTGGCGAATCCTTCATGTCAACCCATCCATAAAACGCTGAATCTTATTCTCCTCAGTTTGGATCTCACTCGATACAATGTTCAAAAGGTCGATAAACTCTACCTCATATTACGCCACGATCTTTCCCTCCTATTTCAAGTTCACTAATTTTTGTCTCATCTCTGTCTGGACGGCCGAGGGGAAATATTTGTGGTTGAATCGCATCCAAAAGTCTCGAATAGTGAGTGTGTCTCTCTCCTCAGCAGTGGTAATAGACTCTCACCACTGCAGTGCTTCTCCCACTAACTTGAACGTGGCCAGTATCTGACTCTGCACCTTCGTGCACTCATGTATCCTCAAATCCCTCTGGATATCCTTACTCCATTGGCTTGCTACCACCACATCGGAGCTCCCTGTAAACTCCGGAGGATGCGCCTTCTGGAAGGCATCCCTAACACGTTCCCAAGCAGACGGGAAGGCCTAGGCCTGAACTGGAGTCACTACCGGTGCCTGAGGTGGTACATGTTACATAACTGCCAATGCGACATTTATTGTCTGAGTTACAATGGCGACCACTTTAGTGCCATTCATCATACCCTGAGCTGGTGAAGGCGGAGGCTTGGGCTGGGCATCCTTGGGACCTCTCTGTGCATATCGAGGAGGCATCGAAAAAGACAGAAAAGTTTCATAAGTCTATAGTCATTATCTCAAAATAGCTGAAGAATGTAAAAAGCATAAAGAGTACAACAATCCTAAAATATAGGGCTCTATATCAAAGGACGCTACGCAGAAACATAACAAGTCGTACATATCCTAAGGACACTAGAACCTGATGCTCTGATACCACCTGTGACACCCCTCCTAATTAATTACTGGGTGATCAGTCCTTAATTAATTAATTTCAGAATATCAAGTTGGTTCAGATAATGCACCACCGTCGAAAACTCAAAATTTAATTTAATAAAACTAACCACCTAATATTTAAAAAGGTTGGTGTCAAAATTATATCATGTTATTAACCATCAACAATAAAGGGAAAATATATAATCATCACCATGCATCACAATAGCATGAGGAAAGAACTAACTGAATTTAAATAATGAACTGGAGTAAACATTTCCAGTCAAAATCCCATACAATAATCAAAATACATATAATCCAAGTCTAATAATAAAATAAAACAACTCTAAATCTCTGAATGTGAAATAGGAGGGACGACATGTCCAACTAAAATAATTG
Organism: Sambucus nigra; assembly: GCA_949130495.1. NCBI lineage: Eukaryota > Viridiplantae > Streptophyta > Magnoliopsida > Dipsacales > Adoxaceae > Sambucus > Sambucus nigra. The sequence continues at coordinate 26,059,700 of OX422220.1, forward strand.
ACAAATAGATAAGGAGAAATAAACTCAGAAACGTCTACTATCAATATCCTGTAGCTTCCACAGCAGCCACAGCTCGGCAAATGAATGGAATCTCCTAAGTCTGGTGTCCCTATGGTTGAGCACCTAAAAATAATAAAATAAGAAAATAGATTTGCAGAAAAATGGTTAAGAGCCCGGGTAGAAAATAGTTTAAATATAGCAAGTGCTTAAATTGATTAATTAGCACAATATTATTCTTGTTAACTTAGCGTACTCACTTAAGATGCTCACCTCTCATCTAATGTGCACACATAGCGAGTCTAACTACCCATATTAGTCTCGTCACTCTACCTGACTATATGTAGGATAACCACTATGCCGCATACAATATCTAAAGAACTCGAAGCCAATATATTACTATTATTTAGGAATAGGTTTAAAGATGTTATAACTCGTTCTCATAGCTTTCTTTATTCCCAACCGGTGACCCAATAAGTATATACTTTAATAAAGTAGCCAATATACAACACAAAATAGGAACTCAGTACACATATAAAAATCTCGCTATGTATACATACTAACACATATTTCAATACTGAACCCATGGTTAAGAACCCCAGGTGCTAGGCGTACTCGGCTATCTAGTCCCATTGCAAACGCTCACGCATGAAGGATAATAGGTTCAATCTCTCAGGAACCAATAAAATATGTGCACATATTGGAGGCAAACATAGTCCCAAGCCGATGGGCTATGCACATACCTACGCACCCATACGATCGTCATCACTATCATTCTCACAGATAGCCCGTACCTAGGTTCCATGCTCGAGTGGTACAACTCAAAATCCCCCGAAGGCACATAAGATATGGTCATCCATAACGCGTTAACCCCCGTTCGATAGTTAGTAGCTAGGTATGTCATACACATGATATTATAAGTAATAAGCATGCACACAACTTATATACATTAATAGGTGTAAGGACACAAGTCTTCGATTGAGTCTTAATGTAGTGTTGGCTCAATTCCGGACAAAAACATTTAAGTCATAGGATATTGTTCAAGTGTATCCTTCAAGCCTATGACAAGTGAAAGTTGAAGACGTTGCAGCATTACTTTTCAAGAGAACATCATTGCCGATTTTTTAGCCAAGTTTCACGTCATCAACATGTGGATTCCAATGTCTCCTAAAGGTATAAATGCATTAATATATATATACGAGCTTGGAAATTTATTTTGGGTGTTAGTATTTTTCTGTTATTTTTTTTTTGAATTCATAGTTCTAAAGATTTTGTTCTCGGACACCTTTCAGTAGAAAAATCATATCAAATCCAAAAAAAATCAGAAAAATACAAAACTGGCGGCCACGCGTTCGTATCGAAATTATCTAGAATCATGGCCTGCAATCTCATTAGAAAAGTTGTTCGAACGACCTCGTTCAAACGAACTTCTAACGAGATTCAGAAATTATTTCTGTTTTCTCGTTAGAAGTTTCGTTCGAACGAATTCAAACTCGTTCGAACGAACTTCTAACGAAATTTCAGTTTCGAGCAGTTTTTTGACACTTTTTTATAACTTCCCACTTTGCCCACTAACTTTCACCACCTTTACATAGTGCGGGAAAGACATTTTCTAAGACAACTTTTTCACTATCTAAGAGTCTTTTGAGAGCAAAACTTTTAAGAAAAAGTTCCATGTTTTGTGTTTGATTTTTATGGATTAAACTCATCAAAAAATACATACACACCCATTTGTTTAGTTTATTCCAAGTACCTATTGATATATCATTGCTTGGAGAGTTTTGGCACCTGGTTTTCTCTACACCAACAAGAAGAGAGTTTGGGTTCTTCTCTACCCCCCAAAGGAGAAAAGTTTATTGCGGTGTTCTCACTCGAAGAAAGGCTTCGCGTGCGGGTTGACGGTGACCATAGCCCCATCGGTGGAGTCCGAGATTGTGGAGGAGTCCACGATTATTCACTAGGCGGAGGTTGAAGACCAAGGAGCGCGTCAAGGCTTGGACGGACTCACATCAGTTTGTGCAAGTCCTCTTGTGTCGAGTCTTTGTAAAAACTACCATACTTAGTGAATTCGTGGCTAGGGCCGTCCGAGGTTTTTCCGATTTGGATTTTCCTCGTACATCGGCGCGTCGTGTGATATTGTTTAATTTTATCTTGCTTAAATCACGTAGATGCATGCTTAGGTAATTCAAGATAAAATTTGATTTAATTATCACACTTATGTTCTTTGGTGTTAAAATATATTTGGGTGAAATTGAAATTAATTCAACTCAAAGATAATTTATTTTGGTAAAATTTGGTTTGGCCTAATTTGCAAAATGGATTATTCTTGTTAGGAAAATTTCTAGGACTTGAATTGAAATATTTGGTTTAAGTGAAAAATCAAGTTGTGTGGATTTAATCTTATTTCACTTGGTTTAATTTTATTTTGAAAAGAAATTTAATGTTTGGGAATTTTTTTTATTTGAACCATCATCTTCTCTTCCGCATATCTAAAAAGGAAATTATTATTTTTTGGAGTATAAAAAGGTTTGAAATTAAAATTTGGGGGCCTATCGCACTTGCAAATTGGTATCAGAGCCAAAGCGATAAATTATTTCGTTAAAGATCTTTTAAATAATTTTTGGCTAAAATGGAATTTTTCCCATTTTCAAAATTTCCTATTTTCGATGGTTCAAACTACGCGTATTGGAAAGCGCGAATGAAATCGGCACTAAAATCTATCGACGAGAGAGTTTGGATGTCTGTTGTTAACGGGTGGTCCCCACCTACTCATTTAGTAGATAATGAGCGTGTTCCCAAACCCGCCGATAGATGGAGTGAGGGTGAATTTAAACTTTTTAACTTTAATTCTCGAGGTTTAAATGCCTTATTTAGCGCTGTCAAACCAGATGAATTCCGACGCATTATGACACGTGAGACCGCTAAAAAAGCGTGGGATATTTTGCAACTTACTCATGATGGTACTAGTGTCGTTAAAGCTTCGAAACTTCAAAACCTCACCACTCAATTTGAAACTATCAAAATGAATGAAAAAGAAACTTTTGATGAATTTTATGCTAGACTTTCTGATATTGTTAATTCATCTTTTAACTTGGGAGAGAAAATACCCGACAACCGAGTAGTAAAGAAAATTCTAAGGTCCCTAACCGATAGATTTATTCCAAAAGTGATCGTTTTAAATTCTTTACCAACTTTAGCCTCTATGAAATTAGAAGAGCTCGTAGGTGATTTACAAACCTATGAACTAGACATGTTTTCCTCTAAAACTGAAAAGAAAATTGAAAAGGGCGTTGCTTTAAAAGCCCGGAAAGAGGTCAAACAAGTAGTAGAGAGCGAGAGTGATAGTAACTCGGAAGGTATGGCTTTGTTTGCTAGGAAATTTCAAAAATTTCTTAAATTTAACAAAGATAAATTTAAAAATGATTTTAAGAAATTTGAAACTTCTAAGCTTGACAAAGTCGAAAAGATCCCTAAAATTTCTAAAGAAAATTTAAATAGGGACGAGTCAAATAGGTGTTTTGGTTGTGAGGGTTATGGCCATAGGGCTTTTGAGTGCCCCACTAAACTAAGGAAAGAGGGTAAGCGACCCATTTCATATAATGCGACCCGTAGTGATAGTGAAAAGGAAGAGGGACCCGATTTCCCCACTAAGCCCAACTTTGTGGCTTTTATGGCTAGTCATGTGAGTGATAGTGAGAACTCGTCGATTGATGAAACTTTAACACATGACACTTCCGAGGTCAAAGTTTTTTATTCCCTTGTTTTTTATGATAGTGAGAGTGGAGAAGAGAGAGAGAATGAAAATGAAGAAGAGGTTAATGTGAGTGAACTTCAAAATGCTTTTCAATAACTCTATAAAGAATCTATCAAATTGAAAAGAGCTAATTTGAAGTTAGAAGCTAGTTTGAAAGAACGTGTCAACGTCGTTGATAATAACATGTTGGTTGATGACCTTAGGACACGAGAGAAATCTCTTCTAGAGAAGCTTGAATATATAAAAGTTGAGAGAGATAGCCTTAGGGGTTTAATGGAATCCTTGAAAAAGGTGCTTCTTTCTTTTGAAGAGCGAAATGTTTTATTAGAGTCTAACATTTTAGAATTGCAAAATAAATTAAAAGACTCTAGTAATGTCAAATTTGATTTGAAGTGTCGTTCGGAAAAAATAGATAAAATATTAGGAACGGTCCAAATTAAAAATGACACTTGTGGTTTAGGCTTCAATACTTATAATGAATTTACTCATAACGCCAAAACCAATTTTTAGGAGAATCTACTAGGAAAGTCTTTAGAGATCACTCCTTAGGTAAATCTTTTCGACATGTTTTTACTTGTGCACATTGTGGTCGAAAAGGTCATCTTAGGAAATTTTGTTTTGATCTTAAACGTATTCCTAGAAAATCCCAACGTAAAGCAACCAAGGTAGTTAAAATTCCTACACCCCAAGATAGTCATTCTTCATTAATTTGGGTTAGGAAATCCGACTTAATTGCCTTGCAAAATGGGGTTTTTGATTCTCATTTACTTTCACATGCTTCCTCCCTTGCTAAATCTAAAGTATGAATGTGTTAGTGTTTGCATACTTTACCTTTTGTACTTCATGCTATATTCACATGCTAAATGTATGCTTGTTTAATCATTTTCGAGTCTATGCTCCATGCTTATCTCATGCTAGAATTGTGATTTTTGTTTATCTTTTGTATTATATTTCCTTCATTTTGTTTGCTTTAAATGAAAAATACAAAAAGATTTTTGTTTATCATTTGGATTTTATCTCTTGGTAATTTAAGCTTAATGAAAAATTCAAATGATTTTGGTTTTTCTTTTGAGTATATATTTTTTATTTTTGGTTAAAAATTTCAAAAACTCAAAAAGATTTTATTTTGTGTGTATTTTAGTTTGACACACTTTATGTGGCATACACTTGTGTTTGAATCCCATCTTTTACGCTCTCATGTGGCTAGAACTTTTGGTTTAGATTGTCAATCCTTATTATGTTCTTTACCATGCTTACATGGAGTAGTTGGATTTTGTGTTGATTAAATGGAGTCTATTTTTATATGCCTCTATTCACACATGCACGAGCTCTTTTGAAATTTTAACTTCATATGCATATTTGAGCTTTGTGAGGTGTTCTCTTACCAATCTTGTTATCTACATATTTGTAACCTGGGAGGACTAGTGCATGTCAAAATTCGTTACACGTGAGATTTGTGTGAAAAATAAAAAATGATAAATATAAATGTGCACGGGGAAGGGCTTAGAAAGGATTTATTATCCTTTGCGAATAGTAAGCCACCATTTGTTTGGACCTAAAAGAAATGCGTGGTTCAAAGGCCTAAAAATAAAATTATGGCATTAAAAATAAAACATATTGCCAAGGCCTATGTTTGATTGATACATTCATTCAAATTTAATATAAATGCATATTGAGGGAGATTGGATGGTATATCAATGGTTTGCACAATGTCCGTTTATCCTAGTTGCGTATTTCATGTCTTGACTCTATTGGTTTGTAGAATCATCAATATGCTAGGCTTGTATGCATTGTGTATGTTTATTCATTGAGTTCAATTTATATTGTCACTTGAGGTTATATTCAAATGTGATGAAGTTTGCAATCAATTGAGAACTCCGTGAACATGTTTTAAGTGATTGGGTCTAAATTTAATCGTTACTAGTTCACACCCCAACACTTTCGTTTCCATATGACACATTTTTGCCATACGAGTGTGAAAGACTCCTATTATATTTTGTGTGTGTCATTTGTGTGTTTATATCTATATATGTGTACTTGAGTCTCGTTGATATATATATTATGTATACATATATTTGATATTTTTGTTTAGTCTTTGCTTTGATTTCTAATCCATATATGCTTTAATTCATACTTGGTATCCATCTTATTGCATTCTTTGTTGATATCACATGCTTAATAATTTATATATCATATTGGTATCATTTTATTGCATCCTAGTTGGTATCCAATGTTATTGTTTGGATTAGTTGAATTTTTGTTGCCCATATGCTTTAACATTCTCATCACTATATGCACAATTACATGTTTTAGCTTGTTATCCCATTCTTTTATCCCTTGCTTAGTTTAGAGGGTGTATATGCCTTATTTGGGGGAGATAAGTTAATTTTTTGATTCTTTAGCCTTCGTCTATTCTTGAACAAAAAGGGGGAGAATGATAGGGGGAGAAATGGTATCTAATTCTATTATTATCGTATCTTAGTTTGGGGGAGATTTATCTTAGGGGGAGACGTCTTTCTAAGTATGTCATTTGTTTGATAAAGGGGAGAATTAATTTAGGGGGATTAATTATTTAATTGCATTTAATATGTTGATATTTCATATGTGTTTGATAGTTTGCTTAAGTGTGCAGGAATACTTCAAAATGGAAAAATTCAACATCGATAAAGATATTGATCATTGGGTTGTTTGAGTCAAGCATTGTATTTTTATTTTGGGTGGGACACTGTTTTTGAATCTAGTGATCTTGACGGCCCTTTAGGATTTTTCTTTGGTTTTTGTCCCGGAATAGCCAAAGGGGGAGATTTGTAAGGACACAAGTCTCCGATTGAGTCTTAATGTAGTGTTGGCTCAATTTCGGACAAAAACATTTAAGTCATAGGATATTGTTCAAGTCTATCCTTCAAGCCTATGACCAGTGAAAGTTAAAGACATTGCGGCATTACTTTTTAAGAGAACATCATTGTCGATTTTTGTGCCAAGTTTCATGTCATCAACATGTGGATTCCAATGTCTCCTAAAGGTATCAATGCATTAATATATATATATATATATATATAGGAGCTTGGAAATTTATTTTGGGTGTTAGTATTTTTCTGTTATATTTTTTGAATTCATAGTTCTGAAGATTTTGTTCTCGGACACATTTCAGTAGAAAAATCATATCAAATAAAAAAAATCAGAAAAATATGAAACTGGCGGCCACGCGTCGTATCGAAATTATCTAGAATCATGGCCTGCAATCTCGTTAGAAAATTCGTTCGAACGAACTTCTAACGAGATTCAGAAATTGTTTCTGTTTTCTCGTTAGATGTTTCGTTCGAACGAACTTCTAACGAAATTTCAGTTTCGAGCAGTTTTTTGACACTTTTTTATAACTTCCCACTTTCCCACTAACTTTCACCACCTTTACATAGTGCGGGAAAGACATTTTCTAAGACAACTTTTTCACATTCTAAGAGTCTTTTGAGAGAAAAACTTTTAAGAAAAAGTTCCATGTTTTGTGTTTGATTTTTATGGATTAAACTCATCAAAAAACACATACACACCCATTTGTTTAGTTTATTCCAAGTATCTATTGATATATCATTGCTTGGAGAGTTTTGGCACCTGGTTTTATCTACACCAACAAGAAGAGAGTTTGGGTTCTTCTCTACCCCAAAAAGGAGAAAAGTTTAGTGCGGTGTTCTCACTCGAAGAAAGGCTTCGCGTGCGGGTTGACGGTGACCATAGCCCCATCGGTGGAGTTCGAGACTATGGAGGAGTCCACGGTTATTCACTAGGCGGAGGTTGAAGACCAAGGAGCGCGTCAAGGATTGTACGGACTCAAGTCAGTTTGTGTAAGTCCTCTTGTGTCGAGTCTTTGTAAAAACTACCATACTTAGTGAATTCATGGCTAGGGCCGTCCGAGATTTTTCCCATTTGGGTTTTCCTCGTACATCGGCGCGTCGTGTGATATTGTTTAATTTTATCTTGCTTAAATCACGTAGATGCATGCTTAGGTAATTCAAGATAAAATTTGATTTAATTATCACACTTATGTTCTTTAGTGTTAAAATATATTTGGGTGAAATTGAAATTAATTCAATTCAAAGATAATTTATTTTGGTAAAAATTTGGTTTGGCCTAATTTGCAAAATGGATTATTCTTGTTAGGCAAATTTCTAGGACTTGAATTAAAATATTTGGTTTAAGTGAAAAATCAAGTTGTGTGGATTTAATCTTATTTCACTTGGTTTAATTTTAATTTGAAAAGAAATTTAAAGTTTGGGATTTTTTTTTATTTGAACCATCATCTTCGCTTCCGCATATCTAAAAAGGAAATTATTATTTTTTGGAGTATAAAAAGGTTTTAAATTAAAATTTGGGGGCCTATCGCACTTGCAATAGGTATTAACATAACCCCAATACTCTAATCCGTAAGTAATATTAACGCCATTACTCTCCACGATATCCGTCTCTATATATACCCTCTATAGGACTTACATTCTCTCCTAAGTTTTCACACAAATTCAATACCCCGAGGACCATTACACCCTTACTTCTCTAAAACTTTGGAATTTAATCCACCCGTTACTCACGTAGGTTAATACACTCGCTTGGATAACCCTAGGATGGTTTTTAACTCGAACGGACCCTAAAAACCCATTCTGGAATCTCGTTAGAAGTTCCAGGATTCTCGTTCAAATAAGGTCGTTCGAACGAGGTCATTCGAACGAAGTAACTCAGCAACTCGTTAAAAAGGTCGTTGGAAATCTCGTTAGAAGGTTCGCTCGAACTCGGTCATTCGAACGACATGGGCAGGTCTTCGAACAAGAATTTCGGACATACCTAGTTCTTCTAAATTTTGATTTTTCTTAACATTCCAAACCTCAAAATTAATTCATATTTCGTCCAACGTCAGTTTAAATGTTTCTAAACTAACCCTAATCATTATGGGGAAAATTCTAACGCGAATTAGTATTAAGATCTTTATGTTTTCACAAGGGAAAACAATAATTTCTAAAATCTCTAAGAATCCTCGTATAATGAACCCAGCACTTTAGTTGTTTCAAATCCTTAAATTTAATTCGTGATTTGTACATAAAATCTCCAGATTTATTAGTGTACAAATGGGCTGCATCCTGTACATGCAACCCATCACCGAAATCCAATGTTCTTCTACTATTAAACCTAATGAAACCCAAATTTCCATCATATGATGTCTAACTCATTAACAGAGTTTAACAAGAACAATACATGCTAAATAAACTAACAAGATAAACACTTGTCTCAGAATGAACTTCTGATTCTTGGACTGAAATTGGTATGTGTTTGATCCCCTCGTCACGATCTACATTTTGGCGTAACTTTTGTTTGGAATCTCTTGAGTTTGCCCCTTCCTCTCCTATGGTTCTCCTTCCTCTTTAGTTCTCCCTCTCTTTCTCTCTCTTTCTCACGTAAGTTGAAACTGATAGACCACTAACCCTCAATGTTTTTAATAAACCTAATTTTCGTCCATTTAATTATCCAAAAATCTCGAAACACAAAATACCCCTTCGAGGTGTCGTTTGGGCTAAAATGCCCCGGACTCTAAATAAAATACCCGAGTTGTGTTTTCTGACTATTTTGACCCTTCCGGACACTTTGGCGCACTCAAAATAGTAATTCGAGTTATATAAAAATAATTTACCTTTTTAATCCCCAAATATATGATAGTGACGCGACTCATGCACGTGTCCCGAATAATTATATTTTAACTGCCACGTATCTCGTCCCCAACCACATTATTATTTTCGATAACTACTAACTCTCGTCACGCTAGTAATTATTACCATTAAATCGAATTAGTTTCAAATTAATTTTTCTCCCTTTAAATTACTTAATCCCCGCTTTCCATAATTTTATAATAACTTTCCATAATTTCATAATAAAATAAATACACGTAAAAGTACAGGGTATTACAATGGCTCTGCAACGTCATATTTTAAAAATGATCGTTTTGTGATGCACCATATATTGTTGTCTGCTTCAACAAGAAAGAGATGATCTCACAAGTTAGATTGAAAATTTTTTAGAAAAGAAAAATTTAAGAACTCAAGTTGATATTCTACTTTGCAAACTCAGTCACACTATATACTTAAAGAACAAGACTCATAGCTGGTTGTTTATCTTCGAGAATAATTTTGTAGTTGGTGGTGGTGCTGTATGAGTGGTGGTTTGATCCTATCGTGAAGTTGAACAGATTAGTGAAGCGCGGGAGACGGATGCTGCTCTTGGCATGTGGACGTAGGATGTATTTGGCCGAACCACATTAAAAACCGGTGTTATTTAAATTTTCAGTTATTTATTTGCTTGTGTGTGTGATTGTTTTAATTATCTCTTAAAATCAGCAATTTAATATTTAAGCAGATTTTTTTTGTTAACGTAACTGCTGAAAAATAAGCCTTTAAATAAAAACAAAATTCAAATTTATTGTACACATAAATTTCTTAAGACACTTATTATATCTATTGGAAACTACAATCTATAGACTTTGGTTGTTTAGAAATATTAAAATATTTCTCACCTTCTCAAGACTTATAATCTAACTTATCTGATATTTAATTTAGTGTCTTAACATTAAATATTTTGGCTAAAATTTTAATTTAAAAATAAAAGTTTGCTAAACTCAATACCCCCCCCCCCCCCCCCCCCCCCTCGTGAGTTATATCTGGGAAAAAATTGGTTTCAGAGCTAAGCTCTAATTTATTATCTTGACTTAAAACATCTTTTGAGTTCACGATTTATGGCAAGCTTCGTCGTTTCTTCCCTTGGTGAAGGCCAATATATAAATAAACCACCTCTATTTTCTCGTAATAATTATAGATATTGGAAAAATATAATGAAAATTTTTGTTCAATTAAATGATTATGATGTTTGGAGAGTTATTATAAATGGTACAAATATTCCCATGAAAGTTGTTAATAATGTAAATATTCCTAAAGATGAAAATGAGTAGAATGATGCAGATATTCAAAAAATTCAAGTAAATGCCAAAGCCATGAATATTTTACATTGGGCTTTTGATGTTAATGAATATTACATAATATGTTGTTATGAAAGTACAAAAGAAATTTGGGATAGATTAGAAATTACTCATGAAGGAACTAGTTAAGTAAAAGAGGATAAAATAAGCATGCTTCTTCATAACTATGAGCTTTTTAAAATGAAATCTAATGAAACCATATTTGAAATGTTTACTAGATTTACAAATATTATAAATGATTTAAAATCTCTTGGTAAAACCTATACTGACTCTGACTTAGTGAGTAATATTCTCAGGTCATTACCATATGCCTATATGACCAAGAAGCTAGCAATCAAATAAGCAATACGAGAAAGACCCATTTCTCTTGATGAATTATTGGGATCCTTAATTACTCATGAAATGGAAATCAAAGAACTTGTTGAAAATAAGAAGCCCAAAGTAAGAAAAACTATTGCTTTCAAATCCATTGAGGAAGAAGAAGAATGTGAAGAAGTTGATGATGATGAATATGGTGACATGACATTTCTCACCAGAAAATTCAAAAAAAAATTGTGCCAAAAAGAAGGGACAATCTGGAAAAATGAAGAAATTCTTTTCAAAGAAGGCACATGAAGTAAAGTCATCTTCCAAGTTTGAGCCAAAATGCTACAATTGCAAAGAGTTAGGTCATATCAGACCTAACTGTCCAAAAGCCAAAGATGGGAAGAATGACAGAAAAGAGAAAAGAAATGAAAAATACAAAAAGGCCATGAAGGCTACAACCTCGAGTGATTCGGATAATAGTAGCAATGATGAAGATTCAAGTGATGAAGAAGTCGCAAATCTTTGCCTTATGGCAAATGATGATAAGATATCATCTAATTTTAATTCTGATAGTGAATATGAAACTTCAAATGATCAAGATGAACTTCAAAATGCTTTTGATGAACTTTATTATAACTTTGATGAACTTAGGACTAAATACATTAATTTTAAAAAGAATTATTCTTTTTTTATCACATAAATATGACTCCCTCTCTAAAAATATAGATGTAATAAAATCTGAAACTCAGTCTATAAAATAAAAAATCAAAAAATTTAGAGTTAAAGATTCACCAAGTCATTATCTTATTTCTGAAAATGAAAAATTAAAACTTAAAGTTGAGGATTTAACTTGATGCCTTGAAAAGTTTGTGAAAGGAAAGAAAAACTTAGATATGTTACTTGGAAGCCAAAGGTGGATGTACGATAGGGCTGGAATTGGTTATAATGAATATGAAAATGAGAAAAGTTTTGAAAATTATTCTAAAAATATGGAAAATTCTTTATATACATATTGTGGAAGACACGTCCATTTTTCAATTTTTTGTAAATATATATTTTCTACTAAAGTTGCATGGATCCCTAAGGCGAATACAATCTTTGCTAACCCCTATGGACCCAACACATTTTGGGTACCGAAAGAAAAGTTATTTAAATGTCCATTGTAGGTTTGTTTAAGAGCTCTTTCCCACAAGACGAAATGGTTCTTAGACAGCGGATATTCAAAACACATGACAGGTGACAAAAGCAAGTTTTTCAGCTTGGTAGTAAAGGATGGAGGACTAGTTACATTCGGAGACAACTCCAAATGAAAAATCATCGGGATAGGTAAAGTCGATAATGAACTTTCCCCTTGCATTGAAAATATTCTTCTTATTGATGGTCTAAAACATAATTTGATTAGTATTAGCTAATTGTGTGATAAAGGTTATGAAGTTACTTTTAAAGAAGATTTTTGTTTAATAAAAAATGCTAAAGATAATAGTGTTTTATTTGTTGCTTCTAGACATGAAAATGTTTAGACTCTTGATTTTAATAATTTATCACAACAAAATGTTAAGAGTTTAGCTGCTCTAATTGAAGCTAGTTGGTTATGGTATAAAAGGTTAGGTCATTCCAACATGGAACAACTTAATATTTTGTCTAAAAATGAGTTAGTTAGAGGCCTGACCAAAACTAATTTTATTAAAGATAAAATTTGTAATGCATGTCAATTTGAAAAACAAACCAAAACTTCTTTTAAAAAGAAAAGAGATATTTCAACTAGTAGACCTTTAGAATTATTACACTTAGACTTATTCGGACCTAATGAAGTTGCTAGTTTAGGTGGTAAATATTATGCTCTTGTTATTGTTGATGATTATTCTCGATTTACATGGGTTTTCTTTCTCACTCATAAAAATGATACACACCCTATTTTTGAAAAGTTTTGTAGAAAAATTCAAAATGAATAAGGTTGTAATATTGTCTTTATAAGAAGTGAGGAGGAAGAGAATTTGATAACAAATATGTTGAATTATTTTGTGACGAAAATAGTTTTGAACATAACTTCTCCGCACCTAGGACACCTCAACAAAATTGAGTAGTAGAAAGAAAGAATAGGTCTTTACAAGAAATGGCTAGAAATATGCTAAACGAACATAATTTATCAGAATATTTTTGGGCGAAAGCTGGTAACACATCTTGCTATGTAATAAATATAACTATTATTAGAAAAGGACTAGATAAAACCCCATATGAGATTCTTGAAAAATAAAAGACCAAATGTTAGCTATTTTAAGGTTTTTGGATGTAAATGTTTTATTTTAAATAATAGAGATAATTTGGGTAAATTTGATGCAAAATCCGATGAAGGTATTTTTCTTGGGTATGCACTTCATAGTAAAGCATATAGAGTTTTTTTAATAAAAGGACTTTAGTTGTTCAAGAATCAATTCATGTATTTTTTTATGAATCTAATACTTTTACTAATAACAACAACAATGATGATTATGATGTTTTAGTTTTAAATAAATCTGTTAATAAATTAAATTTAAATGAAAACGTTACTTCTTGTGTTGATGATTCCATTAATGTTGAAAAGACTCCAAATAAATATAAAAGTGATAATGATTCTAGTTTACCAAAAAGTTGAAAATTCGTTAATAATTATCCTTTTGAAAATATCTTGGGTGAACCTTCTAGTGTTATTCTTACTAGATCCTCCTAAAAGAATGTTTGTAATAATTTAGCTTTTGTGTCACAAATTGAACCTAAAGATATTAATGAAGCTGAAAAATAGGAGTTTTGGTTGTTAGCTATGCAAGAAGAATTGTTACAATTTGAACGTAATAATTTTTGGTCACTTGTGCCCTCACCCAAAGATAAAACTATTATTGGAACTAAATGGGTTTTTAGAAATAAAAAGGATGATGTCGGTTTAATTATTAGACATAAAGCTAGACTAGTTGCACAAGGTTATAACCAATAAGAAGGAATTGATTATGATGAAACTTATGCCCTCGTAGCTAGAATATAAGTCATTCGTATGTTGTTAGCATATGCATGTTATAAAAATTTTAAATTATTTCATATGGATGTTAAAAGTGCATTCTTAAATGGTTTTATAAATGAACATATATATGTTAAGCAACCACTCGGTTTTGAAAATTACAAATGAAGATTCTACTTTATTTATAAAAGTTCATGACAATGATATGCTTCTTGTATATATTTATGTTGATGATATTATATTTGTATCCATAAATGAAAATTTATGTAAAGATTTTTTAGAATTTATGCAAAATGAATTTGAAATGAGTATGATGGGTGAGTTAAATTTCTTTTTGGGTTTGCAAATTAAACAAAACTAAAAATGGTGTTTTTATTAATCAATCTAAATATATTAAGGATCTTTTAGTAAAATATAGTTTAGAAAATGCTAAAACTCTTGGTACACCTATGAGCACTTCTATAAAGTTAGATATTGATGAAAAAGAAAAATCCGTTAATACAACCTTATATCGTGGCATGATTGAAAGTTTGTTATATTTAACCGCTACTAGACCCGACATTATGTTTAGTGTTTGTTGATGTGCTCGGTTTCAAGCTAATCCCAAAGAATCACATTTGTGTGCTGTAAAACGCATCTTTAGATATTAAAATAGGACAGACTTTGAGTTATGGTATCCTAAATCTACATTTTTTGAACTTATAAGTTATTCCGATGCGAATTTTATCGGTTGTAAAGTTGATACAAAAAAAAGCACTAATGGTACATGTCACTTTCTAAGACACTCGCTTTTTTCTTAGTTTAGTAAAAAGCAAAATTCAGTGGCTCTTTCCACGCCCGAGGCCGAATATATTGTCGTCGGTAGTAGTTGCGCTCAAACATTATATATGAAACAACAATTAGAAGATTTTAAATTGTCTTTTAAAAATACTCCCATTTTGTGACAACACAAGTGCAATATGTTTAATTAAAAATCCAATTCTTGATTCTAGAATAAAACATATTGAAATTCGACATCACTTTTTATGAGATCATGTTCAAAGGGGAGACGCTAGACTTGAATTTATTAGTACGAATCTCCAATTAGCTGATATTTTCACTAAACCTCTACCTGAAGACCGTTTTTCTTTTATTCGTCGAGAACTCAGTATGGCACGTTTAAATTATCTACAACTATAATTTTAAATATTTCTTATTATTTTATGATGAAATGATAAATTATTTATATGAATAGTGTATTCACACTTTTCTAGAGTGTCTTATCACTACTAGACAATCATCCTCTCCTATATATATAACTCCCTCCTATTATCTATTTCCTCACACCATGAAGTCTTTCTATGTAGTTTGGGTAGGAAAACAACTCGGTATTTATACCTCTTGGGGAGAATGTGTGCTTCAAACAAAAGGTGTAAGTGATGCTAAATTTAAAAAATATTCATCTTACCTCGAAGCACTTAAAGCTATAGCTCTTTCTCCTCCTTTCGCTCCTTGGGTGTCACCACCTCCTTGGCCATTTGTCTTGCCGACTCATATGCCTACTCCCTTTCAAGAGAACACCTTTGCTAAAACTAAATCTTCCTCATCCAAAACCTACATCGGGAAATCTATCAAACTTATGGTGAAAGAAAATGGGAAAGAAATCCTTCTTGAAGTACATCCAAATGATGTGTGCCATATGATTAACAATCTAAAAATGTAACTTGTTGTTAGTTTCAATAAACTTGTTGTTATGCTTGCCTTTTAGTGCACCTTCTGCCTTTGATAGGGGGAGATTGTGTTAGCACTCATTTTTTTTACCTTTTCGTTCATGACAAACAGGGGAGAAGTATGTAATTCTTCATTATTGTGCTAATCTTTATTATTATTTTTTAATCACTTTGTTTGTCATCATCAAAAAGGAGGAGATTGTTAAATGTAAATGTAATTAGTCATTTATTTCACTTAATTATAATTAATGGTCATTTTTTTATTACTTTTAATGATAACAAACAAATAACTATTTATTAATGTATCAATATGAATATTATTTATTAATGTCATCTAACTAATTACATTCTCATTCTTTTAACCTCTATGTGGATGTTTTTTATAAAACCATTTATCATTTTTTTTACCACAATCTATACATTTCAAGTTATTACAAATCAGTTATAATATCATGATTTGTGCGTCTTTTATACTCTTATATATATATATATATATATATATATATATATATATATATATATATATATATATAGTCCGACAAATTTGCCTTGGTAGACTACATGCCTGCAGCATATCGATTTTGATAGTTCCTGCAAATTTTTGAACATGGTCACTCTCTTCCTCCAGTCAACATGTGATGCAAGTTGACACAATTTTCTTTTGATAAAAATAGATAGCATCCTTCTATATTCATATACATATATTATTGTATTACTATATATTATGTTTATATATTACTCGTTTTTTTCTCTAACACCTGTTGGGCAGATTTTTTTTAACATGGTTTTCATTTTTTTTGTACTCAGTTTACATGTGTTAGTATATTACATGTATGAGTATATTACATGTGTTATTTTATCTACTCAGTTTACATGTGTTAGTCTATATATACTGCTTTAACATTTTTTAACTGTTCAATATTTTTTATTGTAAATTTTGTTTAACATTTTTTTTGTTAAAATTTATAAATTTCTTTTATTGTTAAAATTACTTTTTTTATATATTTTTTTAAACATGCATTAGTCTTAATTATAACATTTGTTTATATATTCATGTCAAATATGAAACTATGAAATTTTGTGGTCCCAACACTATTTTGCCTCCACTAGTTATCTGTTTTTGGTCAAGCTTTTGTATCCTTCCTTAGGGCCCACATATGACACCAAATGACATGAGACATTCATTTATGCCTTTCATTTTTTTTAGTAAGAACAGTTCCACTTGGACAAGTTGTATGATGGCATATCTTATCATACCCGTGCAATCTTTATTTGCACACAAGATTGAATATTTTTTGTACGAAATTTGTGATAAAAATATTTGATATTATTTATTAATTTTTTTACTGGTTATTTTTTTAGCACTAATATATATTCCTATGGCTAATAACGTTTTTTTTCTTTATAAAAAAATATTTGTTCAATATTTTTGACAATCTTTGTCTGATACGAGATGGACTTTGGAAGTATATCATTTTCATATAACTGATTTTGTAGTAGACTTAGTTGTCTCAAATATATCCTCACATGTCTTTCATTGTTGTCCAAATAATTTTTTTTATATCACCTCAACATGTGTAGTAGATTTAGCAAACGATTTTTTTTTACTAAATACATGTATGTGATATGTCATTCAATATTATCTCTATTGACAACTGATGATGGGAGCTAGTTTCGGTCAAATCATTTTGATAAAAGTGTCCCACTTGCCCTGTGTGTATATTCTATCTTGGGTTCCATAATTGACTAAGATGACTCTTCTATCAGATTATTTTATTTCAATAGATTGCGTGTCATTATATTTTTTTTATCGTTAAAATAAGTTAACTTTGTTGAACGACTTTTTATACCTGCTTTAAAACATCGATTGCCTTGGTTAAATATGTTAAATACGTACTATTATTCCTGTTTTAACTTATGTCAGTTAAATATTTTTTTTATATAAATCTTATTTACAAATACAAGAGACCACGAAATATATATACAAACCTGGACTCGTCTCTTTGTACGAGAACCACAAGTGGTCTGGTATGATTGTCTTTTGGGACCCACCAATACTTACCCACAAATATTTACTTACAGAATATTTTTTGATGTAAATTGTCTACTTTACACAATATCTATTATGTGTATCTCATTCACTTCTAACTCTCTCTTACTCTCTCTATCAGTCCATTTTTTCTCTCTCATACAGAAATTAAAGACGGAGATTTGGTATCTCTTTCTCTCCATCAGTCTCATTTAAAGCTACACCCAGTTGATGAAGATGGCTCTCCAACGTTCTTATTTTAAAAAGATCATTTTGTGAGGCTCCATATATTGTTATCTGCTTCAACAAGAAGAGATGATCTCACAAGTTAGACTGAAAATTTTTGAGAAAAGAAAAATCTGAGAACTCAAGTTGATATTCCACTTTGCAAACTTTGTCTCACTATATACTTTAAGAACAAGACTCATAGTTGATTTGTTTGGGGTCGCTTCACGAAAACACTCGATCTGAATTTGTATCATTTTAAGAGTGTAAAAGATTCATCTATTCTTTCTACTTCACTTGTAAAGTTTGAAGCTGGTTGTTTAGATTCGGGAATAATTTTGTAGTTGGCGGTGCTGTTGTACGAGTGGTGGTTTGATCCTACCATAAAGTGAATCAGATTAGTGAAGCGCGGGAAACAAAAACTGATCTTGGCGCGTGGACATAGATCGTATTTGGTCGAACGACATTAAAAACCAGTGTTATTTAAATTTTCAGTTATTTATTTCCTTATGTGTGTGATTGTTTTAATTATCTCTTAAAA
The DNA here is from genome assembly GCA_949130495.1 of Sambucus nigra. Lineage (NCBI taxonomy): Eukaryota > Viridiplantae > Streptophyta > Magnoliopsida > Dipsacales > Adoxaceae > Sambucus > Sambucus nigra. Next base: position 26,078,256 of record OX422220.1, read on the forward strand.
TCAGAAACTTAATATTTAAGCAGATTTTTTTTGTTAACGTAACTGCTGAAAAATAAGCCTTTAAATAAAAACTAAATTCAAATTTATTGTACACATATAAATTTCTTAAGCCAATTATTATATCTATTGGAGACTACAATCCATAGACTTTGGCTATTTAAAAATATTGAAATATTTCTCACCTTTTCAAGACTTATAATCTAGCTTATCTGATATTTAATTTAGTGTCTTAACATTAAACATTTTGGCTAAAATTTTAATTTAAAAATAAAAGTTTGCTAAACTCAATTCACCCCCCTCTTAAGTTATATATGGGTAACATATATATCGAAACCCAAGGTTATACAATATACGAGCGTAAATACGGGAATTAACGAACACAATTGTACTAGATTGCATAAAGATAACGGGTGCTAATATGCAATATTCGTGACTAATCACACCCCCCTAACTTAGACATTACTAATCCCTAGTGATGAAACAAAACAAAACCAGCCCAACAGAAGGCGATACAAACTGTAAATAATCATAAAATATATAAATGTCACTTTCGCAGGCGAACGATTGCATTTAGCATATGTAGTAATCAGTTAAACCCCTAGGTTACCCTAGTGGACGGGTGTTATCTCTTGAGGGTTTGCAGGGTTGAAACCCATAAACATCAAATATTCTCAAAATATGCCCAACCAATTAATATGCCAAGCTCAACAACAACTAAATATTTCAACATATTATTAACAAAGCAAAAGAGAATTTTACCCAATAATCCAAAACTATTAACATTAAAAGAATAATTATGTGGTATTAAAACCACAAATGTGAGTGGTGTGCGTGCACATGCAGAAAGCTTTGATTCAGTAATACTCCTATAGTCCGAATAATAATTAAATCATGCTTCCACTTAATTGTCTCCGTATATTACACTCAATAAATTAAAGACTCGAAATAGGGTGTAACACACGGGACATGCTGACATAATGAGTAAATATAAAGGGAAACTAGGACGCACACATGTCATCAATGAAGAACGTTATATATAAAATAAAACCTTTGCAATCTCAATGAAAGGAAACACAGTTAAAAAAGTGAAATGCATTTTCACAGATTATCGCAATTATTATGACATTTGAATTACATTCACCTTAGGATCACATAGGACTTTTATGGGTTATAATGTAGGTTTGGGGTTAAGGTTGTGAAATGAAGGGAATATATACGGATTCAAAGGTGTTTGGGGATGAAACACTTGGAATAATGGAAAATTATGGGCAATTTTGAGAGTGTGCTTGCGTTCAATGTTGAAACTTGTTTAATTAAATTCTAATTATATGCCCGTATTTTAATTAATACCCTAAAGCATGCATCTAATTATGGTTGACAATACGAATTATCTAGCATGCACAACCAAACAATCACAACACAAATTTGAGGAAAAATCCCCAATAGTGGCAAAACCTTTTACTTATCTATAAACTAAAAATATCCAAAGTACAATTAAATAGTAGAAATACAACATTTTTATGATTACGAAATACCCTCAGGTCTTTATTCGAAGTCTTCAGCAAGAGATCCCGTAATATCTCCAATTGGTCAGCAATGGAGACAACTTTCTTCTCCACAAGTGTTACTCCAGAATGAGTAAGATGAATAATCAAGCCAATAATAATTCACATAAATGATTTAGGACTTTGAAGTGAATCAAAAAGGGTGTAAAAGCCTAAAAGATGAAGTCTTTAATTGCATCAGATATGCATAAACGGAGTTTTGAAAAACTTGCAAAACCTAACTTCATAACAGGTTTTATGAGATGAATAAAAAATTGAGGCGGCGCATGTCGTTCGAACGGCATCTGCATGTCATTTGAACGACATCTAATGTCGTTAGAAGCAACTTCGAATGACCTTACAAACGACCTTTAAAAAACCAAAACAGTACGGGTTCGTTTGATGCATCTTAAAAATGACCTTCGAGCGACCCTTCAAATAACATGTGTTGTCGTTAAAAGTTATCGTTCAAACGACTTCTCAATGTCGTCTGAATGACACTGCTATGTGGTTTGGACGACATAAGCAAAAAAAAATTCTTTAAAAAGTTTCGCCTCGCCTATGGGTCTTAAAAAATAATTTTTTACTTAGAAAAACACCTCATTTTGATAAAAACATTTTATAAAAAATATTCCAAATAAGTACGTGAACATTAATAACTCCAATTAAACATTTTATCCTTTAGTGTAGTGGAGTTCGTGGGAATAGGGACGATTGAAGATACACAACACACGTTGTCAATGATGGGTGCATGTTAATGATGCGCGTTGCTCAAGATTCAATTGATGGACATCAAGGGAGAACGTGTGAAGACGTGCCATGATGTAATGGTATATGACATACTAACTATGATATAGGACAACACATACATTCCTAGATTTTGGATGGACATTTATAAAATATGTACTTACAAATCTCCCCCTATGTCTATGCCGGTACATTCATAAAAAATTCAAATTATGCTACCCATAAAAAATGAGACATACAATCTAATATCCCTAAAAATCCATAAATGGAAATATCAAATAACATGTTTTCAAAATCTTCAACATCTTCAAAGCATCAATTCTCCACCGTTTCTTTGTCATCATCATGGTGTGAAAAATAATCCTCAATTTGTACCTACACACATGAGACAAGAAATAAATACCCGTGATGAGCAAAAGTTTAAAATATAATGATATGCAGAAAATCAATATCAATTAAGCTCAAGCGAATCATTAAATCAAACAATCAATAATCAAATCACAGCATCTCCTCCATAATTCGTTCTCCCCCTTTTTACAAAAAAAAATATACAATAAAGAATCACACCATGAAAAAACACTAAAATAACCAAGTTGGAGATAGCGTAAATGAAGGGATGTGATCAAATTTGATAGAAAAATCAATGCAAACAATCATACCATATGTGCATGGTGAATTTTGGATACTCCTAACGAATAAAGTCAACATCGTCCTTAGGTGTAAAAATGGTGTATTTATAAGAAATTGACTCAATCTAATCAACAAATCAAAGTTCGAAGTGATTTCCACACCAATAACGCCCAAAACTATTTAATTCTTTTTCGAGATTTTTTAAGAACGTGAAAACCCGTTGATATACATCCAACCAAACTCCCTCAAATATAATAAAGATCATATATGATTTTTCTTTTCTTTTGAATGATCATATCAACCTAAACAAGTTTGGCCTTGGCTACTTTTTTTCAATGCCACACTTTTTGGCTCTTTTAAATTCTTTGGGTCTTAACGACTTTTTACAATGCCACACTTTTTTTACACGATTTAAATGGTGGCTTAATCGCAAAGGATATGAGTACCTTTCGTAACCCTTCTTCATTTTCACTTATCATATATAAACAAATTTCTCATGGGTAACGGTTCTTACATGCACTACTATTATTATTCTCACTTTATCGCATTTGGTTCGTTGTATAGGCAGAATTGAGATGAAAACACTTAAACCAACATGTGATAGACAAGTAAAAAATTTGAATAATACAGTGCATGTGTGCATTGAAGGAAATAAGGAGCCAAACAAGTAGAAAGATATCACTAATTGCATATTAATAACTCCAAACATTGGAAATCACATGGATGAAATGATGTAGCATCTCAAATCACTATAAAAAAGTCACGTGGAATATGAAAATAAAGATGTGACTTTGTTCATCTTAAATGTTCATCCATAAATGGTGTAAACAAAATACAGAACTCCTTTTGTGTTTTTCAAAAATTTATAAAAAGAAAATCATTTTGTCTTTTTCAAAAATTTTATCAAAAATAAAATCTTTTTGGTTTTTTCAATCTTTCTCAAAAAAATAGAAAATCTTTTTGTATTTTAAAAAAAATAAAAAATAAAAATATACTACAAAATGATACAAATGATATAGTCTCGCAATAGGAATCATATGATATGAACAAGACAAAATGCATCCTATCTAGACATGGTAACCACCCCTCAGTCAAGTATGCAAATTCCTAAGACTCTCAAATATAAAGGCTTCGTGAAGATATCGGCTAACTGAAGGTCAGTGGACACAAAACTTAAAGGAACGAACTTTTCTTCTACTAACTCACGGATAAAGTGCTCGCGTATCCTAATTTATTTTATGCACGAATGCTGGATTGGATTATGGGATATGTGTATCGCGCTCGTGTTATCACGGAAAATAGTCACGGTGTCCTGTGATATCACATAAGCCTACAATATCTGCTTAATCCACAGAAGTTGCGCGCAATAACTCCCGACGACTATGTATTCAACCTTCGCAGTGGACAGAGAGATGGAATTTTGCTTCTTTCTCAACCAAGACTTAAAAGTAGAACCAAAATAGAAACACCCACCAGAAGTGCTCCTACATCCATCTACATCCCTGACTCAATCGACATCGGAATAAGCAAAAAAATGGGCGTCGATATCAAAGGAATACCAAATGTCGTATGAGAGAGTCTCACTCACGTATTTGATAATACATTTAAGAGCGAGTAAGTGCCACACTTTTGGGGATGCTTGATATCGCGCACGGACTCCAACACTAAAGGCGATGTCGGAACGACTAACACTCAAGTAGAGAAGACAACCTATCATACTTCGATACAAGGTTTGCTCAACGTCCTTGCTTAAAGTGTCCTTGTTAAGCCTAATTGAGGTACTCATCGGGGTATGTGCATGCTTAGCGGAGTTTAAGCCAAATTTCTTCATAAGGTCTCTTGCATACTTGGATTGGGAGATGAACATCCTACCCTCAAGCTAATGAACCTGGAGACTAAGAAAGAATGTTAGATCACCAAACATGCTCATCTCGAACTCACTTTTCATTTTCTCCTCAAGGTGGTGAGCATGGAGAGAGCACATGGATCCAGAGACTATGTCATTCATAAAGACATAGGCAACCAAAATAACACCATCTCCTCTCCTCATAAATAACGTCTTATCAACTCCCCCTCTCTTGAAGCTGCAGGATAAGAGATAGGAAGTAGCCCTCTCGTACCAAGCACGGGGTGCTTACTGTAAACCATACAAGGCTTTTATCAGATATTAGATGTGTTCATGTTGCTTAGGATCTTCAAACCCTCTTATTTGTTCTACGTACACCTCCTCTTGTAGATTGCATTCAGAAAGGCACTATTGACATCTATCATATATAGCTTTAAGCACAAATGACATGCAATGACCAGTAGTAAACGGACGGACTCGAGTCTCACAATAAAGTAAATGTCTCCTCAAAGTTTACACCTTTAATCCATGTGTAACCCTGAGTGACCAACCTAGCCTTATTCCGGATAATGGTATCATTATCATCCATTTTATTCTTGAAGATCCACTTAGTACCAATAACATTCGTCTCACTAGGTCGGGGGACGAGTTCCCAGACATCATTCTTTCAAAACTGAAGCAACTCTTCCTATATAGCAGATATCCAATGTTAATCTTTGAGTGCTTCTTTTTGGTTCTTGGGCTCGACTTTGGACGTGTAGCATATAAAGTTAACAACGTTCTCTAGTTGAGCGCGAGTCTTGACCCCTAATATGGAATCTCCTAGTATGACAGAAGGATCGTGACTCTTGTAAACCCAAGCAGGCGTGTCCCCTAAATCAGGAGTAGGGTCCACCCTAGATGTGTGAGGGACTAAAGGATAATCATTAGAAAGTGCGCCATCCTCACACAAAAAGCTAGGATCAACAAATGTTGGTGGTTCATCATCTTGCATGGTGACATTTATTGACTCCATAACCTTAGAGCTACTCATGTTAAAAACTCGGTATGCTCTACTCGTCGATGAATAGCCTAACAATATTACCTTGTCACTCCGGGAGTTAAACTTTCTTAATTGCTCTTTATCATGTGGGATGTAGCATTTATTCACCAAAACACGAAAATGTGTAAGGTTGGGCTTCTTTCTAGTCCATAATTCGTAAGGCGTCTGAAGTGTGTGTGGATGAAGATAAACCCTATTCACCGTGTGGCATGCGGTAGACTCTGCTTATTCCTAAAATTTCCTAGCAACTCTATGACCTGGAAGCAAAGATCTATCTATTTCCTGAATCATTTGGTTCTATTGATCTATCTATTCACTACACATTCTATTGATAGTGACACCATGTTAATTTTGTAAGATACGACACTTGGTTGTAAAAGACTCTACAACATCAAATTTCTCTCTCAGAAAACCTACTATGGAATAATGTGAGAAATCATCTACCATCACGAGGATATACCTTTTACCACCCAAACTCTCAGTACGAGTAAGACCCATAATATCTATGTGAATAAACTCAAGCACTCGTGATGTGGTAATGGAATTTAACTTCATGTGGGGAATATGGACTTATTTTCCCAACTGACAGGGTCCACAAACCGCGAAAGTTGGCTTTTAAGTGACGGCAAGCCACGTACTAGGTCCTTTTTAGCTAAGCGCTCCAAATCTCTAAAATTCATGTGACCTAGACGTTGTTGCCATAGATCTAGAGGAGTGATCGTGGCGTTATTGCAGACAAATGAGGACTTGGACACAATCCTATAATAATCATATTTTGTCCTCACCCCTTGTAATAGGATTTTACCGGTTTGATCATAAACGTTACACTCCTTCCGGTCAAACTTTACTGTAAAGTCAGCGTCACACAACTGGTTAATGCTGAGAAGGTTTGCTTTCAAACCTTTGACATACAAAATACTCTCTAGCTTAGGAAACTCGAGTATCTCTACTGTACCTCATCCTACTATGCTAGACTTGATCCCATATCCAAAAGTGACTTTACCTTCCTTACGATCCTCTAGGTAGGTAAAAAATGAGACATCGCCTGTCATGTGCCTGGAGTCACCATTATCAAAATACCACCATAAGGTATTATAAGCTTTAAGAGCAACATGAACAACAAGGGCTTTTACGTCTTGCTTAGGTACCCAAGAAGTGGCAACCTTGTATTTTCCCTTGTCATTGTTGGTTATATCCGGGATGTTGGAAGTATCCACTAACGGTAAAGACATCCGTTGGAACTCTTCCATCAAGCTATGATAAATGGCGACTAGAAACTCAACCTGCTCTCTAGGACTAGTAGATTCACTAGTGTGGGGTGACGGAGCATGTGTGCGTCATGTCCGACCCAAACTATTGCAAAACTCCCTAAGGCGGCCTTTTCTTTTGCAGTAGGTACAAAAGGACACAGTCTTAGGCCGACCTTAGTTTACTTTTCTTGGCCAAACTCTTCATTGGGGTTTTGGTTAATTGTCGTATGGATTCATAATAAACTCAGGAATTGGTTCCGGTGCAATATAATACGTGGAAGCACTGTCAAAACCTATTCCCTGCCTTTCACCAAACCCTAAAGCAGGGGTGGCGAGCATCTTTTCCATATTTTCAGATTTGTCCTCAATATTTACCTTGACCTCCCGGGCTCTCTCAAGGTCATGATGTGACACCCCGCTTAATTAAATATTGGTTGATCAGGCCTTTATTAAATTCAAACAGAATATCCAGTTTGGTTCATTCTTAGCATCACCGTCAAAAAACTTTTTACTATTTACTAACCACCTAGTATTTGAAAAGTTGGTGTCAAATTTTATTTATTATTATTTTTTTTCTAAATAATCAAAGATTAAAAACAATTAAATAATTAAGTATCACATCCACCATACTTAATAAATCAACACCACAATTAATGAAATACTGAATCAAATAAGATATAACGGGAGTAAACACCCCAGTCTAAAACTATAATACAATAATCCATGTAACAACTAAATCCACAACTGAATAGTAAAGGAAGTACAATATCTCTAGAAATAACTGCTAATAGAAGAAGGGCGACATGCTCGACTGAGATAAAAATAAAGGATGCATCAGAGCTGAAAGGAATGGAGGTGTCTACCAAAAAAATCCTGCAATCGACCACAATAACTGCAGCAACGGCAAATGATAGTGAACTCCTAAGCTGGGCCTCATTATTGCTCGGCACCTAAAAATGATTTTTACAAAAGAAAAGAGATTTGGAGAAAACGGGTCAGAGCCCGGGTAAAACAGTTTAAAAATTTAGCAAGTGTTTAAATACAAAATTTTGCAAATATAATATTCATGTTAGGTTTACGTGCTCTCACTTTAATTGCTCACCTCTCATCTAGTGTGCACGCCTAACGTACCTAACTAACCCGTCCTAGTTATGCTACCCCGCTTAACTAATCAAAACCAAATCTATTACACCACACGATAACTCGTAACGTTCACCCATATCGCCCATATAATACATTATAGCATTTTTCTACCCATGCGTTAATTATAAATTTCTCATTTTATAGTTAAATATTCACATACTAGAGTTATCTTAAATATTATTATATTTATCTTCTACTAGGCACGCACAGTAGAATAAGTCATATATATATCACTATATATATAGAATACTACTGCACCCTTGGACTGAGACCTGTTGGCGCATGCATACTTTGCTATCATATCCCGGTACCTTATGTAATAAATAAAAGACTATTGGTTCAGTATCTCACTTGAACCTTAAATTCAATTGACACATAAGGTAGGTGAACATAGTCCCCATTCAAATGGGTCACACACATACATACGCTCTCATTCAACCGTCAAAACCATCATATTATCAGATAACACGTATCCAAGGTTCTATGTTCTAGGTAAAAGTCTAAAATCCTCCCCAATAGGCTCATCGGGATAGGACCGTCCACATCGCGAAACCTCCTTTCGATAGCAAGTAGCGTAGGCATGTCATACACATAATATATCATTTAATAGGTATACACATAACCTATGAAACACACAATCCAAGTAAGTAGTATACTTCTCTCTAATACTCACGGTACTTTATAACTTACGATCATTCTATCATGATTCAATCTTTAAAGCCTTTCATTCCTCCTTTTTTATATTTTTATTAATTAACCCAAATTTCTCGCTCTAGATCATGTAATAAAATCACTAAAATGTTATCGTAGGTCATTTTCCTTCTCTCGAATATAATATGTCAAATTGAAACTTTTCAGGATAACATTCTCATTTTTCTGAAATGTCATTCGAGTGAACTTGGCATCTCGTTCGAACGAAATGTCCAGGTCGTTCGAACGATCCTAGTCATTCGAACGACGTCTCATGTCGTTCGAACGATATTTTTCTAGTTCATCTTCTACATCTAGATACTGCGTTTTTCCACCATTTCTGATATACCAACCCTCCATTCTACAACTCCAAACTCCCATAAAAATGTTCCCATAAATATATTAACCTATATACATGGTTTTTAACCTTTTGTATTCATTAAATCATCAAAGAACCTCAAATAAATTAGATTAATTCGTGATTGTTCTCTAAAACAATAGTTTACCATTTATCATAAAGAAAATATGCAAAACACATATTTCTTTAAATTTTAATCGTTAAACATTCATCCATTTCATCTTCTAACATAAAAGTTAAATACTACCATCAATTCTACCTAAAAATATAATTTCAATTCCTCAAATTTATCATAAATTTTCATGAAATCCAAAGTAGTAAATATCATATTCTAACATGGATATGATATTCAATAAAAAATCAGCAAGATAAACACTTACCTTTTATGGTAGGTCTGATCCGTTGAAGAATAAATATATGATTGTGGTCTCCTCTCTTTGATTTACACTTTGGCAATGATTTTGGTACAAGATGGTGATTTTTGGCCTTAGAACTCTTGGGAACTCTCTTCTTCTCCCTCATGTTCTCTCCTTTTTGTTTTGGTAAGTGTAAACTCTCATGTATATTACGTACCAGTACATATAACCTTTCAATTTCGTCTGCCCCTCTTCCCAAAATTTCAAATGACCAAAATACTCATTTGGGGTGCCGAATTAGCTTAAAAGTGTCCCGGGACCCAAACAAAACTCCCGGATAGACTTCTGACTATTTTGACCCTTTCGAACACACTGGCGCACTCAAAGTGACCATATAGAATACCAAAAATGAAATTATATTATATTTTTCAATTTAAGTCCCGACAAGACTAACACGCGCGTCCCGACTAAATTTATCATAATTGTCGTATTTTTCACTCGCAATAATTTTAATCATCTCATATCATTATTATTACTTATTCACTAAGTAATATTAAATATAAATAAATATTAACCCTTATCTCGCTAATTAATATTTATTTAAATTCGAATTAATCTCCAATTAAAATTTTCTCATTATTTAAATTAATCTCAATAATTAAATTAATCCCACAATTAAAATCATTTAAATTATGGGGTATTACACCTGAGTGAGTTGGGATACAAGGGCTTAAAGTTTCTTTTGAGCTTCCACGGATGCAAATAGCTCACTCGTAAGAATAGCCACTTATTGGTCAAGTCCCCTTTCTCTCTCTCAAAATTACTCTCTCTCTCCAAACAGTCTTTCTTTCTCTACACAGACTCTCTCTCTCTCTCAACACAAACTTTCTCTATATCTCTCAAGTCAATGTTAATGGAGGACTCTCTCTCTTTCTTATCTCTCCCAGATCCTTTTCTAACGCGGTGATCCTAAGAGCTAACCCTTCGTTACGCTTTTTAGTTTTAAATGAATCAACATACAAATAGACGTAGGCGCGTCGTAGGTCACTCTCGCTCTCACTTGCAGCATCCTCCCCCTCACTCACATCCCTTTCACTGTGGAGGTGTCCTTGTAAAGTAGTTTTCTCATCACCGTGAGGTTCACTATCTGTATTCACGTGACTAGCCATGAATGCGGTGAAGTTACATTCATGCAGTGACTCGTCTCCAGAATCCACCGAGTCGACCTCACTATCATCACTAAGGAAGGCATTTAAAACAGTTTTACCTTTATCTTGACGTTTTAACCTATTTGTAAATTTAAAATCCTTATTACCTCTACTCTCACACTCATAACATCTCTCTTCGTCTCTTTTAGGAGTGTCCTTTTTATCTTTATCATTCTTCTTTCCAAATTTAATTTTCTCAAAATTCTTTTTATCTTTGAAATTGCCATTTTTTTTTAATTTGAGAAATTTCTTGAATTTTTTTGCAAACATTCCAAATCGTCTAAATCAAAATTAAACTCAAAATCTGACGTTTCTTCCTCTCTCCGTTTAGACGACTCACCCCTCTTTCTAGCTGACTCGTCACTTTTTCTATTATGGGATTTAATTGTTATTCCTTTATCTTTAGATTTAACCGTATTAGGAAATATGTCGATTTCATATATCTGGAGATCTCCTACTAGTTATTCTAATTTAAGATTGCTCAAATTTCCTATTGAATTTAACACACACTATACCAAAATGCTAATTTTGTGACTGCCTTTTTGTGACTGCTAATTGGGGTGACAAACTTATCACTCCCGGGGGTAGTCACAAAATTATTTTTAACTCCCATTAGGAGTTATAAAATAATGGGTGATAAAAAATTTGAGTCAATTAGTTTATCACTGCTAATGAAAGTCACAAATGTTATCATTTAATTAATTTGTGACTCCTACAAGGAGTCATAAATTTATAACTGTCATAAGCAACCACAAATTTATTAACAGGACTAATTTATAACTGCTATGAGGAGTCACAAATTTATAACTGCTATGAGGAGTCACAAATTTGGACCTAAGTACCAATTATGTAACTGCTAACGACGGTCATAAATTTGTGACTGCTGGTAGCAGTCATAAATTTTGGTGTTGAGTTAATTTATAACTACTATTGACCGTCATAAATTTGTAACTACTTCCAACACTCATAAATTTTGACCAAATTTAATTTGTGACTTCTCGGAGGGTCACAAAATTTTTGACCTAGTTTTATTTCCCTCCACTCTCTCTTCTCAACTCCCGCGTCCCTTATTGTGAAGAACTCCCGCCCCTCAAAATTTTTTACCTAGTTTTCGATTTCTATTTTGGTGACTTTTCATTTTGATTCTGTTATTCTTATTTGTTAGTTGAGTTTTCATTTCAATTTTGTTAATACGATTAAAAAAATCGTATATGATTTGTAAATGTATATGATTGATCATTACAATACGATTTGTAAATCGTATACAACTGATCTACGATTTGTAAATGTATATACAGTGACTTTAGGGATAAAATGCTTAGGCAATTATCTCAAAATCTTTTTAACTACTCGTGCATCAGGAATACGTTCACCAAGATTGAAACTAGTATTGACAATATCAGATAAACGAGCATAAAATTCATCAAAACATTCAAATTTAAGCATGGTTATTGTTTTAAATTGAGTGTTAAATTTTGCAATTAAGATTCTTTAACCTCATTAGTGCCTTTATGGGTAAGTTGAAGAACATCTCATGCTTTTTTGACGTTTTACATAGCATGATGCGTTGGAACTCGTCAGGTGTGACGGCTCCAAAATTGCACTTAGTCTACGAGAATTATATGTATTCCATTTAAATTCTTCCTTAGTCCAATCAGGCGCCGGTTTAAGGTTTATCACATTATCTACGGTGACAGAGGGATGATTCAACCCTCTTTCACATATAACCCAAACGAGTTCATCAATGGCCTTTAATGAAGATTCCATACGAGCTTTCCAATAAGCATAATTAGTCCCATAAAAAACTGGTTTCCGATTATACAAGTTTTCCATTAAGTTTGCGCTTTTTCAAATATAAATTTTTAGATAAAATTGCTATCCAAAAAGAAAAAATTGTGAAAAAATTACACTGTATAATTGTGTAATTGGCTTTGATACAAATTTCAAAGTGTGCTTGTGTTCAATGTTTAAACTTGTTTAATTAAATTCTAGTTTTATGCCCAGATTTTAATTAACACCCTACAACATGCATCTAATTGCGATTGACAATAATATAAATTATCTAGCATGCACAACCAAACAATCATAAAACCTTTTATTTCTCTATAAATTGTAAATACACAACTTACAATTGCATAGCAAAAATACAGCATTTTTGTGATGGCGAAAATACCTTCAGGTATCGGTTCGAAGTCTTCAGCAAGAACTCCAATTTGACAAGAATGATTCATATAAATGATTTGGGACTTTAGAGTGAATAAAAAAGGGTTAAAAGCCTAAAAGATGAAGTATTTAATTGTATCAGATATGTAGGAAAGGAGTTTTGAAAGACTTGCAAAACCTAACTTCATAGTAGGTATTTATAGGCTGAATAAAAAAATTGAGGCGACGCATGTCGTTCGAACGACATCTGCATGTCGTTTGAACGACATCAACGATATCTAATGTCGTTAGATGAAACTTCGAACAACCTTACAAACGACCTTTAAAAAATCAAAATAGTACGGGTTCGTTCGATGCATCTTAAAAATGACCTTCGAGAGACCCTTCAAACGACATGTGCTGACATTAGAAGTCATAGTTCGAATGACTTCTCAAAGTCGTTTGAACAACATAAGCGAAAAATATTTCTTTAAAAGTCTCGCCTACATGTCTTAAAAAATAAATTTTTACTTAGAAAAAAACGCCTCATTTTGATAAAAATATTTTACAAGAAATATCCCAAATATATACGTGAACATTAATAACTCCAATTAAATATTTTACCCTTTAGCCTAGCGGAGTAAGTGGGAATAGAGTCAGGTGAAGATGCGCGAGGCACGTTGTTAATGATGGGTGTGTGTTGCTCAAGATTCGGATGATGGACGTCAAGGTAGAACGTACAAAGACGTGCCGAGATGTAATGGCATACGACATACTAACTATGATCTAGGACAACACATAAATTTCTATATTTTGGACGGACATTTGTAAAGCATGTCCTTACAAATTTTAAAATAGGAATATGATTTTCATAACAGTCATTAGATATGGAATTGGAGAGTGACAAAGGTTATTGAACACTATGTACATAAATGAAATACTTTCTCTTTCTTTTGTTTTCTTATTTTTCTCTTCTTTTTCTTCTGTTTTTGTTTTTTCGCTTTTTCTTTTCTTTTTCACTTCAGTTTTTTCTTCACTTTTCACTCTCACATGCTTAATTGGAACCACGTAACATGAACATCATTCAATCCCAAGTATCATTCCAAACAAAGGTATGGAAGATGATATATATGGTTTATAACTCCAATGTGGAGTTGGTTATGGGATTTTGGGCTATGAAATGAAGGGCTACATTTAAGCTCAAAGGGCTTGACGAGGGAAAACATATAAGGTGAGGTCGAGGTCAATATGGAAAATATAAAAAAGAGGGGATATGATCATTTTCTAAAGTTTACGCAATTCTCGAGTCAAAATAACTTTAAAAATCATGCTTAAGTAACACGTTTCGTATATGAACTCAATTAATGATCGATCAAATGAAAGAATAGTGAGATTGCCGACGAATTCAACGTTTTCAAGGAGGAAAGAGTAGTGTATAAACACTCGCAAACCAAGAGAATTCCAAAGCTCACTCGATTTTTAGTGTACACAAAGCAACAAATTGATACCAAGTTATAATTGTCCTACCGAATCATTTATAAAAAATGCTCAAGTGCTCATGTGTTTTCAAGGTTTAATTCATGCATTTATTCTTAATATTGAATAATTTGAGGTCTAACGTTTAATAACATGAAATAAATAGAAAATGCATCATTTAATTAGCAATTGGATAGGACAATTATTTAATTTATCATATGAAATTGGGGCAAGAGGCCGAAGAAAGAGAAAAGAAATACATAAAATAATTTTTGAAATTTTTTGAATTTATTATTTTTTTTTATAAAATTTAATTAATAAATATAAATATGGATCACAGTGATATAATAAAGATTGAGATGAATAATCACACTCCCCCTAACTTAAAACGCATATTGGCCTTAATATAATTAAAGACACTATGAAAAAGATAGGGTTAGAAATAAATCACCCCAATTTGGAGCGATCCCCGAGGTAGTCAACATGAACACTATACAAACCAAAGAAAAATAAAAATATTTACCGCAAGAATTAAGTTAAAATAAATCATGTCGTAAGTTACAATAATCTAGAAGGGCTGAAGTACAAATACTAGATAAATTGATGGTGAACATTTGATGTTATAAGAATGGAGGGTCACACGCATCAAAATCCAATAAATAACCTACAACCACATTATCATTTCAAATCCCATAATTCCACAAAACAACTCAATACAATACAATACTAATAGAAAGAAAGGAGAAAAAAATAAAAATAAGAATTTCCCATTACAACAATACTCAGAAATCATGACCACCAGAGGATCCCGACGCATATCATCACCCCCATATCCGGCACATATCAAGGTTCCATGCACAATGGTAGACCAACGACCTCTGTTGAGTTTGAAAGTAGGCATGAAACCCGTCTTTTTTTTCCTTTCATAACGAAACCCCTCGAAAACCCGGGATGGCACACACTTGATTGAATCATATTTTGCGGCCATTTAAACCTACAAAACAATAATTAGGCAAGACAAAAAAAATTGTGAAGCGCAATTAAAGTTAGTTGGTGAACGAGTCAAAATGGCATGTGCAAGTGTGTGAAACCGGGTGAAAATATACCACAATGTAATAAAATGTGTCGACATGCGACAACAAGTGAAAAATACGCAAGCGTATGCTAAAAATCTCGAAAAAATAGGCATTTTAGCGAACACTTGGTGTGCGTAATGTGGTATTAGTGTGTGTGAGTGCCATTCGAACCAACACAAGCTCCATTTATGAACAAACACAAGAATCCAACAACAAATTATGTTAATGAATGGATATTTATCAATAATTGAGCATTAATCAAGTTGGCAAACAATTAGGACACACCCAACACAAAAGCTTCACAATTATAAAAAAATGCATAAGACCTTATAATCATAACAATTATAAGCCAAACACATAGAATAGACTTGATATCAAGGATGAATTTATACCTTATCTGTAAAAATTGGGTGAATTTGGGTGGGGAAATAACTAGGGCACGGAATAGCGTGGGAAAGAAATATAGGAGAGTTTGGGGGCAAAAGAAAGGATGGGAGCTGAAGAGTGTAAATTCACAAGTGCAAGGAAAAAAATAATAGTTGCTGCCCCCGTCGATCGCGGGTGGGGGCTCGATCGATCTCGCCTTTGGATTTTGCCTTGGAACTGGAACAGAGTGCGAGGGACCATCAGACGGGTTGATTGCGTTTTCGAAATTGGCCGTGGATACGAGACAGTGCTGGTATGAAAAACGAATCAGTAGACCGAGGGCCCTATTTTGATGAACATTTCTGTAGACCTACTATTATTTATGCCAAGACCTGCTTGTAATATCCAATCACTACTTCCTTTTGGGGGGGATTAAAGAAGAAAGACATGTTGAGTTTTTTTAATAGGCATGTTTTTTTTAGCCTACTCTATTTGTAAGAAATTATCAAGCAAAGACATGCTCCCAATATTTAGACCTTCTACTATTCTAATAAGCAAAGACTTGCTTCTCAATTCAGGGCCTGACGGACATAGGTCCCAAGTGGGGCGACCGCCCCGGTTCAATTTTTGATTTTTTTAATAAAAAACATAGGGTTTTTTGGTAAAAACACCAACGTTTAAACCTATTTTTATTTTGTCTCACCTGTTTAAACATATTTATCTCTCGCCTCCCTCCCCTGAGAACCCTCCCTCCCCTGCTCTGCCTCCAGCAGCAAAGTCGCCTTCCCAGACCCCTCTATTCCTCCCTTGCATGCTGCTGCTTACTGCTTGACCCAGATGGAACCCTCCCTCCCTCCTCTGCTTGCTGCTCCTCTCCTCATCTCACTTCAAAGACTAAAATCAAGTATATTTTTTATATGTAATTAGGTATATCTATATATAATATATTTTTTGTAGTCTGAAATTCCACATTTTTTAAAATATGAGTATATAGTTCATGGAATTTATTTATATCTCATATGTAATTTTTTTATGTCTCATTTGTAATTTTTTTTAAATATGTGGTTTTATATCTGGAGAAATTATTGAATAGGAAGTTATAGTGAAATATGTAGTCTCAAATATGTGATTTTCTTAAATAGGAAGTCATGGAGAAAATTTTTAAACGTAAAAGAGGAGATGACACACAAATCGTATCCAAAGCTGAGGTTGAATCATCTCCCAATGTGGAGTCCGATAATCTTATCCATCAAGAAGTTCAACCCCATATTGTGGCACAAACCGCACAATCCCAACACCCACCTAATACTGGGGTCAATTTAGATGGACTATAATTTGTATAAAACTCGAAATAAAACTATAATTTGTAGTTGTTTGGGCATTATAAAGCTATAAATTGTATAAAACTCGAAATAAACCAATTTTTTTCCTCGGGGACTACAGCCCCCGAACCCCCAGCACCACTCGAAACTTTCGCCCTCGTAAAAAAAAATCCTAGCTCCGCTACTGTCTTAATTGCATGGGAAATGACGTGTTATTATTTTCTTTAAGCCAACTCCAAGTTGAAAAAGGGGACAATGAGGTGGGGGGGGGGGGGGGACTTAAAAAAATAAAATGAAAAATCTATAAATGAAAAATGAATTGTACACACACACACACACACACACATTACAAAATTTTTTAAGTATGAATGAAATTAGTATATACGTATATACAAAATTATACGATAAAAATACTAATGTGAGGATGAAATTTACAATGGGCGACACACACACACATAAACAAAAAAAGAAAATATGTGCATAGAAGTGCGGATGAGTGTGCTAAAAAAGAAAATATTTTTGCGAGTAATTTTTTTAGCTTTTTAACAACTGCATGTCCGGGACGCACATTCTCCGTAAGTTCAAGCATGTTTAACCTACAAAAAATGTTAGAACCAAAAAAATTAACTAATTACACTAAAGCTATACTCAAATAAATAAAAACAAAAAACTTAACTACGTACAACCAAAATTTCAATTACTCACCTAACTATACAATAAAAGTTGAAATTTCTGAGGGTCCGTCCAAACAATGATTCGACTTTGAGGGATAATTGACGGTCCCTCACTTGAGTGCATACCTTCCAGAAAATCAGAATTCCGTTCAAACAACGAAACGTATATGTAAGGCGAAATAAATGAACCATCATTAATTAAAAAAAATAGGGGGGATAATGGGCGGTTTGGATTGAACGGACGATGAAAACACATGGGATTCAAGAAAAATAGAATTTCTTCCCAAAGATTTTTCAATTGGAATGGGAGATGGCGCACATGGAGGCAAAATTTCTTTCATGGAAAGCAACTCGAGCATGTAATCCTCGTCCATGAAAGGGTTAAACGTTTTAAAGTTTTGAACCGATTCATCGGACACTTGTATCGGTTCAATAATGGAGAGTGAAAATGGGGAGGAAATAAATTCAAACTCAAGATATGAGTCATCATCACTTGAAGATTGAGTTTCGAACAAAATAAGATCATTTTCAAAAAACCATTCTTATTTGGGGACCAAAGAAGAAATCATTTCATTAACTTCCATTTCATCCTCATTTTCAATCTCTATTATACCATGGACCAAGTGAATAATGGTTTGTTCCAAAGTAGGTAAAAAATCCTCATTTAGTTTAAAACATTCCTCGACTTCAGAAGTCTCAGATAGAAAATCTTCGTTGGATTCGAATATTGCATCTAACTCTTACTCCCAACAACGATTTTCTTCCCGATAATGGTTCTCAATTTTTTTATTTTCAAGAATGCAAAAACCCTCACGCAAAGTCATCGGTGGAGGCGCGGATTCTTGACAATGAGAAGTTTGAACACTATACTCGGAACTACTGTCAAAATCATTATCATATGAATTTTGAAAGCTATTGCAATTCGTTTCAAAATTCTTATCATAAGGATTTTGAGGCCCAATATCGGATTAATCATTCTCAAAATTCTCGTAATCCATAACTGGACTTTGGTAATACTCACCCAAAGACATTTTAGATGTTTCAAGTTTTTGACTTTGCAATTATTCACCCAAAGTCATAGGTTTAGGGGGATTTTGAGAATTATCATCACGAATACCGAAAAAATTAAAATAAGACATGCTTATCGCCCAAATAGCTCAAGATGGCAATTCCACAAAGTGATGCGCATCCAAAAAATTCAAGCGCTTCTTGGTGCTCAAATGTAAAAGTCCTACAAAAATAGTTAACAAAAAATACAAATATAAAGAGAATTCTACGAAATACTAAACCAATTAAATTCTAAAACAAACAAGTCCCCGACAACGACGCCATTTTGGTCAAGGGTGAAAAGTAGCGCAATATCAGTACGTCAGTCGTTGAATTCATTTCACCTCCTCAATATAAAAACCTAAACTATTGACTACACTCTTTACGGGAGTATAGAGGCCAGTGCGGGTATCGAATCCACAGAGAAATATTGCTAAACTTTATTAGTTTATTACTTCTCAATAAAAGTGTAAAAGATAATTTTAACAAACGAAAAGATAATACTAGGCAAGTGTTTAAACTATAATTACAAAAATGAATAAAAACTATAGATTGCGACTATTATCCCTCACCTCGAGTTAATTAGTATAAATGGTTATATGGGAAGACAAGTTTAACAATATTGAATCTCATTTTAACAACTAATTAAATCTAGAGTTGTCGCTCCCTAAAGCGTCAACTATGATTTTGGCGTCAACAAATACCCCCAAAATTATACACGCAAGGTCATAAATACGGAACATACATGATATACCCTTTATATATTCTAGGCGTAAAATCATGAACAACCCAATCGAATTAAACTCATAAAACTCATCACTAAAGCAAAACAACCAAATCAACCCAAGGTGAGTTCAATCAATCACAGCCTAAACTAAATTAGTTAAAAAGCATTTTAAATTACATTAATTAAATGAAAGGAAGTAAATGAAATCAAAGAAATCTAGATTACAAAGTAAGTAAACAAATAACAAAGAAAGAAAAATAACAATAGAAGCTTGGATTAATGAAAGAAATGATGAATAGTGCACTTACAAACCCATTTAGGTGAAACCCTAGGAGAGAGAGATGCAAAACCCAAAATCACTTCCAATTCCTAACCTCCCTAAACTAAACTAAGAAAAATACAAGATAATGAAATACGTCTTCAAATACAACAAAAACCCACTTATATAATAAGTGGTAAAAGAAATAAAGATAAAATAAAATAAAATGATTTATCCTGAAAATTAAGAAGGATTTCCCCGGGAAAATGGTCATAACATGTTCATTAGAAACAGGATTCATGAACTGTCGGAGGCCATACGAAGCCAACTCAGAGGGATACAACTTCCGTGAAGAGTTAGGGTACGAAGCTAGAACTCTGAAATGACTAAAATTCCCCTGAAGTTGCATACTACATTGAAAACTTCTCGAAAAGCACTAATTGCACCGTTAAGCATTCCAATACCTAAAAAAACTCAAATAAACCTTGAAATACACACACACACACACACAAATATATATATATATATATATATATATATATATATATATATATATATATATATATATATATATAAACCCAAGGTTATACAGTATATGAGCGTAAAAACGAAAATTAACGGACACAATTGTACTAGAATGCATAAAGATAACAGGCGCTAACATGCAATATTCGTGACTAATCAGCTAACCTAGGTTCTTCCTGATCCCTAAGAGTCTCGATGAAGGCACTACATATCTGATCCAGACTGCCCAAGAAGTTCGTGTAAGCTTAGTAGTTATATATATGGTCTTACGGCGTGTATGTCCCATTGAAGTTGTCTATTATAAGGAATTTAAAGGCTGATGACTTTGAGCAGTTTAGAATATCATGACTAAATGGGGAGGTCCGACTGACATGCCATTTATTGATCAGTGCAAAAGAAGAAATGATTCTTTTAAAGATTGAGGCCCTCATTGTAGATGAAAGGGCAAGCGAAGGAGATAGAGGCATAAGGATAACGCTATACCTATAGTATTAGTGATATGTTTACGAGAAACCCGCTTATTTTAATCAACTTGTTGCTCATTCGCTTGTGAAACCAAATTGGCTTAAAGTCGGTCTAAGATTCGTGTTGGCTGTGCTTGAAGAGCTCCCTGGTGTTAGACAAGGCCATTGATGGCCCGAGTGACTTGATATCCATTTATGAGTGGAAATGTCAAAGTTCTCACAAATGGCGCCAAAGATACTGAGGTGAAAATATGAATGTAATATTACTGTTGTAATAAAATATAGATGACTAAACAAAATGAACACTTAAGATACGTGGTTCAGTCAAGTATGACCTACGTCCACAGCGTAAAGGGAGGGGGTGATGTATATTACCTGGAAAGCAAGGTTATAATATAACACTTGTTCAACTTAAACCCTATAATCTCGAACCCGTCAATATCGAAGTTAGCTCTGCCAGCTGCGTACGTGGCCTATCCTCAGGTGGGTAAAAGAGGACTATATGTAATACCCCGTATTTTTATGCTATATTAATTTGGGGATTTATTAGAGTTAATGCGAATGAATTATTTAATAAAAATCCGGAAATTAATTATGTTATAATTATTAACGTGACGAGAGTTAGTAATTATGGAAAATTGGTTGAATATTACTAATGAGCAAAGTAATATATGTTATTGATTATATTGAATGTCATGAGTGAATTAAATGACAATTTCGGAAATTTAAATCGGGACGTGCCCGTGTCACGTCGGGACTAATTTTGTTAAATAAAAAGTGAATATTTTACAAGTTGTTCGTATGGTTGTTCTGAGTGCGCCAACGCGTCCGGAAGGGTCGAGATAGTCAGAAAAGTGTAACCGGGGGTTTAGTTTGGGTCTCGGGGCATTTTTAGGCCTAATTGGTACCCCGAGAGGGCAATTTAGTCATTTCACCTTTTTGGGTAATTAAACCCACGAATTTCAGCAACCTATATCAGCCAACTAGGTTAGTCTTTTAGGGTTAGAATATCCAGAAATCAAGTGACGGACATTGGAGAAGAGAGGAGAGAGCTCCAAGGCAATTCAAGGCCAAAAAGTCACCGGTTTGCACCGCCGCCACCACCACCGCGTAGATCGCGAGACGAGGAACGCAGCCATACCAATATCAGCCGTGAATCAGAATACCAAAAATCCCAGGCAAGTGTTTAACTTGCGTATTTTCGTTAGTGCAATCTTCATATTGGTTTAGGATTGATTAGAGATGATAAATATGGAAGAACCCCCAATTGGTGTTAGGAAAATGCATGTAGAAATGATTTATATGAAATTCTGGAATCCTTGCCATGTAGAGGAATATAACCCATGAAATTTTGATGATCTTAAGAAAGAAATTCTGGAGAAACATTTGTTAGAAAACTGTTTAAGAAAATTCTAGGGTTCTTGATAATTGGATATAATTTTAGGTTGAAAATCCGTGTTTAAATGATGAATATGTACATGCCTTACGTTAGAATCATCTGGTATATTGTTATAATGTTAGTAGTAGAATTCTGGGACGATTGGAACTTGAAAATATGGATTTGGTGTAATTTTGGTGATGAAACTCGTAACTGCATTCTGCAGAATTTTTCGCAGACCTGCTTGATCGATCGATCGAGCATAAAGCTTCGATCGATCGAAGGTTCGATCGATCGAGCCCCAAGCTTCGATCGATGGACCCCTCCTGACAGACTCCTAATTCCCTCTTTAAATGAGTTAAATTCAAATTGTCGTGATATAATTCTTGGGCATTCTTGATAAAATGATTTGGGAGACATTGAGGACCAGTAGGACATATGAATAAATGTTGAGAACGTTATTATAAGACGGGAATCTTGTTTTTGGGATAATTGTATATTGAATAATGAAACTACGTATTTCAACTGAGAGAATGTGGCGAATATCTACGATAGTAAATAGAGGTATACCTACTGAATTTTCCTACTTGGAAGGATAGAGTCAACGAATGTCACGTATTAAGTGAGTAAACCCTTCGAGTTAAGGTTAGAGATGAAACCTTATACGTAATACTAATAATGTGAAATGTAGAATAAATGGTATAATTATGGGTGACGCGAAGAACCTATATTAATATGATAAAGTAGTATATTTATATGATTGTGTGTACATATATTATATACTTGTGAAAATCATGCCCACGCTACTTGCTATCCCTGAGGTTACCGCGTTGGGGCAAGTCTTATCTCGATGGGACCTTTATGGGGGATATTGACTTGTACCCTAGATTATAGATATCCTTGGTACAGGCTATCGATGTGATAGTTCAGACGGTCCTAAGAGACGCAGACATGTGCCATCCTCTTAGAGACTTGGAATCTATGCTTCGCCTCAATATTGTTTGTGTATTTATGTTAATACAATTCGAGAGTGATTCCAATTGTATTCCCCTTAATATGAGTGATATGGGGTTTTGGATAGTAGAGTATGCACGCACCATAGTTTTATGAGGGGTGCTGTTATTTTATATATATTATACGAGTAGTTAATATATATATGAGATTTTGAAATTTGAAACTGCCTACTGTGATTTGATAAGTAGGACATGGTTGATGACACCTATAGTAAGTGCTTGTTTTGTGAGAGTATAATGTGACACTGGGAAACTTTATATATGAATAAAAGCTAAAACGAGAGTTGTGCTACTAATCGGGAAGTAACCTTTTTAAATAAAATATTGTTCGGTTTTGAAATCTTATGAGTAAGTTAAGATACGCTAAATTATTGGAAAAGGTTAGTATGATAAAATTGTTAAGAAACTGTTGGTAAGGTTAGTGCGATAGGTGTGCACATTAGAAGAGAGGTGAGTATTTCTCAAGAGAGTGACACACTAATATGTTGTTTCATTGGCCTGTATCAATTTAAATACTTGCTAAACGTATTTTAAAATCAAACACACTTTCGGGCTCTGACCCGTTTCTTTTTCTCTCTCTCTCTCTTGCTTAGGATCCCTTGAGAGGAACGTGCTGCAGCTTAGGTGGGAGTTGCAGGTCACTTGCGTAGACGGCTTCTTTTATTGACTCCACTTCTAGTATTCTCATTTAGTGGGCATGTGTCGCCCTTTCCATTATTTCATTGTTGTTGGGACATTTATATTTCAGTTGTTTCCAGTATTATTCTATGGGATTTATTCAGTTTGGATTTGTGACTTTAGTTTTCATATGTTGACATTCAATTGTCGAATGTATTATATTATTTGGTTTACTGTGTTGTGATTCTTAATTGTAGAAATGTTGTTTTTAAATAAATAAATCTTTTTCTTTAATTAAAATTTGGAAATTATGTATGAGAATGGTTTTGACACTTAGCTTAATTATTTAGGGTGTTAAATTGGAAAATTTATTTTTATCGACAGTGATGCTGAGAATGAATCAACTGTTTACCTTGATTTAATTTAATAAAGGAGTGATCGCCCGGTATTTAATTAGGCGGGGTGGCACAGGTGGTATCAGAGCATCAGGTTCTAGTGTCCTTAGGATCTGTACGGCTTATTATGCTTTCAGCGTTGCTTTGTTTGTTATAGAGCCCTATGTTTAGGATTGTCGATTCCTTTGACGAGATTTCGTTCTCCTGCTATAATGTGTATACACTAGTGAATTCTAATTTCGTTCGGATGTGTGCGTGTGCCGAGCGAAGACGGATGTCAGAAGAGGACCATTAAGCGCACATCAGGAGGCAGGGCTCAGTTGAGATTAGGAAATATATTCGAGGATGACGACCGTAGTCGAGGTCACCTCCATTATGGCACGAGAAGCCACGACTAGAAAGGCGACTAAGGTGCAGCAATGAATTTTCAAATGCTGTTATAGTCAAATGAGGTGCGAGGGTAAACTTACCCCCAACATATTACAAAAACGTGTAAAGACTGTCAGTGGGAAATTTTAAAAACGCGAAAATTGTATGTGTTTACCAAAGGAGGTAAAGTATCCAAAGGCTTAGATATAGGATGGAGTGTGGCAAACTGAAAGTGAAAATTTAGAGAAAATTTTCTTGACTTTCGGGACGAAATTATAATGGTTGGAGTCAATCACCAATTTTAGAAGTTGAATTGCTATGCCTATAGGAGAACCTTAGGTATAGTACTGACCGTATGTTCCTTCCTTAACTGTTCAGGATTAGAAGCAAGTGTGGTTCTGAACTCATTGAGAGAGGGCATGTCAGGGCCCCATTCGTAAAAATGAATCTTAACCGTTAGCAAATTTTGTATCGAAAGTAGTAGATACTAGTGGAGGAAACGACTCCAAGTGAGAGACCAACTTGTAATAATAGTTGATAATACTCGAGGAGGAAATTCTAATGGACGATCGATTTAGAGGTTGACATTGTCATATTTTGTCAAAATAGATGATAACGCTTCTTTGTGGGGGAAGTTAAAGAAATCGAAGAATTTAATCGAGAATGAGACTGAATGCAACGATGGTGGTATAGCACCACAAAAGGATGTGGATACACATCGGGAAAACCATTTAAATGCTTCAGATAGTTAAATTCTTACCAAGTGATGGTAAATTCAGTAAGTACTATTATAGATAGTAACATAATCTTTATGGCCTGAAAAGTTAAGAGAACAATCGGGATGGTTAACAGGAATCGAGTTTACTAAAGTCCGAGAGGAGGACAAATCCTAACCTGGTTTGTAGGATAGGTGGTAAGTGGATTATGTACTGAGGTATTTTGTGCAGAGTGAGATCGCTCGCGATAATATGTTCCAAAGTGAGAAAAAGGGACAAGAATACGGTGCCTAGTAAAAGGCAACGATTAAAATAATTTTGTTATGGTTTGGGCAGACGTGTTATGTCCGAAAACCATATGCGCAGTCAAGACGATTGACAAGGTAGAAGTGTAAATTGCATCCTCAGAGGATGAGGCGTGTTTATGTGACACGAGAGAGTCACTATATTTTGTTCATTGCTAGATTAGCATGTGAGACGAGTTTAATGCATATAATTATAAATGTTACCATTATGTGAATATTTTTCCCTAGTGTAGCGGGATTTTTCTTTAGTGCTATCCGCGGAGGATGAATGAGTATATTAACAGTGTTTCATATTTTATTGAGGTTACTCGTTGTAGTGATGCAATACACGAGTATGATAATATCTTTGTTAAAACGTTATAGAAATGGTTAGTACGATAGTGGGCATTTATTGCTAGGATATCGGAATGGTTGCATTAGAGCAACATGTTTTATGTTTTGTTTTGGCGAGCTTTACCTGTAAGAAGGTTGGACTTGCACTTATATTATCTATCCAAGAGACTTCGGAGGAGATAGTAGGCTCGAGATATTCGATGCCAATGTATGTATAGACTTTGTCAGTATAATTCCGTATGTATCGGAATTTACCATTGAGCAAAAAGATTTGACCCAATATTATGTTTAGCACTCCGGACTTAGTGATAGGAAGAGTACAGTGTTATATTTACCCTTTAGAGAGGTGGGAGATAAGATTTATACCTCTATTATTAGGGAAAGAAATTTCGAGAATTCCGAGTGTATGTATTCGAGGTTTATGAAATGCTATTACCACCAACCTATACTGAACAATTGTGCAATTTTTGAAACGCTCTTTGTTAAGCATAATTACGGGAGAAATTGTAACTTTTCTGTCAAGGGACAGAATAAAGGGGTATATACTATGGACGGAGGACCTAACGGATTTCGATAGCCGACAATGCTAGGTAGTAGTGTATCAGGGGGGTTCCTTGTTTGGATTTCGCTTTGCGAGACATCCCACGCATGAAACTTAGTATAAGGTTGGAAATAGGGAGACGTCTGGTCACTATTCCATAAGTTCGGTACCCTAGTCGAAATGGGATCAAGTAATTATGCATGTAAGTTAGAAGTTGAATCTTGTTTTAAAGCCACTGGAGCCGGATTGTGTGGTAAGAAAATATTGAAAGTTACCCCACGAGTTAAGGGGTGGAACGCTGATATAGAGAATTTAAGAATTTTGATTTTTAGGGTGATTAGAGTGTTGTAATCACGCTGCAAGCACCAAGGAAAACAAAGAATTTTTTTATTAGTATGGAGCGTATGCGATGCTTACGCTAGTATGCCCGGTTTATAGGGTGTGTAGACATCCTGGTTAACTGATGCTAAAACTCGTTCGAGATGAAGGGGCGTGGCAACGGACGTGTAAATGTGTTTGTGGGGCTAACAGAATGAAGTGGAAGTGAGATAGAGGATTAAATGCCACATGAGGGGCGATAATCCATACATAAGTGTGCAATTAGAATAGCACGCCCTAACTTGATTGGAAGGCTGTGGGAAGCCATTCAAGAATTGGTATTCCTTGAATATAGTAGAATTTAATTGTTATGAAGCACACCCGGAACGGAGTTGTTATTAGTCAAGTGTGAGAGTGACTCACACATATAAAGAGTAAAGATGTTAGTATAGTATAACAGATCCAGGAGTGCGCTTCGTGGAGAGAAGAGCACGGGTCGGAACTTTCGTCATACTCCAAGGAGGGAAGGGGAGTATTACGTGTCACTTAATGTGAGACATTTGAAGGGAAGAATCGATGTTTAGCGAGACGTAGTGAGTAGTCTCTACATGCACCGCCCATAGGTAAGGTTTGGTTGAAAGAGGAGAATCAACCAAAGAATTTTGTGTTTATCGAAAATTCCTGAACTTGGAAGAGGTCGGTAAAGACGATAAAGTTCTTGGATGAGTTACCATCCTCAAAACAAGACCAAGGGTTTATCCCGAACATGTGAATTAAGTCGCTGAGAAGGAAGTGATTGATATTCCTTTGGGCTGGCTTACAATATTAACTGGTATGCCCCAGACTTCCTTTGAAAGAAAGGATCGCGCCAGCGCATGGTCCGACGCAGTATAAATTTCTGAATCAGGATGAGATTGGTGAATCCCACCTTTGATATGGGATTTCAGGAACCATCGGAGAAAAAAAAATTCGTTTTGAGTAGGATGTATCACCCTTAGCCAAAGAATGGGCGCACGGTGATTAAAGATTTGTGAAGCCACGTGAATGAGATTTTTGAATCTTGATACGATGATTTCAAGAATGCTCTGTAGAAGCACTCGTACCTGTTGTCGCGTACAAGGTACTTATTAAAGTTTTGTTATGGAAGAATCTCGACTATTCTCCTCTCGTATGTTATAGGAGAGTAAGTAATCAGAATTTTTGGATCGGTCGAGAAGACATCCGATAAATGTGGTAGACTTCCACGACTGTTTTAGGCGGGTAAGAGTGGTCAAATGTTCGTAGTATTTTCTCAGAATGGGAGTTTTGCATATGAATAAAACCGAGTATTTGTCATATGGTGAGGTGCGGCCTCCTAATGTTAGTGAGATAATGAAATTTATAACTTATAGGCGTGACCTATGCGAATGTTGTCGGTTGGGAGCACAATGTGAAGTGTCTCCAATGAGAATGAAAAAAAACAATGTTGCTGGGAGAAAAAAAAAAGTTATAGTGATTGAGCGCCGTGCTATGTGGATAGTTTCCGTACTGACGAGAGATATCCAGAATTGTGCTACCTGATAGGCCTTATATTCCGAATTTCGGGACGAAATTCAGTTATTAGGGGGGAAGTATGTAATACCCCGTATTTTTATGCTATATTAATTTGGGGATTTATTAGAGTTAATGCGAATGAATTATTTAATAAAAATCCGGAAATTAATTATGTTATAATTATTAACGTGACGAGAGTTAGTAATTATGGGAAATTGGTTGAATATTACTAATGAGCAAAGTAATATATGTTATTGATTATATTGAATGTCATGAGTGAATTAAATGACAATTTCGGAAATTTAAATCGGGACGTGCTCGTGTCACGTCGGGACTAATTTTGTTAAATAAAAAGTGAATATTTTATAAGTTGTTCGTATGGTCGTTCTGAGTGCGCCAACGCGTCCGGAAGGGTCGAGATAGTCAGAAAAGTGTAACCGGGGGTTTAGTTTGGGTCTCGGGGCGTTTTTAGGCCTGATTGGTACCCCGGGAGGGCAATTTAGTCATTTCACCTTTTTGGGTAATTAAACCCACGAATTTCAGCAACCTATATCAGCCAACTAGGTTAGTCTTTTAGGGTTAGAATATCCAGAAATCAAGTGACGGACATTGGAGAAGAGAGGAGAGAGCTCCAAGGCAATTCAAGGCCAAAAAGTCATCGGTTTGCACCGCCGCCACCACCACCGCGTAGATCGCGAGACGAGGAACGCAGCCATACCAATATCAGCCGTGAATCAGAATACCAAAAATCCTAGGCAAGTGTTTAACTTGCGTATTTTCGTTAGTGCAATCTTCATATTGGTTTAGGATTGATTAGAGATGATAAATATGGAAGAACCCCCAATTGGTGTTAGGAAAATGCATGTAGAAATGATTTATATGAAATTCTGGAATCCTTGCCATGTAGAGGAATATAACCCACGAAATTTTGATGATCTTAAGAAAGAAATTCTGGAGAAAGATTTGTTAGAAAACTGTTTAAGAAAATTCTAGGGTTCTTGATAATTGGATATAGTTTTAGGTTGAAAATCCGTGTTTAAATGATGAATATGTACATGCCTTACGTTAGAATCATCTGGTATATTGTTATAATGTTAGTAGTAGAATTCTGGGACGATTGGAACTTGAAAATATGGATTTGGTGTAATTTTGGTGATGAAACTCGTAACTGCATTCTGCAGAATTTTTCGCAGACCTGCTTGATCGATCGATCGAGCATAAAGCTTCGATCGATCGAAGGTTCGATCGATCGAGCCCCAAGCTTCGATCGATGGACCCCTCCTGACAGACTCCTAATTCCCTCTTTAAATGAGTTAAATTCAAATTGTCGTGATATAATTCTTGGGCATTCTTGATAAAATGATTTGGGAGACATTGAGGACCAGTAGGACATATGAATAAATGTTGAGAACGTTATTATAAGACGGGAATCTTGTTTTTGGGATAATTGTATATTGAATAATGAAACTACGTATTTCAACTGAGAGAATGTGGCGAATATCTACGATAGTAAATAGAGGTATACCTACTGAATTTTCCTACTTGGAAGGATAGAGTCAACGAATGTCACGTATTAAGTGAGTAAACCCTTCGAGTTAAGGTTAGAGATGAAACCTTATACGTAATACTAATAATGTGAAATGTAGAATAAATGGTATAATTATGGGTGACGAGAAGAACCTATATTAATATGATAAAGTAGTATATTTATATGATTGTGTGTACATATATTATATACTTGTGAAAATCATGCCCACGCTACTTGCTATCCCTGAGGTTACCGCGCTGGGACAAGTCTTATCTCGATGGGACCTTTATGGGGGATATTGACTTGTACCCTAGATTATAGATATCCTTGGTACAGGCTATCGATGTGATAGTTCAGACGGTCCTAAGAGACGCAGACATGTGCCATCCTCTTAGAGACTTGGAATCTATGCTTCGCCTCAATATTGTTTGTGTGTTTATGTTAATACAATTCGAGAGTGATTCCGATTGTATTCCCCTTAATATGAGTGATATGGGGTTCTGGATAGTAGAGTATGCACGCACCATAGTTTTATGAGGGGTGCTGTTATTTTATATATATTATACGAGTAGTTAATATATATATGAGATTTTGAAATTTGAAACTACCTACTGTAATTTGATAAGTAGGACATGGTTGATGACACCTATAGTAAGTGCTTGTTTTGTGAGAGTATAATGTGACACTGGGAAACTTTATATATGAATAAAAGCTAAAACGAGAGTTGTGCTACTAATCGGGAAGTAACCTTTTTAAACAAAATATTGTTCGGTTTTGAAATCTTATGAGTAAGTTAAGATACGCTAAATTATTGGAAAAGGTTAGTATGATAAAATTGTTAAGAAACTGTTGGTAAGGTTAGTGCGATAGGTGTGCACATTAGAAGAGAGGTGAGTATTTCTCAAGAGAGTGACGCACTAATATATTGTTGCATTGGCCTGTATCAATTTAAATACTTGCTAAACGTATTTTAAAATCAAACACACTTTCGGGCTCTGACCCGTTTCTTTTTCTCTCTCTCTCTTGTATATATATGTATATATTTCAGGTACCCAGCCACAGGGGCGTCTTGCTTAGGATCCCTTGAGAGGAACGTGCTGCAGATTAGGTGGGAGTTGCAGGTCACTTGCGTAGACGACTTCTTTTATTGACTCCAGTTTTAGTATTCTAATTTAGTGGGCATGTGTCGCCCTTTCCATTATTTCATTGTTGTTGGGACATTTATATTTCAGTTGTTTCCAGTATTATTCTATGGGATTTATTCAGTTTGGATTTGTGACTTTAGTTTTCATATGTTGACATTCGATTGTCGAATGTATTATATTATTTGGTTTACTGTGGTGTGATTCTTAATTGTAGAAATGTTGTTTTTAAATAAATAAATCTTTTTCTTTAATTAAAATTTGGAAAGTATGTATGAGAATGGTTTTGACACTTAACTTAATTATTTAGGGTGTTAAATTGGAAAATTTATTTTTATCGACAGTGATGCTGAGAATGAACCAACTGTTTACCTTGATTTAATTTAATAAATGAGTGATCGCCGGGTATTTAATTAGGCGGGGTGTCACACTATATAGTTCTCTTTAGAATGACAAGTGGTTCGTCAGGACGGTTAAGGGTTTGAGTTACATTGGGTGTTCATTAAAGCCGACTAGAATTGCACTCTTTAGCTATTATTGAAAATCATTTAACGTAATATGACATAGTTATCAAATAAAATTACCAATAACCTAACACATAAATATTTAATTATATTCAATATAGGTTAATTAATTTATTCATTAGCTATGTGAGTCTAAGCTCAAATGAACATTCAATCCTATGTTTGGCTGGCAGGTCCAGGTTATGTTGAGGGCGATGTGTGATGGTTGGGTACAATTAGTGACCGCATTCTGGATAATGGTCAACTTGTATTTTCACCAATGGTGTAATACCACTTGCCCGCTGTATATCTCAGTTTTCTCACTTGATGACTCACACGATTAACACTCCATTCCAATCCAAAAAGGACTTAATTTATAAATGTTTTTTTACATTAATACATCAATAATTGCATCATTTTGAGTTTGATACCTTTTTTGTTAGAGATGTGTTAAACTTAATGGTCATGTAAAAACTCTCTAACGAAAAAAATGTGCCAAACTCAAAGTTAATTAAAAAAAATGCATCAAACTCAAACCAAAATAATTATGGACGTATTAAAGTAAAAAACGATTCTAATTTGTCAAATGACCGTATGGAGGTTTTTCCTCCACTCACATGAAAACTCGGTTGTCCGTCCGTCCGTCTTGTTTTTTCTCTTCTATGCGACCTTGGACCTCTTATCCTCGTTTTTTCTTCTTCTTCTTCTTCTTCTTCTTCTTCTTCTTCTTCTTCTTCTTCTTCTTCTTCTTCTTCTTCTTCTTCCTCTCCTTGTACCCAAGGATTCACGCCCCTCTTTCTCTCTCTAAGGTTGCTGCCTCTTCTCAAAGACTCCGTATTTTCTCTCTT
The DNA here is from genome assembly GCA_949130495.1 of Sambucus nigra. Classification (NCBI taxonomy): domain Eukaryota; kingdom Viridiplantae; phylum Streptophyta; class Magnoliopsida; order Dipsacales; family Adoxaceae; genus Sambucus; species Sambucus nigra. Next base: position 26,110,688 of record OX422220.1, read on the forward strand.
CCTCATCAGGTACAAATCAAATAGAGTTTTGATAAATTTTCGTTCTTTAAATTTTCATGGAACTAGTGTTCTTTTTTACAAATCACAAAATGTTTGTATCTTATATCCCTATTTTTTTCATTGAGTTTAGCTAAACTATTGTTTCGTTTTGCAAAATTTTATGGGAACCCACTAGATTTGGATTATTTTTATCCTGTCTATATTTTCTTTCTCAGACTGTGGTGTTTGATTTTCAACTTGAGGATATATGCAACTCTATCTGCCAACAAAGTAGCATATTCAATTTTTAATTTTTACATATATTTTCTAATTCTCAGATTATTTGAATCACTTGTGATTTTCGTAAGGGTTTTTAGACCGGTCCATTTTTAAGATGAAATACTATTAATCCATTCCCAAAGTTTAAGGTTTTTAAATAGGTTATTATGGTTTTTAAATATGTCAATCAGTTATTAGGATGATATTTTTTTACTTACCCTTCATTTTCATTAGGGTTTGGGTTTTAAATTGGAGTGGATCATTGCTTAGGATTGAAATAAATTTTATCACTGATTTGATCTTTGATTTTTTTTATATATTAGGTCTGAATTAATTACTCTGGCAATTATGATTTTCTTTACTTTCTTTGGGTTTTGACATGGATTTTGTGTTTACTACATTTAAATTGGATAATTGCTTAGGTTTGGAATTGATTCTGTCTGAATTAATTACTCTTGCAATTCTAATAATCAATAGAGAAGTTAATTGTTTTTTTTGTTTTTTTTTGCATATCTTTATTTTGTTCATCACTATGAGAGTTGACCGTGTTATATAGTTAATTTAGAGTTTTTATATGCAATAATTCTCATATTATGGATGGAATTATATTCTGTTTATTGATTAATTTCAGGTTTTGAGACTAGTTGCTCGGTTAATTTATTTTGATTTGATAAACAGTGAGTTACATTACAAATTAAGGTTAATAGGCTATATGCTAGAAATTGGTTAGTTTATTGATTTTCTCAAGTTAAGTTGGGAGTTTGATATTAATGTTGTTTTTTTGCATTTTTTACTATTGTATTTGTACCACTTTATATTTACTTTGTATATTTGTATGTCTGTATATTTGCATTTTTTGAGTTTTTTTCATCTACATTAATCATTATCTTAAGGATGGAATTATGTTCTATTTGTTGATTAATTTTTTGGCAATTTAATTGGAGTGTATTGTTGCTTAAAAAAACAGGGGTATGTTATCCCATTTGTTCTCCTTTTGTTCTAATCGTTGATCAGGCCACATTTATCATTATTTCGTATGAAAGTATAACTATATCAAATGCTGAAAAAGGTTTTAAAATTCAACTCATAAAAATTCCTCTTAAACAATATGTGGATATACAAGTACACATTTTTTACCCGTTAAATTAAAACTTTTATATAATGCTTTCATTTTCATTTCTTGTCAACAAAATTTCAATTTTAAATTTCATTTTACCGAGACAAAGATTGTCTGTATGCTTGATTTTTTTATAAGGACACTCAACAAATTAGTTCACTACTTGTTGGATTAAAGTTTTAAAATTTGTTTTTTCTCTTTTTTTGATCCAAAGTTTTCTAATGTTTTTGAAAGAGTTGCTTGCACATGATATTAGTTTGAAAAAATTCATGCATTGACCAATTTATTAGTTAAATATATCCCGATTTTGGCATGGATTGAGTTAATTAAATTTGTATCTTCATGATGAAAACGGTCATTTTGGAATAATTTGTATTTTTGATTGTTTCTTTTGTTAATAGCCTATGTTCTGTTTGGTAAACTTCACATGCTTATTAGTAGGGGTGTGCACGGGTTGGTTCAGTTCGGTTCGGTTTTGGACCGCAATCCAAACCGAACCGATCGGTTCGATTTTGGAAAGGGTTAGACCGAAACCGAACCGACAATGAAAAAAATTGTCGGTTTCGATTTATGTCGGTTTCGGTTCGGTTCGGTTTCGGTTCGGTTTTGGTTAGTTTTCGGTTTTGGTCGGTTTTTTTGGGCGGTTTTCGGTTTTGGCCGGTTTTTAAGGCCGGTTAATGGATTTTTCATATAAAAATATAAGTTTTTAAATATAAATATTGATATCGGTTCGGTTCGGTTTTTTCCATGGCTAGACCGCCAACCGAACTGACATGGTCGGTTTTTTAATTCCTTAAATCGTAAACCAAACCGGGCTAAAAAAAACCGCCGGTTTCGGTTCGGTTCGGGGCGGTTCGGTTCGATTTTCGGGCCGGTCGGTTTTTTTGCACACCCCTACTTATTAGTCCATATTTTCCAATTGGAAAATCAATTGTTGGGTTTGTTTTCCGTTATATTGAATTCTTCTGTTATATTTCTACAGTTGAGTGATATATTAAAGTGTTATTTGTTTTTTCCTCTTAAGTCTGAATCAAACTATTCAGACTTAAGAAGTACAAAAAAGTGTTTTTTAAATGATTAAGAGGTTAACGATTATATTTGGCTCTTAATGATTAAGAGTTAGAGTTCAGAGTCAAAATACATTCATTCAGAGTTACATTCAAACATAAAAATACAGATTCAAATGAAAAAATAAACGCACCCTTCGAATAAGCGCTGAAACAATGATTGGTGGGCCGGGGTGTTTGGTAAATAAAGCCCAATAGCATGAGACATATAATACGACGTCGGTGTGAATGAACCCTAGTCATAACTAGTGAAGTAGGAAGAAGAAAGAGAAGAAAGAGCTATGGAAACAAAGAAAAGGAACAAGGAGAAAACAAATGGAGAACTATTCTCTTGTTGCTCTTTCTCAAGTCTCGGCCTTCACCCTACCTTATGCGAACAACTCCGAGGTTTTTTTTATATATATAATTGGATGTTTGATGCTAAATTGATGAAACACTCTCGGTCACGCATATATTTGGAGTGAAATTGAATATTTTATGCTGAATCGACACTCACACACGGCTGCAATCTCATTGACACACAGATTTATAGTGCAATTGAATGTTTCATGCAAAATTTACACGCGCTCATTTATGCTGAAATTGGATACTTCATGCTAAATTGATAGGTAAATTATTATTGCAATTACATTCTGCTAAACTCAAACTCTGGAATATATATATATATATAGTCTTGGTATTGTGCGGACTAGTCCGCATTTTAAGAGTGCGGACCGGACATGTGTCACCCAGAAAAGAGAGAGAGTGTGCCTATAATTTAGGAGACAATTTCTAAGCGCACCGTTAGGTAACACATGTGCGGTCCGCATTCTTAAAATGCGGACTAGTATATATATATATATATATATATATATATATATATATATATAGAGGAAGGCTCACCTACATCATGCACTATACATCACACCATACATCACACCTAATTCTAGGCCCTAGAAAACCTTTTTTTCAAATTTTATATTTTTCCCTTGAAATTAACCTTCCAATAAACACATATGAAAAAAATTAGGTCAAAATACATTTTGTAGCTATTTTTAAAAAATTCACAAAAAACTGCTGGCGCAGACCCTTATAAATAAGGTATTTTTAGCAGTTTTTTGTGAATTTTTTAAAAATAGTTACAAAATGTATTTTGACCTAATTATTTGCATATGGGTTGATTAGAAGGTTAATTTCAAGGAAAAAATATAAAATTTGAAAAAAAATGTTTTTTAGGGCCTGTAATTAAGCGTGATGCATGGATGATGTATAGAGCATGATGTAGGTGAGCCTTCTCCTATATATATATATATATCTCATGCATACCCAATTTGCATACCTTCCGTGCGGGCCATTTTTTTAAAATAGAGAAAAAAATAATTTTGGGTTGTTTATAAAGTGGTTAAAAATAGTGAAAGTTTGACCGATTTTTTAAAAATACCGAAAAAGTTTTTTTTGAGTTGAATTTTTTTATGAGTTCCTTGAAATGTTTAAATATCACACAAAAAAATTAGCTCAAAAATATTTTCTTACTATTTTAAAAAAATGATGTGAAAACTTAGTGAGTGTGCATAGGAGCCTCTCTCTCTCTCTCTCTCTCTCTTATATATATATATATATATATGGAGAGGATCACAAGTGGACCTAAAAAGCGAACTTTTTAATGGACGTTAACAAAAAAACACCTAACTACCCATTAATTTTAATTCCTATAGTGTAATTGGTTCGAGCCAGCGGTACTGTTCTAAAAAACCCGCCTAGGCTTAAGGCTTGGGAGAAACGCCTCGCCTTACGCTTTTCACGCCTTATTCTTGGTAAAACCCTTAAGACGCACTTTTTTCTATAAACAACAATGCTTTAGTGAAACGATGTCGCCTTTTAAAGAATTTCTTTACAAACCGGACCATTATCTCATCCAAAATAATCAAATAGTATTTTAATTTGCATATATTCAAACATATTTTTATGATATGTGAAATTTTTGTATTTTAATAGCGTTGTTATGGTTAAAAAATATTAAAATATATTAAGAAGGCCTAAACGCCTTTTTACGCCTAGGCCCGCCTAGGCGTCTAAGGCTTAAGGCTTGGCCTCCACGCCTCAATCACGCCCCGCGTTTTTTAGAACCTCTATTAGACACCCCCCACACCCATCACTTACAGGGGACGCAAGTGATGGCCGTATATGGGAGCCCCCCTATATAGATATATATGTGTGTGTGTGTGTGTGTTAGATGTTCTCATGAATATTTCATGCTAGCAATTCAACTTAACAAAGACTTTTTCCAAATTTGGGTCGGCTACATGAATCTTAATTTTTCATTCCGCTTTGTTAACGCATTAATCGACTGCTAACTATAACTCTGGAAAAAAAATAATTATACTCTAAAGGTTCGAGTTCTCTCCATGTCTCCCTGCGTTCTCCTTTATAGTGAAATTGAATATTACACGCTAAATCAATACATGTTTCACACACAAAAAACTGAAGGTCTCTCTCTCTCTCTCTCTCTCTCTCTATATATATATATATATGTGTGTGTGTGTGTGTGTGTGTGTGTGTGTATGTATACACGCTCTCATTTATAGTGGAATTGGATATTTCATGCTCAATTGATACGCATCATAATAGGAATCACATTCTTCTAAACTGAAACTCTGGTAAAAGAGTTAAACTGTTCAGTGCTCTCTATTTAAATTTGGTTGTGTTGATATGTCATACATTGGGAACTCAGGGCAGGGTCACAAGCAATTTAGCAATTAGGGAAACGAATTTAAGAGGGATAGAGAGAATTTGTGTGAGTAGGGAGGGACCTATGTGTGGGAGTTTGTTGGGGAAACGATGAGAGGGGAAAATTTTTGTAAAGAGAAGAGAAAAAGAAGAGACGGATATAATAATTTTATATATAACGTTCTTCTTTGTTTGTGAATTTTCTTTGGTCTGTTTGGTTATATTCTTATAAATTAGTTCGGAGCGTTTTTGAACATTTTTAAGTTTTAACTAAACTTGATTGAATAAAATAGTTTGCATAGAGAAAATAATTATAAAACGTTTGATATGTATCATATAATATAATATATATTCCCTCCGTCCCAAATTAAGAGTCCACTATTCCTTCGTAGGTTGTCCAAAAATAGTAGTCCACTTTTCCTTTTTGGACATAACCAACGTACCAAATTCCGCCATAATGGACAAGTTGTCCAAAATTAGTAGTCCACTTTTCCTTTTTGGACATAACCAACGTACCAAATTCCGCCATAATGGACAAGTGTTGATCTTGGCCATTAATTGAGTGTATCCTTAATCTAATACAAAATGGAGTACATGGACTCTTAATTTGGGACGGAGGGATTATTTTTATATACGTGTTATATATGCTAATGTATAGCATATTATATACTCTCTTCGTCCTGAATTGACACTCCACTATTCCTTTTGGGGCTGTCCCAATTCAATAGTCTACTTTATTTTTTTTAACATAATCAACGACCAAATTTCACGATAGTGAACAAGTGTCGATCTTGACCATTGGTTGAGTGTATTTTTAATCTATTAGAAAGCGATATGGACTCTAAATTTGGGACGGAGGGAGTATATAAGTAACTAGTATACATATATATACATGTATTTATACATATATACAAGAAGTCTCTTAAGCGAACTCCAAAAGGGACCAAATTTTTAAAATACTAAAAAAATGAAATTTCAATCAAACTTTGTGGATGTGATATTTATAGTGAGGAGACTATCCACAAATTATTTCATCAAAAAATTCAACCAAAAAGTGGGTGGAATGCTAGATTAAAAAACATGTGCATTTTCAACCGTTGAATCTTTTGATGATCATCTCACTCGCTTTAGGATTAAATTTTTGATGAAATTTTTCGTAGATCTCTTCATTATGGATATCAACTCCACCAAGCTTGGTTGAAAAAATCATTTTTTTTAGTATTTTAAAAATTGGTCCATTTTGGGGTATGTTGTTTGGGTCCGATGGAGAGACGTCCTCTATATATATATATATATATATATATATATATATAATATGAAATATACATGTGTATATAGAATATTATACAGACATGCATGCATACATATTAATATGTATTGACATATATATACATCGATACATGCTTTGTATTCGGTTGTATTGATGTGTCATGCATTGGGAACTCAAGGCAGGCTCACAATCAATTTAACAAATAGTTTGTGCGCCGAAAATATAGTTAGAGAAGAACAGATCTAATAAGATGGATAGAGAGAATTTGAATGAGTAGGGAGAAAACTATGCTTGGGACTTTCTGGGAGGAAAGAAGTGAAGTAAATTTTAATAATTAAGAGGAGAAAAAAGGAGAAGGGATATAGTAAATTTCTTTCCTTTGTGAGTTTAGCAGAGAAGAACTACTTTATTTCCATCTACGTGAAGGGAAAAAAAAGAAGAAAATAAATACAATATCCTTATAAACAATAAATTTTAGTACTAAAAGATAAAGGATAGGTGTAAGTGTAAATTTGGGTCCGTTTGGTAGAAAGGAAGGAAAAGTGGAAGGAGGAAAATGGGGAGATACCGTTTTTTCACCCACAAGGGAAGGAAACCTTTTCCCCCCAGTTTTGTTTGGTATGAAGGAAGGAGAATGGGAGGGAAAGTAACAACCTTCCTTCCTTCCTTGTGTTTGGTAGGAAAGAAGGAAAAGTAAAATTTATGTGTTTTATCAATTGTAGCCCTAGATTAAAATACTTAAATTAATTTAAAATGTTATAAAAGGTTATAATAGTAATTAATGTCTATATGAGTAATACATGCTTTCATATTTCTCTTTCCTTCTACTTTTCCTCCCATTTTTGGAGGGATACAATTTGATGGGTTAGGAAGGAAAATGAATCCTTCCACTTTTTGTTCCTTACTTTTCCTCCTATACCAAACAAAGGAAAATTCCTACTTCCACCTTGGTTCCTTCCTCCATTTTCCTTCCTTCCACTTTTCCACTCTACCAAATGGACCCTACATAAAACTCATCAAATCCAGCTTTCTCTTCTCTCCATTTCCTTTTTCCCTTTCTTTCCAATTCAGAGTGTGTTATCATTAAACTTAAAAAAAAATCTCTCCATTTCTCATAATATAACTAGCGAATGAGAGGAGGGACCTCCTTTCTTTTCTTTTCATTTAAGAACTCCCAAAGCTGTTAGTTCTTTGATGAATTTATGCCTGGATTGTATACAAATTCCCAATCTCTAACTAACTAATTCGACGTGGCAATTGATTCAACTAAGGGTCCGTTTGGTAGAGTGGAAAAGTGGAAGGAAGGAAATATTTTCTTTTGTTTGGTATTGGAGGAAAAGTTGAAGGAAAGAAAAGTGGAAGGATTCATTTTCTTTTCCTAACCCACCAAATTGTATCTCTCTAAAAATGGGAGGAAAAGTGAAAGGAAAGAGAAAGATGGGAGCATTTATTACTCATATAGACGTTAATTACCATTGTACCCTTTTTATAACATTTTAATTTAATTCAAGTATTTTAGTCTAGGGCTATAATTGGTAAAACACATAAATTTTACTTTTTCCTTCCTTCCTAATAAACACAAGGAACGATTGTTACTTTCCCTCCTATCTTCCTTCCTTCATACCAAGAGAAACTAGGGAAAAAGAGTTTCATTCCCTTGTGGATGGAAACACTCTATCTCCCCATTTCCCTTCCGTTCTACCAAATGGAACTTAACGAACCACACTTTTTTTTTTGCTAATGAAACATACTGGAGATGCAATATTTCGATGGTGCCGTTGATCCACATATTCTACGCCCTTAAAACAATCCTTGTTCCCGAGGATTGTACTTTGGAAACTGTATCTTGCATCCTCAGGAATAAAAAATTACGAATTTTTTTTCCCCTGTCAGTCTAAGCAGGAAACATGGAAGCTTTTAGTATATTATTGACCGTTCCCAGTTCTAGCTACCCAACAAATACTTTATTGTAGACAACGTGGTTCTCAATAACGGGCCTTCATTATTGTTCATTTTTGACACGTGCCCTTTTGCAGCAATCCTTAACATTTCACCTCCCCAGTTTGCTTAGACAAGCTTATCTGGAACACTTTCGTCTCTCCGTTCATATGCTGCCCCAACTTTTTTCTTTCCACGAAATGGAGTTATAATCAATTTTTGCCAGAATAAGCCATCTTTCTCTAGAATTTAGGTATTTGATTTCCTTCTTGTTGGAAGTGCCAACGGGTTGCATGTTATCAAGAACCAAAAAAGAACAATCAATATCTTGATGAAGATGATAGAAATAAAATTCCAAGCGAAGTTTTATGGCCTAGAAAATGAGAAAAGCTGTGAAAACGAACTCTCTGTTCTCCCTTCTCATTGTGGGTTTGAAACAAAAAGAAGACCGTAATACAGCATCTCAACATTTTGTTCTAATAGATTCCAATGTTTTACATCATAATGCATAATTTGAGCTGCAAATCATATGAGGTTTGATATGGAAACTTTGTACTATAAGGTTACTGTGTTAGAGATCAAGAAAATTACTAGAAATTTTCTCCCGGTATAACTTTGGATCTGGGTGGAACTAATTAATCTCCAGAAGCTGTTAAGTTAAGACATCAATTGCAGTGGATGTTATAGTCTACTTAAAGTTGTAAAGGTAGTTTGATTAATAGTTGAAGGGATAATATATTGGCATATTGTCTATATTGTCATGGAGAGATGCTATCTTTATTAACATGATCAAAACTATGGAGTTCTTAATGTGGGCCTCATCCGTGTAAGCGAAATACCTACTATCTAGAAGCAACAAATTGACAACCCTAATCAAGGATTTTTGAAGGGGAGCGGAATGCCAGGATGGCTCAATTGTGAAAAGAAGATCCCCTCCACTAGCTATAGGTTGTGAGGAAATACGCTAAAGCTATATCGTTCAATTACAAAAATATTTAGAAATTTGTTGTTAGTTAGATGCAACTAGTTTCTCATTACAATTAGTTCTTGGTTTTCTTGTATAAATAGGGATGCTGACCCAATTTTAGGCATGAATGTGAAACATATTATGATTTATGAATTCTTTCCTATGTTCTGTTCATAATTCCCTGCCCACTCTTATTCTCTTCTTATGTCAACTTCTTCGATTGTGTTCCTCTATTCTTTTAGCCCTCTTCCACCTCCATCTTCCTCGATAACAATGGAGTAAACATGATCAAAGTTATTAGCTACTATTCCTTTGATCAATAAACTATCCCCCCAAAGTGCTTTAAGCTTTTAAGAAAGCCGGTCACTGATGGCTAAGATGCTCTCTTCGTGTTTGTTGAATTGCTTGAGAGAAGGTCAGCCATACCAATTGATGGCGACATGATATTTCTTTTTTTAGCAATTTGAATGCACGTTCTGTTGCGCTGGGCCAGCACGAATTGATTAGAATTTTCTTCCAAAACAAATAAATGTGCATTGAATTAACATTGCTTATCTAAAGTGTATCATATGATTTACAGAGAGGATGGGCTTTGCAGCTCCAACTCTCGTCCAGGCTCAATCAATTCCTGTTATCCTCTCCGGGAGACACGTGTATCCCTCTCTTCCTCTAAATTGGTTTAGTTATTATTCTTTGGTGTCCCTTCATGTTTCTGAAACCGCGATGTTTATGTTTGTAAATCGAATGATAATTGCAGGCTTGTTAATGCGGCTACTGGAACTGGAAAAACTGTAGCTTATCTAGCTCCAATTATTCATCATTTGCAGAAGAAGGATCCTCGAATTCAGCGGTCCGATGGTACTTTTGGTACGTTTATAATAATGGGTTCTTTCTTTTCGTATTTGTTTAATTTATATTGCTTGACTACTCATAACAGATTACATGCTAGAAACGCGCAGCATATTTTATTTATTACTTTGTGGGGCGGGAGGTAGAAGAAGAGTTGGTAACTGCAGTGGAAGCAAGAAATATTATTTCTTGTACACCCTTGCAACTATTGTTTTCAATATAGGGCGGAGGTTTGGAATGTATTTCTCTTTGCATGTATTTATGTTTGGAAAAATGCACCCATTTTTAAAATTTGAAATATTTAATGACTAAACATGACTCATGTAGCCAACCCCAAGTTGTGGGATCAAATATTGTTAAGTCGAGTCCCTTTGTGATTTCAAATTTTTAGTTGCTCAATCTTTATCCAATCTCTAATATCAGTTTTTAATTTTCTTAACAAGTGTTATGTTAATTTATGAAATGAAAAAACTAGAAATTAGCTACGCTCCTCCCATGTTTTTTTATGCAATCATGGGTTGTTTCACTATGCAAACATAAAGAAATTGGAGCAAATGTTTCGTGCCCATGCTAACACACGAAGAGAAAAGGTTACTTCAAATGCCAAATCTTTCCTATATTTGTGCTCATCATTGACTGGTTATCTGAAAAGGAATGAAGTCTTTATTTGTGTTATGAAGTACATATTTTGAGCTGTTTGTTGGTGACATGATTATTCATGCTCTGCATGTTAAAAAGTAGGAATGTGCTGACAAAAAGTGATTGAAAACAATTTGAACAAAAGGAGAAAAGCGAATTCATTTGATTAGAGTCTAAACATTTGTTGTCTTCCAAAGTGCTTCATCTAGAGCTGGCAAATGAGCGGGCTGTGGTGGGTTTGGGCAGGTAGGTCACGGGTTGGGCAATATATGGGCGGGCTAGTAACGGGCTGAGGTGGTGAGCGGGCTGGAAATGGGTTGGGTGAGCCCGCCGACTCGGGCATGAATGTTGGTGATTTTCAAAGACAAAAAAATCGGACTCAGGCCAGTGCTCTGCAACTTGAGATCAAAAGAGAGAAGTTTCCAACTGAAAAATGAGTCAAAAACAGAAATAGGATGGATTTACTGTTGTCTTTAGCTTGATTTGAAGAAGACCATCGATAACTAGAGCGACGATGAGGATCAACAAGGAGAGCGTGAATAGAGGTGATGTAAAAGACGTCAAATGGGAGCAAGAAGAAAATAACTCTCGTCTAAACTCTCTCAAATCAATCTCTCTCAAAATTGTAGAATGTCCCAAATGAGGCTACAAATGAGTCTTTATAGGTGGGAGGTAACTTGGGCTCTAAGATATAGGACAAATTACATTATATCCGTAGATGCCACCTGTCCTTTCCACCTCTAAATACTAACAAAAGAAAAATACAATGCAATACTAGAAAGAATAAAAAACTAAAAAAATGATGAAAAGGCCCTTATTCACATCAAGAGACTTAGAGAAATAGGGTTTTCAACACTTGCTATATATCTTAAATAAGGGATAGGTTAGAAACGAGTTACTCTCAACCCGCAAAAAGTGATGCCCAGCCCAATTTGGCCCATGTTTCTAAATCGATGGGCCCAAAAGCAGATCAACCTGGGTAGAAATGGGTGGTTTTATGTACTCGGGCTGAGACTGCCAGCTCTAGATTCATCTAATGATATTGAGTGTAGTTGCGCTCTTTAAATGTTTAAGAACTGTTGCTTGCGGAGATGCATTGGGCTCCATGTGATTTTAAGCTTTGTTCTTGATTTTTTTAGATACAATTCTTGGGCTGTGAAATCCTTTCTCCTATTTTTTATATTAAAAGATAAAACATATTCAAAAAGATTTGATATATGGGATGAATTTATTATTCCTATTGAGATGAGAAACTTGAGTTCAACTTTGCCATGGATATTAACTGGTATCTTCGTAATAGCGTTGGTTCTTGTACCAACGCATGAGCTATGCATGCAGGTATATGAGATCTTGCAAAAGTTGTTACACCGTTTTCATTGGATTGTTCCAGGCTATATTATGGGTGGTGAAAACAGGTCAAAGGAGAAAGCCAGATTGCGCAAAGGTATGAACTCATGACTTAGTTATACTATCACATCTTGAATTTTTAGAGTGGAATTAATGTACACAAGTCATTAAACTTTACACCATTGTTTACAATACATTTCCAATTAATAAATTTCATTCAATGAAAAACTGTTTTCTTAGTCAAGCTGGAAATTGCTTAGTTAGGTCCTTTTTGATTAGATTGATGATTTGGTCTGCTAGACAAAGAAAAAAAAAATGAACGTTTTTTACAAAAAATTGATACTTGCAGTGATAGGATAGTTTGAATTTGATATTTTATGTCCATTTAGCTCTCTTTCAAGTGTGTGGTCATCTCCAATGGTAGTGTAAATAATCCTTCTATGTAAAGTATACACATATTAAAGGAAAAAGTGTTTTGGAACAGTAGGTTAACACAATATGAACGGATTAACGATGTGTATAAGTGTGTATTTACACACTCACTATACACATCAACATCATCTCTCTCTCTATTTTTATTTTTATTTTTATTTTTAATACACTACTATTACCATACCCACTCATTTTCTCTCTTGTAGATGTTTGCATGAAATTTTTCTAATTTGTATAGAGGATATTGAAAATGGACCATTAGAGAGGAAATTATATTTGGTCATTATATGTGTCTTAAACTCCCTTTACACAAGATTTACACAAAAAGTTTACATAACCATTCAAGACGCTCTTACTTATGTCCTATTGTATTAGATGGATGATCTGGCCAACTAGATAAAAAAGGAAAAATGAATGTCTTTTTAAATTTTTTTATTTACTTGACCACTGAAAAGATAACCTGAATTAGACATATTATGTTCATTTAGCTCTTTTCAATAGAAGGATTCCTAAATTCCCCCTCCCCCATCCCCTACACACAAAAAAACAACAACAACAAAGAAGAACAAAATAAAGAAAAAACGAGATATTTCATCCGAAGATGGAATGTTAGATCTTTTGATTGATTGAAAAGGGTTCTCACACATGTTTGCAACCTGTTTATGTTCTTTGGCTTTGATTAAATCATAGGAATATAATTGGCCTGGCTATTATGGGATTTTCTTACCATATAACTTCAGTTGGACTGATGCAAACACCACCAATTGGATCCAAAATTAGAGAAAACATAAGAACAAATCTGAAAATTGTATTAACATACCAAAGAATAATAAGATTTCCATTACATCAACACCCATTTATACTAATACTAGTAATAATCCTACATTAACTAACAAAGCATTAAGAGACTAAGATACCCTTCACTTACTCTAATATTTCTTAAAGAGGACTAAACCCCTTTTATTACATTTAATACTAACAATTAACATAACTAAACTATAAACCCTATTCTACGTCATTTTCCCTTCCTTTGAAAAAGTTCGTCCTCCAACTTAAAATGATAATTGGAGCAGCCCGGGTCGCATTACACAAGTCTTGCCAAAATTGTACCCAACCATGCCACAAACAAATATTTGGAAAATATTTTTTTCTCCTTTAATAAGCGCTCAAAATAAATTTCTTCAAATTGTTGGGGCTCAATTAAAATATTTTTCAACTTAGCTGGAGGTAGCTCAATGTCTTCAAGCCCAATAAAATCAATCTTTTTTATTTTGGGTTTAGAAGATTGAAACCAACCACTTCCGTTCTGCAAACCTTCGTTGTTCTCGGACTTATCTCACCAGCCTTTGGACTTATCTCCTTCAATCTCAATCTTAAAAGACCGTGTCCACAAAAACAATAGTGACCATTTCGGTAGTCAAATCAGCCATCGTTAGGGCTATTGACGTCGAGTGGTGGCCAGTCGTTTGAAACTACAACTTCGTCGGAGTACAAGAACGTCAAAAGGGTTGTTGTCCTCCTTTGGGCCCTCATCTTCCCGTTCTTCAATTTCAGATTTATTATCATCAAACTCGATTTCTACTTTCGAATTAACACAAGATTCATCATCTTTTGTCACAAATGATAACGAATGTGATGGTACGTTGCAGATTGGAGGTTAGATTTCATGGTATTTTGCACCCTGGGGTGAGGTTGTGATTTTGATCGGAAATCGGTGGGGGCTGGAGGGGTTAGGTAGGTTTGTGGCAGATCTAGAGTTTGTAGCAATTAGGGTTTGTGGAGGGTTTTTATCGGAAACGGTTCGAGCAGCAATTGAGGGCTGCAATTTTGGAGGAGTCTCCGGTGGTCGTCGATATGGGACAGTGACCATTGCAATAGCTTGCAATAGGACCTCATCAGACGGCAATTGGGTGACAACGTCTGGTTGCCTCGCAACGAACCACTCGGCCTGTTTATTGCAGCGACGACTCCGAACTTGTAGAATGGTGTCTAGCCTACGCAACAAGTCTTCATCAGATTCAGCATCGTGAATCTTCTTCCATGGACCCATCAATGGTGATGCAAGGGGGACACTCCCCCACCCTCCCCACCACAAAATCGCACACCTCGACATGATACCAATTTGATGCAAACACCAAAAATTGAATTCAAAGAATAGAAAAACACAAGCACAAATCTAAAAATTGTATTAACATGCCAAAGAACAATGAGATTTCTATTACATCATCACCTATATATACTAGTAGTAATTCTACTCTAACTAGGAAAGCAATAAAAGACTAAGATACCTTCACTTACTTTAATATTTCCTAAAGAGGACTAAACCAAATTTATTACATTTAATACTAACAATTAACAAACTAGCTATAAACCCTATTCTACATCATGGACATTTTAATATTCCTTGTATTCCCTACTCCAAGTTGGCTAAATCACTTCTTGACATTGAGCTCAATATTTGAGGTAGTTTTTTTGTAAACTTGACAGTCATCATGTCTTTCCAAACCTAAGCCATCTTTGCCTTATTCTATTAATTGTTTTTTGGTGCACAAGACCAAACCACGTCATGTGACTCTTCATGTCAGATCTGCAGTTGTAACCTCAAGCTACTTAACCGACCTAACCGACCTTCAATTCTCATTTTGTCAAGTTTTATGTTGCCATGTATGAACCATATTATTTTACTTAAGCTCACTTTTCGTTGTTGTTTTTTAATAATTAAACTACTTAATATTTATGGTGTGCTATTTTCTTACAAAATTTCAGCTCTGTATACTAGAATAAAAATTGTTCAGTATGCCTGATTTGTGGTCATTTCCAGGTATATCTATTCTTATTGCAACTCCCGGGCGTCTTTTGGACCACTTAAAGAATACATCTTCATTCTTACACACAAATTTGCAGTGGATCATATTTGATGAAGCAGATAGGTATAATATAACTTAGGATGTTGACTTTCCCCTCCATAATTGCTACATTTTTTTGTTTTATCCCCACATTTTAAGAAAATTGAGAGATTACCTTAAACTGTCGCTAATGCTCACAAACAGTTACCTCTTTCACAGTTCTTGTTCCACACTTTCAGTTACTCACATTGTGCACCTTAACAGGATTCTGGAATTAGGATTTGGTAAAGAGATAGAAGAGATACTTGATACTTTGGGTTCAAGGCCAAACAAGCCCATTAGCAAGGAGAATTCAGTTTCAAGCTTTTCTGAAGTTCAGAGGCAAAATTTGCTATTATCAGCTACCTTAAACGAAAAAGTAAATCATCTTGCTAAAATTAGTTTAGAAAATCCAGTTATGATTGGTCTTGATGACAAGAAGATGAAACCAAACCCATCTCATGAGCGTATCGGGTCTTTAGCATCTGACTTGGATGATGCATTAGATCATCCTGGAAAACAATTAAGCTCTTCAAATGAGGATTATAATCTTCCAGCTCAATTGGTACAGAGATATGTAAAAGGTATATAATAAAGAAGAGTTTGACTTGGTGACCTGTGACTGCCCTAATTAATTGCATCATTTAAAAAGTTATTTGATTTGTTATCTCTACAGTGTCATGCGGTTCTCGGCTTGTGGTGCTTCTTTCAATCTTAAAGAATCTTTTTGAAGGAGATACTTCCCAAAAGGCAAGTCAATCTCAGATTTCGAAGTTGCTCACTGCTTCATCACTTGTGTGATTGCGTTCCTTTCTGTAATTTCTCTAATTATTAAATGTCATTAAAACCTCTTCTGTCTCCTTTCTATTTGTTCACTTTTTGATTGTTCATCGTGCCGTTGAGCCAATAGGGATGAGATTTGTACTTTGACTATATTACTTAACTTCACAAGAAGTGAATTTTGATTTGATTTTGAATGGGGCATCTGGGAGGATGGTATTCCATTAGAAGCCCCTTTATAGTGTTTTACTCATTGCACCAAACTTTTTAAAATTAACTTTTGGGTTTCGAAGTGCTACCTTATTTGTTAACAAATTTTAACTATGTATTTAATCTCTCCTTCACTGATCTCTTTTCTATATTTAATTATCACGGAGTCCTAAAAGCTTCCCCTGATACGTAGTTGTGTCAATGCATTGCAGCAGTAAGTAAATCACCACAGGTGGATACGCTTGAATGCATTTATTACTTTCCTTGTTTAATTTTGACATTTCAACACTGTTTCTTAAGGATCATTGATGATTATTAATGATCGCCACTGTTACCCTTCTGATTATCTTTTTACAGATCATTTTTTCTGTTAACAAATAGAAGACCCTCTTTTGCTTTAATTTCGTTTTACTATTTAAGCATTATTTGAAGAGAGTTTTTGACTTCACCCCACAATTATATTGTGTAATTAGACATAACCCTGATTTCACTAATCCTTTGACTTGCCCCCTATTTCTTAACGCCGTCAATGATCAGTTATAATGGCTTATTCAAAATTACACATACCCCTTTCTTATATATCTAGAACAAAAGCACCCTTAAACCTGTGTTACTGTACAGTCAAAATTTATAACCAAACATTCCAAGTACTTGGAACAAGTTACCAAACGATCTAAATACAATATCTTCCAAACATATGTCATGCACATCTTTCAAATCCAGATCTAAGTTCACCATCTCCCCAACCTCTCATAATTTAACCAAGCCACAAACAAGATTTGACTTATAGGAAGATGCATGACGCATGGAGTACTCAAATTTCAAATTACAAGCACACGATTTTGAAAAAAAATAACTAACCCCAAATTTTTATGTAAACCAACAGAAGATTCAAATCTTATACTTGAATCAGAAAATAAAAGCACACAACTGACACCAATGAGAACCTGAATTTAAAAGCTTGAATGGAGGATACATTAAATTTAGTGACGAGGAACCAGATTCGATGACTTCTCAAGCACCTCGTATGCTTTGTTCCTAGCTATCGAGTCTCTTAGTTTGACGGATGCTTAATGCACGATTGAGTCCCACAATCCTTTTAAACGGTAGTGCATATAATTTAACAATAGCTATGTATAAGCTGTAGCCTTGTTACTATCGAATAGAAGAGATGCCCAATCAGTATCTGTGTTACAACTGAGGTAAGAAAACCAAGGATTTGGAATCAGTGACCACACTTTTCACTAACATTAATTGGATCCAACTCAGCAAAACTTCAGCAGAAGCCCTCTTATTTTGTGAATCCAACTAAGAGAATATCTCTCCAAACTCATCTGGTGATAATGCTATGCTAGCTCTGGATCTGTAATATCCTCCAGCCTGTCATGCAGTGCTTTGAATTAGGCTTCATTTGATTTCTTCCATCTGGTGGTGATGGGATGTGTTTAGGGTTTGTAAGGTGAAGAAGGTAATGTTTGGTAACAGGGTTTACATCTTAAGTTGAAGGGTATTTTGATCTTAAATATTTTTAGGGGGCTAAGTTTAATTATAAAATAAAGTCTCTTTTAATGGTGTTAGCCTTTCATCGTAAAACTGGGGGTATGTCAAATAAATTAGCGAATTGGGGGTTAAGTCTAATAATGCATTTTTATCTGGGGTCAATTAAAAAAATCCCTTATATATTTATTTTAATAGACGTTGCTTTATTCTGGTTGTTTTGGCTGTCTGATTCCTCATGTTGCAGATTGTGGTTTTCTTTTCAACGTGTGATGCCGTAGATTTTCATTTTTCACTGTTAAGTGAATTCAAGTGGGCTACTAATCCGCAGTCGGAAACAGAGGTCAGGAAGCTGTTTGTGGGATGCAAAACTTTTCGATTACATGGAAATATGAAGCATGAGGATCGGAGAACTACATTCCAGGCGTTTAAAACCGAGAAATCAGCTCTTCTCTTGTCCACAGATGTTGCTGCTAGAGGTTTGGACTTTCCAAAAGTTAGATGTATTATACAGTACGATTCTCCTGGGGAGGCAACTGAATATGTGCACAGGTATATAGTGATTTTTCCATTTCTTTTAAAATTTAGATTTTCTTTCTATCTTTTTTTACCTACTTATTAGTCTTTGGTGACTATGATGCTGCTTAAGAACTGTCTGCGTTTTTCTGGTATTTTATAAAATAGAGATTTTTGGGGTAGAGAACGGTACTGAATTACGTTATAATTTTCATGCCGTACTATGTGTTTGTGTCTCTACTGTAGCATGATTGGGACCTCCACACTCTAGTGTCTAGACGTTCCTGGTCTTATCAATCCTGTTAAATAACACAGCTGAGAACACATCCACGCTTAAAATTAATAGTTGTAGGTATGGGGTAAAAGAATTCGAAGTATACACGATAAAAAGCCATTGTTTCATTTGTCGCTAATAGATTTGAACCAGCCATCAATATGTACCTTGCCCACCCACAAATCCCAATGTGTTGAACCGTATCAGCTGGGTGCTTACCTTCCCAAATCCCCAAACTCCCCAAATGGCATGTCATCGCATTAGTCTGATCTTGTGAGGATCTATTTTCGGACAAGGGACTCCTTGGTGAGGATCAGAGACATCGGATTCACACCAGTGGTGGATTCAAGATTTGAGCACAGGGGGGCGGAACATGCTAGTACTTTTTTTACATGCAAATAAAAGTGGACAAAATGTGCATATCATTAAAATTATAATTAGGATGATTAAGGTACAATTCAAATTTATTCATTAAATGAACATACTCCAATTATAGATTAATCAGTTTCAAATCGTGATTTTGCCTTAGAGACAGTATAAAGAAATATACCCTAATTTTTTAATTCAAAATGTTTTTAGGGGTTTCAGCGAATAATTACAATAAGCATCATTTGTGCCTTACAATTACAATTGAAAAACCCTAACAATTAAATCTAGAAGCCCTAGTAAAATAGGCTACAGCAATAATTATCAATTTGTGCTTAACCAGTGCAATTCTAAGTCTTGGAAATTCAAGAAATGTAAAAGTAAGAAATGTGAGGAGTTTTATTGATTTATATTCTGTTCTAATTTTATATAGGCATTTAATAATTGTACATTTATGATAGATTTAAAACAAAACATATGTTTTATGTGTATTGAATTTGAAAAGGTTAAGTTACAACAGCTACAGGCATACAGCTTAAAACATATGAAAACTAGCACTTTAATAAATTGGTATGGTGATAAACTGAGACCGGCAAAAGAGTATTAGTATAATGTGTGGAAATTAGAATACGCGAGAGAGAAACGTGGTCCGCGATCATACCTATAAATGGATAAAAAATAAAAAAGGTAATGTAAACATTCGTATATATAAAATAAAAATAAAAGGGTCAAATATTAATATACCTACACTTTACAGAGCAACGAGGACCAGTGATTTCACGGCTGGTGAATCTATCGAGCAGAGAGGAGAAAATGAAGGAGAAAAAGAAGAGAGTTTGAGGGAGAGAGAGCCCTGTGGTAAATGAAAGGAGAGAGCCAAACGATTTAGGTTTACAAACAAATTTATTACGTTTTCTTGTCGTGTAGTTCTGAAAAACATAAACATCTCACTTTTAACTTTACACCTGCCCCCCTAAAAAAATTTACTCGGTCAAAAAATCTGAAAATCTCAGAGGGGCAGCTGCGTCCCTCCTGCAAAGTTCTTCCACAATATCCACGGTGAATCGATATGGTTGCAATATGTATAGGTGTGACTTGATCTATGTACCATAACACTTGTATTTCCTTGTTGTGTTGATTTCTTATATCAGACAATCTCCAAATGCTGGTTGCATTTGGCATTGCCACGTAGGAGTTAAAGCCGAATTTGTCATATTCAAGTGCTCCAGTCAAGGGTATATAGCCGTTGGTTGTGTGCCAGTTAGATTGCCACACAAGTGTCCATGGGGCCATGTGAGTTTAAAACGGCCCCCACTTTTCAAGAGTGGGACTACCCTATACCTCACCTTAATTGTAGGGAGTTCACTATCTTGGTGGATTTGATTTTGTTCTGTGTTTGCTTATATATACTCAATTCTATTAGAATGGAATCTTCACCTTTAATTAACTATATGTTGAATTACATTTTTTTCTCTTAATCTTCCTCTGCTTTTCTCTCATACTCGTCCTTCTATCTCATTCTCCTCCTTTTTTCTTCCCTTTATTTTCTCTCAAATCTTCATTTTCCGTTGTTAGTTTAACATCAAGTGCTATTAGAGCTGAATCTGACTCTGTTTCTCACTCATCCTCACAAAAATACACTGATATCACAATTGTTTGATTCTTTGAACTCCTTAACTGATGGAGATTTGTGATGCAAGAGCGTAAGGTGAGGGTTATAATTGTATTTTTGCCTTCACATTTATCTTTGTGCGTAGAACCTTTTAGTAATGTCATGGCCTACGCAATTATCCCCTTGACATCATCCATGACATCACTAGCAGCTGTGAAGCACCGACACTCTCTCGAGGCCCCCGAGTCAGAGTCGGACGCATGTTGGACATGCCGGGGACACGTCAAAAAAGACTGCAAATTTTTTCTTCGTTATTTTTAAATCGGAAACGAGGGGACACCCCGGGGAACACGCTGATGGACACCGGGGGGGGGGGGGGAGTGTTTTTTTAAAACTTTGAAATAATAATGTAAGAACATATATAAAGCCTACTCTCTAGTCGGGAACAGAGAAAAACTCAATAATTATTTGAGTGCAGCAGAGAGACCCGGTGTCGCAGCCTCTTGAACATTCTATAAGTAGTTGGCATATATAGTGAAAATTCTTATCTTCTTCCTTGTAATTAGTGTAACCTCTTTTGGGGGAAGTAATCAATTATTATTACATTTTGAGAATGAGATAAGAATCTCTATCTTTTAAAAGCAGTTGTTGTGTAGTTAATTTATACAAGAACCTTGCTGTCATCCATCACATAAACCTCCATGCTAGGATACAACTTCGACATGACGTCACGGCTCACTCGCTCAACTTTGCACAAGCCTCCATATCATACTCGTAATCAATATTACCACTGTTGTCCCATAACATATCAGAAGGGAAATTGGTGTCGGGAAATAAAATCGGGCTTGAATTGGGGGTTTGGTCCTAAATCTTAGTTGCTTGCCTTTATACATCATAAAATGAGTGCTAGTGATCATCCCAAGTTGGCAATGCAAGTGCATGAACTCCTACATAGAGGAGTTAATTATAGATAGTCTCAGCCAATTTCTTGTCGCTACCTTGATATCCTCTTCCTAGGATGACTTTTGAAGTATGTGTACTGATATTCACGCCATCATAAAATCACTATCAAGTACAGGTTTACTGACCTTGTCACGGCGATAGATAAATTTTGATGACCTGTTCTTCATGTTACCCTAAGAAGATAGATTTACATAATTGATATCATCACTATGCGATGAGTGAAAAATCGACCTTAAGATAGATTTGCAGAATTGGTTTCATCCATATGTGATGAGTGAAAAATCGGCTTTAAGACCTTGGATAGACTGTATGAGGGGTTAGTCATGCCGTTTGGGTTATAAAAAGTTATGTTAGCAAATTTATAAGGTGACAAATCAGGGGCATCATGTCCATTCATAGAAAAGTTTTTGGTGGTGTGTTTTGATAATATTATGATTTACAGTAGGTTTTAGGGGAATACTTGGGGAATGATACCTCGCATTGTCAAGTTATATATCAACTTACGAAGGATATGAAATGGTCTAACGGCTTGAGCTCGAGCATACAATTCCTTGGAAGAATTTTGGGGTTATACTCGGTTCCACGCAAACCATGACACATTCTCCTCTATTAAGTTGAAGTTTCCTACACAAACATCTGTGTCATGTTTATATTTTCACCGACTAAATCGTGTGTCTGATATTGGCATAAGGATCTCAGATATAATGCAAAAAAGAATCAATGGCTTGAGAAGAAGGGCGAAGGGACACGATAAATAAGTCGGCTAGGTCAAAGACGATGAGAATGCTCAAAAGGACTTCTACCAGTAGACCGATTGAGAACTTTTGTTTAGGCTCAATTTTGGAATTTTCTACGAGTTACCAAGTGAAATAAACATCAATCTTGAATTTCAAATGCAATTTAATGTCAAGAACAAACATGTTGAACTGGCAAAGTTTCCAATTTTTCCAAACTTAATAATTTTTTCCACAAGCCTTATCCTCGACAAGTGTGGCATTTTTCCCTGAGACACCACTCCTCACCTCCTCAACGCCAAGCCAGAAAAGAAAAGAGAAAATAATTATTGCCAACAAATCTCTTTATCGACAAGTACACATTCTTTACTAGATTAGCAACCTAAAATCTTCTACCCACTGATGAATTTATGATAGTTGCTGGTTTTATAATCTTGTCACTATCTCTGGCCCTGCTCAATCTAATACACAATTCAACCATATGTTGTGAATTTTGTTGTTGAGATTCCTTTTTAATGGAAAGAGAGCCTATCAGGTACTGATTCTATATTAACTTGACGATGCAGGGTTGGGAGAACTGCTCGCATGGGTGAAAGGGGAGATTCCTTTTTATTTCTACAACCAATTGAAATTGATTATTTGCAAGAACTGGAGAAACACGGAGTGGTGCTAACAGAGTATGCCCTTCTTAAATTGTTGGATAGATTTCCAATCCATGGTCTCAAGCTCCAAGCAAAGAAGTTTGTTTCGTTGGAGATGCATCCCTGGGTTCTTTTTCTACAGAAGGCTCTGGAATCCTTCATCTTTACAGAGGTATACGCTTTGTGTATTGGTGCCTTTTATTTTATTATGTCGTACCTTGGTGCGATGGCAAGTGCCTTCACCCAAGCTACGGTTGGTTTTGGGTTCGAGACATGAGAGCAGCCTCTCCATATATGGAGGGGTAAGGCCAGCCGACATCCGCCTCTCCCAAACCCTGTAGTTAAGCGGGAGCCTTGTGCGTTGGGTACGACCTTATGTATGGATATTTAGTTGTAAGTTTCCAGGACTTGGTCAATATAGTAAAAAATCCATTTTTTCAGTAACTTTGGTGCATGGCGCTTGCGTATTTTAAAATTGGGTCATTTGGCCTTTGGTCTCCATTTGTTATGCCGCATATCACTTTCAGTGACAAAAATTGGCGTATTATCACATTGGGTACCATTTTCACTTGTTGCAACACGCGGAAAAATGTCTCATGAAGTGTGAAAGAGTTCCGTAAAAAGTGAAATGGGAGCCAATGTGATAATACGGTAAACATGGGCACCCAAAGTGATATATGGCATAATAAAATAGGGACCAAAAGTCAAATGACCCTTTGAAATTCTGCTGCATGGATTTGTAAAAAATCTTCGCTAAAATATATTCATGGACTGTAAATACTAAATATTAATGCTAAAGTGACTACTCACCAGAGTGCAATAAGTGGATTTTGACTATAAGATCTTCGCATTGGGATTGGGACCTACACCCCCTTTTTTATTACTAAATGCTTTAACCAACTGATGACGGGATCAGTTTGCTTGGTGTAGTTTGAGAAGTTATTTAATGCTCCATGTTTTTCTTGTTTTTCCGATTCATTTTAATGTGAATTGGAGCTTTAATGTTCTGCACATGAAACTCAGTCTTACTATTTAGTGCAGCGGAATATTAGATCACCAAATACACAACTAAAATAATCATTGCAAAGTTCTTTGAATAGCTTCTAGAGTATCAGCATCAAATAAGAATAAAATGTTCAGAATGCTGCCAACAACCCTGCGGACTCCTTTTTATAGACTAAAGGCCGCCTGGAGACTAAAATACCCCTAACACTAAATAAAGGTGAAAAATAAGTCAAAACGGAAAATAGAAGGAAGTAAACAATGCTTTGTTAGCATTCGAAAATTTAATATAGAGTTTATATATGGACCTGATATAAAACCATACGTAGTTGGAGGTAAATCTACTTGAGTTCACTCTAATAATGCCCACGCCCTCATTTAGTTGATAAGGCAAGCCTTATGATTTCGTCATAGACCGTTTTAGATTTTGAGAAACCCTTTGATCACTATATTTTGCAGAAAACTTCTAAAACTAATTTCCATTGTTTTCAATTTTCCCGTGTTGCTAAAAATGGTTTGTCGCGACACTTTTTAAGAACACATGAGGAGGTATATATGACTAGTCACAGTTTGGCAGTTATTTTTAACACATAAGGGGTATTTACAATTGCAGCAGTAGTTTATTTATTTCCTATTTTTTATTGACAATTTAGTAATTTACCTATTCTTTTCTTTCCTTTCCTTATGACTTTGTTTGGCTAGTAGTAAAGTTGGGTGGAATCCGATTCCATTGTAATGTTCTTGGAAAAGTGCAAGATTGATGCGTTTTGGAGGTTAAATGGCATTTTTTGGCCGGAGATTAAATGACATGTGAAGGTACACCCCAAGGGAACCAGTGTACTTGGTTTCTGGGAAAGTGGGTGTGGATTAAGAATCCATTTAAAACTGGTGTGGTTTGTACTTCCCCATGGGATTTTTAATACATTTTTATTTATTTATAAAGACATAAATTAAAAAAGATTAAATTCTAGAATCAGATGAATTCTTACTTTCTCACGTCACTTTCCATGTATGAGATAAACTACATTTTGATTACAGCTAAAAATCCACTCAAACGGTATAGATGGATTCAAATTCCTTACAAAATGTTTCCTCACAATTGCTGGTAATCACAATCCAAAATATTACCTCGAACCAAAGATCGCCGTTAAGTTGAATTTGGAGAGCAGGGATCCAAGAAATTTAGATTAAGTACTCTATTGGTATTCTATATAGAACAGACTGCTAAGGCATGATTTACAGGCTCGTATCTAGATTATCGATTTAAAGGAGTCCTCTATAGGAGACATTCAGAAGTGGACTTGAAGAGGCAATTTTAACGATATGATCCTCAGTCTTTAAACAGATTTAGCTAATACGTAAAAAAACGTTTGGAATTGGTCAGAGTTACTAGAGGTGAGTCAAATCTCATTTCAAATTTTAATCTCATGATTCTTTATTTTTTCAAATTCTTACTTATCCCCTTCTTAAGTAGATACGTAGGTTCAATTGATTCATCTTCTTCTAATTCATAACACGGTTATTAGTTTATGTTCTTTAAATTGACGTGTTGTCCCTTTGTCTTTTTACCAGCCGAGATTGAAGAAGTTAGCCCAGGGTGCATTTTGCTCTTGGGTCCGTGCATACAGTGCCCATCGCGGCGAGCTAAAAAGTATTTTTATGGTGAAGAAACTTCACTTGGGCCATGTGGCAAGAAGTTTTGGGTTGAAGGAACAACCATCTTTGGTGGGAAAATCGATGCAAAAGCAAGCCAAGAGGAAGAGGGACCAAAAACAAAAAGGGGTAGTAAAGAAGAGAAAGGTTGGTGTTAAATCATGAGTGCTGAAAATAATTTAAGTTATTTCTTCTCATGTGCACTTTGGTGACATGAATGTGATAATAGATGTTTTGAGGTTTCCTTATATTATCATTCACGACCGTGGATGTCCTTTTTGACACTGACGCTATGTTTGGATCTCGAGAAGTATAGAGAAAATCGCCAAGAAAAGAAGAAAATATACTAAAACATAAAATAAATAAATTCATATCTTATATACTTGGGGTTATTATTTTAGGGCCCAATAGTTCTTCGTAATGCACTTTGAAGTCTATTTTCATTTCACTTGTTTGCGACACTGTAACATTCTTCTGTCATTTTCTTATCTATCACAATAGTGTCACAAAAAGTGAAAAGGGACCCCCAACGAATAGTGCAAACTTTGAATCCCCAAGTGTATAATGAAGAATTACTGGACTCCAAATTACAAGTAACCCTATATATATTTTCTTGTTTTTCCTTCTATAATCCGTGAGATCCATCGTGTGAAATTTTGTATTGATAAATGATAGTTGGAATTTAGAGGAAGTCACACTAGTTAATATATGCTTTTGTTTCCTTTTCGGGGTATTGTATTGAAATGTTAGATGATTATAAGACAAATGTGTAACGTGGAATTGTTGTCTTACAGCGGGCTTGCCTATCTTCTAGTTGTAATATTATGTGCGGTATGAAAGGTTTGAAAACACATTTGACATTTGCATAATTTTATTTACATCTGGTACATAAATTGTAACTATATTGTGTGGCTCTCGGTATTTTCATTTTTATTGTCAGTATGATGGCTGAGAATATCTATCATGATATTCTGGCACGACACGAAAATGCATGAAGTTATTAGGATTTGGGTTTAGCGATACACGATGTATTGTGAATAAGTTGATTGTTTAGATACGATTTAGCTGTTAAAACTGAATACACTTGCATACTATATATATGGCATGATATGAAACTATCGGTATGTGATTATAAATGGACTGGATATTTTTATTTTTATTTTTCTTGATTCTTAATGGACTGGATATGTCTGCTCTCATGTTTTTTTTAAGATTTTACTTGGTTCTCTGTTAGTTGATAACCCTATGGGTAAGAGTACCATTGTTCTCGTACTCTTTTGAAACGTGTTTGAAAGTCAAATGTTTACTATAAATTGTACTTTTCAAATCCATCTCTTAAGAATTATGAACACATTTGGACTGTAACACATTTGCTTGGATTAATGCTCTTATATGGGTATTGGTGGGATGGATAATTTTGAAATATCAAATAGTTTTATTTTCGAGAATCAATTGGCAAGTGTCCTTGCTCAATCTACGGTTGGTCTCGAGTTCGAGACATGGGAGCAACCTCTCCATATATGGGGGTAAGGTCAACCGATATTCGCCTCTACCCAACCTTGCAGTTAAGCGGGAGCTTGGTGCACTGGGTACGACCTTTAATGCTATTGATTCGTGATGGATGAAGAAGGAACACGCCACTCTTAATTTGAACCAAGGGAGTATTTGGAAGAGAAGACTGCCTCTTTGACAATTTTTTGTCCATAGATCAAGCTGAAAAATAACTCTTAATTTGAAATAAATGGAGTATTTATTTAGAAAGAAGATTGTGGCTCCTTTTGACAAATTCCCTCCTAGACCAATACTGCATCACAACATTTGTTCATAACAAATTGCGTTTGTAGAACTTAGAAGCAAAAAAATAATTTGACGTTTAAAAGCGAAAATTGTCAGTTGTTGACTATATGTGGTTATTTGATGCATATTTAGATTCACCAGAATATTAATACGTAACATTTTTCACTTTGTTGAATAAATGAGTCATTATTCTAACTTCAGTTTGTGTTAAACGGCCCATTTATGATGATCACTTTATTCAATTCTGAACAGATGTGTCAGACATTAGTATGCAATTTAGTGAAGAGTCCATTTATAAGTCCAAATATGGAAAGCACAGTATCCCGGCAAGCATTTGCCAAGAGGGAAAACATATCCAATCTTTTTTCATCCTAGCTCCGGTTACAGAATTTAATAGAGCATGTCTTCTATATATATCTAGTAAATAATGTAATTGAAGAAGTATGACATGCATATAGCTGTTAAGCAAACTTACCATTAATCATTCTAAAGGTGAAATGAACCAAGGGCATAAATGGTGTATTTTCGGCATTATGAAAGTAATAACTTGATAATCTATACGCGGTTAGTCGGTTAGCGTTTAGTATTTGTGAGACGGGTAAATAATTGAGTTATATTAACTCTCTATTATAAACATAAATATGGAGATTCATGCACGACTAGAACCCAAATATGTATGACTATAAGGAAGTCTCACGCCATTGCGGCCTTTACCTTTAACAATAGGATAAAAAATTAGGTTTACATTCGCCCACATGCAAAAGCAAGAATAGCTCCAATAGGGTGTGAAAAGGAGTTCGTGGCACCGACATTGAAGTGTCGCGAGAACAAAGCACTTAAAAGTTCAGTGAAACAAACGAACAAAAACTATCATAATTTTCCCTTCCATCTCCAGTTCTCTTACATGTGGTATTAGTTGGCAATCGGCTTTGGGTTGAGGCAATGCGTCGTCCAAGTGGGGAACTATTAGGAGTCCCAATGAAGTCCCACATTGGTTGGTTAGGGAGCAATGGTGGATGTGGGGGTGGGGATGGGGGGAGGTCTTTGGGTCATATGTAGGATGTGTCACTCCACCCAATAGGTTAACCTTTTGGGTTGAATACCCGGATCTTTTGAGCAATCACAATGATGGTGCTGAAGTCCAAGAAAAATTATAGTTTTTTGGAATCGGCTCCTCGTGCCAGGGGTGAAGGTGGGGGTGGGAGAGTGTCGAAAATGCTGTAAAATTTCTAGTCGTTTGGGAACATTGCAGAATGGCTTCCAGTAAATATTCATACGATTATCTGAAAATTGTATACGATTAACAAAAGTTCGTGGTAGCATGATTTTGAATTCATACGGTTAAATGTAATATGTAGGAACCTAATTTTTTTTCATACAAACCAATATTATTAAGAAACTTTTTTGTCCCATATTAATAAGAGAAAATTGATTGAATGGAAATTTTAACTTTTTTGGCCTCCATTATTGTGACGAAAGGTAATAATGTGTGTTAGGGTGCTAACCGATAAAGAGAGAGAACATGAGAGAGAGAGAGAGAGAGAGAGGAAAACAAAGGATGGAGAGAATATAAGTTTAATACGTTTTAAGATGGGTATTTTGGTCAATAAGTGTGTTGGTTATTTAGTATAATTAATAATTGGGGTTAATTTCAAAATGATCCTTTCGTGATATGTTTTCACCAAAAAAGTCCACTTTCAAAAGAATGTACCAAATCAATCCTCATTATATGAGTCATTTGGAACATCTTTCACTTTCTCCTTAAGCGCTTCTAGCGAGGACCACTTGTAGGCGTCCTAATTTAGAATTTTTTTGACACCAACGTATTTTGGAGGTCTTTTATTGATTTGTGAAAAAAATATGATAGAACAGGTAATTGTGTAGTTTTTATATAACAATTATGTGATTTTTTTTATCAGATTAGAGTTCCGTCTAAAAATGAGAGTTTGACAAAGAGATTTATAAAGGGAGTTTGTCAAATATGTCCGTTACATAAGATATTCCTTAATTGGTCCAACTAAACCAAAATTTCCTCAATAGATCCTATTTGCAGAGGTAGGAAATATTTACTACCTGTTTTTAAATGGGATACCAAAAATATTTTATAATGAAGTTATTGGAGCAAAAAAAATAAATAATACAACACGACCAATATGACTACATAGTTAGTAAGTAGAACCGAGCGGTAAAAATTCTATTAATTTTTTAAAATTGAAGCTAAGTTAAAAAATCTCTAAATGTCCTTTCTTAAAAGGAGCAAATATATTCTCACACTAAATTTGATATATTCTAAAGTTCTTTTCCCTCACAAAAAAATAATGAATTAATTATTTTTAGAATAGCTGTAAATGAATAGACTTTTTAAGCTGTGGGCCTTGTGGGCCTGCCCTCATAATGGTCTGAGTAGAGACTTTCTCATGCCACCAACCTGTCAACCTCTCTACTCTAGTTGCACGAGGCCCATGTAGGGCCCACTATCCATAGAGCATTACCACACACATGATGATGAGGTGTCCATCCACCCACCATCAGGTGAATTTAGCATCTCTCCTTTCATGGGCCTTTAATGGGCCTACAAATTACACTGTGGGCCAGAGGTTATTAATTCTCATGGGCCCTGTAAGGCCAACTTTGGGGCCTATGTGTTTGCATGGCTTATCCCATTATGCCTTATTTCCACACGCTTTGGTTTTACTTTTAAAGGGGGAATAAAATGAGGGAGAAATATCAACATCTACATTTTGTCTATTTCACAATTATATGTAACTTTCATGTGTTTGAAGAGACTTGTCAGAGTGGTTTTAGGAGTCGAGTTTGGGACTGCTCAGGTTAGATTTAAATTAAAAATTATAAATTTAAACTTGAGCATAATTCGAGAAATATATTGAGTTTCTCTAGTTAAAACTCGCCTCACAAAATCTGTAAACATGTATGATATAGGTGGAATATGGGGTCTTTTAAATCCGAGGTTTGGATTTAGATTTGAATACCTGACGAATCCATAAAATGCTTACTAAATCCCAAATTGGATTGGATCATATATAAGTTTAAATTCGCTGCGAATATATAAATTTTGTCAAGAAGAGGCAAAAATATACTTATTTTACCGTGACAAAAAAAATGTATATATTTTTGCCATAGCTATATCTGTGGCAGACTTTGTCCCTGAAAACATAAACAAATTTTTTGAGCAGTAAAACTAAATGATTTTTTTGGTGTTAGAATTAAATTATAAAAAAATTGTCACGGATAAAACTGTTGTTATTAATGGGCAACAATTATTAGGGGTGAAAATCGTGACAAAATATGTGACCAGATTAATTGTCAAATCAAATTTTGTCATTGTTTTAAGATGTGACAATTTAGTCATGGACATTGCCCTCCGGCCCTGCGTTTATTTATACTTCATTTGATCTCTCTTTATTTCATTCTTGATTTTGAACAAAAAATATATTTAATGTATTATATATTTATAATATAATAAAGGACCTTAAATAATGGACCAACGAAATGGAACAACTTTTTAATATAGTAAAATAAATATTTTTTCAACCATGCTTGATGGTAATAATTTAGTGAGAAGATCATCTTCAAATAATGTCATAAAAAAGTTCAACCGGAAAGTGGGTGAAATAATAATCCAAACTTTTAATGGTTGAAAATACACATATTTATCAACTTTGCATTTCACCTACTTCAGATTTGATTTTTTTTTGATGAAATTATTTCTATATAATCTCCTCACTAAGAAAATCATCTCCGCCCCGTCGAACAATTTATTTATTTTACCATTTTAAAACATTAGTTCATCATTAAGGTACCCCTACAAAATTAGTTCATGCGGTATGGACCCATTTATTTAAAATACCAAAAAAATAATTTTGAGTAGATTTTTTTTGGGTATTTAAACATTTTAGGGTACCCCTAAAAAATCATATCAAAAAAAATTATTTTACTATTTTAAACAAATCGGTCAAAATATGTGTATAAAGTTGTCATAATTTGACCGATTTATTTAAAATAGCAAAATAGTTCGTTTTGTGCTAATTTTTTAGGGATACCCTGCCATGTTTAAACAACCCCCCAAAAATTAATTCAACATCATTTTTCTTTCTAATATTTTAAATAAATTGATCCGCACGAACCAGTCCTTAAGTTGGTCCCTATTTGATCTGCTCCATATATATATATATTTAAAAAAAAATTATAATAGACCTTGACTTTTGTTTGACTTTATTGATTAATTATCTTTAACAATTATTCTATTTATACCATGATATCGGAGAAGGTACAAAGAGGTACAGAGGCTGAAATAATATCAAGCAGTTGAAAACAAATCAATTGATTTGTGGCTACTGGCTGCTTGATAATACTGAATGAAAATAAACAGTGTCTTTATGTTTGGTGAGCGTATCATTATAATCAGTTGGGATAATGTATCAATTATGCAACAATCCTATGCCTATACTAAAGGCTAAGGACTATAGATTGATATTAAACTCTAGTTCTTAAACACTTTTTGTCATTGCTTCTTATTATCATTATTCAAGACTATATTCTAGGAAATAAGCATCACTATCAAACTAAACATTCTTCTTTTCATGGCCATATGATCCATTTTTAGCACCATCAATAATGTTCATGAATCTTTTTCTCTTATTTGTGGGCTGCAAAATGAACTACGATACTCGAATTTGATTTGTGTTCGTTCCCCTTATAAAAATAGATAGAAGTATATAAAACATCCCATTCTACCACATATTTTTTTAAAAAACCATCGTCAAAAAGAATTTTCAAATCCATCCACTGTGGCAAAAGATTTTTCGAATCAATCCACAAAATGGGGTTGGTTTAAAAAATCTTACACATTTTTTAACAACTTATTACTCGAGTCCAATTGCCTCATTCAAACCCCGGACAACATTGTAAATTAAATTTGATGCATTATTTTTTGGATTTCGACTTAAAAAATTGATTATCCTTCTATATTTTCAAACACATTTAAGATCCTTTTACTTCAACATTTCTCCCTATTTCCATTTCTATTCTATTTTGAAGTAAACTTTTGGTTTTGTGCCTACACAATGCAAAGAAACACACAATAATTTCAAAACTCTTCATATTTATGAGAAGTATTTAAGTTTATACGTGAAGATTAAGCTATACGAATCCGTTATACACGATCTATTCAGATTTTTAAGTACACAAATTTGACCCAAAACGACTCATTTATATGTCTACTATATTCGTAGGGGGATAAAATTCCTTGCATACGAGAATGAATTAAATGCTCCAAGTAATTAATACAATAATACACCTTATGAACATGAAAAAAACTAAATAAGGTTAATACACTATCTATTCATAGTTTATTTATTTAATTTTCAAATTAGGTAATCTTTTGTTTAAGCTAGAATTGTAATACTTGCTCCTATAAAAGATTTAAAACAAAATTTTGAATGCAGAGAGTGACAAGAGCTCCCCACGTGAAGTGCAATAATGGCACATAAATAGACAACTGCATGGAGGAGAGTTGGAAAGAAATGATGAAGTGAATTATTTTAAATGTTGTCGGCGTTAAATGCAGTATACTCTGTCTACACGGGTCACCCTAACATATATATATATATATATATATTCTTATTCTGACTAGTTCGCATTTTAAGAATGGGGACCTGACATGTGTCACCTGACGGTGCGCTCAGAAAAGAGAGAGTGTGCCTATAATTTAGGCGATAATTTCTGGACGCACCGCCAGATGACACATGTCCGATCCGCATTCTTAAAATGCAGACTAATCCGCACAAAACAGAACTATATATATATATATATATATATATATATATATATATATATATATATATATATATATATATATATAATATAAGGAACTGGGAGAGAAGCTTCTTGGAAGAGCAAAATTAAAAACACACTAGGGGATACATGGTTGATGATATATATCACGAATATAATTAAGTTTTATATGTTTTTGGATTGTGGGGTGTTCGTGTAAGTTTTAATTGTATTATATTTAAATTCATCTTCTTAGTTTAATGTGTCGTGTTGTGTTCAGACATTATTTCAAGTAAAATATTGAATAATTTTGAATTGTATACTTGTTGACACATTAGTCTAATATTAGAAATAATTAGACCCATTAATTCATGAACCTTATTAATTATCTCATTAAGATTCACTATTTTTAAATTAAATTAAGTCACGTAAAATCTTTATAAGACTATATATATTTTTAAATTATCTACATTAATGGATATTAACGTGTGAACGATGTCGACACTAATCCGACCTGTTAACTACTGTGTTTTATCGAATTGACTCTGATATGATCCCAAACCATTAAGAGTTCACCCAACTAACAACTTCGCGTAGTTCGTATCGTGTCTTATTTTGCCATATCTAATTTATGTTCATGGAACATCTACGGCATGTGACTAATGAAAGTATCTAAATCATTTTATTGTTTAGAAATTTAGGGGTTAAAATAATTTTTCTAACTTTTTTATTGCCATTTTTGTAATTAAAAAGGTTTATTGTAAGAGAAGTTTGGCACACTTGAAAAGTCAATATTTTGCAAAATTGTTAAGATAAATCATATTAGAGTAACATACGAGGTGGACGACCATAGAGGGCATCTTGTTGACCCATTCCTAAGTAAAGCAAAATTTTTTGAGGATAAATTATGCTAGACCCTCCTAAACTATTGATTTTTTGTATCAGGCCATTTTACTATTTTTTTTTGATAAACCTTGATTTTATGTATAAAAAATATTAAAAATCTATTAAAAATGGGTTGGGCGTAAAAAATCCATAGTTCCGAAAAGTTTGGTGTAATTTACCCTTTTTTATACCTATAAATGTGCCTAGTTAACAATTGTGCATTGTTGGCCGTTAAAAGTTTGGGCTATCATCTCATCCACTTTTACGTTGAATTTTTTTTAATGAAATTATTGTAAATGAGCTTCTCGTTATTGTGATCTTATTTCCATCAAGTTTGGTTGATTTTTTTTTACTAATTTAATAAACTGGTTCCTTTTTAGGTTTGTTACTGTACATGAATGGTTATATATATATATATATTAGTTTTTCAAAATACTAAAAAATTGATTCTTTTTTTTAACTAGACTTGGTATACACGATCTCCATAATGAGTAAATCATTTATTAAAAATATTCATCATGGAAGTAAGGTAAAATAAAAATTGCATGTACATATACATTTTATACTTTTCAAACTTTTGAGTATCATCTCACTCACTTGATGAATTTTGTGCAGATAATCTCTTAGTTATGGAGATAATCTGTACCAAAATTGGCTATAAATTTTAATTTCTAGTATCTTAAAAGATTTGGATGTTCATTGGGTATGTTTAAAAAATTAGAATATATATATATATATACAAACACAATACTGCTCTTGTGCGGACCAGTTCGCATTTTAATAGTACAGACCGAACATGTGTCACCTAACGGTGAGTCCAGAAAAGAGAGAGAGAGATAGTGCCTATAATTTAGGCACCGATACTTTTAAAGGTCATTATGCGGACTGCTCCGCCCAAAATAATGTGTTTTGTTAATTTTAAAAAATAGGTAAAAAAATTGATAGTTTTAAAGGTAAAAACTGTCAGTTTTTTGATCTATTTTTTAAAAATAACAAAAAATATATTTTCAGTTAATTTTTTTTACACAAGGCACACTCAAATATCATGAACTCATATAAAAAGTATCATTTCAAAATTATTTTTTTTACTATTTTAAAAAAATGCGTATGTTCATAGATATGTTGGTAGGAGGTATATTGGAGAGCGTAACTGTATATATATATATATATATATATATATATATATATATATATATATATATATATATATAGGCAGGTTCCTGTGCACATTAAGTTTGCATAGTGTTGACGCACATCAATTTTTTTAAAGCATTAAAAAATATATTTTTGAGTTGGTTTTTTTATGTAATATTTAAACATTTCAACGGCCCATGTAAAAAAAAATCAGTATAATTTTTTTTTTTTTTGCTATTTTTAAAAAATCGGTCAAACTTTAGCAGATTTTAAAGCGCTTAAAAGCAGCGAAAGTTTGACCGAT
Organism: Sambucus nigra; assembly: GCA_949130495.1. Taxonomy (NCBI): domain Eukaryota; kingdom Viridiplantae; phylum Streptophyta; class Magnoliopsida; order Dipsacales; family Adoxaceae; genus Sambucus; species Sambucus nigra. The sequence continues at coordinate 26,146,324 of OX422220.1, forward strand.
TTTTTAAAAATAGCAAAAAAAATGTTTTTGAACTGATTTTTTTTACATGGGTCCGTTGAAATGTTTAAATATCACACAAAAAAATTCAACTCAAAAATATTTTTTTTACTATTTAAAAAAAATGATGTACAAACTTTGTGTGCACATGCCCTCTCTCTCTCTCTCTCTCTCTATATATATATATATATAATGTAATGTAATATACACCCAATATGATGAACGCCGACTTTTGCATGATCGGAGGAGGGGTAAAAGGTGGTTATTTGAGGAAGGCTTCGAGGAAGAAAGCGTGGGGGTGGCTGAGGCTTGGCAGACAAAAAAGGACCACATACACATACTAAAATGAAGAACTTTACAGTCACAGTACCGCAAGGTTCCCTCTACCCCCATATTTATGCCGTGAATCATGTTTCCGGCCTTTTCCCCCCTTATTCTTTGACTTATACATGTGCACACACATAATACTCTTCATGCGTGAACTGACTCGCATATTAATAATTCGGACCGGACATATATCACATGACAGTGAGCCTTTAAGAGAAAGCGCTGGTTGATAATTTGTCGGGGTGAAGAAATGGGTAGAATTTGAAGGGTTTGTATTATACCTGTGCGGGTCAATCCGCACAACATCATATATATATATATTTCTCTTCAAAAACATCAAACTCTACCGTAAATGTTAATTTTCTTAATTTTACTTGAGCAGATAAAATTGCTCTATAATTATTGGGTTTTAATTAGAGCTGCAGACGAACCGAGTCGAGGTGAGCTTGAGCGGAGCTTGGGCAAGCTCGATTATTAGAAGAACTTGAGATCAAGTTCGAGATTGGTTCATTTACTGAACGAAAAGAGCCGATCTCGAGTCACTTGGTTTTGAGAGGTCTAATTAAGTTCATTTATGCCTAAAAGACAAGCTCAAGCCGAGTTCGAGGGAAGCTCAACGATAAAAAATTTCTAAACGAGCTCAAAATCGTGATCGAGCTCATTTATTTTTCTTAACAAACGAGCTGAATTCGAATTGTTCATGAACAACTTGGCTCGTTTATACCCCCAGTTTTAATAGTAATGATAATAGAATGCGGGGGATGCGTAGCTTAACAAACTAAACGCTACACACAACTAAATATAATTAACTTCGATACTTTCTCTAATATTAATATGATATAAGATCTCCTATTTACTAACTCGAATGTCTAATTACTTAACATTAAGACCAACACTAATTTATACATGTGTTAGGCTCAATTCAAGATAAGAAATTCTCACATTAAATACTGAGAATTTGGGAAGATAAATAATCTGCTCTTGATATCATGTTTAAAATAGAAACTTCGATAAAAAATAATTGAAATGTCTAGAGTGCATGGACAATGACAAATTAGGTAGAGGAAACCGACCCTCCTGAAATTTGTAAAATTATTGTTTGTGTTCTTTTACACCACAATCAATAATGTCATTATTCCAGTTCACGTATTCGAAAAATTGGACCACTAATTAAAACTAATCACTTATAGTCTCATTCAATTCGGTTGACATACAAATCGTGTTTTGGTTCGTATTTTCCCCGAAATGAAATGCCAAGAATTAAAAATGAATGAATTGCGTCATACGTTTTTTTTTTTTTTTAATATAAAACACGGCACAAAACGAGTAACACATTATAATTTTCAAGACTCACAAGAGTCAAAATTTTGACAGAGTCAAGACAAGATTTTCTACATAAAAAAAATTCGGCACAAACACGAAGGAAAAAGACTCGAGACTTCATATGCTACGAAGGAAAAAAAGTTAGTAGCATATTTCGGACCCTGGAATAAGTTTTGGGAAGGCAATTCTCAATACAATTTGTTACTAACGGCGCGAAGTTACCAAGTTCAAGTCTATGTTAAATATGATTATACAGCCCGGGACATGAATTTAGGTATATATGAATTGAACATATAAGTGATGAATACCGAATTAAAAGACGATAAGAACCCAACATAACACGAAACAAACAACAAGCATGCCGGGTATGAGTAACGCCAATTTTAAAGCGATATTGTCAAGACCTTACCCAACGAGTTCCATGCCTAAATATAATCTTGAATTCTCATAGGATAGATGAGTTTAATGATTTATATATTGCACCGTAAAATCTTGATTTTCCTCGTATTTATATATTCTCAACAAATATTATACATTTATATTGTAAGATTAATATTTTTTGTGCACAAAAGTAAGGCTACATGCATCTAATATTCTTCCTAGCTCATTAACTTGGTGACCACTTCATATTCTAATTAATTTAAAAAATAGTACGAGTGTTTGGTGCTGACACATGTAAATAAACAATTCTGTTATTTATTGAAAACAACCATAACTTAGGGAAACATCAATTGCTTCTTGTCCATATGGAATCTAAATCTTAAAAATTGGAGAAAATGGGATTTAGAAAATTACTTATAGAACATTCAATAACCATTGTTACTCCAATATCTCTTTATCCTCAAGTTGAAGAATAGAGTGTGAAGATGATTGATTGAACCCCACCTTTATAATGGTGCAATAAAAATGTCTGCCCCACGTCACAAACATATTGTGGATGCTCTTGCCTTAGTGGATAATACAAACAACTTTTTAACTCCCCCAACTAATTTAAAGAGATATTGTTGGATGTTGACCTTAGTGTCCCTTATTAACATCATCTCTCTCTCTCTCTCTCTCTCTCTCTCTATCGTATTTCGATTGTCAATACGATATATAAGTATCGCTATTACAAAGAGTATTACATCATTGATCGTGAAATATCGCTTGCTTGTTAAATTCTGTGAATTGCGTGAAAGTAAGATACTCCAAATTCGGGAGTCAAAGAATTTTATAAAACGTTCTTAGTAGAAAAAAATGCGAGTGAAAGATCCCACCGAATTAAATTAGGTTCATGAATCTAAGAAATATATATATATATATATATATATATATATATATATATAGAGAGAGAGAGAGAGAGAGAGAGAGAGAGAGAGAGAGAGAGAGATGTCTCTCAGTTTGAGAACCCTGAATGAGATTCATTTTTTTAAAATAGTAAAAAAAATATTTTGAAGTTGATTTTTTTTCTATGGTTTTTAAACATTTCAGTAGGACTATAAAAAAATAATCAGCTCAAAATATTTTTTTTTACTATTTTAAAAAAATCGGTCAAAGCTTGTTATTTTTTAACAGCTTAAAAACAACTTAAAAACTGACACAATTTGACCAATTTTTTTAAAATAACAAAAAAATTCATAAGCCAAAAGCCAAAAAAATATAAGTGTGTGTATATTAAATGTATTGTAGACCTACTTGTTTCTTTAGCCAACCATAGCATGAAGTTGAGAGAACTTGTACAATTTTCTTCTCTTCATGTGAAAATTTTCTTCACTACAAGTGATTTTTGGTGATATTTAAACGATAAAAATGTATTAAAATTTAATAAATTAATTAATTTGTATTAAATTTAAAAAATAAAATTAGTAATGCATTATAATAAAAAAATCCTTAAAAAACTTTAGAGTTTGTTTCATAGGTATCTTGAAAATTTTACAATATCTTTAATTTTAATAGTGTTTGATATATAATTTATTTTAGATAAAAAACATTTTTTAAGTTTACAAATTTAGCTACCTAAAAATATATTTTTTTCAAGTTTTATTTTCCCACATCTCCTTAGTGGGAAATTGTTTTTCAAGCAAAGGTAAGAAAATTCAGCATATGTATACACAATTTTTTCATCATCATAACAATCAAGTACACAAAAGATACATTGTTAATTTCATATTATTTCTCATGCAAAACTTTTCTAATTAACTCGATATCTAAATAAAACATTTTCGCCATTCTTTTAATCAAACAGACCCTTAAGAACTATCACACAAACAATAAATAAAAGCTTCGAAATCCCACATCTATACTCTTTACTAGTGGAATAAGATACTTACTTATCTTATCCCATTTAAAAATCCTAACCATCCAATACCAAACCTGGAATATGATAAAATAATCTTTTATACCACCTTCTTATCACAGGCATCAGACATGGTCTTAAGTTATAGTTTTAACTTCGGTGTAGATGGCACAAATTTATAATTTACAAGGTTTATTTCGCAATTTGAAAGATCAACATGTAATTTCTAAAAGTTAATCCTTGTATATACACCCTTCTAAAACATCTAATGTAATATGACATATCTAATGTCCTTTCTCTTAGCGTAGTATTAAGAATTTAATTAGCTTTGGAAGATAAATTCGCAATATCATATATTTTAAAGGACAATTTACAATTAGGTCCCTTGGTAACAATTTGTAAACATTTAAGGACAATTTATTATTAGGTCCACCTGTTATGCCACTAGTCTCCACTAATCTGGACTTCTACAAGAAGAGAATTAGTGGATCTAAATGTTTAAAATTTGTCAAAATTCCTTTAATGTTTAAAATTTATTTGTGCGGGACCTAAGAGTACTTTCTTCTATTTTAAATAACATAAAGCAAATCATTTCACATTTATCAATTTTTGATCTCATTCTTTTGTTAAATAATTTTTTGACACCACTTTTGGTATTATAGTTCCTAATTTTAATGGGTCCTATTAACTGATTTTAATAATTGATATTTTTGTACATATATTTTTTAAAGTTCAACAATGCCAACCCAGCTCCCCCATTTCTTACTTTGTTAGTTAAACAACTATTTTTCTTTATATTTAAGGCACTTAAAATTAATATTTGTATAGCAGTGTAGGGGCCAGGGGTGGATGGATGTATCAAAGGAGATGTATCTGTCCTGTCAATGTTTAAAAAATATTTTTTCATATATATCAACGTCTCCACTACTAAAATTTGAATATGACTATAAACACTAGAAAGTTAAGGTAGTATAACAGGGAATAATCTCATGATTAGCAGTATAATTATGAAAGACACTTGATCCTAAATGAGCTTAATTTATGATTTAGTACTATTTACTTTTGTTCTTATCTCTTTTTTGATGACCATGTGCATACCTAACGCCATATATCATTCATTCCGCATGCAAAAGTACCACGCAATGGTTTTAATAATCTTATGGAATCATTCTCTTTGCTCCCCATGCCCTAATATTTATGTAATGATTCCTTCTATGTAGATACATATATTTGATATATTTAATGTCACATACTGACGTGTTATATCGGTGTTGGCTCGTATTCAAATTTTACTGTCGCATGACAATGAAATCCAAACACAAATCAATACAAATGCGATACGTTAATGTATCGCATCAAATATGTCAATTTTATATGTCGACATAAAATTATTTATGATCTAAAACCCTAATTCTCTCTCTCTCTCTCTCTCTCTCTCTCACGCACACAAACATACATATACATAAGAAGCAAATCAATAAAAAAGATCTCATGCTTGTCACTGATGATGATAATAAGTGGTTATTTGTTAAGAAAGTGGGGCCTTAGGCTAAACTTGTGGGAAGTGTTTTAAATATTAATCAAATGACAATGACATTTGAGATTTAATAATATGGTAATTTTGCATATACTTTAAAATTATACCATGCTTAATTGTCAAAAAAATTATTGGTTAATGCGTAGGATTTACATTGGCTCCATTGAAAAATCTATTGATATTTTTCTGACAAATAACCAAGCTACATGAATAATTATTCTTTAGATCACCCTAAGGTATATAACTCCAAAATCTATGACAATGAGTTTAGTGAGCCAAGCTTGTCATTTCTCAACTTTCATAATATAGCACTATCAACTCTTTTGAAACTCTTTTGAAAGTGGCAGACAAGTAAGTTAACACAAGCTAATCTCGTTTTCTTAGAAAAATCGTACGAGTTATATTCGTTAATTAGTAAACGTTTAGTAAAAGTTCTCTCTATGAAAGTTAATATACGTAATGGAGTCCATTACATGTCTGCTACTTGAAAATTTTCTTTGGGCTTAATTAGTGTTTGAATATTTTTTCTGTGAGGGAAAAATTCACACAATACAACGATAAAAGGGACGAACAACCAATACATTATAGCATATAAGGAAATCAGTCGACATCTGCCTCTTTTAGACTTTACAGTTAAGCGGGAGCTTTGTGCACTGGGTACGGCCCTTTTTTTTTGACAATTTATCTATGTCCGCTGGGTGCGAATGTTTTTCATTGATTAATATTTTCTAGATTACAATTTAATAGGTCACAATTCTATACATGGTAATTTTTAAGGAATGAGGACAATTCATATATATCCATTGAAATTTTGTTAATGATGATACAACAATGGGCTGATCTTCTTATCCAACCTTTTTTTTTTTAATTCTCTTGGCTTTACTTTTTGATTTTACTACTTGATGAGTTATTGTTGTTGTGCTACGATCTTGGTTAGAGTGCTCTCTCTTTTTCTTGACAAGGTCTTACTATACTAGAATCCTAGGAGTGTTTTCACCTTTGTCCACCAGTGAGATCTTCATAGTAGGAAGGCCAACCTTTATTCCATACATAAGGCAAATGTCGTTTCATTGGTTGGTCTCCTCGGTGTCGTTTTGCAAGTCCAAAGAATATGAGGTAGTTCGTTTACCCATACACGAATTTAGGATTATGTGGCGTCATTGTATGTGTGGGGTATCGCGTTGTCTGGATATGGTATATTTGTATGTGCAAGGGCCTACACTGTCTAGCTACCATGACGGGATTTTGTGTGGGCATTACGGTATGTATATAGTCTAGTGTTGGATGGCTAAGGGTAGTATGTATGTGCGGGACCTAGGTTGCTTGGCTATAGTATATAGATTTATGTGTGATTTATGGTATGTGTGGGTTTAGTTTTAGTTAGCTATGATTATATGTGCAAGACATGGCTATAGTGATAGGATAAGTTGCGTGGATGCACTACGGCATGTGCAAGGTTACATTATGGACTATTTGATTACTGACTTACTATAGTAGTGTAACAAAAAGATAATTAATAATTAAAAGATAATTACTATTGACGAGTTACGAATATGGAAAGATGTATACATTCTCTATTTTAATGTTTTATGTTAATTAAAAAACTATATTGTGATATTTACTTCATCTAGAACTTCTGACTGGATTCATGTAACCCTATTTGGGACCATGTAGTTGGTATTCTTACAGTGGGCCTGACCCATCATCGTGGACTAACATTTCAGGTTATGTTGTTATAGCTGTTGGGATTTGGAGTAGCGTGAGTTGCATCTGGAGCTTCACCTTTTGGATTAGTTTATTTTTCCTTTTCGTTATTTTATTATGAGACGATTATTTGGATTTGGTTGGTCGTTGGGTTCCACAGTCATTTGAAGTTTGATTGAAGACTATTGGTGATGACATTTTATAATGAAATTTATTTCATTGTTGGACTTTATTATAGTGGATGGATTTTATTACGTTGGATGGATCTTTACTATTGTTATATATCTCCTTTCATACTATTGTTGTAAAAAGTTTTAAATTGTATTATATCTCTATCACATGCTGAGAATGTTATTTTGATTATAACTACTTGCATATCCTAGCATTTTGACTTAATCAACCTAAATAATATAATATAAAGATTATTATAAAGCCACGATCTTCTAATCAGAGCACCTCTAGCCAAGGTATCTATCACCCAGTTGAAAAGGATGATATGACCATGAGATTTTCTCAATTACCAAAAAGGCTGAGGCAACAAATTTGAAGATTTGGGATCCCACATTCCCAACTCATTATTTAATCGAGGAATTTTGTGCAATTTTTCACGTCATTGGTCGCCCGACCAAATATTTTCCCACATTTCGGCTTTTACAAAAATTATCCACGAAAAAATTAATGCTATGGGGACTTTCAAAGAGTCCTATAATAACCCGCTTGGTGAGGGCTATAACTTGCAGTGGACAAATAACCTCGATTTTATGCGGAGAAGTGACCAACCATAACCCCTAATTCCCAATGACCTCAATGGGTCCAAGCCTGAAACATCAACATCCTGGATAACAAAATTACCAACGTTCGTATAAACAAGGATAACCACCCTTACAAATTCAAGGCCCTTCTTTCACACCTCCTTATGTGCCCCACATAAGAAGAGCCTTGAAGAAACTTTTTAATCTTTCATCTAAACTCAAATGGATTTTAATAATCAAAACTCTCAAACATTTGCGGACATTAAGTCATCGCTATTAAAATTGACCACTTCATTGAGTATCCAAGAGTTTTCGTCCTGACCTCAACAAAATCATCAAGGGCAACATAATGTTATTACCTTGAGAATGGAGGTTTCACAAGATCAAGATAAATCAATAATTGCTCTACGGAGTGAGATACCTCTTAATAATACAATAACACCCAATTTAAAATTCTAGAGGAGTTTCACTCGTCCCCATAGAGTTCGAAGACTTTTCTCTCGAAGAGAGTAGTGAGGATCCATAAATCAAGCTGGATTTGGTTGTAAAAAGACCCAGTCCCGCACCTTATGCTCAAAGGTTTGTGTCCCCACAAAAGGTGGCTAATATTACTGACATATTGGAAATGTTTAAACAAGTAAAAATAAACATTCCTCTCCTCAACCTAATCAAGCAAGATCCCACTCATGCCACGTTCCTTAAGAAATTAATTACTATAAAGCAGAAATGTTTTAGGAAGAAAAAGGCATTCTTGGATCAAATTATGAACTCAATCATCCAATACGAGTTGCCTCCAAAATAAAAACACCCTTACTCTCCACCATCTCGTGTGTCATTTTAGAGTAAAAAATTGAGAAAGCTGTGCTCGATTTAGGTGTAAGTGTCAATATGTTACCATACTCAATGTATGAACAAATCAACCTAGGTGATATAAAGTCCACCAAAATCACCCTCAAATTAGCAAACTGATCCATTAAACTCCTGAGAGGGGTGGTGGACAATATCATGATTCAAGTTGAAAAATTCTACGTCCTGATGGACATGGTGATTTTGGATACTTAACTTGTATCCTTGAATAGCACCCACATCCCCATTATCTTTGGTCGACCCTTTCTAGCTACCTCAAATGCCTTAATCAAAGATAAAAAATGGGCAAATGAACCTCACTTTTCAGGAGATGACCGTGGATATTAACGATTTCAACATTGCCAAACTAATGGGTGATGAAGACGATGTCCACGAAGTAAAATTAAGAAGATTGACTAAGAGAAGTTTGATGAAATATATTGTACGAAACCCTCTTGAGGAATTCTTGGTTAACTCACTTGGGCTTGAAAATGATTATTCCTCTTAAGATCATACAGTTAACGTTATAATCTATTTGTTAGATGAGTTAAAGAAAGTTGAGGAGGAAAATTAATGTTCAATTTTTGAGGATTTATTGTCTCACAATTCTTATGAATTGCTCTCGGATGGGAGATTTCCTAAGATTGCCCTCAATCAATTGTCATCTGACCTCAATTATACGTACCTGGGTAAGGGAGAGACATATCCCATTGTTGTCTCATTCCACATCGACGAGGGTCAATAAGGGAAGTTTTTGACCTATCTTATAAGGAATAAAAGTTCCTTAGGATGGACGACTGCGAATTTAAAGGGTGTGAGCCCTTTGATTTTCACTCACAAAATTTAATTCGTGGAGGATGCCAAAGCCATAAGGGAGAGGAAACGCCAGTTGAATCCCATAATGAAAGAGGTGGTTAGGGATGGGATTATCAAGCTATAGGATGTGGGTATCATCTACCCAATTTCAAATAGTAAGTGGATTAGTCCAACCCTAGTGGTTCCCAAGAAATTGGGAATCACCATCATTGAAAATGTAAAGGGAGAATTAATCCAAAAGCGCACCACCACCGATTGGCACATATGCATTCACTATCGTAATCTCAATGCCATGACCCGAAAGGATCATTTCCCTCTTCCATTTATAGATCAAATACTTGAGTGCATGTCGTTCCACTCGTTGTATTATTTTATCGGTGGTTATTCTAGATAGAACCAAAACGAGTTGAACTTGCAAGACCAAGAAAAAAAACACTTTTTCTTTCCCTGTTGGCACTTTTCCCTACAAAAGGATGAACTTTGATTTATGAAATTCATCGGTCACTTTTTAAAGTTTTCAGCATGCATAGCAACATGGTTGAGAGGGGTCTTGAGGTGTTCATGGACGATTTTAGAATCTTTGTTTGACCATTGCCTATTAATTCTTGAAAAGGATATATTTCCTATTGATGACTTCTTCCCGGATGAACAATTGTTACCCGCTTGTTCTCTTCCTTGGTTTATGGACATTCTGTTTCGCTGACTTGGTTTGTGTTTGTATTTTCTATTAGGTACGAAAGAGCTAGGCAAGGTTATGGTCTTGCCAACCAGTTGATTGTCTCAGTCTGCGATAATCAAGAAATTATGAACTATTCGATGCTTCATTTAAGAAGACTTTCCATTGAGTGCGAATCAAGTTTGTAAATTATATGAACTAGGACTAAGAAAAAGTTTAAAAATGAAAAACTAAAGGTAAAAATAAGGATTGAAGAGCTTAAAATAGTGGGATAAACCAAACTACAACTAAAGACAGTAAAATAAGTTCAAGTTGATGAAAGTAAAATCATTTAAACTAAGGAAAGTAAAACAAGTTATACCTAAGAAACGTAAAAATAGTTTACAACTGGAACTTTTTATTAAAATGAAAGGGAATTACAATTGATCTACCTTACAAATTACTTGGAAGAAGAAGCTCTTAACTACGCTAGAAAAACTATAAAGAAAAAGAAAAAGAAAAAGGAAAGGAAAGGAAAGGAAAGGAAAGGAAAAAGATGTTGAAACGAGTAAAAATGGTTTGTGGCTGGAGAGTCTCCTTTGGATTATCCCTGAGTTTCTTATTTATAGAGTCCTTTGCCTTTGCGACGATCATTCTTACTATTGTGTGGTTATATATTTTAAATAATCTCGCCCTGGTGCTTTTATGCCCCAAAATAGTTATGTAAGATCAGCACATTCTGGCTTTGACAAGAGTCACATTCTTGTTTAACCATTTGTCTAAATCTGGATTTTTTCATTGTAGATATAACAACCAATTTATATTTCCATGCGTTGATGCCTTATTGGCTGAAAATCATAAGGTGTAAACATACCACCCACACTAATTATTTTTCGAGGAAAAATAGTTAGTGGACTGTTAACATTTTGCATTCCATATTCCCACGTCTAGGTCATCCTTATATTGGTGAAATTATTCTTAAATAAACGTCTTGGCCGTGACAAGATTTCCAACATTAAAATTTTTGTCTCATGGATTTTCACCCGCACTCTTATCTTTTATCATCCCGTCACTTTGGTGCAAAAAATGGCTTTTAGTTGAGATGATAATTCTTTTCTAAATAGAACCTGGGAGGTGGGATTTTATTTTTACCCACAACTGATTGACAATAACACTCCATTTGACCCTTGGGTTATTGTTGTCTCCACCTCGAACCAAGTATGCCCATGATAATGCTGATGACTGAGGGACATGGTATATGGTTGGCATTTCTGAGCATCCCTCGTCTTTATATCCTAATGTTTCACCTACACACATTTTGGATGAGCTTAATGCTGTTGGGGCTGTGTATGATAACTAACCTCCTTCAAACAACTTATCGGTTCGTCAAAGTTCAGAATTTTTGAGGACTGGGCTGATAAAATCCTCCCTCCTCCTTCTCCTTGTGAGAAAGTTATTGCTTATGCTAATGAACTTTTTTAAGGCTTATGACCCTCTAATTGACGATATAGAGGTCACGATTGAGGCTAATGAAGCGAAAAAAAATTAAAAAGGCTTTTGAGGCTAATGACTATGACCAACATCTCACTTTGGTCCATAGTGGATCTCTACTAGATCACTCTCTTCCTTACCCATGGGAAGTTGTTAAACAACATTCTCATGATAAAACGTGTGTTGGATATGATCATCCCCTCATTCTTCCCCATTTTCCACTTGAATACATGCCAGAAAAGGCCTTTCTAACTCTTACTCCTCATTACAGGGGGGATTATGCCTAGTCAAGGCCAAGTAGGCTATATTATCCCTTTAATGACACTAAAAGTGTATAATTAAACCTATTGTTTGCTTGGCACTGTACTACTTATGAATCCCCAAGATATGTTATTGACAATTCCAATTATCCTTTACACTGTTTTGAACTCCTAAAAAACTATGTCATCTGTAATGACATGTATAATTCCTATGTGTTGGTAGCATTTAGCTTCTATTTGTCCGCCTTCATAGCTTTGGTGACTGACAACACCTTTTTTTATGCTTCCCTCTCTAATCTCATTGTTTACCCTCATATTTTTTTTGGGGATCTAATTCGTGATTTGGAGAGGTATGATATAGATGGCTTGGATATCGACCAACCTATGTTACATTATCCTTCCTCTATCATTGATATTGGGAAAGCTTTAAAAGTCCTATATTTATTCTCTCATCTCATTTTGGGTTTAGCTTGGTGATGCCACACATGCCTTCATGAATTTGAGCAGCAACTATGAGTATTTCTCTTTATGTAGGCACTCTAGGATCATTCCTTCAACACATTCTTTGAATAATTTCCTAATATATATAACATGGTTGGTGCTCATAACCTGACAACCCTGTTAGTTTTGACATTTGGGCTAGTTAGATATTCAATCAATGGTTTTCTCCAAACATTATGAACGTTTATGTTCCCTATTTCCACTAAAGACCATCTGTTATGGAGTAATAATAGAAGTTCGATCATGGATATTAATTTGAACTTAGCTTCAAAACTATCATCAGATTTGAAACCTGTGCCTTTTGAGCCATTTTATTCGCCTCCTCATTTATGGACTTGAGAATATAATTTAATGTAACTTCGTCAAATTTGGATATTAAATTTAAAACCACTTGATTATAAAAAGTTAAACCATCATTGCCACATCTATATTCACTAGTTATTTATTTTATAACCACTCGAGAATCCCCATAGACTTCAATCACAAAAGCATTATAGCCTCGAAGGGTATCTAGGCCCATTATGATTGTTTCATATTCTACTTAGCTGTTGGAAGATAAATTCTCTTCCAATTTGTATCCATGTTTTTTTAATGTGCTTGGGGGATTCAATGATTACCCTTATTTCTGTCTTCGAACTATCGAACCATAAAATTTGATAGCTGTAAGGATATATATCCTATATTATATTCAACTTTTGGCTCATTTTCACATGGATGATAAACTAAAAAGTCATCCTGTGCTTGGATTTTTATAGACTTTTGAGGCATAAAATATAGGCAAAACTCAAACATATCTAACATCCATTTACCAATTTTATTTCGTTAAATAATCTCGGTGAGCATGTGCTTAATTAACTCAAATTTTGAAAGAACACACACCTATATAGGAAACAAGTAATATCTTAATTTCATGGCCGCAAAATACAAATTTAAACATAATTTTTCCATTACAAAATACTTGCATTCACAATCATTAATAAATATAGTTTGATAATACCCAGTCTGCTCTTTATTTTTCTGACAGTGTTGTGCTAGCAAAACTCCAATGGAAGTGTCAACAAAAGCTATGTAAAACTTTAGTGGCTTGTCATCTCTCTTAGGTACCAATATTGGTGGCCTAGGCAAGTATCTCTTGAGCATTTGGAAAGCTAACTCATATTCCTCCGTTTAATCCATCTCCTTTTGATTTTTTAGGTTTAAGAAAGGATAAACTATTTTAGTTTTTCCTGCAGCATTAGATATAAATCTTCGAAGGAAATTAAGTTATGCTAAAAACCTTTGTAATTTTTTTTTTTAATTTTAGGGGATTTACTTTCAATTATGGCCTTGGCTTTATTCCTATAAACTTGAATCCCCCTTTTAGTGCACCAAATATCCTAGAAAATTTCCTGTAGAACTTCAAGGGAAAATTTTAAAGGATTCATAATGAGTTGCTAGAGCCTCATCCTTTCAAAGGAATTTTATAGGTGTGCTATGTGATTTGTAACTGTTTTCAAATTGATAAATATATCACCAACATAACACTCTAAAAAGATTCCAACATGTCATGAAAATGGTATTTATCCCCCTTGGTAAGTGGCTCATGTGTATATTAAGGCGAATGGATTTTTTATCCATTCGAAGGTTCCTAAATTTCCTGGGCACCTAAAGGTAGTTTTGTGCATATGTTCTTCAACTATGAATATTTGGTTATATCCTGTATAGCTACCCATCATAAACATGGCGGTGTGTCCAACAAACCTATCAACCAATAAATCTACCACTATCACTGAATATTCACCCCTTGGAGTTATTGCATTTAAATTTCTAAAGTTGATATGCGCTCTTAATTTGTAATTTATTTTTATTTTTGACACTATACTTGAGAGACATTCAATATATTCGGTGGTTCAAATGAACCCGACCTTTAACAACCTTCCAATTTTTTCTTTTATCTTTGTTGTGACCTCTAAAGTCATCTGGCAGGGCGACTGCTTAACACGCTTGTATCCTTCTTTGATTGATAGTCTATGCTCCACTAATTTTCTGTCCAAACTAGGAAATAATCATATTTCGAAGCAAAGTAGTTCTTATACTGGTGTAAAAGTTCCACAACCAATTGTTGATCTTCTTTGCTTAGTTCAACACTGATGTACGTTACACTTTTGTTTATTTTCGGTCCCTAAGTTTACTTTTATCGAAGCATCCAACTGATTGACTATGATTTCTTCGTATTCTACTGGAAAACTTGCTAGGTCACTAATGTCTTGATGTTTTTCTTTTTCTTTGTCTTTTCGAATATGTAATAGGCCTAATTAATGGTAATTTCCTCGCTAATTTTTGTACCTAATTCTATCTCTCTAAATTTATATAATATTATGGCCAAAGCTTTGTTGGACTTTTTTAGTTAAAAAGGTGTGTTGCCTATTAATCAACCATTTTATCCTTTTCAGTTGGTCCTAATAGACCAAAGTCTAATTCTTCCCTAGCATCGTCTGGAACCTTTTCTCATGACATCTCACCTATCAATGCGTCCAGTTTGACAGGTCCCACATTTTCTTAATATATCTCAACTTCAACACAATTATAACTGATATGGAATCGTTGTAGGTCATCTTCCACCTCCTCGATGTTCCTTTCTTCCTTTATCAGTAAAATTTTTTGGTGCATAGAAGAAGGGTACAATTATTGGAATGAATCTAGTTTATAACAAGTAAAGCATTAAATCTTAGTTTTCCATCAATGCTGAAGAAGGCAATTTTAGACTTTTTGTGACAACTTTGATATCCACTGGAAATACACCTTTGGTTGACTTTTTATCGCCAACAAAACCATATATTATTATTTGAGTCTGAATTAATTTATCATGTTGCTTATTTATTTTAAAAAACATTGAATATGGCATTATAACAAAGGCTGCACCATTATCTACCAATATTTTACTTATTAAGACTCCATTCACCCAGGATTTTATAAATAAGGGATTAATGTGATTGGTCATATCTTTGTTGGGCTCTGTGAACTCATAAATGAGATATAAATCAGAAATAAACAAATTTAATTTGTCTACCTTTGATCCATCATCTTCATTCATTTATGTCTATGGAACCTCTTTCTCTTCTTCAGCTTCAAACCTCCGTGGGAGGAAAATTTACATATTAATGGGTATATCTTGATTCAAGGATCCAAATTGTATGAATTAATGTTTATTATATCCGTGTACAAGTCTTATTACATCCATAACCATCGTTTCTTCCCTTTCTTCTTCACTGGAAGAATAATTATCTATTGTACTTCCTTCTTCCACATTTATAACCATATCTAATTCTTGCATTTTCTGTTCTAACATGTTTGAAGTGGATTATTCGAAGATGAATATGCAATGTCCTCCACTTTGGCGTAAAACCTTTGAGGCGTCTTGCTAGGCCTTATACTTCCTTTGGATCCTCTTTTGTTGGGTGCAGGAGATCACACTTTTTAGGATTTCCCTTCTTCGACTTAGGTGGTTGCATCACGTGCCACATCCCTAAAGCCGCTTGCTGAGGCTTTACTTCCTTTTGCCTTTTGGTCATTTCATTTATATGTTAAGTAAATTTAGGGTCTTATGACCCAAACCATTCTGGTACCCCCTTCACCGTGGGTGTCTATTTGATAAACCCCTATAGGCTTTGGTGTCCCTATGTATCGGTTGGATTGAACCTCTTGGAAGCCTAGTCTGGCATATTAGAAGCTTTTTAGCAGTTTCATCTCCCTTCATTGATGGTAAGGCCCAGAGAATGTCTTACTTATCCTGGAGGAAAGTCTCAGAACTTTTCTTGACTTATCTGCACTTGAGGCTTGGCAACGTGACTACCATTTTCTTATTCTTTCAACTTATATTATTATCTTTCCTTCGCAACAATAATCTGACACATTTCAGCGTAATGTTCCCCACATTTAATGCACAAGTCCTTGGGGATCTTTTAATTTAGATCCATAGTTATCTTAGACTTTAAAGCCTTTGTGTCTGCTTTAATTTTCATTTTAAATTTGACATGTCCCTTATTCCTTGGTAATTGGATGGACTGCATGTTGGCTCCCATTTCTTTGGATTTAAAAATGGGTCGTCGTCAAACCTTATAGCATTCCCTTTTCTATATGAAAACTTGATCTTCCTTTTCCTAATTAACTCTTGCACCCTGTATAAAAAAATAGAACAAATATAAATTGAGTTAGCAAAAACATTATGCCATTTGCATTAATTCTTTCCTTTTATCTCAGTTACACTTGACCTTTTTTCATCAACAAGAAGTTTTATCATTTTGACTCTTAAAAGATGATTGAAAAATTCTTCTGCCTTAAATATGTAAAAAAAGTACTTTTTAATCATGCCTTTTGACTTGTGTGTATATGACTTTGTTGTTGCATTCTTTTCAACCAAAATTTCACATATTACTGACTCAGTCCCAATCACTTCAGCAATATCTATATCTAAATTTGGATATTTATAATATGTTTTAAAGGAAAAAGTGCTCCTTTCATGTTCTTCCTCTGAAAGGGATTCATATCTAAACCCTTTGACACTCATTTCCACTAAATATCTAAACTATATCGTATCAAACTTCTTTCTAAGTCTAAATTCTAGCCCATTTTGGGCCAATTTGACAAACTCAGACTCAGGTAATATTATTTTGCAATTATTTCTAGCCCTTTTAGACCTATTTATTAATCTAGTGAATTTTTCATCTGGATTTTGGCTTAGTGTGGCCAAGTGGGCCATTGATACCTATAGTTCAGTTTGGAAGAACTGAGCATGAAACATGTCTTCCATTTGATGCTAATTATGAACAAAGTTGGGTGACAGCCTGATGAACCAAGTAAATGCCACGACCATGAGAGAACTGGAGAATAAACATAGTTTAAGATATTCGTTAGTCCTTTCTTCAGCGTATTGACTGCTAAATCTTGCTATATGTTATATTGTAGAATGATTCCTATCACCCAACAATAGGGATAAGGTTGGGAATTTATAACCCTTTGGGAGTTCAATCCTATTTATCCATTTGAGATATGGTTTTTTATACATTGGGGTCTGCACCTGCGGGCTACTGACCCACAAATCTCATGCATAAGATTTATAATTTCATTTCTCCTAACTCCTCCAATTTATTTCCTATCTGGTGAGTAACTGGTTGGTTCTCTATTAATGATGGTTGTATAAGTGGAGGTGGGACTTGTGGAGGTACATTTTGTTACGTTGGGAAAGGAATTGGTGGAGGTGCCTAAGGAATATGGTTGTCAGTCCTTTGAAAAGTCTCATACCAAGTCTCATATTGATTCCCAACCCCCCGAGTCCAAATTTGAACATTAGATTGGTGACTAGTCCATAGTTCTAAACCCTAGGAAAACCTAGAAAAGGCTCATTGATATATAACAGTGTCCTATTCACTTCGGAAACATGCATTTTTCCCATTGGGTTATTGTAACCAATTTGTTGGAAAATAATATACATTCCAATATCCTCTATTGGGTTTCTCACACTGAATTTGGTGTTAAAACGTTTGATTCCTTATCCTTATATTTGAACCGAATTTGGTTTCCCCATTATTGGGCCTATAATAGACATGATAAAAGTTAGCGGGCTATATAGTCATGTTCATACCACTTTGTGGTGCCAAACCTTAACCATTTGGCATTATAATAGTAGGAGATGATAGCCTACTAGTTACTGCTTTGATCGTGATGCTAATATTTTGCATGATATTTCCAAGATGATCAAACATCAAATTCAATTGATCCATCAATTGATCTTGAGTGTTTGTAGACACACCTATAATAGGAGTTACATTTGGATTTTTGATCAAAACCATTATTACATCCAATTCTTGGTTTTGAGTGTCTGGTCTTGTCTCTTGACTAGTTTACATGACCGTTTGGTCTGTGGTGGTGGTGGATTGGCTTATTAAACCAAGTTCACCAATGTTTTCAGTTCCATTATCTATCATTCGTGTCTTAACCATGATAAACAATGAGATAACACTGAAGTCCCACTGAGTGTGCCAAAAATATGTCTCGCTAGACTAGTTTGTGTTTGTACTTTTGATTAGGTACGAGCGTTCCATGCAAGATCATGGTCTTTCCAACTAGTTAATTATTTAGCCTACAATAATTAGGTGATTGTGAACTATTTAATTATTCAATTAAGAAGACTTTCTAGTGAGTGCAAATAATGTTTGTAAATACGATGAATTAGGACTAAGTAAAAGTTGGAAATTGGAAAACTAAAGGTAATAATACGGTTCGAAGTGATTAAAATAGTGAAATAAACCAATCTATAACTAAAGATAGTAAAATAAGTTAAAGCTGATAAAAATAAAATGATTTAAACTAAGGAAATTAAAACAGATTAAAGCTAAGAAACATATAAAAATTTACAACTAAGGCAAAGGTAATTTATATTAAACTGAAATATAATTACTACTGATAAACCTAAAAAATTACTTGGAAGAAGAAATGATGAGCTATGCTTAAAAAATTATAAAGAAAACGAAAGGAAAGAAAAGAAAAGGAAAAGGATTGTTGAAATGAGTAAAAATGTTTTTGTGGATAGAGAGTTTCCTTTGTATTATCAATGAGTTAATTATTTATATAGTCCTTTGCAACAACCACTCTAACCGATGGCTTGTTACATATTTTTAATAATCCCGCATTGGTGCTTTTATGCCCCATAATAGTTATATAAGATCACCACATTCTGGCTTTGACATGTTTCACATTCTTGTTTATCCATTAGTCTTGATTTGCCTTTTTGCATTTTGTGGCTATAAGAATCAATTTATATTTCCATGTATTGATTCCTCCTTGGCTGGAAATTGTTAGGTGTAAACACATTCCAAACTACCTTGTAATGGGATCAATCCCATCATGTTGGACCCCTCAATAGAAGAGGAATATTTTTATTTGGGTGCATATCTGTTCTTTAACGATCCATATTTATTCAAGTGTTACGTGGACCAATTCATCCGGAGATGTGTCCCAAATGACAAAGTAAAAAGCATTATCCAAAATTTTCATTTTGGAGCCTGTGGAGGCTAATTCTCCTCCAAAACAATTGCCACAAATATCCTCCAATGGGGTTTTAATTAGCTCATAATTTTTAAGGATGTGTATGAATTATGTAAGTCATGCTATTATTGCTAAACATTTGGCACGATTACTCGTCAGATTATGATGCCAATGACCCGTACTTGTAATCAAGGTTTTAAATTATCGGGGATTGACTTCATGGGAGCATTTCCCCAATATGCATTACATGATTCCAACACGCCGGTTGGATTAGTTTTGTCTTATTCTCGTAAATAAAAATGAAGAAAAGAAAAAAAAGGAAAAATAAAGGGATCTGAAAAACTGATAATACCATAGTTGTTTGAATAAATAAAGTCAGTTATACTCCAATTGTATATTTGTTGCTTATGGAATTGGTTTTCTAATTTTGAAATTTCCCACGCTTACCATCATCTTAAGTGTTCTCTCCAAACCCCTTTGAATCTTAAAAATTTTCCTTCCTTTCATAACCCTACCCAAGCCTACGTTACAACCCAATCAAGTCCTATACGATCCAAGGGTGAATGTGATTTTAAAGTCGATATGACCGCGATAATCTACTAAAGTGCATTTTATATCCTTTAATGAATGATATGAATTCATGAAATTACATTTTTCATTTTTTTATATAACACGCTTCACCATTAACATGTGAGTGGCCTTGCTTCCTATTACAATTACTCACTATGCCCTCTGGTCTTGAGTGTATTACACCCCATTACAAGTGCTTTAATTTGTTGAGTGTAATCATCAGAGAAAATTGAGTTAAGCATACTTTAATTGTATCCAAATTATAGAAGTTTTGATCGAATAAAAAGATTTATATGGGTCGCACCTCAAACACATTTAAGATTTCAGTTTTGTGGAGTTATTCTATTAATGTTGATAATTGTGTACTATTGGATCAATTCTCATTTACTTTTCTAATGACTTGTTGAAATCTATCTTGATTGTTAAGTTTGTCCCATTGAATAGTAGGGAAAATGTTTTGAGGAAATATGATATTTGTGGGTATCATCCATGGAAACTCGACCTCTGGGGAACCTAAGTGTTTAACGGCTTATTGCATATGCTAAATTCAACCATATTCCTTATGATAGTGGTGTTTTATTATATGTGTTGATACCAAATTTATTCTGCTGACGTGGACTAAGTATGTGGAGACACGTGTCAATCTACATGGCACCTACAAGCATTTTTGAACAACACCTTGACGTCGAGGAACTCAACCTCCCCGATCAACTCAGACGCTCCGAGCAACAAGTGTTCTCCGAGAAACTTTACTTCATCGAGCAACTCATGATTACCGAGCTACTCAGACGGTCCGAGCTACTCAGGCGGTCCGAGCTGCATCTCGTACAGAGCATTAATATCAGGATAACCAACAGATTGACTGCATATTGAATGCTTATTATTATCATACAGATGTACACGCCTATGGGACAGCTGTGTATTACCCTTTCACATTGATAGCCTCAAGGCTATAAATACATTGTATCATCCTCATTGTTGGGGGACTCGGAATTTCTTGGTAAAACTTGTTATCGAGAATTCCCAAACGGTCAAGCAATAACAAAATAGTGGACGTAGGCCATTCTTTCAAGGCTGAACCACTTTAAAATTCTTTTGTCTTGTTTATTTTATCTGTGATTAATTAATTAGATATAATTTAATTTTTTACATCAACAATATGTATATATATCTATTACAGTTGGTTTATTTCTTTTGCTCATTTACATCCAACTTTATTGCTATGGACTAATAATGTGTAAGGCAAGGGATGTAATTAGTCATGAATATTGCATTTAATACCCTTTATTTTTGCACATTCTAGCATTCCTATGACCATTACCTCTTATAATTAAGATCTTATATTGGATAACATTTTTTCTTCATTTTTATATATTTTTAAGGTTTATCTGAGATTTTGTAAGTATTGGGATGTAAAGTGTGAATTTGGAAGCACTTTGGGAAAGTTTCATCATAAAATATAACTTTAAGGAGAATTTGGTCATTTAAAACTTCAAGTTTTGGATGGTATAAAATCAAAACATGTGGGTCTTCAAAGTATGTTCCTTTGGCCTCTAACCACGCATCAATCTAATCATAAACAAAGAATTTATGGCCATTTCAATAAATTTTTGGTATGTGATCCAACTTTAAGGGTAATTTGGCAATTTCATACTCCATAATTCGAAGGGTTTCAAAATATCAACATTTTAATTTTCTTCAGGTGGCATCCAATCATGAGTTATTTCAAGTTCGTATGAAGAATTTATGGTTGTTTCTGTACCATTGAACGCTAATAGACTTAGATTAGATTAATGCAACAACCTTTAATAAGCCTCAGGGACGGTCGATCCGGCCATAACCCAGCCCAATTCGGTTACTGTTCATGCACACAATTTTTTTAGTCATTTCCCCCTTTTTTATAAATAGTTTAAGTTGGTTTCTTTTCCATTCACTTATTTTTATGTTAGTTTAGTTAGCTTGTGGCCTTTTGGGTGATTTTTGGTAGCTTCTCTCTCTCTTTCTCTCTTCCCCTATCCCAGGGTTTACTTCTCAAATGGTTAATATCCTATTCTCTCTCTTTCTCTTCCACCATTGTTGTACTTTTTAGTTTAACTTTGATTTGTAACCTATAGTGATTTTAACATAAGGGTGTGTTTGATAACAAAGTTGGAAAGTAACTGAAAATTAGTTCAATTTCATGTAAAGTAGGAAAATGATTCGAAAAAGATAAGATTAATATGGTCTTACTTTTATAGTTTTATATGGAAAAAAATTCTTTAGGGTTTGGATAATAAATTTTTTCCATGAAAATGATATAAATATGGAACACTTTTTGTATTTGTGACAATTATTTTTATAGAATTTATTTGAAATCAAGCACATCAAAAGTAAAATAGGAACTAAAATTACCATTTTTCATAAAAAATAATTCCATGACAATCAAACAGACCCTAAGTTAATCACTTGTTTGATTTATCTCTTGATATCTTTCTCTTAACTTGTTATTAGAGATTGCAATTCGTGTTTTTGGGTCATGTTTTGAGCTGGCACGACACGAAAAGGGTTTTTCGAACACGAATACGACATGACACAAATTCGTGTTTTTTTAGTTGATACGAACACGACCCAAATAAAAACAACATAACACGATACACCATGGATAACATGATTTCTTCAAATTTCACACTAAATTAAACATGAATAGACACGATAACCCAAATAAAAACACAGTTAATACGACAAGACATGATAACACGACAAACACCAATCATAATTTGACACGAACACTACTTCGTGTAAAAAAACCTGACACGAACACGGCATATCGTGTCAATTTTGGGTCGTTACATGTCGTGCTGTCGTGTCATTTCTAAAATTGCACCCCTACTTGTTATTGTTGATTTATAATGCTTTGTAGCTAATTAAAGTTGGTCGAGATTAATGAATACACATTGGTTGATTAATCTTCACAGTTAGAGTTTAGTTTTGATTCATTTTAATTGAAACTTATGCATTTATATTAGAGTATAATATCATTTTAACTTCCCTTGTCATGCGATGATAGTGTTTAAGGCTTTACTATAATATCAACCCATTTGTCACCATAACGACTGAAAACCTTTTTATTTCATTATTGGGTTTGCGGTGTTCATGTTTGATAGTTTATTTGAGTTGTGTATGATTAATTACATATGAATTGAACCATATACCTTTATTTATTCCGTTATTTCATGGTAGGAAAAATAATTCTTAATGTATAGTTTCTTTTTTGTTCATTAAATTAGCTTATTTGAGATATGAATCATGTTTGTAAGAATTCCTTATCTTTGTTTTAAATATATTGCATCTGTAGGTAAATTTTACATAGTTGGAATTACAATGAGTTAGTTTTAGCCTTATCACCGAAGATTATAATTGCGGTTCCAGTACAATTGAACATTTCTATATAGGGTTGACATCTTATTGGTAAAGATGCATGTATCATCTAAATAGTTTATAATGACTAGGGGAACATGTCTGGTGGTTCTTAAACTTATCTGATTGTTCCAGGAGGAATGTGCCATTACATTAAGAATGTATTAAACATGACCAAGAATGATATTCAAGCCTACGTTCTGACTAAATTAGATTTTTAGAATCTGACAAGTTTACAAAGGGTGGATATATTCTTAATCCTAAGTATTAGAAGGATTGAAATATTTACATAATTATTGCTTTAATTTGTTATGGGTGAGACTCAATTTATTAGGTCAATAATAACTGTATATTGGGCAATCATTATTCGAATATATATTAGATCATATTTTGGAGAAATCCATGTCCATGAGAAATTCTAGATTGTGAAACCCCTTAATAAACTTATAACTTTTGATTCTACTCGTAAACCTGGTCAGGGGATTTTACAAGTAGAGTATTAATTAAGTTTGAGATCAATGAATAAATAAAGTGTTGGTAAAAATTGATTCTCAACAAATTAAATCTTACCACTAGAGTAATGAATACTTAACACGGGGAATTATATTATGTTATATCAAACTTTTGCAAACAAAGCCGCACTATTCGAGTAATTTTGAGATAAATAAATTGGAGTGCAGTGTTAATTATTAGCAAAATTAATTATAATTAAATAAAAATAAAATAAATTAAAAAGCGTAATTTGGGATTTTTATATTCTATTTGGATGTCAATTTAATTATTTATTTTGGGTCTCTTATATAGTCCATATACCACGTAGAAAACTAAAAATCTCTCAAAACCCTAATTGGCCCAAGTCCACTTCATGAACCTATATATATGCTTCCAGGGTGGGGGTATACGTTGCATTAACACTCCTAAGGGTTAGAGAGCGAGAGTGAAAAATACTATTCATGTTTTTGTGAGAAGGTGAGGAGAAATAAATTGATTTTTATTTTATTTCACCCAATTTTTTACCTCCGAAAGTTCCCACATGCATAACCTGCCTTGGGTGGATAATATACTAGAATATCTAAGGATATTTGTACATTTAGGTAATAACGAAATGTTATGATCATCAACAACATCTTTTTCATCATTTTTGTCACCTAAAAGGTCCAAAAAGTTTTAATGGTCTAAACACTAGATCTAGTTACATAGATATTGTATTTGTTGTTTTACATTCTTAAATATGATCAATCAAAGTCCTTTTGGGCATAAGTTTCTTATTACTAATCGCCATAATCCTAGTTCTGACTATAAAAGGTCCCAACTCTTAAACTCTCCAAATACATAAGAGAGTAAATCATTATGCCATCACACCAACTGCATAACCACATACCAACGTTTACACAAAAGGATCTTGTTCCCATTGTCTCACCTAGAGTGACGAAAACTATAATCAACATGTAGGATCGGGATAATAGACCCATACCCAACCGATTTCAACTATCTAGGGGAGTAAATATAGTCCAACACACATGTACCATCAAATCCCCAACTAGTAGATTCATCACGAGCCTACATACTCTCCCGTGGTATGTTCATCCACATCAAGGAATTCAAAAAAAATCATCCAACTAGGCAAAAATAACCTACACATCATAAGCTATCCAAGTAGGTATACACCACCTGCACATCATCACTAGAAAAGCACACATCAAAACCAAACCGTTAATATATAGCCCTAATAAACCTCAACATAACACAATATTATAACTATCTTCTATCTTAAGGAACTAACCTACTGGTCCTAAGTTATCATTTTTATTATTATAAAATCATTTATCTCATAGGATACCCTTCTCAATTATCCCAAAGGTTATAATTTCTAATTAATTAATTAATTTAAAAAACTTAATATGTTTTGAGGTGTTAGGGATTATTAACCATGTTTCACCCCTCCTACTGGTCTATAAATAATAAATAAATGAATACTAAAATCATCCCGAATCAATCCCAATTCGGGTAAACCACCAAAAACCATTAAGCCCAACTTGTCCAAACTCCTACCGAATCGATTCGGGTATATGACCCTGTAATTTTAAGCTTCATGCTCTTGTTTATTTCATTGCATAATTCATCAAAAAATTTACCCACACTCAATCCCAATCATCCTCGATTAATTTTCGTCATTTTTACAAATATTTAGGGTTATGAAACTGCATTCCTTTACATCTAAGTTCTAAATTTAGCAACTCTAATAAGACAAACAACACAATTAAGCATATAACATTATGAATATACCAACTCCTAAAATATGAATTATACTATGAAATGCACATTTAAAACATGCATTTCTTTAAAATTCTATGTATTTCATACCTTATTAAAATACTATTTATACAAGAATAAGTAGTTAATCATATAACTTCATCAAATTCTAATTCCACCACTACTGCAACTTTCTTCTAATAACTCTAAGTTAGCACTCATCGTCTAAACTTGGTATTTAAGCTGCCAAAGAAGTAAGTTATAAACAACTCACTATTACTTTTTTTAAATAATTTAGTAAACTATAACTTTTGAATTACAATATTTATTCTGTTTATCTACTTGGTATATGGTCTATATAATAATCCAAATTTAATGTGGTATTATAATCTTTGTTTTCATTGTAAGAGAAAAATTTATAATTGCTCATTTTATTTTTATTTGGCTAACTCCATTACGCCCCACTGCACCTTCGTGAGCGTTCTCAGGTATTCGAAGAGAAATATCATTGGTGACATTTGTAATAATGAAGATCGTTCGTCACAACTTTATCGAGAAGTGTTATGAGGTGGTTTGTTAAAGCTTAAAATTTCCTGGCATCATTTTTAAATAGAGTTTGTTTTATAAATATTTTTTTTGAAAATCTCACTAGTTCGTTAGAATGAATTGGCATGCCATTCGAACGAGATTCAACTGGTCGTTACGAACGAGATCTGAAGCATCGCCTTCTTGGTCAGCTCTGGAATGTCATTCGAAGTTTCATTGGAAGACGTTCAAATAAGGTGCAGTTTTTTGGAATGAGTAAGCGTGTTTTATTTTTTTAAACAAATCTTTTCCAAATTGTTAATCCCTATCTCTTTTCAACAACTTTCCCCTATAAACAGAGATGCGGGATTAGACTTTTGAAAAAGCCTTTTTCGAGTTATTTTTGTGATCAAACTCTATACAATTTTTTCATCCAAACCGCTTGAATCTTTTAGGATAACTTCTTCAAACAAAAAAGAACACAATCCTAAGTTTTAAACCCTTATAGACAAATTCTATATTGCTTATTTGTGGAGTCAAGGCTCTGCGACTGAAGAAGAACGAAATTGCATATTTTGAAGGCTGATCGGTGGATACCAAGGGAAGATCTGCTTCCTGTGGGCGGTGCTGGACTATGCCATTTTTTGTTAAAGATTTGATAGATATTTTGCATTATACTTAGTGGATCTCTAAGTAGTTTATAAGACATCATACATCTGTCTTATCTATCACAGTGCTAAATTAAAGATTTATCTAGAAAGAAAATTTTCCATCATCACTTTTTCTTTCTGTTTTGATTTGGAATTTGGCTTCACATCACAGTTGCATGCTCACTTTACTTTAAATACGATAATTTTTTCTATAAAAGTGAATATTTGTGTGTGTGACCTAATATACAAGTGAATCGATATAACCTTTTCTTTCTAAAAAATGTATCAACACTGGTTACACTAATTTATTTTGTGATCTTTAAATTAGGATTATATGGATAATTTATGTAATAGGCTAAGTATTTTTAATGGGTTAAATTACGCATATTGGAAAGCTTGAATGAAGTGACCACCGAAGTCGGTTGACGAGAGTGTTTGACTTATTTGTGAAAGAGGGTGGACACTACCCACTGTGACTAATGACGACGTCGTAAGTCTTAAAACTGTCACTACTTAGATAGATGATGATTTTAAAAGGATTAATTTTAACTCTTGTGGCATGAGTGCAATTTTTCGTACAGTCACTCTCGATGAGTTTCATTAAATTATGACGTGTACCACGTCTAAGGAAGCGTGAGATACCCTCCAACTCACTCACGAGGGTACCAACACAGTGAAAGTTTTTAAGCTATCAAATCTCACCACACTATTTGAGACCATTACCATGGTAGATCTTGATACATTTGATGAGTTTTATGCATGTTTAATTGATATAGTAAATCCAGCTTTAACTTGGATGAGAGAATTCATGAGGCGAGAGTTGTGAAAAAGATTTTGAGATCCCTGCCATCCCATTTATTCCTAAAGTCACAATCGTTGATTCGTTGGGATTTTGAATACGCTTAGGTTAGAAGAACTCGTAGGTTATCTTCAAACTTATGAAATAAATATGTTCTGAAAAATTCTAAAGTTAAAAGAAAAAGGGATTGCTTTGAAATCCCAATCTAAAAAAAGAGGAGGTCTTTTTTGACTCAGAATTTGATTTTGATCTCGATAATCTTTCCCTTTTTTGCGAAAAAGTTAAATTTTTTTCTTAAACTAAGAAAATAAAATTCTTTCAAAGAAAATAAATATTTTGAGAAAGTTTTAAATCGAGCAAGAAAGGTTTTAAAAAGGAGAGAGGAGAGTACCCTAAGAAGGATGAGGAAAGATGCTATGAGTGAGAGGGTAAGGGTCATAAATCCCACGAGTGTGCGACGAGACTAAATAGAAAGGTCAAAGGAAAAGCCAATGCAACTCTTAGGGATAAAGATGTTGAGTCGGTGGATTCCGGGGAAAAATAATTATATAGACATAACTTCATCGCATTCATGGACAGTCATGTTAGTACATCGAATACGTCTCATACTGATGAGAACATTTCTAAACATGATGACCTCGACAGTGTGACTAGTCATTTTTGAGAGATTGGGGGGGAAGTTGTTTTGAGTGAGGAAAAAAGTGGCCTTTGACGATCTTACGCTGAGCTTTATGCCGAATCTTTTAAAAGGAAACATAAAAATAAAAATTTAGCACTTAGAGGGTTATCGCTATAGAAAGAATTGAAATAGTGGAGAGAGGGTGAGACCTCGATGAGATTTTTTTGGGAGAGAGCATTGTTTTGATGGAGAGTAAAATTGGTTACTTGATAAAAAAGTGGCTGGTCTTATAAGAGATCTTCAAGCTTCATTAGAGACTCGTGTGAAACTTGAAGACCTTGTATCCCAACTCGTGAAAGATCTCGAATGTGCCTGAGAGGTAAAGGTTACTATCAAGGATATATCAAAGAAGGTAGGAAAGATGTTCCTCGGTCCCACTTTAGATTTTAGGGAGATGCAAGGAATATCTTACGACGGTGCATCCATTTTGCATACCATACCTGAATCGGTTCTTAAGCTTGTCATGGATCCATATGGGCCTCAACCTAATCCACCATAAAGAGTTCAACATATGAGTTAACTGAGGTAGATCCAAGCAAGTCTATATTTTCACTCATTGTAACATGAGAGGTAACCTTAGTGAATTTTCTATAAGTTAGGAAGAACTCCATGTACACATATTCTCGCGTACCGTGATTGCGACTTTACTGTGGTAGAGAGCAAGTTGAGTTCCTAGTCGCCAATTCTCAAAGATTAATGGAATAATTTCAGAGGATATCTATGCCTTTTGATAGAGATTCTAACATTATGACTAGAGACAATAACTATGAGGGCAAAAAAAGGTTAGAGACGATGATCCGCCTATATCTATTAATCCTAACCTCAAGTATGAGAAGGATTCACCCCCCGATGACGATCCCATTATTCCTTACACTATCTTGGTGGAGCCCACGCTTGATCTAGAGGATTCACCGTCTTAGGTTCAAAAGAGTCATTACTCTTTCGCCATACTTGGTGAACCCACACTAGGTGTCCAGACTCGTGCACAACTTGGGAATGTGATTTGAAATTTTTGATACACCTCCGTAGTAGAGCCAAAAAATGTGAAAGAAGCACTCAAGGACGAGCATTGGATATGCGCTATGAAATATGAGTTGCTTCAGTTTCCCAAGAATGATGTCTGGAAGTTAGCCTTTGTCTTAGTGAGACTAATGTGATTAGTACCAAGTGGATTTTGAAAAATAAGATGGATGTGAATGGTAACATAGTTCGTAATAAGTCTAGGTTGGTTATTCAAGATTACACACAAATTGTGGGTGTAGACTTTGACTAGACATTCACTCCTATTGCTAGGCATAAGTTCATCTAGTTACTACTTACCATAGCATGTCATCTGTGATTCAAGTTATACCAAATGGATGTCAAGAGTGCCTTGCTTAATGGTATTCTACAGGAGAAAGTATATATGGAACAACTAAAAGGGTTTAAAGACCCAAAGCACTCGGGGCACGTCTTTTATCTTAAGAAGATCTTGTCTGGTTTGAAGCAAGCACCTCGTGCTTAGTACAAAAGGATCACTTCTTATCTTTTAGATCTTGGCTGTAAGATAGGGGGAGTGGATAAGATCTTATTTGAGATGTTAACTTCTTTTGCTTGTAATTTGGATGTCTTGGATGGTCGGGACGCTAGTGCTCCGATTCTTTGAGCATTTTTGTCCTTTCATAAGTCTCTAGAAAAGATGATTACTGCCTATAAGAGCCAGTCATCCTTGGTGGCTAAGATAAATGATGGTATAAAAGACTTAGGGCATGTGGGCTTCTTGATTAAAGAGGAGACAAGTAATTTGAAGGCTCAGCTCGCTTGGGCAAAAGACATTGGCGATGTTGGTTCCCTTTTCCAATCCGAGATTAATAATCTCAAGAAGATGCTTATTGATACCGTAGAAGATAGCAGAAGTGATCATGTTATAATCATGGGACTCAAATGTTATGTGACCAAACTTCGTTATCTTTTCAGGAGGGGTCCCTGAGTGTTGTGGCCGGTAGGCAATGATAAAGATTGGTCAGAAGCTTTTATCAAACTGAAGGGATCCCAAAAGTGTGGCCTATAAACATCGTTGGTTAAATACCTTAGGGATTTTAAAGTTCCTAAGGATTCTCAGGTTTTGTATATGTACCAAGTTGGCTGCTCCACGTATAGGCATCCTTCTTTTGGTAGCGAGGATAAATGGGTCCCTTTTAATGATGTTCCCTTTCAGCTCACAAAAAGCTACTTGGAATCTCATGATAGTGATGATGAATTTTTACCAGATCCCAACGACAGTAGAAGAAAATAGATTATCGAATTTCTTGCTTGCCGACCATAGCCTATTATAACTGGTATCGTTTGTGTTGGGATTTTTGTTATAAATGACACTTTTTTTAACTTATAATCGAATGTTATTGTCAAGCTGACTTTATAACAATCTCACATATTTTTCCATTCTTTTGTGCCAACCATGTGTTATATTTGTCTTATCTTACCTTTTAGGTTTTTTCATCACATTACCTTAGGCCTAGAATAAACTATGATAAGAATGCACCTGGTGTAAGGGCAATCAACCTGTTCAGGATTTTATCCAACCAATTTGGGTTCATCTAATGCTTGGGGTTCCCCGTAGGGATTTTGCTTACTTAAGGAATTCATGAGGTTGTTTATGTTTGCAATGACAAAGACCCGAAGACCTTAAGTTTAATTGTAATAAAAAAATTTTGCAATTTTAATTAAGCTAAGTCTAATTGGCATTCGAAAGTTAATGCCAAATGTGAGCATGTTACTTTAAAACAATGCAAAATAATTAAAAACCTAAGTAATTGAGTGAATAACTTGTATCTTTATTAATAACTTGAATTTAAAGTACAAGCATCATGAGTTTTGAAATGAAAATTTGCAAAAACTAACTATGCTTGAAATAAATTTAAAAATAAAACTTCTTGAGGTTGATTGCATTTTAGGATTTGGGTATCTCTCTGCCCTCCATTATTTTCAAGTGATAAGTCCCATACAAATCATCTATGATTATTTTGAATTCCCCTTACCAGTTGGGCCCTATCTTACCATTCGAGGGCCTTTTATCATTGTCGATGACTTTCCTAAGAATATAACCCCCCGCCTAGAATTTCCTTGGATTGACCTCTTTGTTCTACTGTTTTGCCAACTATTGCTAGTAAGAGGATAACTTGATTATGGCCTGTTCCCTTCGTTCTTCTGCTAGGTCAAGTTCAAAACTAAGGCCTTCATCATTCAATCCCTGTTCGACAATGTTTTTTTCATGGTTACCGGACCAGCTTCCAATGGAATCATAGCTTCCATTCCATAAGTTAGGGTGAAGGGCATTTCCCCAGTTAGTCTCCTCAGTGTAGTGCGATACATCCCGAGAACTTGAGGAAACTCATCCATCTAATCTCATTTTTCTCTTTTAAGCTTATTTTTTAAATGTCGAGCATCGTTTTGTTAGAGGCCTCTGCTTGGACATTACTTTAGGGGTAAGCCACATATCTAAAATGGTGTTTGATCCCATGGTCATTGCGAAAACCATGGAAAGTCCCACTCTCAAATGGTTTTTCTGGGTACCCGAAAGCGAGTTATGATGTTCCTACAGATGAACCTTATCATATTAGCGTCCTTGATGTTTTCCAGTGGTTCATCCTCAATCCACTTTTAAAATAATCTATGTTGACCAACAAGTACTTTTGAGATGCAGTAGGGAGTGACCCTATAATGTCCAGCCCCCACTACATGAATGATAATGGAGTTGTTAAGGACTTTAAGTCGCCGGCCGGTTGATGAAGCATAGGGGATAATTTTTGGAATTTTTCACACTTTTGAGCATAAGTACTTGCATCTTTTTGCATATATGTCCTCCAGTAACCTTTTTTAATTGCTCAGAAGGCCAGAGATCTTTATCTTGTGTAGCTCCCATAAATTCCATCATGTAGCTCATAGAGAACATGATCGATGCCTTTTGGATGCATGGATTGGAGGTAGGGGCATGTAAAGGATATTTTATAAAAAATTTCCTTTGGTCCAAGGTAAAAGCATGCAACTTTTACTCTGATTTAATGAGCTTGGTTTTTATCGATCGATAAAGTGTTGTTCTGTAAGGAATCAATGATCAAATCCATCAATCTTGGGCCTTTTTCAATGGAAATAACGTGCTCAGAGGCCACCACTTTCATAATTCTAGGTTTGGCGAGGAAATTCACTTTAATTATTCTCCTGAGATTAGAATCTACTAGTGAGCTTAGGGCTGCTGAAATATCTGCATGACTGTTGTGCCCCCGAGGGAACCATTGAATGTGGACTTCCTTTAACTCTGACATCAGATTGCAAACCACTTGTAAATATGATACTATCCTTTCATCCTCAACGTTGAAGTCTCCACTAACTTAGTTGGATACCATCATTGAATCGCAATACACTTCAAGATTATTTTCCCCCAGTAAGTGAACCTTACACAATCCAGCTATAAGTGCTTCATACTCGACTTATTTGTATGAAGGTTCAAAGCCAAGACTAATCCCTTGCTCAATCATAGCATTTTCTGGCGTTACAAGAACCACTCATACTCCAGCTCCTTTAGCATTAGAATCACCATCCACGTATAGTGTCCACTTTTTGGATTGATCCAACACATGATCTTTCAATTGGTCGGCCACCTGTTGGTCGGTTAGGGTGACTTCACATATAAATTCTGCTATGAATTCAGCTAAAACCTTCTCGTTAATTGTTATTTTTAGTTGGTAGTGTCTATCAAATATCCTAATCTCTATAGACCACTTGGATATACGTTTGGATAGGCCGGGTTTACAAAGAATAAATGGGAAAGTTGTGATGAATGTGATGGAATGGGCCTTAAAGTAATATTTT
This sequence comes from Sambucus nigra, assembly GCA_949130495.1. Taxonomy (NCBI): domain Eukaryota; kingdom Viridiplantae; phylum Streptophyta; class Magnoliopsida; order Dipsacales; family Adoxaceae; genus Sambucus; species Sambucus nigra. The sequence goes on from OX422220.1 coordinate 26,179,551, forward strand.
AATTTTTGGGACGCAATCACCAATACGTAAGCCAATTTATCCAGTGGTAAGTAGCGCTGCTCGGAGTCCAGGAGCATCTTTCTAATGTAGTAAATAGAGAGTTTCTTTGCATATTTCTCACAAAAAAATGACTATCTAACCGCGTGGCTTAAAACTACAAGGTAGAGGTAGAGAGAGTCCCCTAGATTTGGGATTGCTAACAGTGGGGGTTTACTCCGGTTAGACTTGATTTTATAAAGTGCCTTTAAACTTCATCGTTCTAGGTGAGCCCCTTTTTCTTCTTGAGTAATTAAAAGAACGTTCTTCAATTCTTGGATGACTTGGAGATGACACGGTTTAAGTCTTTGAGCATCCCGATCAGTTTTTGGATCTCTCACTGCGTCTTTAGTGGCTAAACATTACTAATTTCCACTATCTGGTCGGGGTTTTTTTCGATTCCCCTCTTGCTGACCAGATAGCTGAGAAACTTTCCTGACTAAACCCCGAATGAGCACTTGCTCACGTTGAGCTTCATTTGGTAATGCCTGAGTATTTCAAAGGCTCTTTTATGTCCTTGAGGTTGTAGTCTCTGTGCTTGTTCTTGACGAGAATACCATCAATGTAAACATCCATCGTCTCACCCATTTATTATTTAAACATCTTAGTGAACAATCTATGCTACGTGTCTCCGACATTCTTAAGGCCAAAAGGCATAACCTTTTAAAAGTATAAGCCTAGCGTGGTAATGAATGAAGTTTCATCTTTATTGGGTCTGAACAGGGGAATCTGATGGTAGATGAGTTGGCATCTAAAAAACTCATTCACTTCTGGGATGTCGTGACGTCGACCAACTGGTCTATTTTTGGTGGAGAGAAGCTATCCTTGGGGAAATCTCTAATGAGATCGATGAAGTCTATACAGAATCTCTAGTTGTCGTTGCTCTTGTGAACTACTACTAGATTTGAGAGACATTTTGGGAATTAAAATTATTTGATGGACCCTGCCTCCTTTTCCACCGCCTTTGCTTTCTCTATGGCAGTGCACCGAGCTTTTTGAATAATCGACTGAAATGTTAGATCAATGTGAAGATGCTGGCAAGTGACTACGGGATCAATCCCTGGCATGTTGTACGGCTCCTATGAAAAAATGTCTAGGTTTGTCTCAGAAAAATGATCAACTCTTCTCTTTATTGGTTGGATAAAGTAGTGCCGATTAGAAACTTCCTTTCTGGTCGGTTTGTGTAAAAAACAACTTCCTCCCGCTTCTCCACAACTCTGTCTGTGGGGTGGATTATTGTCCCTTTCACCCCTGGTTAACCATGCTTTAGTTGGAGGGAGTGGCTCGATCCTGGGATGTTTCGGGGTTAGCCTCATTTTCTTTCTTCTTATCTTATTTGGGCCTAATGGTGATGATGTAGGATTGTCAAGCAATAACTTAATCACCTATGATCTTCATTATGCCCCGATTTGTGATACAATTGAATTTCTAATGGTTGGTTAAGGGGATTTCCCTCATAGCGTGTTTCCACCCTCCGTCGAGGATAGCATGGTAAGGTGAATCAATGTTGACCACTAAAAACTCAATAAGTTGTTAAATGTTCCCTGCCCTTACTAGTAAGATTACCTTCTCCAATAGCATAGTCATCTTTCCTGCAAAGCCGACTAGTAAGACAGTTGTTTCCTTCAAATTTGACATCTTCAACTTGAGATTGTGAAAAATTTCCAGCTATATTACCTTCGAAGAACTCCCCTGATCCACTAGTAGCTTGTTTAAGTCTCAACTTGTAATCCCAAGAGTGATTACTAGTGCATCGTGATGTGGTGTTCGTACCCCGGCTAAATTGTCCTTCATAAAGACTATGTGTTTGTTGTAATCCACATCCTTCGATCGCCTACGCTTGTTAGCTCGACTTTTAGCAGGATATATCTGGAAGGCCTCCATTACCACCATGACCTTCTTGAGTTCCATCTGATATGCATTTCCTTAAATCTTCTTAAGGTCGAACACCCCGTGTATTATATCAAACTCATGACCAGCTTCATCGTCTAGCATGCTATCTGGTTTTTAATTGTCGTTGTCGATGACCTGATCAATATTTTTCTTAATGTATTCATTTAGGTGCACTACCTGGCCAGATCCTCCAGATGAGATTTCAATGCTTTGTAATTTTCGGTCTTATGTACTTGTGGAAGTCACATCAAACTGCATTATCCCTTTTGGTTGGATCTCCTCCTATCTTTTTAGCTACTTGAGGAACTATTGGTCCTTGATCTTTCCAAGATTTTATAAATTGGTTCCTTAAAAAACTGTGTTGATGGCTTGAAAAGATTTTGAAGAATCTATTCTGCCCTGTTCTTGGCTCTATTTTTCCTTTTCCCCTTTTTAGGTATGTTCACCTTATTGTTGCCTTTGTTTTCCTTAGCATAACCAGTCTCTTCTTGCCTAGTGTTGACCATGACCTCTAGGTTGACGTACTTTTCAATGCACGATATGAGGTCACCAACGGTGTCCGCTTTCTTTTTAACGAGGGACTGGTGCATCATAGAGGTAGGGAGCAAGTCAATTTTAAAAGATGCTACATCTACCTGCTCTAAAAAATATTTCGCTTCATTGAATATTTCTCGTTATTATTTAGCATATTCCCATAGGGTGTCTTGTGGCTTTTGCCTCATCATGAGTAGAGAGTCTATCCTCTTTGGATGTGAGTTGTTTGTTATGAAGCGAGCTGTGAAGTCCTCAGTGAGGGACTTGAAGCTTTTAACCGACCTCTGGGGAAGCCTCTCGAACCAATTTTGAGCGACGTCTACTAGGATGGAGGGGAATGTGCTACATATAAGAGCGTAGTCTGTCTTTCCATCATAAATCTTGAACTCTAGGATGATAAACTCCTTCAGGAGTTCCTCCTTCTCAATGGCCCTTGAGACAGGGAACTTCATCTGTGTGATAATAGCCCTTCGCGCTATCTATTTTCTAGATATATCTCCTTGGAGTACTGGGTGTTAGTCAATCTCTCTCCGAACTAAACTCTATATATCATTCCTGTGGCGCTCTTCATCCCAATTTCATCTCATCAGGTGACTTCCACGCTTCGAACGGTTCTGGCCGCATCCAGTACTATTTTCTTGGCTATGAGTTTTTCTCGCCTGAGGGCTAAAAGTTCGATCATGACATTTTTGGTTTTCTTGACTGAGTTCTTTCTCCATCCTCTCCAATCGTCGCTGGAAGTGTGCATTATCCTCCATTTAGAGGCAAGTTGCCTCCTCTTACTGTTGGAGTCGTGCTTCATATGCGTCAATTAGTTGTGAGATATGTGTTGATCTTGGATGCTCGTTACTCTGCTCGAATAGCTGCTCCTCCAGGAAAAATCTCGAATTTCCATCTTGGCAAACCTCAGATCTGATATTGAGTTGATCAAAGTCAGCTCACACGTCACCGGCTTAGGGTGCATTGTTCAGGTTGTGAGAAGTTTGTGGTTATCCTTTCGCTTGGGTTACTTTCATGGAAAATAAAATTGGTTCCCATAGACGATGCCAATTGTGAGTGTAATTAATCACAACAAGGTTTTCTAGAAAGTAAAGAATATGAAGAATGTAGTAAAATGCTCACAACACAAAGATTTACGTTATTTTACAACTGCTCCCATCCACAGAGAGGTTTTTTAAGTATTATTAATTTCTCTCAAGGTAATTACTTGAATGGGGCGGTGTGCTAATCCTATTGGGCCTACTCGGACCATCAAATATTGGGATTTTATGGTTTGGGCCCCATACCATCAAAGTCAGGAGGAATAGTTATTAAAGAGTCCAACTCATAACTTTCTTAATTATAAAAATTAAACTTTATAAGATTTCCCATAAAACCAAAAGTTCTAAAATACCTGGAGACATGCTTAGAAAGTTGAATTGGTCCAAAAGTCTCCAGCCTCAGATAAGGATAACACATTTAAAAGGACTTTGTGTGATATGCACGTGGAAGATCAAGATTAAGCCAATGAAATATCAAACTTACAAGGTTTTGTTGATAATCATCTCATGCATACCATATATATTCAATTGTTGGTCCTCAAATCCACCTAATACTTCTTACTTTGGTCCAAACAAGTAGAGATAATATTCACTAAAATCATTCTCATAGCAACGTGGTCACATTGAATCCATGGGTAGTTAACGTGCCAACTTAACAAAAGGATAATATGGTTTCAGGATTAGCGAGAATAATGTAGTTATGCAGAGTTTTGCTATAGGACTAGTATTTATTCCCATTTTTAAAGATTTACTTGTGCCCACTCCTATATTATTATCTTTAATTTTGGGTTCTATTATAACAAATATGGAACAATTACCATTCTATGCAAAAAGAAAGATAGATGGTTACATAAAAGTTATAGGCGATTTTGGGTAGTTATCGAAATTTTTACAATTTAAAAAAATATGGAAGTGAAGCCTAACAAATCTTTGTATATTTGACTAAATAAAAAAAAACTAGCTTTGTTATGGGAAGGGATCTCACTAACTCTTGGGGTTTATCTAGAGAATAGTCTAACATTATAATAACACCCGCGCCTGATAATTGTGGGGGATGACATGTTTGTAAGAAGAACCTCACACTTGGAGAATGATTTTCAACAAATAAGGAAAGAAATTTATTTGGCAAATTTAATAATCACATGGTTTTTAAAACTCAATGCTCAAATTGTATAAATGGGGCTGAAGATGAGGAATTAAATCACCACCAAGATAATGATGATATTATGGTGGGAAATATCTGAGCTCAAATAAAAAAAATTCACCAATTTTAAAAATCAAATTGTTCAATGACAATTTGTAAGTTTTGATTATTTTTCGTCTCTTAACAAAGAAGAGAGGATGGTTCTAAAATATAATCTTAGGTGTCTTTTGTAATACCCCGTATTTTTTAGAATTAATGAATGATTATTTAATTATTTATTTATTTTTACTCAAGTGAATTAGCGGGTAATTAATTGGGTTTAATTAATTTGGATTACTAATCGGAATTTAAAACGAGAATTTTAAATATTATGTGGATAACTCGTAAATTAAATAAACTTAGTTGTAACTAATTTGATATTTCTAGTTGGTTTATTTGGACGGGACTCTAAAGGCATACGTAGGACGAAAACAATATTTTTAATGTTGTAAATTGGGTCCCGGGAGTAGGTATATGTTTGGACCAAGTTTTAGAAGTATCCTGTTAGTATTTTGGGCTTAATTTGGGGTCCAAAAGTGGGCCCACAGTGGACACACAATTTTAGGGTTTTAAGTATGTTTATAACCTTCATTAATCAATATAACACATCATAGAGAAACCTTAGAGACAAGAGTCAAGGTTTGGGAGAAGATGAAGTACGTTCAAGAGGAACTAATAAAGATTCAACCTTCGTTTAAGGAAAAAAAAATATCATCTTGCTTACCGTATGAAATCTGTTTATGATTTCACTGCTGCGTATGATAGCATGTGATTAGGGTTTAATATATCAATTCTAAATTATAAAATCTAATCCCTAATCACAAAAAATATATATTTGAATTGATAAATCGATTACACCCATGTTATCTTAAATCACATGATTAATATAATGTTAGATAATTTATATTTTCAAAATCTTTGATTTAGATGTGTAAACCATCATATGTTGATAATGTGAAATTGTTTTAGGGTATAACCTGTTGATTTATGCACAATCACATGTTTAATTGTTTATGTTACTGTTAATTGAATCTAATACATGTTTGAAATTTGAATAAATTGAAGAATATTCTATTTTAATTACTATGCCTAAATTAAGGAATTTAAACCCTAGATTTCGATTAGGGTTTTACAAGTCGTAACTTGGGGGTTTGGGAAAGAAGAAACTCAGTTTTTAGAGTTAGCTTGTTGGTCCTGTTAGCGGCGTCGTGTGCACGGTAAGCAACCCCGTGCACACGGGGCGTGCATACATCTGTAGTAGCTAGTGCACACAGTTTGGGGTAGTGAACCTAGAAGGTTAGATTTAGTTTAGGGATGTTTGGTTAGGGTTTATTGGAAAATCCTAGGTTGTTATTATGAAGGGTTTGGTTTATTAAACCTATTATTATTTTTATGATCCAGTATAAGGACTTGGACATTCATGGGCATATTAATGTACGTTATATCTTATGTATGGGCTATGTGTTTATATATATGTATTATATATGATGGGTTTAGTTACTTGGCGGGACCACATAGTTTAGGTTAGGTAGTTAAAGGGTAGTTAGTACCTTGAGTGTAGTATTTTATACTATGATGTATATTTGTATACTTAAGTTGGGGTATATTATTAGACTGTGAGTTTAGTCTCGATTATATATATATATATATATATATATATATATATATATATATGCAAATGTTTATGTATATGTAAATACGGTTGGATATTTAGTAGACTATGGGATTATTCTTGGTTACATATGATTGTAGTTATATATTTAATCTCGGAGTGAGGACAATGGATGAATTTTAAATACATATGTGTTAGGCCGTGGCTAGTTAAACATTGAGTATTGTGGGTTCCGACGGTTCTAGATATATATATTTGTATATGCGTATTAGTATACTTTAGGAATTGTCTATAGATGAGTAGATAATTTGGAATTACATTGGTTTATGTAAAACATAATAAATGGAGGTGCAACTAACTAGTGAAATATTAAAAAACATCGGGATTGGGTTAATCATACTGAGTAATAAATGGTTAACAATGTGTGACTTTTGTATATCCTTAGCGATGTATTTTATCAGATGAAAGATACGTCTAGACTTAGGTGTCTCGGGGGGTCATTGTTTGGATTTCTCACACGAGACATCCCAACCATTAAGTCTAGTTCGATCGGGAAATGGGAGCCTTTGGGTGTGATGTCCTTACGACTTACCTATTATAATTAATTGATTAATTTTTGTGGATGCTATTTTTGAGTCTTCAGACAATGTATCTTTTAGACCATCTAAGATAAAAAGAAGTGTATTAGGGTGTTCCTTGTTTGGATTTCGCTTGCAAGACGTCCCACACACAAAGCTTAGGAAACTTAGAATTGGGGAGACGGTGAGGCACTAGACTGTTAATTTTATTAAATGTAGTACTTATTAGGATTGTTAGCCTTAGTGTTATGGTATTTGACTCGTGATGGGTACGGTTAGTTAGTACTATAAAAGGATGGAGGAGAGGTACGCTATGCATTATAAAGTGCCGACGGGTGATGACATAGGGCATAAATGAGTCGCATTTAATACTATTAAACAACTTAATATTTCTTATAAATTTAGGGAGCTGCCCGAAATCTATAGAAAAAAAATTTCCCAGGTATTATTATTGTTATAGGGAGAAATAAAGCTAAGTAGTTAGAGTTTAGATTATTCGAGATCCAGTTCATCATCCTTAGTGTATGATTTGTTTTCATTTCAGTTATTATTCTAGTAGTGTTTGTATTCAGGAGTTTTGAGTAGATATGATCACAATTGTATTTATATTTAATTGAGACTTTTGTATCAATGAGATTTGTTATAATGGATTTAGTTTTATTGGAGTTTTATTTTATCTCAGTTCAATTGTTCTTATTATCATTCATATCTCGTATGTCGTGGTTTGTTTTAGTGGATTCAATTTTATCAGAGTTTCATTTTATCTCAATTTAATTCTTCTTATTGTCATTCACATCTCGTATGTCGTGGATGGTTTTATTTTACTGTCATTTTTATCTAGGTCGATGCTGAGAATTATATAAATTCATTAATGCTCTCCTATATTCTACGAATCAACCTAATCAACTGGGCATGATTAATAGGAGCCGTTACATCTTTCCATTCGATCTAGGCCTCATAAATAATCATTTCCTTTGGAGCCCTTGGGGAAAATTAGTTCAAAAATCTTCTTTACTTTTATTTTTAATTTTATTTGTGGATCTTGTAAGAGCCCCTACGAGAGGCCATTTCTCTGATTTACCAATAAAATATAGGGGTCCCGTCCTTTTCAAAAAAACACCAACTTTAATCCCATAAATACTTGACAAATCCTTAGCCATATTATCTGAAGCAACATGAAAAACTCTAGAAAGCATCATAATGACCTTAAATTTTTAATGTATGAAAATTATTCGACCCCCATTCGGTCTTGGTTTACCTTTGGAGAAACCATCAATAACGAGTTTAAGAGAGTAACAAGGAGGGGAACCATTTAACTAATCTAAATGAGGATGGCACAACAACTCTTTCATTTTCTTTTCCTAGTGGAATACTGGGGAGATTGTAGTCTAGATTAATCTTTAAAATGGGTTGATATTTTTCTAAAACCCTTTGCATAAGAACCATCAAATTTATATATGATTTCACATGGCTTGTGCTCTATAGTTTTTAATCTTTGAAAATCTATCTTTAATATCTTTCTTTGCAACTTCCTTGATTTTCTCATCTTCAACCTCTGGAAGATTATGGTTTATTTTTATGTTCTAATTGGTATTTATTAGTGTTCTCCTTTTCATCTTTAGAAGGCACGATTGTGACTTTATAACTAATTGAGGATATGCATTACTCTTCTTGAGTCAGATTATATAAAGGAACCACAATAACAAGAGATTAAAAATGTGGAGGAGTTGGATTGGTAGTCGACTTCCCTTATTGGTCATGCACCACTAGAATGTTGCTTAGAATGGTATATGCACTAGACGATCATTTGACGCTTCTAGTCTAGTTGACCACTACTAAATTGACTAATATGATTTGACTAAAGCTATGTCCTGGATCCTATACGCCTTGAGCCATTAACCACTGATAGGGTTTATCCCTTTTAAGTATGGGATTACTTTGTTTAAGGACTAGTGTTCCATGACGCTTCATCTGAAAAAGAGGATGTATAAGCGTTATGTATTGAAATCGTGGGTAGATTATTTGTTTAAAACACTCCAATAAGTACTAAAGGGGGTGAATATAACTCAATATCAATCAAAAGTATAATATTCACAATTTTGAAAACTAACAACCTATATATGAGAATATGCTAGAAAACTGAACTTAAACATTATGTCTGATAATCGAACGAGTGTGATGAAGTTTTTAATTCACAAAAACATCGTTGAATAACATATAAAGGATCTAAATTAACCCAATTAGGTGAAATAACAAGGTAATAGACTTTAGAGAGTTAATTCACCTATCCTATTATGATCAAGTATGAGATCTAAAGTTAATTACTGTGTGAGTTAATCTAAGCTAAAAATTCAAACTAAAAAACAACACACAACTCCAAATCTATGAGGAAAAATCCACACAGGGGAAAAATATTGGATGCATTCTGTCTCTCATTAAACGTGAAAATAATTCTATACCAAATATAATTGGACAACTATCACTTCAAATCCATATATTGTTGCCTTTGAACACTTTAACTTTCCACCATGAAATGAGAATCAAGTTAGAATATCCCCTAAGCTCGAGAACAAAGCCATTATTTTTAGAGCATTACATAATTTAGCAACTCCTCTAAGGAATAATAAATTTACTTTTTGATCTAGCTTTAAATCTAAATTCTAGTATAAATGTGAAATGGGAAGTTATTTGATCTATGATTTATTGGATTTACGAAAATCTCATAAAGTCCTCACAAAAGATAGATCGAGTATAGATCTAGGTGACTCCCTCAGATGTGAAGAGCAATGAGTAATTTGAGAGCGTATACGAAAAAACTATGAATAATGAGTTAGAAAAAAACTCTATAAAATTTGTATTATGAATTTTTTAACCAAAACTTCTATTTATAAGCTATTGAAAAATTTTAGGGTGTCATGTGCATGGTGTCATATTCTTTATGTGCACATAATGGGTTGAGAATAAGCCACATGTCAAATTTGCCTAAGTTATGAAAATTGCGTGCATGGTTGAATATTGGTGTTGTGCGCATGCTTGTGTAATAAAGGCCAATATTCATATTGTTTAAAATTTTAATCACAAGACCATTAAGTTTGAGGAACTTTATGCATATTCAAATATATTTTCTTTAATTACTCAAAGCATAAATATATTTTAGAAGAATGTTCATATTTTCATAAATCAAAGATATTAAAACCATAATCACAAAAAGAATATCAAAGTATGCATCGAGGCAGAAGCTTATGTATATGTGTCAAACTGTTGATGCCAAATCAAGTGCAACATCAATCAAGATAGAATTTTGATTTCTCACCTAAGTCATCTACATTAGAATCAAGACTCGAACTTGATTTATGAAACACTCAACATTTTTACATGGTAGTAGCGAATCTTATATATAAATGGATACAAATATATTTTCAATATTCCCATTTGAATATTTCGTGAAATTAAAGAACCTAATCATAACTCCCTCTATCTTGTATATTTCTCCCCCTTTTTAACACAAAATAGTGACACCCCATAAAATCTATAGCTAGATTGATCAGGTCTAAAATTAAAAAATACAAGAGTCAAAACAATTAAGTACCATTCGAAGCTTAAAGGAAATAAAATAAACTAATACAATATAAATATGATAATAGTAATGACATGAATAAACCAGTAAACCGTGATACTGATAATCTCACATTGAATGAACTCTTTTATTGAAAATACAAACTATCTCAAAATATAAAACCCAACACTGAAAGTAGAAGTTAACTCCAGCATAAAGTAATAATTAATACAGTAATTCGAAATTGACTAAATAACATAAAATAAATATAGGAAATAAAAGTGAACACGCAGACTCGACACCTATATCCTACAATTGATATGGAACTATAAGGAATGAAATAAGATCAGGGTTGTGGCAATAACTACGGTCTAGGACCAAAAAAATAGACTTCAACAACAAGATTAAACCTATCAAGTGGAGTACTTTATTTTATCGATGCATCCTCACAAGGACTTGGGGTAGTTCTATAGTAGGAGGAAAGGGCCATAACTTATTCATCTCGCAAGATTAAGCCTCATGAGAAGTACTAACCCACTCATGACTTGGAGTTAGCAGCAGTCACTTTTGCATTGAGGATTTGGAGACACTATATTCTAGGGGAGAAGTTTCGATTATTCACGAACCACAAGTCACTTTAGTATCTTTTCACACAGAAGGAACTGAATACGAGGTAATGTAGTTGGCTTGAGTTCATGAAGGACTACCATTTTGACATCTAGTATCAATCGAAGAAGGCTAATGTAGTGTCATATGCATTGAGCCATGTACCCGAAGGGCAGTTAACAGTAATATGAAAGGCAAAGTGGGCAGAGGTTCATCAGGAGAATTAGGTATTCTTAGCATACTTATTAGTGATAACCATCACACCCGAGATCATTTTAAGGGTTTTGAAGGAACAAGCAGGGGATCCGTATTGTTAAGAGAGGATTCAGTAATTATTAGCGGGTGGAATAAAGTTTTACTACAGTTCTGAGGGTGGATTACACTTCAATGGGAGGTTGATAATTCCAAATGATGAGAAACTATGATGCGCAGTTATACAGGAGGCACATGGGTCACGATTTTAGGTACATTTCAAAATGAAAAATATGTACCAAGATATGAAGCGAGGCATAAGATAGTTTGTCTTTGGGTGCACCACTAATCAAATGTTGAAAATGGATTATCAGATACCAGTCAGGGTCCTATAGCCATTAGAGATTCTGATATGGAAATGGGAAATTATTTTGATTGACTTTATGGCAAGGTTACCGACGTCACAGTGGGGTCACAATTCCATTTGGGTCATTATGGATCGATTGAATAAGGTAGCCTATTTATGCCAATTCAGGTGAATTACACAATCAAGAAGTGTGCTAAACTTTTCATTGCAGAAAGAGAGTGAGACTGCACAGGCGCTTAACATTATTTTGGATCAAGATAAGATCTTTATGTCCCACTTCAGGTAGATTTTTAGAGAAGGCGATGGGGACGGAGTTGCATTTATCCATGTCGTATCACTCGCAAACAGATGGACAAACGGAGAGGGTGAAGAAGTTGTGGAGGATATGCTAAGGATATATATTCTAACTTTAAGGGTAGCTGGGAGAAGTATTTTCCTTTGGTAGAGTTTGCGTATAATAACTCGTATCAGTATACTACTGTCATGGTGCCTTTTGAGGCTTTGTATGGGAGACATTGTTGTTTACCCTCGTGTTAATTAGAAGTGGTAAAAATAAGTTTCTTGGGTAGGATGTGATTCAGGATACGTTAACGAAGATTGAGTTGATCAAGGGTCATATTCGGGTAGCTCAAGACGATAAAAGAGTTATGCCGATACGAACCGAAGATTTTTAGAGAGTTATATGCGTGATCAGGTGTTAGTGCGGGTATATCCAAAGAAGGGGTGATACGATTTTGGAGATGTGTTTTATGTGTTGTCACTGAGGAGGTATCTCAAGGATGACCTGGTATTGGTATATAACATTAGAGGAGATCGGATTTCAGCCGATTATTCCTATATGGAGAGACATGTTATCATTTTGGGTTGTACTGAGCAGAAGCATCAGTTTAAGGTGGTAATATTATTGTGTGTACAGTGGGGGCACCATAATGCCTCCGATTCTACATGGGAGCATGAGGATGTCATGCAGGAAAAGTATTCAAAGCCTTTTGTTGCAAATAATTTCGAATTTTGAGGTCGAAATTATGTTATTTATTAAAAGTATTCCGTGTGTGTTTATATTATTAATATATTTGGGGAAATTAAATTATACTTTTAATAAATATTAATTTGCAAGATAAATGATTAATAAATGTTATCATCATTATTATTTACTTGTGTGTGATAAGTAAATACTTATGTGATTTATTATACGTCGCGTATGAGTGAATGTGATGGTTTATTACGATATGTAGATAGAGTAATACATTGGTGGATCGGTATATTTTATGGGCAACGCATAGGTTACACACATGCCAGTCCAGGTTAATGAGAAGTTAGCATAATTTGAGTTGGGTGACTCTAATGACTTTTTCGAGTGCATCAGTGATATAGGAAGGGTCGAAGTAGTCCAAAATAGGTACCCGAGTGTTGTGTTAGTGTTCCGAAAGCTTTTTAGACATAAAATGACCCGTATATGCGTAGGAAGGTCATTTTACATTTAAAAGTAAAGGGAAACTGGGATTAGGTTTTTGGGAAGAGTCTTAATTATTTGGAAAGGTGGATGCTAACCCACCTTTTACATTCCAAACAAAAGGTTTAGAGAAGAGAAACTTGGAGAAGATAAAAGAGGCAAAATGGATAGATCTTGAAGATGAGAAAAGAAGATTAAACCCATTTTAGAGACTTCAAATTTATAATCCCATGAAGCAAGTAAATTCTTGATTAATTTTGCATTTTCAGTTTGTAGTTAATTACTTTCTTGATTTAAAGTATAACTTGGGGATTTGAGCATGAAAGATTGAAAATTAATTGTTGATGAAGAAACCTAATGATATAATATAAATGTTATTGAATCTACAAATAATTGGGATTGATGATGTTGTTAATTAGAGATAAAATTCCGGGTTTTAATGAAAGAAGAAGAATATAGATATAAGATGAAATCTTTAATAATCAACTTTATAAAAAAAGGTGAAACCCTGGATGTTTGGGGGATTTCCATGTAAGAATTGATTATATAGTGATGGGATTATAAGAAAACGCTTCAGGTCCATGTTCTTCAATCTTGTTTGAACCTTGTTAAAACCCCAATTGAACGAGGTACAACGACCCGTGGATTTAGGTAAGGTTTTGGATCGAGAATATATTTCATTTTTTTTTTAACTCCAGCTAGTATGTGGGAGGTTATACAAGTGAGTGGATATTTAATTAAAAATAGTTTTGCATCACTATTTAGCAGTGGGAATTTAATAATTAACTAGGGCGATCAGATAAGGGACTAGTCAAATAAATATTCGGGAAGTTGGGTTGAACTTCGGGATTTTGTGATTTGTGCGCTCTGGGATATGCGCACGAGTTCAGTATTTATTATATATACATATTAGAGTGATGCGTATATATATGTATGTGTGCATGATACTTATTTTATTTAAACAAACCTACTCGATAGTGCTATCGGAGGAGGTTGCGCATAGTGGGCAGTCCACCCTGGCATTGACCAAAAAATATTGGATTGATTTTCCAAGTCATAGTACTATTTCATGGTCACTATCCGTGTATGAGAATATGTATTGATTTGAGTCCGGTTGAGTGTGATGTGGTTTTGCCGTGATCCTAGGGCATATGGCTATGACTGCCTACATTATATGTATTTTCGTGTGGGATGATCGATGGTAAGATTCTAATACGATGACTCGGTGTGAGGCATGATTCCTGGAGCTGGATAGCACATTAGGAATGTATCCACCAGGTCCAAGCTATGGGGATATGATTATAGATATATAGTGATAGATATATATGTATGCTTATGCGGTACTGTCTGTATATCTATTTATGGCAAGGGCATAGCTATGTATGCTAACCACCTGATTATTTTTATTTATAGTTAGTGTGTTGCTAAAATACTATTTTGAACGTATACCGAGTGATGGTAGTTATACTTAGCTTATAGAGAGTATTAATAGGGTTGGATTTAATTGCAGTTATGTATCCTAGTTAGACCGGATAATTTAATTAGGATATGTAAACACATTAGGTGCTCACTGTAGTTGAGAGGTAAGGTTTATCTCAAGTAAGTGTGATCGGTTAATCTTGAAAGTAATACACTACAACTTTAAACGATTTAAAACAATTATTTACTTGCAAAATTATTTTCTACTCTACAGGCTTTGACCCGCATGTTTCTGTCTTTCCTTGTTTTCCTTTTTATACCCCAAGTGTGTAGCACCAGCAATCGGGACATCAAGGATAGATCCATTCTTATCGATAGTAGCTGTGGATGCTTGCGTAGACATTTAAATCATTTCTGCTCTAGTTAGGATCAATTATTCCCATTAGGGGGTGTTGACCTTAGATGATAGTATTTATCTTACTGCAGACTTTTATATTTTGTCAAACGTACACTTTCATAATTAATTATTACTCAGTTTAAACTGTGGATGTTATTTGGTGATCGATAGTTTATTTGGTTCACCCATATTATTTATTTATGCATGATGGTTAGTTCAGTTATCGTGGTTGCATGTATTATTCTTATTCTTTATGTTATATTATTACTGTGACAGTGATGTTGAGAATGATCCATATTGAGAATTCTGTTATATTTTTATAGAGGATTGGTTACCCGATATTAAAATAGGCGGGTTGTTAAAGTGGCTTTGGACTTTTTTGGGGGTCTAAGGGAAGTTTTCTACTTTGATGAACCTGCAACTGAAGTAGATTTTCTCTTTGTTCCAACTATGGTTGTGGAATCTTTATTCTTTTCTTTTACTTCCACAAGAGCAACCTCAACAGTTAGAACTAGAGGAGGAAACTTTTTAGGGTATAGCCTCTCGGTAATGTTAAGGGGAAACCATGTCATTAATGGAGATATTCTTTAGCCCAAGTTCATTAGAACAAAACCTCTCTACGACCTAGTAATTAGGCTTTATTTTTACAAAATAATTACAGGCTTTACATTGCGTTAGCCAATGATGGTTGTTTCAGTCTAGAGAAGTATATCCTATGTTGTGCTCCTCAGGATGGACCAGATTTTGACATTCAGCACATAGAGAAAATCAATTCCTTCTTGTGATATCAAGAATGGTAGTAAAATGAGAAATCTACTCTGTTTGATTCACAAATATGTTTGGTTATTCCTTGGTCATAACCAAACTGCGAGCACACCTATGAGGATTATAAGATTCACTACCAACCTACCACTTCACGTGAGAGGGAAGATGGATAGGAGTGATTAAAAGAGACACAAAATTCAAAATAACTAATATCATTTATTAAAGGCAAGAATACCTCCCTAATTTATTCTCCACTACATTATGAGTGGATGCTTAAGAGGATGCACTCTAATTGGATGAGATTTGAGGCAAGAACAAGGAACCTAGCGTTGAAGAACTCCATTAATAAGATCAAATGGACAACTGAGCTACCATATCCAGGTAACACCTATCCATCCATGTATGCAAATATCTAAGAGTTGTAACTTCCAAAAGTCCAAGTGTTATCTTATATATAGGTAAAGAAGATATTATTCTATCTTTTAAGTTGGACTTACATTGTTTAAAAAATAAGGAAAAGTATAAAGCATTAATCTTGGGGTTGCTAGAAGCGTTGCAAAGAAGCATCTGCTCACTTTGCATCAAAAGAGATTTACACCTAGTGGTCAAGCAAGTGAAGTGGGAATACATGTTAAAGAATATAAATTTGGTGCCTTATAGAACAATCATCCAAAGATTGATAAGGAAATTTCACGAGGTCAAAGTGGATAGGCACCCAAAAATTATCATGTTAACGCCTTCGCTATAATTCCACAGAATATGCTTATGGATGGTGAGTCTACAACTGTGACGGTTCATAAAAAACTCCATCATCTGTGTTCCAAATCTTCCCTAGAGAGGATGATTCAAATTGGAGAGGAAAAATAAGGAGGCATTTGGAGAATAGATAACAAGGCAAGATGAATCTTACGAAGGGAGCACAATATTTCCTTCTTCAAGGAAGTTTGTACTATAAAAATCCTTGGGGGGGGGGGGGGGTGTTATCTAGATTTGTAGGTCTAAAAGAAGGGCAAAAACGATTGAAGAATACTCATGCTGAGCATTGTGAAACCACTAAGATTACCTTCTATAGAATAATTCAAAGGGATGGATATTTTTAGCCAATTATAAAGTAAGATTCAATAACAATACAAAGAGAATGTGCTTAGTGTCAAGCTTTCTTTTAACCAATTGAGTGTAACTTCGTGAAAGCTTAAAGGGATTGAAGGAAACCATGCATTGAATTTATCCTTCATGGAGTTGTTCCAAATGAGAAAGATGATGCCATATGAATAAGAAGGAGGGATACAAGGCTCTATTTGTTGGAGGAGAAGCTCTATCACAGAGGATAATTCAACAATCCATTGTGATATATCACAAGAGAGGAAGTAAATTAAGTTCTCAAGCAAGCCCACGATCTAAATCATATTGGTTGAGCCAAAATGTATGATCATCTCATGACACTTGGCTATTATTGGCCAACTATGGAGAAAGATTCATCCGAGTTTGTTCAAAAGTGCAAGGCTTGCCAACTTCATGGTAACCTCCTTCACGATCCATTGGTGGAAATCCATTCACTAGAAACTCCTTGTCCTTTCCATACTTGGGCATTTGACCTGGTGGGGGATATTTAACCCCTTTCTTGGGAAAATATATGGATTCTTGTAGAAATTGAGTGATTTACAAAGTCGTCAGAGGCAGTACATTTCAAAAGGGCAATAACATATGTGCTGGAACAATTCATTAAAGAGTACATCATTTATCAGTGTGGCATTATAGTTCATTAAAGATTACATCATCTGTAAGTTTGAACTTCCCAAGGTTATTATGTCAGCTAATGGAACTCCATTTTATCAACAAATAGGTGACAAAGCTAACTGACAAATATTCAATTATCGACCACACCTCAGTAGTGGATTGCCCTAAAGGCAATGGCCATGTTGAAGCCAAAAACAAGACATTGGTTAACATTTTATCTTATATAATGGAAGACTCTCCTGGTGAACGGAATGATAATAGACATATGGTGCTTTGGTCCTATCGAACTACAAAGAAACCCACCGGCTACACAACATTTCCCTTAGTCAATGGAGTTGACGCAATTCTTCCAGTAGAGTTAAAAATACCTTCCGCCAGATATTCCTTGTGAAGAAGCATGATTATACAAAGTAGGCACATTTAACTAGAAGCACTAGACAACTTAAAGTATATGCAAGAAGGCACTTCCATATTTACACAAAGCAACTCTCTAAAGCCTATGAGAATTTGGTAAAACTAAGATTTTTTTTGGAAGGTTACTTAGTTTTGAAAGCTGATGTCGACCACATTAGAGATTTCACTCGCCAAAATTTGCAGAAAAATGGGAGGGACCTTATTTTATTAAGAAGGAATATTATTCAAGTTACTGTTTGATCTCAATGATTGAGGATGATGGGATTTTCAAAGTTAGGAACAAATTGTTGAAGGTTTATCATGTATATAAATCACATGTAAATATTTTATTTGTTCTTATTTATTGTATTTAGAGATAGAGATGAAACAAATGTAAATTTTTGTTATAATTTATTATAAATGGACAAGTGGTGAAGAAAGCTAAATGTGTAATGTACACATATGTTCAAGAACAAACTTATTTCACTTGTAAAATAGTTATAAATGAAAAATTTGGACTATAGCCTAAAAAACAACGAGAAATTTGACCTATAAGGAACCATAAATTTATAGACGTGAATAAACCCTCCCCAATATAGGCAACTACATCTAAAGAAACTTCTCGCTGATACTCAAACATAGCAGAGATGCTTGTTTCAACTCATGCCTTCAGCTAGAGCTTGCTTTTATATTTTTTTTGCCAAAGCTTCTTCAGCTACTTACACTTCTTAATTGCACTCTTCAATTTGAGGGACAAGATACCTCATCTTTCCTTTATCAAACTTTATATCTCCACATTCTTAAGATAATGAGAATGATAGCTAGCTATATAGGGATCCTTAAAGTATCTTTGACTGTTGATCAGTTATGAAAAATTGAACATGTCCTTTCGCAGGAATTTGAGAGTGCTCAAATGTTGATTTAAGTGGCTCTTTCAAAGGAAGAAATAAGTGTGTTCATAGTTTAAGACAAACCAACTATAACACCTTAGAGATTATAAACTATAATCACATTATTGGTCTTCACACAATCATCAATGAAAGTATCTAAATGAGAATAAATTATCCAATCTAACAAGGTGTGTAGGAAACGTTGAATGAATGGGTAATTTTAAAGTACTTATCGATAAAATTCAATAGAATCCAAGTTTGGCATTGGAGCACGACAACCTAAATCACTTTTATCCCTTTTAACTTTTATCGTTGAGCTATGATCACTTTCCCTGGACGACTCATCTTATGGAGGAGTAGCTATAATAATATCAACCTCCATCAGCTGAACAAGCTCATCAAATTGAGGATGTGCTACTTGAGGTACCTTATGAGGGATATTTTCTATCAAAAATTGCAAAAATAGATAAAATAAAAGAGTCTGCCAAAATTTTGGATTTTTTTTTACCACGAGGTAAAACAAGAATTTTTTTGTCAAGTATGGACCCAACTCACAAAGTAGGTGTATTTTAAAGAAACCATACCCAAGCAGGGTACATCCCCAAGCATGTGTATGTTTAAGAGAAATCATCCCAAGTTAAGTACATCACCAAGAAGGTGAAAAAAATTGAGAGTATTATTCAATAGAAAGGCTAAAAACCACCAGGCAAATGACAAACTTATTATGAACACTACTCATTAAAAGAGAGTAACTCAGCACACATGTGACATTTTTTTGTCACGACCTCAACCCAATAGTAGTAGGGAATGAGTGTCTTGACATGCCACCAAGGAATTCAATGTTATGGCCTTAAAATATTTCTTAAAATAAATGCAACGGAAATACATTCACATGGTCATGAATCGTAAACTATTGAAAAAAATGGAATTACGTCATCAGAGCTTTCTAAAAGGGAACTTCGTATATATTAAAGTATGAACAGATTACAACTTATGCCAAAATTAAAAACTTATTACTAAAGAGCCAAACATGCTCTATCTCCTAAAAACAAACGTTATATTTAAAAGTATAGCAAAAAAGCTCCTTAAGCTAGATCTTCAACATAGTCCTTCTACACTCCATCCTCCAGTCTAATTATTTCCTGAAAAATCGTTATTTATACAACGTCAGCTAAAAGATGAATAAGATTTAATCTCCCGACATTCTAAGGTTTTCACAAAATAGATACATATTCAAGTCAAAAGAGAAGGCATATACATATCAGGATAGGAACTTGCAGTAAATAGATATATATTTTGAAATGATAGTATATATATCAAAATTGGATAGCTTAGAATAAGAAGAATGCAACAAATCAAATGTGACATCTTTTTCTTTCAATCATATCATTTTAATGGCCAAGTACACTCTAATACCGTGTTCTTCTACTGTATTATACCCCAGTAGTTGAGGGTCGATCGAACTAGTTCGTCACAACGCCTTATTTAGGGCACACCAACGATAACGCAGCTGGGAAGGTGAGTCAGTAAAGAGGTCCCTTAGGCCGAATCTTATTTCCAATATTCAATCTCATTTTCAATAATCATTTCAATCAGTATATCTATATGGAGAGATATAAACATATCACAAATGAATCAATCATCTGTATCAGATGCATTTTGAGAATAAAAGCAGTTCACAAAATACATAGTTTTCATAATATCATATAACTGAAATGTGCAAGAAAGGACATAGAGTACTCACCTAAAATAGAGGCTCGAAAATATAGATATTGAGTCTTGGATCACACGTTAATCTAATAAATACAATAAAGGTTTAATTACGTATTCTAAATAAAGCCCAATTCTAAATATTGTGTTTTAATCCTAAAATATCTTGCTGAAAAAGGTTGCTAAAATTGTTTTCTCAATTTTTAATATTCATTCATCGTATTTAAAGAATTCAATTCATAGTTCTTCCTAATCAGTCAGTTACCAGTAGAGATGGAGGGTCACAGGGGCACCACTTAAATACCATCTCATCTAGATAGAACATTTCCAGATTTATTCCCAGTAGAGATGGAGGGTCACAGGGGCACCACTTAAATACCATCTCAACTAGACATAATTTCATCGGAATTGACTTTGGAATTACTTAAATGAGATTCCATAATAACGAGCAATTGCTTACAAAAATCATTTTAAAAAGCGTATATATATATTTTTTTCAACCAAGTTGACATATTTTGAAAATAAATTCAATTTAGATTGTTTCCAAATTTTAAGTTTAGATTAGTGAAGTCTTTAGTGTATTTTACCAGCATAACTATTAAGTAAAGCTATAAAATACAAAATTAAAACTACAAAAATGCATTATAGCATTTAAATAAAATCATACCTACGAAAGGAATTCTTTCTTCGAAATTATAGAACTCCTTCTTAAGATATTTCCCAAGCTTTCTATCACTCTTTCTTACTATAATTCTCAAGGAATTGGTGTGAGTTTCAAATGAACCCTAAGGCCCTATTTATAGGTTTCCAAAAGTATTACGGTGTTGACACGTGTCTAATGACTAGACTTTTTGCAATGGTGATTCAACGCTGAGGTGTCGTGTTCCGGAGTGGTCTTGCAGTGTTAATATCACCAAATGATGACACGTGTTTTAACTTTCTCTCTGAAGACGACATGTGTAAGGTGGAGGTGACCAGCACGTGGTGGAAAGGTGATAAGGGTATAAGGGTCATTTCACACATGAAGGGTATTTTTGTAATTTCACACTATATATTTTGAATATTTCTTAAAGGTCCTTGAAAATATTTTTTTTACAAAATGGCCTTTTTTATATTTTTATTTTAGTCCCAAAAGTTCCATAAAATTATATTTTCTACCCCAAAACTTATTATATACCTCAAGATATGTCATAAGACTTCGATTTGATCCAATTTACAGTTGATTCTTCATATTTAAAAATGGGGTTTGTTATATTGATAGCCAATAATATCACATATCGAATAATACAACATTTATAAGATAGTAAGTAACACATTAGTGTAAAAACAAACTATATACATATGAGCATATAAAAGTGGGGTCATTACATTTTTTGATAAGTTATTACCAAGCAGGTTATAAAAATAATAAAAATCATTCATATAAAATATCGTTACGAGAGTTACGAGAACCATGTCATCAACATCTAGAATATTGGCTAAGGGTGGCGAAATGTTTGCATTCCTATATTGAGCTGGAGTTTGAATCAATGGAGTATCCTTAAGAGGCAAAAAATTTAGGCTCTACGGATTAAGGAGCAATCCCCAAAGATGAAGGAGAAACAACCACTGTGGTTAGATAAACCTTTGTGGGAAGGGCTATCTGCTCCCTCGAGTCATTGCTAACTGAATAAAATAATACAAATAGAGGAATCTTAGCATGAAGTTACAAATGATAAAGAAAAGTAAAAGTTAGAATTTTTTCACCAAACATATACCTCAACGAGAGTTAGACGAATGTGAGAGAAGACATCCAGAGATGCCACAGATGCAAGTATCACAATTGGATGTTATAAGTTTATAATTGGCCTTATATATACACTAAAGATAAGATGAAGGGTCACCCAATTTATAGACGTCATGAGAGCCATCACATACACCAGAGACCAAAGCCTGGGAGAATTTCAGCCACTTGTAAATATAAAATACAATTAAGTCATTAAAATCCCAAGTTAGAGAGAAACTAAAGGTTCAATTTGAAGTTCACCAAATTACCTTAGTTGAAGGAGTTGGAGGAACAATAGCCAGTGGAAGCTTAGGTGAAACTAAGGGAGTAATTGGACTTGAGTCTCCTACTATTTCTTTATGCAAGGAAAATTTTTGTGCCACCTTTGTAGCACATTTAGATGAGGCATGCCTCGACGAAGCATGTCTCGAGGAAGCTCGCCCAATTATTGAATTATGAGATAAAATAGGATCTGAAAGAAGATATTCTTTAACAAATGGACGAGAGGAATGTCTTGTGGGAGGAGTGTCATTAGGAATGTACACAAATTCCATATGGGGTAAAGGAGCATCCTAAAAAAGTAGCAATAGCGTTAGAAATAATTTTTCTCAATAAGAGATATTTCAACACTTAGACAAAAATTTGAAAGAAAAAGGAGTTACCTATTCAGTTTCATGAGGAGGCACATGGATATAAAGATGGGCAGAAACATCCACCACATTATCAAGTGACATGTACTCCAAAGTTTCCTCAGAATAACCTGCAGACATGGGATATGGAGTTGAAACCACATGCGTCGCATTGAGTTTCTTCCTCAAAATCTTCTTGCTTTGAGAAGGTGTAAGAAGGAAATATCAAATCATCAACTGAATGTTGTCTTTATCCTTAGGAGTGATAGTATTAAACTCCATTCGAGAAATAACATCATATATAAATACAACCATTTTCTATACTAACTTTGGATTTAGAGGAATACTGATAGGGTTAGAGGAACCTATAGTAGCCTTAGATATTTTTGGGGGTTTAAGGGAAGTTTTACCCTTTGATGAACCTATACCTAAAGAAACTTTTATATTTGTTTCGATTAAGGGTGTGGAATCTTTCTTCTTTCCTCTTACTGCCACAGGAGCAACCTTAACAGTTGGAACTAGAGGAAAACTCATCGGGGGTATAGTCTCTTGATAATGTTAAGGGGAAATTCCATATATTTAATGGAGATATTATTTAGCCCAAGTTTATTGGATCCAAACCTCTCCATGGATTGGTAATTAGGCTTTATTTTCATAAAATAATCAAAGGCTTCAAGCTGGGTGGCTAATGATGGCAGTTTCAGCCTAGAGAAGCTTATCCTATTTTGTGCTCCCCATGAAGGACCATATTTTATGTTGAGCAGATAGAGCAAATTAATTCCTCATGAAATCAATATTGGTAGTAAAAATGAGTAGTCTACTCTGTTTGATTCAAAAATACGCTGAAAGTCTAAAGTTATCCACGAGCCCATCTGAGGAAAATATTCACTAAGTCTACGTGATTGATTATTGGTCATTCTAGGGATAAATAATCCAGAAAGCAAGTAGAGGTTGTATGCATTTAGCTTGAAACCACTGGTATAACCTTCAACAAAATCCATAACATTCTCAAACCCCTAATCCTTATGCTCCTGAATGAGTTTGACATAAGGTTTAAAGAAGTACTTGATGTATTGGCCAAAATTTCCTTTTGTGGCGTCATAACTGACTCGCAAATAAGTTGGCCTAAAATATCATGTTCTTTCTCTTCATTAGAATCCATTGGCATGTCATCATAAGATAAATGGTCACAATAATTTAAACCAAACAATTCATACACGTCTTTAAGTGTGATAATGAACTCACCCAAAGATACCACAAACATGTGCGAAGTAACACTCCAGCGTGAGACCAAAAGATGGAAGGCATGCTTATTCTTAGAAAATATGAAATCTTTAAGGAATCTTGCTACATACTCAAGACCAAACGTTTTATGCAAATCTTTATTCTTGTTGTAAATATAACTTGGCCAAGTTGATAATCTGTTAGGGGAACCACTTGGTGCTTCGAAGTAAATTTGAGAAAAAAGAAATCCCACCAATCAAGAATAAATCGAAGAACATAGAAGAAAGTGACATATCTCCCTTCACTACACCAAAACACGACATTAGCAACACAATTTTACCATTACTAAAAATATTAGTAACACAATTTTTCCGTTAGAAAAAAGGCGTGGGGCATGAAACTAGTAAAGGTAAAATTCTGTTACTAATAGTAACAGAAAAATTAGAATTAGCAACGGTAAAATTCTGTTACTAATAGTAACGGTAAAATTCAAAATCCGTAATGGTAAAGTTCTGTTACTAATAGTAACGGTAAAATTCAAAATCCGTAACGGTAAAGTTCTGTTACTAATAGTAACGGTAAAATCCAAAATTAATAACGCTAAAGTTGTGTTACTAATAGTAACGGAAGATTCAAAATTAGTAACGGAATTTATAATTAGTAACGGTAAAATTATGTTACTAATCTTAGTACATATTTAAAAAAATATATTTTTCAAGGGCCCTCCGCAAATCCATCTCATTACCTCCAACTTTTTCACGAGAGTTAATGATAATGCCAGAGATCCCTCCTTTTAACTTTACTACATTTTCTATATATAAAATGTATAAATAAATAAAAATAAGTACAACAATAGACCGGGTATACCCTCCCGTGACTAGTGAACATAATGCAAGTAGCCAATAAGAGAAAGGAGCCAAAAGAACATACATCTCAAAATAGTAATGTGACACTTGGGGTGTGAAGCCCCAATCAGACCGAACAAAATACAGAAATAAAAAAATAATACAAAGCGACAAAACAGTCGTTGAAAGGAAAACAAGCCCTAAACAAAGGCATCCCAAAAAAGGGAAAATATAACTATCAAGCCCACCCAAAGAGGGAGACACACCGACCCATAGAAAGAGGCCCAAAATATGCAGCATCCAAGAAGGTAAAGGCCATTCAGCTAGATCTGGCCCAAAAGGGCCCACGAGTCTGACGGGAAAAGATCCAATGACCAATCTGAAACCCGCATCCGTTACCGACACAAAACTCCACTGTGGCAACACAGTGCCCATGGTGAACATGCCAGATCTAGTGTGAAACAACGCGAACGACAGCAAACCAAGAACCCCAATAATCGAGATAAATCATCCTAAGATGAACCATAAGCAGGACCACATGCTGCGCCAAGCCAAAACGGCAACCAACAAACAACATAGGATAAAAAGATGAGGGCCACAAAAGCTCCAATATTGATATTTACTGTCATGCACTGCACCATTTAAGAAACTAAATCACAATTGAAACCTTCTTTAATTAAAAAAAACACTTTACTATTTGAGCTGGCTAGATGAAAACCCAACTTGAACTTATATTCATCAATCTTGGAACCATCTATCATAGGCTGCAGGGTAATCATAACACAAAACTTATGCAACTTAATGAAATAATAGCATTTTACACATTACCTTTTGGTATTTACCATTCTCCGTAATTCTGGTGAGGGGGAATTCAATCACGAAAGCAGATGGGGAGACTGGTATCTACTATTTCCCAGGACGAGCCTGTGCCGACCATAAAATAAGATTTATTTGAGCCGATCCTTATTCTCCAAACACGATTCAGTAGAACTTAATTTCTGCACAGGTTGATCTTAATTTCTGTACAAGCAGAGTCGATCCATACTCAAAGTGTAACATCATTTGATTTCTTAACACCAACACTGCAAAAACAGAAAAAAGTAACATCCCAAATGAGCTAATTAGCAATTCAAAAAACCGTAAATTACGCGTGTAAATATACGTTTGACGAACCTGCAATGTGTATTTCCCATCATTGTATGTATATGTTGGTCAACTCAAAAGGTCATACAGCATGATAAAGTTTTACAACACAAATGTATTTTTATTCATGCTAAACATAGTGTCGCAGTAGACACGCCCTTGCAAGATTAGTGGGTTTGACACGTGAAAGATCTTAAAGAGATTTTTTATCTCTCATCTTTTTTTCAACTGTAATAAATCATGTTATTCGTGTTCTGATTTTTTTTAACAGTATCTTACGCTTCATAGATATGTACCTCATAGAGTTTTTGGCACGACAAGCTAATATTTAAAGTAACTCACCCTCCAAGGCTCGCAATAATACTAATGACATATATATTATTGATCACAAGACATAAAATATATACCAGTTTGGAAGCCCATGGAATTAAAATGAGAAACTGTCACAAGGGAACCAGATGCATCAAATTCTTACCTATGGTTCCTACAATAAAAGCCTGATAAAATAAATTTCGTGTGCTAGGACTAACTATATAAACTGATATACAAGTATATGTTTTGATTGATTCCAAGAAGAAGTTACTACTTGAGATGCGCTAGTGAGTTCGTTGTAGATAAGGCAGGCCACCTTAGCATTGGTGGTAATGGCAGTCTTGTACTCCTCCATGGATTTTATGACAGTGCATACATATTTTATATCACCACGTTCTGTAAAACATGGCATTTGGACATGGATTTCTCCATGTCTTCCAGCCTAGCAGACACATTTGCCAGCTCACGAGTAACAGGGGTCACACACATATTATTGATCCTTGCTTCTCGTCCTCGCCATGAGAACTTATACTTTGTCCAACTTACCTGAAACACGCCATAACTAGTTCTAATATTACTTGGTCATAAAAAAATCAAATAACTATTTAGATTTGGAAATTCACAAACTTCTAAAGATAGTAAAAAGACCTTAAAGTATCGCAAAAATGGTGTGGTAACAAGATCTTATAGCAAAGGATTCAAAACCGCCTCATTAGGACTCTACTGTCTCATGATCACAACAACAATCCTCAACTATTCCTGTATATTTACGAGAATCTTGCACGAGAAAATGAAAAGAAAAAATAAAGACAGGCAATTAGTCACATAACCAAAATTCTATTAAATTTTCAGGTAATCTTCTTAACCTTATCAAATTAACAAAATTCTATTAAAAAATAACAGTGATGTCTTCACCCCTTCTCTAATACTGAAAACTCCACAAATTAGTATCATAATGAACATGTGTGATACCTTGGTAAATATAATACAATAAACTTAAACTCAAAATGTTAAGAGATAGACTGGTTCTTAGCGGATCAAATTTTCTTAACTCATAACTAAGAATGAAAATGGACATACTTATAACACGAGACACGAGACACAAGATATAATACTCGAGAGTGAACCTTCACATAAAGTTAAAAGAAGATGAACTGAGTTGAAGAACAAAATATTAGGTTTACCTGTTGTTTGCGTCATTTGCAGTGAGGATTGAGAAGAAGAATGGCGTGAGGACTGCGAAATTAGGTCTTTGGGGGAGGGAAATGAGTAAGGGAAAAACGTATACGGGCTTCTTATTAATTTCAGAATTCATATTCAAACCAGCAAAAGAATATGCATTGAGAGCTGCCAACATGCCCAGATAACTCTCCGACATTCCCAGCCCAAGATGTTGAGAAGGTGGCTGTTGCTGCATCAATATGGACCCCAATTGCAACGAACTTGCTCATCCGCCTTGAAAATCAAAATTCCCCAGAATGTTAAACCTGGGCATGAAATGCAAAGGGGCTTGCAATGTGTTCACGGACAGTTTGTGCAGTGAGAAACGGCCACATCTGGTGGGCTTCAGCTGGTGCTGATGTTGTTGCTACAAATTGAGATTTAAGAGTGATTATTGACAGTATTGATTCAAAATTGAGCACATATATATATATATATATATATATATTTGTTACAGGTTTTTGACAAATTGAGATTTAGAGTATATGCAATGACAAAATTAATTGAAAAAACTGAACATGTATTTACACACGCACATAAATATGTATCGGAATTTTGAATTGGTTAATTTTTTTGGCATATTGAGGTTCGAGAGTATCTATCGACAGTGTTGATTGGGAAAAATGAGCTTGTCTATTTCATTAAAGAGTCTAAAATGATAAAAATATAAAAACAAAACGATAATTTACACACACACACACACACACATATAAGTGATATTTTAATACCTTGGATCTGGTTCTGTTTGAGGATGTCTTCTTCTTTTTTCTCCTTTGTATCTGTGTTTGTGCAAATTGAGATTTGAGAGTGAGTAATGACTGTTACTGATGAAAAAACTGAACAATTGTAATCAATCTAAAACGGATGAAACTGAAGAAAATGAATATATGCAAATATAAATATTGCGGATTGAGATTTTGAGTGTGAGACAGTATTGATGAAAAACTGAGCATGTAAAAGACAATATTAGTACCGACGATGTTAAGTGGAAAAAGTGAGAATCCAATATTAAAGAAGAAGAATATACCACAATCAAATCGCTCGTAAAGATTTGAGTACAAAAAATGAAAGAAGTTTGGCGTCGCTCGGGTTCGAACCGGAGACCTTTGATTACAAAGAGGCCCAAACTCCCAGTTGACTAAATTCCTTGGCTAATGATACCCTCTGAATAATTAGTTAAACAATCTTGAACTATATGTCCACTATCCTTATATATATAGGATGCAATCATATATGACATGATAAGCACTGTTGCTCAAACCAAGCATATTTCAAGAAACTCTCCAAATACATCAGATACATACTGCCGTGCTACATGGTTGTAGAAGATGAGTACGTATTCAATTGAAGACTTGAGCATACATGATGTTTATGTCATTGACTTCGATCAATCATTTTTTCACAAACTAATTTTAAATCACATGTGATATTGAACTGGATGAAATTCGTGGAAGATACTTTTTTCACTGATTCCCAACTGCAGATCTGAGGAGGGAAGAGAAAAGAAAAAAGTAATAGTTTAAACACACTAGAAGCAACGAAAGACCTAAAATCTTCATAGTAATTTCTGAACCTTTAAGAATGATCATAATAATCAACTTCATTTCCTGAGCATTTGTTTTCTAAATCAGTTCAGTAAGAATAGAAGTATTCTCTGCTCTATTTGGGTAGTTTGAAAACAAAACCATAAGAAATTTAGAGAATAGCTAATAGGAGCACATAGAACAACAATGAAGAAAATGAAAGACATGGGCAATAGTTTCTTTTGAAATCATGAATAGCTAATAGGAGCACATTCAGAATAGAAATTACCGATCATGCACAATAGTTTCTTTTGAAATCAAGAATGAATTCCTAAGCAGGGAGCTAACTGAAGTTAAAAACAATGATCAGTCCCCAAATCGATTTCAGGAGCATCATTACTGGTCTGACAGTTTCTATAGTTCAAAGTCCAAGCATCTAGCTTCAAAAAAATATATTTAAAGTGAGGTTTACTGCTATGAATGTCCTTCAACTTCAAAATAATATATTTTATTTCTTTTGAAACATAAATCATCCACTTCATGAACAAGAATTCTACAAGAAGCTTACAAAGTGAGGTTTATAATGAGTCATTTAAGTGACAATAAAAATTTAAGGCTCGTGGTGTACATTTATAAGAAGAAATTTAACGTGTTGATTTTAATTTAAACACAGGTGACATACATGTTTCAAATTTTCATTTCATATCAATGAGTACTCACGAAAATAGGGATATCGATAACTGGGCTATGCTGACCAAATAAAGTAGGGGCATGGCCAAGGGTAGGAGATACATCTACTAGAGTAACAAGGCAGGGGACAACACCAGCAGAGTCAACATTATCTGCAATAATAAACTCCTATTCAAAGTAGTTTTCAGATACATCTACTTCTTGTTCAAAGCAATCCATTTGACGAGTTTTAAATTAAGTATTATAGCAATAAACTCTTTGTTGGCCATAATAATATGTATCACTCCATTTAAAAAGTGTGTAGTGTATATTTTTTGAAAAAAAGTGTACAAAGTAATAGAAACACAAACAAGAATAATTATGATCAGATAAAGTCACTCAGTGGTTGGCTAGTGTAGTCATTTAAGTAGTTTACCACTGATGTAATAATGCAAAGTTATTCCTATGGGTAAAATAAACTACCTGCATGGTATCGGCGCCAAGAACAAGCTAACATGTCCTCGTATTGAAAAATTTCAAGATCTCAACAACACGATTTAAAACCTCCGAAGATAATCCTGGCAAGCACTCTGCATAACAATATCCATAAGTAGTCCTCTAACAAGCACTCTGGGGTTAAAATAAGGTCTATAACTGTAATAATTTTAAGATCAGGTACTAAATGGTTTCTCTCTATATGAACATATCCCTTATTTCGAAACTGACCAAGCAACTCATTTGATTTCTGAGTCCTTGCATAAAGAAAAGCAAAATGAATGACATTTGTGATAGAAAGAAAAGCAAAATGAAGAATGAGAACAAAATGAAGAATGAGAATAAAGAAACCAAATCAATGACCTTTCCCTCCTCCTTTATCTGGGCTTGGGACCGGCAATGCTCAAATAAATATTAGCATTGGCGGAGTTAAAAGGGGGTTTACAATAAAAAAAGACAGTCCAAATTAATTCCAAATCAAATATAGATAGATCCAAACAAAGTTCACAACGACACATATTGCAAATTAAGTCCAAATATAGATAACTCAAACAAAGTTCATAACAAACGCATAATGCAAACTAAGTCCACATATAGATAGCTCAAACAAAGTTCATAACATAAACTAAACATATTTAAGCCAACAATCCAACCAAATCAAATATCCCCCCAATACTAGGTCAACATAAGTATATTGGTCACCTTGAGGAGCATCAAACAACCTAGCATCCGACTTCATCACTTCCTCCACATATACTTTCCTCTCCCCGACTCCAACTCGCTTACAATGGCATATATCCTGTGTTGCATCTGTCACGACATACCCCTTTGCCAGTTCTTCATTATACCTATCAAGCAAGATTACTTTGGGATTGTTGGTAAGAGAAGGTGTGGTCACGCAAACAGGACGAGAAGCGGATGCAAAAATATTATCCAAATTTTGACAGAGATTCCTATGTTGTAGACTTGTATTGGATGCATGATCACTTATCGGTGTGATTGGTGGACCCTTTCCATTTTGAGCATTGAAGGCATCAACCAAACGTTCTATAGCATCCTATGAAAAAACGGATCAAACAATAGTAAGTTAATATCTGTTATATCTAAATAAGTCTTTTTAATAAATGAAATTATATAAAATACATATATACCATAATTTGTGTGTTATTTTCCTCAAATCTTCTGTTGACGGAAGAGATGATATCTTCCTTCAATGCATCCACATCATCATTTGCCTTCTTTCTTTGTTTAAGTTTGGCATTTGCCACCCCTAAATGCACCAATTGCTTCTTCGAAATTAGGGGACAAACTCCATGAACTCCTCCCTTTTTCTCCTTCCCAAAAACCTCTATCAACTCATCATTCTCTATGCATTGGCTCTTGCTACTACCCTCTCCACTCTCTCTCTTTCTTTTCTCCGTCGCATCCTTTACTTTATCTTATCAAATGAGAAAATTTCATTAATAAACGCAATAAATAATACTAAAATTATTATTATTTTTCATGTAAATACGCACATAGTAAAGCTTAGCACTGTTTAAGGCATTCCCCGTTTTATCCTCGTGTCCCGCAAGCCATGTGTCTACTCGCGTTAATTCTTCTTCTGGGTTCGATTGAACCTACAATTTAAATATCACATTTTATACACAAAATTAGTGTTGATATTTGAAAAACATTATGATACATACCATTTCATATTGCAAAGCAGCATAGGTGCGACGCCCAAGTGTATGGGAATATTCTAAATTGGTTCGATTCTTGGCATTTTGAATGTTTTGTGACTTATTTTTTTCTTTCCTTTCGTTCTCACAAAATAATATCCATATGTTGGGATCAACACCTTCCGGTAGGACTCCAGGATTTTCTTCGGTAGGCAAAAACATCTCATATTACTTTTGTGTGTCCTAAACTTCTGTGCAAACCGTTTCTCCATCAGCGGGCGAGCCACCTCCGGTTCAATATCTAACTCAAATCCTACCATTAAAGCATTCCAAACATCATCTTTGTAATTGTTTGGCACAACTCTCCAATCTTCGTAACTAATCGGAATATAAGATCTAACAAGATCACCAACACGAGTGCTCCATGGACCGACTACACTCCCATCCACTTGAACGGTGACTCTCATTTTACCATCTTGGGTCATATATTGTAATTGTTTATCCTTTTTATCCATTTATTTTTGCTTTTATTTATTTTCTAGACGCGGAGTGGATGATATTTTTTGCGGTGTTGATGACGTTTGTTGTTTCGAACCACCACTTGCATTTGAAGCCATGATGCCCAATACAGTGCTGCCAAACAAAAAATAGATGCCAACAATAGAAATAACTGTTATAAAATAATATGCATTGAATTATCATATTAATACAACATTAGCATATTGATAGAGATATATATAGAAATCACAAGATGATATCTTTAAAATCACAAGACGCTACTTTCAACGGTTAACATACCACCAATAAATTTATATATTAGCAACGGGGTAAAACAAAATGTAGTCATGTTGGTAAAACGAAACAGCTTTCAACGGTTACAATTTCCAAAAGAAAATATTAAAATAACTAAATCGAGTCGTATTGCTTGAGCAAACTTTCCAAGTGCGATTGGTCTTCAAGAATAGATTGGAAGATTGTTGGTGTCTTTAAGTCGTCCACTTGACTCGTCAATCTCTTAGGTAGAGGTGTGCACGGGTCGGTTCGGTTCGGTTTTGGAAAAAATCAGACCGAAACCGAACCGACAATGAAAAAAATCGCCGGTTTCGATTCACATCGGTTTCGGTTCGGTTCAGTTTTAATCGATTTTCAGTTTTGGTCGGTTTTTTGTAGGTCGATTTTCGGTTTTGGTCGGTTTTGGAGGTTGGTTAATGGTGTTTGGATATAAAAATAAAAGATATTTAAGGGTTTTTTTAATATATAATATTGATGTCGGTTCGGTTCGGTTCGAATCGGTTTTTTCTTTGTCTAAACCGACAACCGAACCGATATTGTCAGTTTTTTTAATCCTTAAACCGCAAACCGAACCGGGCTAAAAAAAACCGCCGGTTTCGGTTCGGTTCGGGCCGGTTCGGTTCGGTTTTCGGTTCGGTCGGTTTTTTTTGCACACCCCTACTCTTAGGTGACTGTATTACAACCCACCAATTGGGATTTTTAAGATCTTTCGAATAGAATACTTGACTAGCCTCGGATGCGAGAATGGCAGGCTCATCATACTCATTATCAACGCTCTTAAACTTATCAAAATTTACCATCACTAAGTTGGAGTCCGGACAAAGCTTAAAACCATTAGTCTTATCCTCCACTCTCACCCAATCACAATAAAATACCACCTCCTTAAACAAGGTATAGTCCAACTCAATAATTTGTTTGATAACTCCATACCACATAGTCCAAGTATTTGTGAGATTCTTATCACTTTTTTATCTCGAAATTGTGTCCATGCCTTCAAGCAAACGCCGCTATCCTGTGTGACAACAGTATCGTCGTGATACTTAGGAGAGAATATGAAACCATTTACACGATACTTTTTATATGTTTTATCCTTGAATTGCGGCCCTTGAACTAACCGCCACAATGTTTCATTTGTCTTCGTCTCTCCTGATTTCAGCAACTGTTTGATGAAAACAAATCATAATTACTACAATGTTTCAATTCTCATCATACTTAATGGAAAGATTAATAAAAATATTAGTATTTATATAATCACCTTCTCGGATAACCAAGGGATAAAAGAAGTTTGTTTCTCCACTTCTGTCATTTCAATCCCCTTCCCTTTAGGACGAGACACGGATTTCAGTGATGCTTCATATTCACTGCAATATGTAGTTTGATATAAGTAATTATAACTCAAAATGATAATTAATTCTTAACTATAAACAAACAAAAGAACTCAAACCTATATTACTCTTGAAATCCATCAACATTTAGTCGAAATAATACCCATCGACGTATTTGTTGAAAATGTACGGGTCCCAATGTTATAGTCTTATCATCAAGCAAAGGCCCTTCATCAGAGAACTCTCCACCTTCCTCTAAAAAGGCCTCACGGGAGAGTTTATGATTTCCATAAGATGGATTTGGCATGTACTCCATGCAATATCTAACAGATTCAGCAACAACGTAGGATTCTGCAATTGAACCTTCAACATACCGCTTATTGCTGGGTATATCTTTGAAATCTTTCATCGT
This sequence comes from Sambucus nigra, assembly GCA_949130495.1. Taxonomy (NCBI): domain Eukaryota; kingdom Viridiplantae; phylum Streptophyta; class Magnoliopsida; order Dipsacales; family Adoxaceae; genus Sambucus; species Sambucus nigra. The sequence goes on from OX422220.1 coordinate 26,213,928, forward strand.
CCTATTTGTATTAGGTAATAAAAATTAATAGCAAGCATTATTAACTTAAATGGGGCATATTTTACTATATTAAAAGGTAAAAAAAAATCACCTTTGGAACGGATACATCCAATGAGCGTCGGTGGGTCCACAAACCAGGGCTTCATCTCCTAGATACACAGTGAGGTGAATGCTAATATAAAAAAACGTAGGTGGAAAATATTTTTCCAACACACACAATGCTTCAACAACCATGTATTTGGCTCTTTGGATATCTTGCCGAATTAGGACCTTAGATCACAACATGTTAAAGAACAAACTTAATTGTTGGATTGCTCTTCTTAAATCTCGATGTTTCGGAAAGGCATGTTGAAGCAACATAGGTAGCAAATGTTCAATTATGACATGATAATCATGCGAATTTAAGGAGTGCAAAGATGGGGGACTAAGACTTACTATATTTCTCAAGTTAGAGGAAAAACTGGTAGGAAGCTTTAAGTCCTTCAAAATTTGGCAGAATTGTTTTTTTTCTTCTTTATCCAAGATAAATGGTGCTGTTGGTTTTATCATTTTTCCGGTGCGTCCATCAACTTGAAGCCATTGACCGTTGTGTATGCCCATACCCTTCATATCCAATCGACCCTTTTCAGTATCCTTTGTTTTATTATCATCAAGAATTGTGTTTATCAAATGATCTACAACATTCTTTTCGATGTGCATCACATCAAGGACATGTCGAACTTGATGATATGGCCAATATTCCAAATCAAAGAAAATAGATTTTTTATACCAAGCTTCTTTAACTTCAACATTAGCACTCCCATTAACATTATTAGACTCTCTCTTATTAGCGGGAACTTTTGAGACTTTTCCAGGTATATACTTTATATTTCTTAACTTCTCCACAAGTGCACCTCCGTTTAGTCGAATCGGGGGACATCCAACTTCTTGTGTCCTAAGTCCCAAACCTCTACCACTCCTAAAAGGATGATCGCTTTTAAGAAACATACGATAGTTTGTGTAAACTATCTTCATGCTATGTTCTAGCCAAATGGATGGAGTGTCATCGCCACAAATAGGACATGCTTTGTAACCATGTGTTACACACCCAGATAAGTTTCCATATGCGGGAAAATCATGAATCCCCCACATCAACATAGCTCTCAACGTAAAAGGTTGCATTTTGTGCATGTCAATAGCTGGAAATCCTTCCCATAGTTGTTTCAACTCATCTACTAATGGTTGAAGAAAAACATCAATGTCTTGACCCGGTGCCTTTGGCCCAGGAATCAGCAAAGATAAAATTTGGAACTCATGCTTCAAGCATAAAGAAGGCCCCACATTATAAGGCGCGGTCATGACATGCCAGTAACTATAACTACTAGACTGAATACCATGGGGATTAAACCCATCTGTTGCTATTGCAAGCCAAACATTTCGCCCTTCCTCGGCGAAATAGGGCCATCTACTTTTTAGCATTCTCCATTGGGATGAATCACAAGGATGTCGCTGATAATCCCATGAACTTGCTGCCCGATGGTGCCATGTCATTTCATGTGCTATCCAAGGTATAGTGTACAATCTCACTAGCCTTGGAATTAAAGGGAAATGTCTCAACACTTTCATCGGTTCTTTGCATATCCTCTTACCTTTCTTTGAGGTCACTGCATATCTCGGTTCTCCACACTGAGTACATTCCTCCAAATCTTCATTCTCTTTCCAATATAAAATACAGTTGTTAACGCAAGCATGAATGTAATTTGCTTTCATACCTAGGTCTTTCATCATTATCTTCATGTGCGAATATTTTTCTGGTAATGTGTTTCCTTTTGGAAGCCACCTCTTTAAAACCGACAAGAGAGAGGTCACACTATTTTCGGACCAACCAAACTGCTTTTTTCAAATTATGCAATTCAACAATTGCAGAGAGAGTAGTCTCAGAACCCTCACATGAAGGATACAATTTCTCCATCGCTAATTTATTATATTGATCATACTTCTCATTGTCGACATACGATTTTTCAGAGAATCCTTCCTGATCGGGTTCTACACAATGTTGTTCGTGCACTCCGTAACATGCATCAACTAAGTTTCGCAACCTTTCATTCTCATTGTTATCAGCTTCATCATGTCCTTCACAATCAATAGTATCTACTACGGGACATGTTAGGTTCGATGATAGTGTTTCACCATGTAAAACCCACTTAGTATATGTCCTGTCTATACCGTGCATTATCAAATGACCCTTGATATCTACCACAGTAAAACGCTTCTTATTTCGGCACTTAACACATGGACAAGGAAAGGTCGAGAAATTATGGCCATTGTTTGCAATTGCAAAATTAATAAAAGACGCAACTCCATTTGTGTACACCTCACTTATTCAATTCCTCTCATTCATCCACTATTTGTTCAATGTTTGTGACATTCTGTACTACCAAAAAAATATGGTTTACACACAAGTTATATGATTATATAAAAAAAATAGAATTATGGATACACATGAGAAAAATCACAGTTACAACATGTAATTTTGTTAGAACAAACCTTGAAGTTCAGGGGAGGGGTGCAATTTCCTTAGTTATATAAAATTATGTGTTTTAATAGTATAAATCAGTGTATAAATCAGTGTATACAACTATGTGTTTTAATAGTATAACAGGGTATTGAATACCAAGTCTAGTAATGTTATAAATCAGTATATAAAAAACATTCTAAGCTTTGGATTTAATACAAAATAATCAAAAACTTGAACCAAAAAATACAAAAAGTATGTACCCAACAACAATAACAAAAATACATTGCATTTTACCAAAAAATAAACTTGTAACCCAAGAGTAAATCTCTTATGAACAGTAAATCGCTTAGAACATTTTAGACAAATCTCGTATGAATGACATAATTACCTTATGAAAGCAAATCGCAATTCCCAAACCCTAGGTTGTGATGTGAGCACCTAATGCTTCCAAAACCCTAGGTCACGCTAACTGAGACTTCTTCCAAACCCTAGGTCACGCTAACTGAGACTTCTTCCAAAACCTAGGTCACGCTAGAGCATCGCGTATTGGAGAAGAGGAAGATCATTTTGGAGAAGAAGAAGATCGCACTATCTTTTTCAAACGCTAGGTCACGTTAGAGCATTTTGGAGAAAGACAATTTCTTTGTCGGGAACATTTTGGAGAACGCTAGAGTGTATTGTGTTAACTAAGGAATGCTAGCTAATTACTTTTTTTTAATTACTTTTAAAATATTTAAATAATATTAGTAACACTAATCAGATATTAGTAACGGTATGATGTTGTGATAAATAGTAACAGTATAATACTGTTAGTAATACAAAAAACAGTCTGTTACTAAAATCTTGTTTTGGTGTAGTGCTTTAATATGGTCGTTAGGTTCCCCTACCACCAAATTGGGTTCATCAGAACACTCAATCGTATTTTTGAACTTTTTAGCCTCCTGAGAAAATTGATCACCTTTCCCAAAGTAGGGAGCATGGCGATAGAGAGTGTAATCGGCCCGACGTTTGGCCAAATTGTAGGTGGTATCTCTGCTGGAATCCTTGTCATAAGCTTTACCAGTTTTACTTGAAGAATCCATGAATCGGGTTGAGAAGTTTTTAGTGGTCGAAAAGGGACAAAAAAGAGGTATAAGTGTCACCGAAAGAAAATGAGCATTATAAATGAGTTGAAATGGAGTTTAGGGTAAGTTTTAGGCGAGAACTATGATTTTATCTCTTTAGAAAACAAGAGCTCCGAGTTCTTTAATGGTTGAAATAGTTAGAAGTTTTGGAACGACAAAGAAATATGATACTTAAAGGGTTAAAAAGTTATCCGTTTAGGCTGATTGACGATTCATTGTCCCACGAGAATTTTTAAAATTAGGGGAAAATTATGGTCACATGAATCAAGGCAATTTGGTTAACTCCATGATTCTATGTGTCAAAAAGCTATCGGGTTGGCAGGTGATTGAAATCCTACATTAAATGTTAGAGATATGTGAAGATTTGATTGACATACGCATGAAAACAAGTTGCGTCCGTTTGAGGTGTTTCAAATTGAGAATAATCATTTTAAGATATTTGGAACTATGGATTGTCGGTTCAAGGTATTTCAAACTGAGGTTTGCCAGTTCAATATATTTTGAACTGAGGTTTGTCGGTTCAAGGTATTTTGAACTGAGGTTTGTTAGTCCGGGGAGTTTCATGCAACTATTTATTATTTACACAACATCTTTCTCTAGGGGGAAATGTGGAGGGCATTGTAAATAAAACTTCTTTACTTATATATAAGCCTCTTCATTAAGAAAATATATGAGAAACTAGAGAAATATTCGTTAAATATTAGTGACATCATAAAGGAGTATGAGGCATAAACCAATCTGATTCAAGATCATTGAAAAGTGGATCTTAATTGAAGATCGAGGAAAACTTCAAGAAGAAGATAGTTGAGGAATCATATATTTTGTCTATTTATTTATATAAATTATGAGGTATGGTGTAATAGTGATGAGTTTACTCGGTACCAATGATGGAAAGGTTTGGCAGGACCTGGGATAGCTTTCATGCTCTATCAAACTACCACTCTTGGAAACCTTTGAGGGAACTAGTTTGGAGGATAGAGGTTAGGCATCATTAAAGTATGATTTAACCATTTTAGATACACTAGGTAAAACACCTAGCTTTGCTCGATTGAGCACACTCTATCAAGCTTGAGCTATTATACACGTGCTTACTCAGCCATAGAGTTTTGGCACCAAAACTAGTATCTTTCCACAAAATATCTGAGTGATGTCATAGTATACCTAACACATGTAAATTCAAACCTACCTCAAACAGTGATGGTTTGGTGAGTAACTGGTTGGCGTGGCATTGCCACACTATAGTACTGCCTGACACGATGACTAGTCACTCGAGATTTCACTCAATATTTAATGTTAATAAAATTTTAAATATGGTAGTCTGACCTAGCACTTAATACACATGAGATTCCTTGGTGTAATCTGAGGTTATATATATCTCATTTATCCTTTGATAAACCATGTAATATTTGAGCCAAAAGACCACTTTGAGATATTTATAACAAATTAGATCTTTTACCCCCGCCATCAATAAGCTTGCCTAATTTTTCCTAAGAGTACAAGCATTTATTGAGTTCCAAACACTATACTACTTACACTTGAGTATTTACCTGCCTACCTGGGTGGGTGTATATAAAGTGATTGTTTCTCTCTCCCTCTGATTATTTTCCAACAGAGGTTCATTGATTACATCGAACAGTTGTATTTATTACCTTGTCTTGTGATATATACTTGAATTCATACCATGTAATTAATAGTGCATTTACTATTGTATTAGCACCGTTGATACGAGTTATGCCTCAGTTTTTCTCTAACCTCCCAAGCAACGATAACTACTATCTTACATTTGTTAACTCTTCTGAAGAGGTAATCTCTTCGAAATGGAGAATGAAAATATCAATCGCGATTTTAACTTTGACGATATTAAAAAAGAGGAAGATTGAAATACTACTTCTCCTGTTGAGGTTTCTTCATTTTCTATTATCACAGGAAATGCTTAGGTGGGATAAGCTTCCACAAGTGTTGTGATAGGGTCCAGCCAAATGACTAGCCTCATGGATAAATTTATGGAGTTTTTGAAAACCCACTTTGGGATGGCTATGTTTGGCTCAATGATGGACCCGAGATCTTTCACTACCCTTGTAGTGCCACTTGTTATTCCTTTGACGGGAGAGCCCATTCCACTAGCAAGACTTTATGGTAACTTTATGATCAATATTGCTACTACTCCAATCATTAAAGAGAATGTTGCTATCAACGTCTCACCTATGGTATCTCTACTAAAATCCAAGGCAGTGGAAGTATCTACCGCACCTTGCTTGACTATTGAAGAGCTCAACAAAGAGATGATCAAAATGTTAGCATCATCCTCAAAAATCCATAGTGAGGCAACACCCATTTATAATAATTTTCGTATTGCTTACCCAGAGGAGTATAATAATGAACCTTACCCTAAGGGTTATTTACTTGTTGGCTTGAACCTTATAGAAGGCAACGCCAATAACAATCCTTTGCAAGCACATGGGTCACACATAGTGGTTACTTTTGATGAGGAAGAAGAAGCTCAAATGAAAAGTGAGAAAAAGGGTGGACGAATAATTTTAGAGGTAGGAACGAACAACGTGGTAATTGCTTACGATGAATCAAGCATAAAAAATAGTGAGTAGGTATATCAAATGAAGGAGTATGAAGTGGATCCCAACTTGGAGTATCAATCCGTTACGAAGTCACCAAAATATTTTGTAGTTCTTTGATATTATTGGAATTCCCCAAGAAAGAAGGTTACGAATAACGCAATAAATTTTGGACATATAGAGGAAAAACATTGTTCCATCGTAAAGATACAAAAGGCCTATGTCCAGGTTGATATGTAAGTTTTTATATGATATAACATTTTGAGACGGAGACAAATCAATCAGGTTCCCACATAATAGGCCTTTGTATGTGACGATAAGTGTAAATGGAACTAAATTTTCTAGAGCTTTAATGGAGAAGTACTTCGGTCAACATCATACCAATCGGCTCATTTTTTGCAGCTAACATTTTTTAGAATATGGTGATTGCGACGTTATGATTTAATGTAAAGTGTAACATAGAAATCCAATCCACTCAAGGATTATCAGATGTATTAAGAGTTTTCGATTAATTATCACTAATGAATTAAGAGTTAAATTCCAATCTCACCCAAATTTATTCTAACAAAATCCAACACTCATTGTAACGAAATCATGCTTATCGTTCGAACGACATCCCAAGTCATTCAAATGAAACCCCAATGTCGTTACAACGATATCCCAATTCATTCCAAAGAAAACCTATATCTTATATCTCGTTTTAACGAGAATGCGCAGAGTTATCTTCTCCAAAACATACAAAATAACCATTAACACCTGAAATAAGCCTGTAATTAGTCCTAAACCCATCCTCCTTTAAATATAAGTTGTAACACAAAGATACTAACCTATATCTATAAGTTTTAAACGATTATAACAAGAATTGATGTATTAATTTTAGATTAAGAATTACAATCCCTGAGTTAATATTTTTACTCAATTTAAACTCAAATTTATATCAATCCTCAAATTAAACAATGGGATTTCATTAGATTCATTACATGAATTAATTTATATCACTTACAATCCGATTTCAAGATCAGATTAATGAGATTTAACACTAAATCATATAATACCATTAACATGATGTTTAGCCTTAATTTAACCATTAAATTAAACTCAAAATTAAGAATTAAATTACATAAATCAGATTATAGTATGGATTAATTCAGATTCCAATGAATAATCATTAATAAAAAACCACAATGCATGCGTACTCTGGTATCAAGTACATGTACCTCTCATATTAATCAAGGCCTATCGGCTCGGAATATCTCCTCAAACCCTCAATTAAACAACACACAATGGAGGAGGTAGGCACATACCTAACATACCCAAATGACCTTCCAGTTCCACTAATACACAACACATAGTGAGCCGCCCTAAGTTCTATGTTCTGGGGAATAAATCCAGACCTCACTGGAATCGCCAAGGTGGGATCGCCCTCTGCGCGGAACCTTTCGTGATAGCAAGCAACGTAGGTTTGTTCACACACATAGCAAATCATAACATATGTATTCACACAACCTATATATATATATATATATATATATATATATATATATATATATTCCCAGAATGAGTTTTCAATAATTAATAATTAACCTAGTTACCCCTTAATTAATATTAATAATTAATATATCTGTATCGTACTGATTCACAGATTGATTTTTCTCATGCTCTCCGTAACCCGTTCTGGTTCTCAAAATTCTTTCCACTTCATATTATGCCCAAAAGGTCCGAGCATTAAATTCTCTCATTTGACTAAACCCAATCCTTACCATAGTCTACTGGAATTCAATAGGTCCCTCCCTATAGTTTATTAATAACCCAAAAGTCTCTCGATTAGTTAACCGTAAATTCGGGCATAAACTAAAGAAACTAGTGAAATTTGGTTAATTGAATCGATTCGGTGAAGAGATCGAATCAATTTTCTTAACGAATTGATTCGCTCCATGAGCTGAATTGATTCGAAATGTCACTATTCGTCTTCTTTGTTTAATTGTTACATTTTTCACCATTAACATTAAACTCAAACTCCATGAAACCTTCCCAAACTCCCATACAACATTACCAATCATCAAGTAGTCGTATATAGACAATTTCTGACGTGGTTATCTCATCAAATCTTTAAAAAAACTAACCATAAATGGATTATTTAATCTCCATAAATCATAAAGCCCTGGGTTAATGTTCTTTATGTATAAACATTTATTTTTTCAGATTTCTTTCATGTTCATGATCATACATACTCTGATTTTGAATAATCTACACATATGGATTCACTCTACATGCAATCCTACCCCAAACCATGAGTTCCATTCATTTAGTCCCAAGAATATCATCAATTATCACCAAATTTAAAACCTCACTACATATGGGTACTATAACTCATTAAAAACATGCAAGATAAACACTTGCCTTATCAATTACAAGTCTAATTTCATTTTTTGAGTGATGAGGATGATTTCCTTTCTTCCCGATTGCACTCCGGTGATAAAGATGATGCAAGAAAGGTGTTGGATCTTTTAAGAAACCTCTCTTATTCCTCTCTAATGATTTTTCCTCTCTCCACTTTGATTTTGTTGGGTTAGAAAGTATTTTGTTTCTGCCCTAACTAGTTATCCTTAGGTTTATAATCCCAATTCCCGAAATTAGGCTAACGTACCAAGCCCAAATGACCCGAATACCCCCGTATAAGCTCGATTATGACTAAAAAGGCTTCGGGACCCAATTACTACCCCCGGGTATACTATTTCGACCCTTTTGGAATCAACTGTGACCTCAAAATCATCATCCGAGTCATTCTACAATACTTGGTTATCTAGACCGCGTATAGTCTTCACTCGACTCCCGATTGAGGTATAATACTGTCACGTCACTATTACTCACTATGACATAAGATACTAAATCACTATTCATTTAGTAATTTATTCCATAAACACTAATTATCATCTCTCCCAATTAATATTTTAATTCACCCACAATCATTAATTCAACTAAATTATGGCACACGTGAAATTCTAACAATCACCGAATTAATCAAATTTTAAATACTCATAAATACGGGGTGTTACATACTTACCTTCTTGCAAAGGAATTTCCTCCTCGAAATTTGGATAAATTTAGTACTATTGGCTTTGGATATCTCTTCGCACAACATCCATCTCTCCCCAAAGTCGAATCTTGTTATGCTGTTCCCCGCTACACTTCTACTAATAGTACTCTTCAGTCTGACGGTCTATGCCTTACCATTCATTACTAGTGATCAACCCATTGTAGTCACATTACTTCCAAATTTTTCATCATTATTTACCATATCCTCTCGGCGACTACTCAACACATTATAATTTTGCCCAAGTCATTCCACTATGATGAGCCTATCTACTAACGACTAAAGTATTTCCTCTACTTGGGAAAGTTATAACATCCCCATGTGCCAACTCACTTATTTACCTACCCTTATGGTATACTCATATGTTTCCACATCTTCTGATGTAGAAAATACCAGGAATCTAATCAACTAGGGTTCCCATACACCCTATTTACCACGCATAACTGCACAAATACTACTAGGCTCCAACTAGACTTAAATCATGAATAACTCACAATCACAATTTTAATCACAAATTCATGCAACAACTAGTTTACTAGATCCATGTCCTAAAGGCCACACATCTCCTAAATTTTGACTTTCGCTATGGTTCATGCGTGGGACGTCTCACAAGTGAAATCCAAAGAAGGAACCCTCCCGATACAATACTTCCTAGCATTGTTGATTATCAACATCTGTGGGTCCAAAGCACATAACTAAGACACCTCACATTCTATTCTCGAAACATAAGTCAAATTGTTAACACTCTTGTCGCTCAAGGAGTATCGTGATATGGTGCTTTAACTAGCACTAAGTTCTCAGCACTGAAACAATAATGACATATATCTTTTCGCTCAACGGTACACCTGATATACCATGAATCACATCAGTAAAAGCCCTACTCACCGGGATTAAATGTAATGAGACAACTACACTCCCTAAAGTCTACGATACAATACAATATATATGTAAGCTCAACCCTCTTTCAGGTGATTTTTCGTAAAACAATATATCTCACCCCAGAATAGCGAGAACAATAGTCTTACCATACATTCTTCTACCGCTCAAACCCTCGGTATCCATTCACTATACAAGACAATAATATTCTCTACTCTCATAACTCTCAAAAGGAGCAAAAACTACCTCACAATATAAACATCAAGGAGTCTCGCTACCCAACGGTAAATACATTTGTAAATATAAGGTTGATACTGCCAATATACCCACTAAACCCGACTCACCCACGAATTTTAGTATTACTAGTTATATTGTGATGCACCCATGTCACCCAAAACCCTCCTCATACTCATAAGGATAAAATAAAAATCTTACCTCCATTTTCCATCTACCTTGCCTGGTCGACGGGTTCCTGAACGTAATTCTCATGCCGGAATTGACCTATGATCTGCTGCAATGGTTGTACATCTAGGACCTCATACTATAGTTTCCCCATGTCTCATTTTAGGCAATCCCTCTTCCCGTGGGCCATCTCTCCATAACTGAAATAACTACAAACAAAATCTCCTCGTCTCTCACCCTGGCCCTACTGGCTTCCCTCACTAATGCCTTATCCCTAATGGCCCTGAGGAACAGAATGCTACTACTGCTGCTGAGGACCCTACTGGCCCTGCTCAAAACCTCCATCGGGTTAAAAACCCTAGATCTAAATCTCTTAGCTTGATTCAACCATTGAAAATCCTGTTCCTGCTGATGGGGTGCCCCATTGGCATCATCACCACTTATATTTCCAGTCTGATTGGTCTCACTTACTCGCTTTCTCCCTTTCATGTGGACGCGCTGATCCTAACAGTAAAGTAGATCAACATTAACAACCTTCGTGTATGTCTCTAATGTTAGATTACCCAACAAGTGTTGTCGAATTCTCTAGTTAAGTCCATCCATGAATTTATGCATCATCTTCTCTTCAGTATTCACCTCATCCTTCATAATTTTTTTTAAAAGAGTGAACTCCTCCTCGTATTTCGCTACAGGCCGATCTCCCCGAGCGACATCGAGAAATTTTTGTCGCATCTCTGTTTGAATAGTGGATGGAAAATACTTACGATCAAACTGCGCTAAAAAATCTCCAATGATCATCACGTTTCTCTCCTCTGCTATAGTCACAAACTCCCATCATTGCAAATCTTCATCCACTAACTTGAATGTTGCTAAAAACTATTTCTGAGTGTCACTTCACTCAACCATACGAAGGTGGCGATGCATGTCTTTCTTCCACTGACTGGCCATGACCACATCTGAGCTACGCTAAAACCCTGGTGGGTGGCCCTTATGAAATGATTCCCTCACTTTCTGCTAATCAAATCGCCCCGGATGGACATTAACAACTGGTGCCACTGGTTGCTGTGGCTAAATTTATGAAAAGTTTTGTGCCATTGCAGTCATCGTAACGTTAACTACTCGTGCCCCAATTTCGTCCACCTCTACTGTTGAAATGTTTCCCCGTTGGCATCCCTCCCCGACGTTCTCTCTCGTCCAACAAGTCCCCATTGGAAACATCTTCAAATGAGATTAAAGTATCTATAAGTCCATGATCAAATACAAAGTGATCATTAAAAGAACGTAAGTGCCCATACATAGAAGAATACAACAATCCTCTAATAAGGCTCTATATAAAAAAACGCTACGCTAAAATCGTAGTAAACCATAGATCTTAAGGACACTAGAACTTGATGCTCTGATACCATTTGTGACACCCCTCGTATTTTAATCACAGGTGATCAGTCCTCTATCAAAATAATCAGGAATCTCATTTGGTTCATTTTTAGCATCACAGTAAAAAACATTTTAAATTCCTAACCATTTTTGTTAAATTAATTCGGTGTCAAAATTTTGTCTTTAATTAATCACTTAATAAAAGCGAAATGAAATAATCTTGACCATCCACACAAAAATAGAGTCTAAAACATCACATGATAAATAACTAAATAAAATAATACCGAATAAACCATCGGTTTCCAAATAAAATCCAACTACAAATCTAAAGCAAATATAATCAAGTCAGATAAATACTGAAATGAAATACTAAATAGTCTGAAGGGGCAACATGCCCAATTAAAATACTGAAATGAAATCCTTTGTAGGAACGAATAATTGAAGCATTTACATCAAATCGTGCAAGCCTCCACAAGTGATGTAGCTACGTATTCCTGGAATGAGTCATCAATCTTGGCGTTCCCATGACTAGATACCTAAAATGTTTGGAAAATATATTTGACACGGGTCAGAGCCCAAGAAAATTATTTGAAAATATTTTTAGCAAGTATTTAAATCACAATTTAAATTAGTTATTACATACGCACGTTAGTTCAACGTACACTCCTTTGCGTTCCTCACCTCTCAACTAATATGCACACTTAACGTCTCCTACCTATCAATGCTACCCAGCTAACTAGACATCCATATCTAACTACCACAAAAGGTTCAGCTCCCCCGTACTGCCCATATAATACGCTACCGTTACTTTTAATAACTAATATCACCCGAATATTATTATTAAATCCTTTGAATTAAGTTTCCCATACTTAAGTCACTTATAGATATGCAACATCTATCTTCCTATTGTCGCACAAGTAGAATATTCTCACATTATTATAACACAATTAATTAAGTTTCATCCCACTTAAGTTTCTTTTAGATATAGACTATCTATCTTTTCTACTTTCATACATAAGTAGAATAATCACACTTGTAAATATTTATCACACTATAATATATACAACTATAGCATCCCTCAGAATTGATCACCACGATGCATGCGTACTCTGCTACGAAGTTCATGTACCTCTCGTACCAATCAAGGACTACCGGATCGCAAATGTCTCCTCGAACCCTCAATCAAAAAACACACAATAGAGGTGAACATAGTTATAAGCCTTTGGGCTACTCACATACCTAATGTACCCAAATGACTTGCTAGTCCCACTAATACACAACACATAGTGAGCCACCCTAAGTTTTAGATTCTTGGGCACAAATCTAGATCTCGCTGGAATCGTCAACGTGGGATCGCCCTGTATGCAGGACCTCCCGTGATATCAGGCATAGTAGGTATGTTCACACACATATCAAATCACAACACATATTTTTCACACAACCTATATGCATATCTATATTCCCAGTATAGGTACACACAAAACCTATAAATATGTCCCGTACCTCGTATATATCTCTTGAATACTTAACGTACTATCAATTTACTATTATAACCTCTTATTGTATATTTTCGAGTATTGCTCACTACACGAGGGTCCTAGTTACCCCTTAATTAATATTAGTAGTTAATATATCTATATCCTACTGGATCACAACTTGGGTTTACTCACGCTTTTCGTAACCCATTTCGATTCCCAAAATTCTTTCAACTTAATTTTATGCTCAAACGTTTCGAGCCTTAAATTATCTCATTTACCTAAACCCAAACCTTACCATAGTTTACTAGAAGTCAATAGGTCCCTCCCTATAGTTTAATAATAACCCAAAAGTCTCCCGATTAGTACTTCGCAAATTCGGTCATCAACCAAAGAAACTAGTGAAATCTAGGTAATCAAATCAATTTGGTGATGAGGCCGAATCAATTAGCTTCTTGAGTCAAATCGATTCGAAATGGAACAGTTCGTCTTCTTCGTTTAACTATTACATTTTCACCATTAACTTTAAACTCAAACTCCATAAAACCTTCACAAACTCCCATACAACATTACCAATCATTGTGTACATGTATAGGGACAATTTCTAACGTGATTATCTCATAAAATCTTCAATAAAACTGACCATAAAAGAATTTAATCTCCATAAATCATAAAACCCTAGTTTTAATGTGAAAAAATGCCACTTAAGACGTTTAATACAAGATTAAACTATTAAAATGGCTCCAAACCATTTGTTGAAGAAACTCTTTTAATCAAAACAAAACTTAACACAGGATGTGTTTATAAAAAACTTATCAAAATAGTTTGAACGAGTTTGAACGAGTTATTTCAGATCTAGAATGAACCAGTTTGGAAAAATAAAACTTAAACTATTAAATCAGCACAACTAGGAAGAAGGTGATGAGAAAATGAGGAAGAACACAAGTAATTTTTAACGTGGTAAAACTCCACCCAATTCGAGAAACATCCATGGTGACCTCTACGTCACAAAACGAAAATCCACTAAAATCAGAGTAACAAATTACAAGCTATTTAACAATCAAACCACACAAAGACACCTAAAATAAGTTCATAATCGTTACCAACTCCTCTGGATTAGATATGACTTCTCTGAAGGTTGTTGTTGTTGATGTTCTCTTAAGCTTCATAACTTTACTTGATTCCAGTCTTTACGTCGATTCAAACAAGTTCAAGATCATACAACCAACACTTTAAGTGTGGTAGAGTGAAAGTTTAGTGGTGATGTGCTCTCTAACATATGCATGCAACGCACTCACACTTAATACAGACATAATGATTTAACAAATTTTAAAATCACTAGAAATGCAAGAAATTCTAAAATCAGTTTAGTCAAACCTAAAATAGACTTTTAGACCTTTCAATATATCTGTAGATCAAGAGGGAATCTGGTTGAGAATTATCCCAGACCCTAACACTTTCAGGTTTTGAAAATATTATATAGAAAGTGCAACCCCCAATCAAGATCTCAAAACTAGATCTTAGTCTGATAGTTTAAACAAAATGATATCAGAATGAATATTGTTGGTTTGGGGTTTAAAAACATAAAGTCAGTTTTAAAGAATAACCAACAAACAAGATTTCTGAAAATAAGAAATCAAGATAGTGAACTATCTATATGATTTGTATCACAGAGACGAGATCTCAAGTTTCTATGTAGAGAAACTGAAAACTCTACCAATGTGATTAAGTTGGAAGGATGATAAAGAACAAGAGAGGATAACTTCTCAAAACACGATCTAAACACTCAGGTTTTAAAATCTCAAAAAAGTATTTCTGGATTAGGGTTTGACGAAGTTAGGGTTAGGGTTTCCTTTCTCTCTCTTATCTGTTCTCTCTCTTCTCTGCACTCTCCCTTTTTCTCTCAAATGAGGAAATCTCAAAAGTCTCTAATTGCCTCACCCAAGGGATCTATTTATACTGGAGTTTGAAGGATCTGAAACGATGCCATAAACCAAGGGCTGAGATTAAAGGAATTTAAATCGATGCAAATCTAAGGGTTCACAGAAAGCGGTGCAAAGCCCAACTCTGATTGGTTAAAACCATCGCACTTGGATTAGTTCCAAACACATGCAGAACATAGATTAAGATGATCCAAGGGTCCAGAATAAGTCATATGTATGTGAGTGAATGAAAACAAAAATCGAACCATTGTCTGTGCAACACGTGTAGGCTCACGATCAACACGTCTGTGCAACACGTGTTTTTGAGTTCCAAAAAATTCTAGTTTCAACCCAAAAACTTTATTAAGTTTCAATTTTAATTTCCAAAAAATATTTAAAATTCTTAAAAAATATTAATTAAATCCCAAAAATTGTTTAAAAATCATATTAGGGGATTTAACTCACACAAGGTCATAGTGTGAATGAAACACTATATGTATGAAGTCCTAGTGTGTGGTGTATGTGAAATACCATCAAGATCTTGTAGAGGAATATCAATATAGCTATGAAGGTTTTGAGGCTTTTTGGTTCATCTAAGGATAGACACAATTTATCACTATTTCCAAACTAGATGAGCTCTTATATAATGCAGACTCAAATGAATCAAATATATAGGGTGCTTTATAATGTTCTTCATGCTTAAACATTTATTTTTCCATATTTCTTTCAGGTTCATAATCATATATACTCTGATTTATAATTATCTACACATATAGATTCACTCTACATGCAATCCTACCCCAAATCATGAGTTCCGTTCATTTAATCCCAAGAATATCACCAATTATCATCAAATTTAGAACCCTACTACACATGGGTATGCAAACTCATTAAAAACATGCAAGATAAACACTCGCCTTATCAATTGTAGGTCTGATTTCATTTTGTGAGTAATGAGGATGCTTTGCTTTCCTCCCGATTGCACTCCGGTGGTAAAGATGATGCAAGAAAGGTGTTGAATGTTTCAAGAAACCTCTCTTCTTCCTCTCTAATGGCCTCTGCTCTCTCCTCTTTTGATTTATTAAGGTTAGAAAGTGTTTTCCTTCTTCCCCAACTAGTTATCCTTAAGTTTATAATCCCAATTCCCGAAATTAGGGTAACAGTCCAATCTCAAATGACCCGAACACCCCCGTGTAAGCTCGGTTATGACTTATAAGGCCTTGAGACCCAGTTACTACCCTCACGTACAATATTCTGACTATTTTGACCCTTTCAAAATATACCGTGACCTCAAAATCATTATCCGAGTCACTTTACAATAATTTTCTATCTTGACCTCATATAGTCTCCACTAGACTCTCGATTGAGGTATAACACTGTCATGTCACTATTACTCGCTATGACGTAAAATATTAATTCAGTATTCACTTAGTAATTTATTCCATAAAAATAAATCATCATCTCTCACGATTAATATTTTAATCCATCCATAATCATTAATCAACTAAATTACGACACATATGAAATTCTAAAAATCACCGAATTAATCAAATTTTAAATACTCATAAATACGGGGTGTTACAAATGCTTCCAACGAAATTGACCTTAGGTGTAATATGGGCCTCAATCCCATAATCCCCAAAATCACTCCCAATGCCCCAAAACTCTACCGAACCCATATACTAACCATGTAGACTTAAAACCCACTATTTTAAGTAAAAGACAAATATTCTAAATGTCCCAAATGCCATAACAAAATATGATAAACTCTAATAAGTTAATTATCTCATTAACTTAATATGTTAGCCGCTACGAGTCAATTAAACCAATTATTTAATTGTTAATTTGTTACGTGCTTCATTAAATTATAAGAAACTACTTCACAATTAGTGGGACTCGATACCGAGGGAATAATCCAAACAAGAAAACCGTCGACACCTAGTCCTTAACCATTCCATAGTTGCCTATAATACTAAGTCACTTACAAATATTTAATTAATGTATTATTATGTATTATGCATGATTTCGCAAATGTATTATATAACACACATAAAATGTAATAAATGACATCACATGTCACATCAGGATAAATAATAAATTACCCAATTAAATAATGCATATAAAATATATGAGGTATTACAATGCAACCCAATAAAAGATATATCATAATAAAGATAAAATCACAGGTAATCTAAAAAAAAATATAAGGTTGCATACTAGCAAGGGCATAAGTCAACATCAAAGCATGTGATAACCAATGCTAATCATGAAAAGCATGAGATCATTACATAATTAATACTAATCATCGAAATGAAGTAGATAAAGCAAGATGACTAGAGACGTGATATAGATAAACAAGAGAAACCAATCACCACAAAAGATCTAACTACCATGTAAAGACAATGCTAGATCTTAAAATGAACCATTAAGTCGATATAAACTGGAAATCTCTAACTAAAATATCCAAAGTATCTAAAACAAACTCCATAATATGTATAGAGGAGTAGATAAAAATGAGTACAAATACCATCATGCACACCAATAGAATGCTACCAAAATATGTCAAAGAAGAATGAAAATAGGAATCTAAGTCTTAAAAGCTTTAGGTCTCATAAGAATTTGGGATGTCAACATGCTTAGCAGCAACATCTCCCTCAGTAGGGACTAGGTCCTCAACAAGTGCATAATCATCTCATATGTCTAATATATCCACTCACTTAGCAATAAAGAAAACATCATGTTGCATGACACACATCAATTGCAAAATAATATCTTAGATATCTTGAATCTAAGCAAATGGAAATGCAAGAATGTGCATGTATGTTGATGTACACGTGGAATGGTATGAGCGAGGGCATGATTAAGTCCCGATGCCAAATATGGTGTAGGAGAATAACCATATTATAAAGTGGCATGAGAAATAATGTTAGCTAAAGGGTTAATAACCTAAGGAAAATGAACTAAAGGACGACTAACGACGTATTCCTCAAAACAATATATAATATTACTCGTGATTAAACCACCTTAACTCGAAAGACATCGTTAGTTATCTTAGGAAACCTAGTAGAATACAAATATATAGTAATCATAATACCAAGTGACAAGGCCTCAATAGTCCCATTATTAGATCCGTGACATATGACGTCTAATATGATAAAAAGAAAATCCATTGTGTGATGCTTTATAATAACATGGTTGAAACTATCAACCTTATATCTAAAATTTTATATGCTACAATAAAGATAAATAAATAAATAACGGCGATATGTATAAAATAATACACGGGACAAAAATTAAGATGAAAAAAATCATCTATCACCCTAAGGTATTAGACAATCGATAAGGAACGTGGAAAGGTCATGTGAAATGCCATGAGCTGAATGGAGATAAAATTCAATACGATCAATACGATCAAGTTGTAAATAGGTATTAGGAAAATACTCAGTTATCTCTCCACAATATATAAAAGACGCAGGATTTAGAGGGTCCTCCAACTAAATTAGAATGTTCATATAAAACTCACGAATAAACGTCATGTTTGCCACACAAAATGGCAAAAGAAATAAAGACAATTAGACGTTCCGGATGTGACTAGAACATAAAATTCCCTCTAGCATCCTCTCCAAATGTACTAGATAAATAATTCTTTAAGGCTAAACTGTGAGAGTAGAAAAGGTATCATAAATGAGTATTCAATTATGGGTTAGATGCATAGATGCATGCTTGATTGTCAGGTGATCCATAATAAGATCATCGGGGGTATTCATTGCATAGACATATGCAAATGTGTAAAGCGTCAAGTCGCGAAGGCTAGAGACTCACCACGACTAAAAAGTCCACTCCAGATATGAGTAACTTCCTGTATATACCCATTTAAATAAAAGAATGTACCACCAAGTAAGGAAAATAGAATTAGCAAAGCAAATGATCAATCCAACTAAGATAGACCTCAATGAATGTAATGTCGCACAATTATGTACAAAAATTGCACACACAATAGTGAAATCACATAATAAAGTAAAGAAAATAATGAAAAAATTATCCTCGGCATGTGGAACCTATAGAGTGAATCATATATTGAAAATGTGCACGGCTAAACACTCACAACAGCTCTAGGAAACAAAATCGACTTAAGGAAAAGAAATAATGATCAATGATAGTGATTACTTGAGATAAATATATGAACCCCAAAAGTTTCAAATGTGGGGTCAAATGTAGAACCCTTGTATCTGAATCCAATACACGATAATTAACTTAAACAACAACAAGAAATGGTAAGGGAAGGGATTTTGCAACCAAATGTAGCTTCAAAGAGGAGAGAGAGACGTGTAAAAAGATTAAAAATTGGGTTTGAAATCTTTTTAACCCAAATAGATTGTGAAGGATTTTGAGGGCTCTATGCGCATAGTGTCAGAATGTAACCGTGAGCACGATTTTAATCACTTTCCAATAACATAAGTCGCTAGAATGACTTTTAGGGTGGTGTGTTTACCTCAAAATAAACCTAGAGGGGGTGATAGCTTTTAGTGATAGTTTTACCAATTTCAAAATATTATTGGCCAATTTTTAGATCAAACCTAAATAACATGCATTTAGGTGATAAATCTAATAAATCTAAGTTAATTAATCAATTTAGGGACAAATCTAGGTTAATTGTGTTATATAACTAGATGAAAGCCCCATGTCAAATTTAGAAATGGATTATGTTAGATACAATCTTAGATCTTTGTGTGTGAGTGTTTGATAGAAATTGTGTATATGAACAGAAAATAACCAAACAAAAGTCACAAGTTAAGATCTACGAGAAAAAAGTCGACGTAGGGGTAAAAAAACCTTCTTGCATCCCTGTATTTCATTTAATTTAAGAAGAAATTGTGCACAAGCGTAGAAGATACCTCTCTCCTATTCCCTAATAATAAGTTACATATGGACATTGAAACTCTCCGCCATTTGAATGAGTGATCCGGTCAAAGTCATCAAGCGAAGATAGTACTGATGTTCTCCATCATCATATTGCAACATGAATTAACTCCTTAATATCTAACTAACATCCTTTTAGATTTGGAGTGTAGATCTTTAAATTCATATAAGAATAGGTAGAATTGAATCTAAGTTATGTCTTTTTTCAACTCAAATCACTCTCAAATCTCATAAATCATGAATCAATTATAGATCCAAGTTTTTCTCTCAAAATTAAGTAGATCAAGTGAAATTGATAATTGAAAGGTCTTTCTCAAATCACTTAACACGAAAATACTCTTTATGATTGATAAGTACTCAGGAAAAAGGATCTCCAAAAATAAGAGGGAAAGACTTTTATTTATAGACATTTTTGAGAATCCTTTAGCATTCTGTGCATGGTTAAAAATTCCTCCATGTGTATGGTCTTGGGCAGTGGCCAAAGTCACGTTTATCATGTGACAACCATGCACACACTCTTAGGTAGAAAGAACAAGATGACCAACAATGTGCATGCCATGTGCATAATAAGGTTTGAAGCTATGCATGCACATAATTTTAGGCGGAATTTTTCTTGACCTAAACCATGTTGCCGTGCGCATGGGTCCAAAACCTAGCCATGCACACGCTTGTAGGTAGAATGCACGATTCACCTAAACAACCATACAAGGAAATGGTTTTATGAAAACACTCACTTGATTAAAATCACAAAAAATCATTTTTCATAAAAATATAATCGTGTACGTGTGTATTAACCTTTAGACAATTCAATCAAAAACTACCACAAAAGGATATAGTCTGTAAGTTTTTTATTTTTCATGCCATAACTTTGACGTAGAGAAGCCGTATGATCTTCAGTTTTAATGTCCATTAATTCTAATGAACAAGACTATCTATATCTATCGTTTATCTATGAATCAAGAATTTATGCTTGATTTTGTGTAAGAATTAGAGTTTAAACGAGTTGAGTCGAGCTGAACAATAGGATGCTATGTTCAAGTTTGGTTTGTTTACTTCACGAGTCGAGCTCAAACGATCTTTAATCTGAACGAACATGAGCCGAGCTCGAGTAGTTTGAATTTTTTACAGTATTTTCGTATGATTATTTGCAATCGAGCCTAATTCGAGTCGAGCTCAATAAGGTAACGAGCTTAGAATTTTTTTCAAGCTTGATTTGTTTACCTTATGAGTCGAGCTTGAACGATATTTTATCCGAACGAACACGAGTCTAACTCGAATAGCTTGATTTGTTTTATATCCCTAGTAAGAATCAATATTTTATTGAGGGAAGTAGCCAGCCAAACTATAAATAATACTAATACAATATCCATTAAATATTTAATCTCCCTCTTTGGCTATTTCATAGCAAAATCGTCAAAAGTGCCAAACCTATAAAATCTTAATTACAATAACCAAACTCACCCCATATTGGCCATATAATGAGAATATTGTGTCACAACACACATGAAATCCATAAGACAATCGGCAACCAACAGACCGAGTAAGAAAAATGGGTTTTAGCCACAATTTCATTATAATACTTGCAATACATAAAACACAACCAAAAGATCGTGTAGATATGACATGAATAAAGAGAAACCCCCCTTTCTTTGGGAATCCTCCAGTTGAAAACCAATATGAACAATAAAGACATGAATAAGAATGAACACATATGGAATATTGAATCCCATTAAATTATATCAATATCAATATAATGAATAATCAAAATATCTCTTCTTCAAAAAAATAGTAACCCCCTTCATCAAATGTCTCTCACAAAAGACATTTTCCCCCTAATAAAAGATAAAACTACCTCCATGACGTTAAGAGTTAGCTCCCTCAATCTTAGATGTTTTACCCTTTTTTGACACGAAAAAGTCAAAGGAATCAAGAGGATAACTCCCCTGTCACGTGATTATCAAGCATGGTACAACAACAAAATCATAATAAACGAGGGATGGGCTCCTCCGGTTTGGATCGGTTCGAGTTTTATCTATTTTTTGGAAAAGATCGAATATTCGGTCCTCAATATTTTTGGAGCGAGACTGGATCGATTAATTATGTTAACCTACTAATTTGATCCTTACTTTTTTTGGTTGGATCAGAGTAAAATTCGGTCCTGACTTTTATATTTTTTTTATGTTTTTATATATTTTCTCATAAATATGTATAAAAAAATGAAAAAAGTAAATATATATAAATCCATAAAAATATCTTCCAAACATTGGCTAACTAGTGCGATCAATAGAAAATAATCAAATGGATCTGTAAATGTCTTCCAAACATTAGCTTTGCCATACCAATAGCAATAGTCAAACAAAAACAAGCTAAAGTGCTTCATTAATCCACGCATATAGCGACAACATACCCAAATAATATGAAAGAAAATGGTCGTAATACAAAAATTACATTAATAATGCTCAAAATCCCAAGTGATATTTACAATGGTTTTCTTAACCCAAATAAAAATGTTTATACATACATAAAAATGTACCAAATTAAATTCATAAGTTATATACATTAATTCAAAAACTATATGTAAGGAAAATAAATATATTACTTTTATTATAATTATTTGGAAATCGGTCTGGCCTTGTCCAAACCAGTCTTTTTATATAGTGGACCATGGACCGAACCTGTTTAATCGATTTTTAATTTTTTTGGATTGATTTTTGGACTTTTTTCAAAATAGCCCTAATTTTCGGTTCGTTTCGATTTGGTCCAATCGATCCATTCAGGTTGGTCAATTTTTTGTCCACCCCTATAATAACAACTACTAGAAAAGAAAAATCTAGATAATCATGTGATAGACCAATGCTAATATGAAGGTAAAAACATTGGGATCATCAAGAATGTTATCATACTATCTCAACAAAGACTATAACATTAATTAAAGCATGTGAACATAGTAAAACATGATGTATAACAAGTGAATATCTAATAAAAACTAGTAGAACAAGATATATCTAAGCATGTGAGAATGATAATATCATAAAGTCTAACTAGATGAGATCACAAATATATAGAAACGAAATATATGAAACCAACAACAAAACTTTATGAATCACCAACAAATGATCAAAATATTCATACAGCCAAACCATAAATACCCACCCAAAAAAAACTCTGAAACCCAAAAGGAGTGTGTGGGGCCAACAATTTCACTGACACTTTCTTGACCATGTGGGCCCCGACCACATGCTCCTTTAATTGATCAATGATATCACTTGTAATGGGTGATCATGATCAATGATAAGTACAAACTCCTAGGGATAAATTTGAATAAGGATTAGGACTCTCATAAATCCACCCCACATAAGAGGGGTATGTACTACTATAACATTGAGTAGTACTACAACTCTGTCGACCTGAGTTCTTGAGCGATATAGAACAAAACCTAACACCCAGTGGGCGTAGGCACATTGACCGACTATGTACATCTTGCACTGCGTGGATGATCTCATTATTTTTAGCATTTATTATTCATGTTTGTCTTGTGTGGATTGAATATCACTACGTGTAGGAATTTACCTCCTATAATTAGGACGGTATGTTCGAATGATCTTCGTTATTTGCCACTCGCCAAGTTTTTTTGTGATGTTTAACTCACCTAAACAAGATCTCCAAAATATCGTTAACCAGGAGGGTTATCACCAGAATAGCCATCGAGACCAAAAGAGTCACCATTTGGACTATGATAGTCATGATGACTAGGAGGGCTACCAACCATACCCTCCATCGCAGAGAGATATATCAGAAATTGGTGACTATTACTAATACCCCGATGCATGTTATTTCCCTTTGGAGGATAGGAAGGTTGAGAGCGAAGATACCCAATGATCTAACCAAATCTCAAGGAAAATTGATAAGTATAAAATGTGCCTTAGAGATGAGAAGGCCATTACTAGATATCAGCGGGAGCAAAATGTGGTGCCCCAACGATGTATAGATTAGTTGGATTGAAAGGCCCAAAAGGACAAGCATAAGCATGCCTATAGGTAATGTAATCCTAGTGCTCAGGAGAGGATAGGTCGTGGCTAAGGGAGCAGTGCCCCTCAATGTAAGGAAGATAGTCCTCACAGGAGGTTGCCAGTAGGAAGATCCCACTCCGTAGAGCCGCGAGGAAAAAATTATCTTTGTGATATGATTAAAAGAGAAATAGATAGGCACCCTACCCATTAGAGAGATTAGATAACCAAATAGCTTTCTAGATGAGCCCTTATTAGTCAAAAGAAATCATTGTTCAGCCGGGCCATTAAGGAATTTAAACCTCCTAAGAAATTTTTTATTCTACGATTCAAGATTTATGACGGGAACACATATTCCACCGATCATGTTAGGCAACATTTCCAGGACATGATGCTATAGAATAACAACAAAAGTTTGATATGCCTCATATTTCCCTATAGCCTTGGAGACGTTGCTCAAAATTCATTCGAGAAATTACCACATCGATCGATAACTTTCTTTAAAAACTCATGGAGTATTTTATGAACATATTCATCACAAGCAGTACCCATCTCAGATGGATATACTTGATTCTTATAATGAAAAAGAAGGCTCAAGAAACTCTCCAATAATATTATAAGAAATACTGAGAGGTGTATGACAAAGTGGAAAACTACATCGATTTGGTCGCGGTGGCTTGGGTTGTTTATTATCTCCATGATCCATTAATGCCTCACCAATAGGGAGGATATTATGATTGACGACCTCATGACGAGGATTGGGAAGTACGCAAAGGCAGAAAACATAGTGGCTAGAGTTGGTCAGGAGGATGATTAATGAAAGTAGCCTAAGAATGAATATAAAGAAGGAACATACAAAAAAAGGGGAAAGAGTAGAATAGAAAACCAAAAGTAATTGAGAAGAAAGATCCCAATAAGTTTTTCAAGTCCATCAATATGGTCTTTACTCAGCTGATCTATAAGTTCTTTTCGAATATTAGTGGTCGGTAGTATTTTAAATGGCCTGAGAAGATGATAAGCGGTCCTAAGAACAAGAACATGACATTAAGGTGGGAATAACATAAGCATCACGAACACAAGAATTGGAATTACAAAGACCTAAATTCCCACCTTGAAGAACTGACCCAAGTCGATCACCTCAACTAGTTCATTGAGAAGACGGAAGGTCAATCTTAGCCTATATATGACCATAAACCAAATAACGTCCTAAACGAAGACATGGTCTAATAGTTATTAGTAACTCATGAACCCTCAAAACCAAGTCAAATTAAAGGTAATTCCCTTAGAATAGAGGTCAAGAAGCTCACATCCACAATGGAGGCATTCTAGAACAACCCGACCAAGCCTATTGGGGGCAAATGTTGGTGCCTTGAGGAGATAGATTATTCTAAGCATATATTATTCATCAATAATGATTTGATCGGAGTGAGGACTAACCATCATTAAGCCAAAGTAATCACTCTCAGAGTTGCTAACTATAATGTGGACTAGTTACTAGTGGATCAAGATATTTTCTCAGATGTTGTGTACATTTGAATGTTCAATAAATTAAATGTGATGGTAGAAAACCTGTAATAAGCTACTGTGCCATTGATCAACTTTGCAAGGAGGATGATCTTGCCATTTGAGAAGGTAGTTCTCCCTGTTCGAGTAGGAGGAATATTCAAACTTATCGAGTTCTTGTGGTAGACACATATTCCCATTATAATGAAATACTTGGTAGAGGGTGGTTGCATACCATGAGGGAAATATCATCCACTACCATTAGAAGTTGAAGTGCATAATTAAGAAGGGGATTATAGATATTAAAGGGAATCGGGCATTAACTGGATCGTGCTTCATAATTTCCATCTGACTGAAGCCTAAAAAGAAGATATAGAAAGTTATGGAAAAAGCAAATGTCATTATTTCCTCCCAAGTAGCAACTAAAGTATAAGCGAACTGGTGTCAAGAAAATCAGGGTTGGCACTACCGATTAGGTCACACAGCGTGTCCAAGAGGTGATCTTTGACAACAATTAACCTGAGAAAAAATTCTTCATTGGAAAAACTTTTACTTAAGAACATAAGGAAGAACTGGTTGCTTTCCTTAAAAGTAAATAATTTGTTTTTGCATGGCAACCGTATGATATGCCAGAGATTGATCCAGAGGTTATGTGGCACAGGCTCCACGTGAACCCATTACATGTTCCATTAACCTAAAAGATGTAAAGAATTGCCCCTGATAAAGTGAGGGTAGTAGAAGAGGAACTGGGGAAACTTATGAAGGCACGGTCCATCAAGGAAGTTTAATTCCAAAATTGCCTAATAATTCATGTAGTTGTAAATAAGGGTAATGGACAGTGGCGAGTTTGCATAGACTGCACTGATGTAAACAAGGTGTGACCAAATGATAGTTTTTCTTTGCTAAAATAGACTACTTGATTGATACGACTTTCGACCACTAGAAGATGAGATTTTGATATGCTTACTTAGGGTACCACTAGATCCCACTATTCGATTCTGACCAAAAGAAAACTTCTTTTGTCATCATATTTGGATTATACTGCTACAAAGTGATGCCGTTCGGATTAAACAACGCTGTTACAACCGATTTAAGACTTGTGAATACTATGTTTAACCAATAGTTAGGAAAAATAATGGAGGTCTACATACGTGACATGCTTGTGAACAAAGAAAAAGAAGGATCACCTTGTAGATTTATGAAGGACTTTTAAAGCCCTTCGCTATTACAGCATAAGGCTGAACGCAACCAAGTGATCCTTTCGGGTGAAATCTAGAAAGTTCCTGGGATATCTCATTAGCCAAGCGGGGATTGAAGTGAACCCCGACCATATCATGGCAATAATTGAGGTGCAACCCCCAAATATTGTGCGTGAGGTGCAAAAGCTGATCAGTATGCTCTTTGCACTCAACAGATTTATACCAAGATTTTTAGAGAAGTTACCATATTTATTTCAAATACTGATAAAAGAGTGTAATGAGATATGGAACAACGAATGCACCCAGGCACTCGAAGAAGTATCTAATAAAAATACCGCTCTTAAGAGTCCCTGACAAAGAGGGACTCTTGTACTTTTGTCTGGTAGTTTTCGATCACGCAGTTGGTTCAACTCTAGTTTGTAAGAAAAAAGGGAGTCAGGATCCCATTTATTATGCAAAAAATAAATTTTTTCGCATTGAGGAAAGATAACTCCCGTTGGAAAATCTGAAAGCAGTCCTTCAGAAGGTTGACCTATATGGATAAATGTCCAAGAGATCAGTCGAGTTAGGTAGGTTTGATATTCACTTTCAACCTAAAATGTCAATCAAGGGGAAGGTCATTACTAAATTCTCTAGTGACTAAGAACCAGCCAAGGTCAATAATAAAAGTACAAAGAATATTCGACGACCGATTAAAGAAGGGGATAAATGGACTCTTTACATTGATGGAACCTCTAATTCTAAGGGGGCGGGAGTGGGAATAGTAATACTATACTCGGAGGAAACTTTTGTAGAGAAGTTAATAGGCTTAGGATTTGAATAATCCAACAACGAGGCAAAATATGAAGCATTGATGGTAAGATTGAAGAAAGCACTCTCCTTTGGCGCCCGCTACGTAGACATTTTTAATGACTAAAGTTTAAGATCAAATTAGATATCAAGAGACTACAACTCTAGAGATGAGTGCAAGATTGTATACCTTAAAGAGGCCCAACACCTGGTCACTCAATTTAAACACGTATAATTACAAGAGCTCCCATGAGGGAATAACACTCATATATATGCTTTAGTCGTACTCACTTCAGTTGGAAATAGCGATTTACAGTGAACAATTGAAGTGGAATACCTTGATCAACACAACATTAAAAGGGGGAAGTTGGCTAAGTAGGTTATGTCCATTGATAGCGCCTCAAGTTGGATGGGTTCGATAGTCAGTTATTTAAAAAGGGATGTTTTGCTCGATGATAAGAAAGAGTCTCACAAGATTCGAGTAAAATTGACTCGATTTCATTTGTTACGGATTATAAGTTTTATTGGCGCTGTTTCTTTGGACCATACTTGTAACACGATCACCCATACAATGTTTACCAAACCCTTAATGAGATTATTTAGGGGATATATGGTAGTCACATAGGGGAAAATCATTAGAGTTCTGGGTTATGAATGAGTAAAACTCGTGGCCCCTATATACAGCGGGATGTGGTTGCCTATGTTCAAAAGTGCAAGAACTATCAACTCTTCTCACCTTTACTGCATCAATTGCAAGTGACCGTAAATATCTCATGAATCCTCGGCCTTTCGGGAAATGGGGGCTGGACATTATTGGTTTGTTATACCTTGTGTCTGACAGTAAGAAGTATATTTTGGTCGACACAGATAATTTCTTTAAATAGGTCATAAAATGATTACTAGCAAACATCCGAGATATTGGCATGACCAGATTTATCTGAAGGAACATCATAGCTCACTTTGGCATTCCTCGGATTATCATAAAAAATAATGGAACTCAATGTGATAGAAGCCCCTTCCAATGTTT
The DNA here is from genome assembly GCA_949130495.1 of Sambucus nigra. NCBI lineage: Eukaryota > Viridiplantae > Streptophyta > Magnoliopsida > Dipsacales > Adoxaceae > Sambucus > Sambucus nigra. The sequence continues at coordinate 26,242,707 of OX422220.1, forward strand.
CTGGTACGATCATAAGATGAGGCACTACTACAGTTTAATGTGATACCCCTTGAGCAATGGATAAGTGGAAACGTCCAATAAAATAATCCTCGACGGTATGAAAGTATTCAGATAAATCAATTGGGGAAACACCCTTTGCCTTACCTTACGGGATGGAAGCCATTTTTCCACTAGAAATAATCTTGTTGACCATGAAGTTCTCCCTAATTGACCAAGATATCAAGAGCGAAGTTATCACAACAGAGCTTGACCTAGTCGACAAAAACTGAGAATAAAACCTTATAAAGCTTGCCTCCTATCAGTAGAATTTGACTAAGAAATGTAACAGGGGATTTAGGCAATAAGCTTCAAGGTCGGGGACTACATACTAAGGAAGACTTTAGGCAACGCAAGGAGGTCCTCAGATGAAAAACTCGAGCCAATCTGGCAAGGTCCATTTAAAGTTATTAGACATGACTTGTAGGGAGCGTTCCACTTAGAAAAATTGGAGGGCAAAGAAATTCCCCAAGTTTGGAACCCGACCCACCTCAAGAAGTTTTACTTAAGCTTGAATTTATCTCAGGTTTGAATTATTTTTCAAACGTTCTTTTAAATTTTTTTCACATATTTCATCATTTCACAATTTATCTCTTTACATTATTCAAAGTGAAAGATAATGATTATTTAATAAGAAGGATCGATTAGTCAAATGGACCGTGTTCGGCATATTCCCTATCATTACAATGGTTTTCTTATTTTAAAATGTCTTCTTTAGGACTAATTAGATGGTCGACTAAGGACCAACCAAACCAAAAATGTTTTGATGGTAAACAAAAATGAAATAATTGCTCACATCCGATGAAAGGTCGACTGAAAAACCTTAGGCACCGATAATCGAGAAGGACAAAAAAATCCTAGCAGGGCGACGAACCCATAAACATGTAAATTTTTTCTTTACTGGATCTAGGACAAAGGTTTAATGTGATGACTTTACCTAAAAGGTAAAACCAAGGACCACACGCTATAAAGGAAAAAAAATACAAAATTCCATTAACACTTACAATTATTACTAGGAAATTGAAAAAGAAAATAAATAATAATGAAAAAGTAAATATAATTAGAATAGTTAGGCAACCGGTGCGATTCATCTTCTAAAGGCCTAACCCTAATAGGCGAAACATCAAATATAGAAGACCAAATGATCTCAGCTAAGTCTCTAAGTCTCGAGGGGTCACTCTTTTGACTAAGTGTGGAGGATGGTAAATCCCATCATCACCGTTAAGATCGTAGAAACCTTATCAGTCTAAATGGAATGACATTCGTAAGGATTGACTAATCATCAAGCTGGTAAGAAGGGTTCTAATAGCCAGGGCAATTGGGATCGTACCAGTACCATAAGAATTTACGATAAACATATCCTAATCGTATACATCCATTGACACTTAACAAGGATGCTCATGGAATTAGAATATTAGGCGATCAAGTTTTTCAGATAAACTATTGATGGACGCCTCTTTATAGTGCAAAGACTTCTTTGTCTTCTCAAGCTCATTATCAATTCGACAATTATCTTTTTTATGAGAGGGAAACAAATTTTTTGATGGAAGTGTCCTTGTCGCACAAAGACCTTTGGTCCTTATCCATCTCTTATCTAAGTTGGAAATTCTCTTTTTTAAGGAAGAAAAATCCTTCCCTAGCTTTCTTATCTAGTTGGGACTTTTTGTTGATCCCAAGCTCAGATCACAATTCATTATTCTCCTTTTCTAGGAGAGCAACGACCTACCTTACTCCTTCGAGGTCGGCTTGCAGGATAAAAGTCTTCTTCGCATGCAAAGACTCAACTTTGGCATCCTTCTGGTTAAAAACCACTTTCTTTGGCGAGCTTAAACAAATCCTTATCAAATTTATCCCTCATATTGGATAATACTTCATTATGACTGGCTTGGGTTATACAAATCATGTCATGATAGACTACATTGCTCGCCACAACTTGATTAAAAATTCGAAGCATGTGCGAATTGGCATATTTTTTTCTTGAGGAAACATCAGGGCCCAATATTTGGTCAAGATCATCAATGTCATCATAAATGGCAGTAAGAAGTCCCCCACGACTTTCCTTAAAATCGTTTTGAGTAGCGACGAGTAATGCAATTCTCACATTAAACTGAAAAAGGTAAGGACATGTGATCGGTCATTTAATCTCTGCTAAAGAGAAATTACACAAATTATTAGAATATAAATGAAAGGATAAAGTTGAAACAAACTTTGAATTTCTTGAAAGGAAATAAAATGGGTAAATCCCCTACATCACATATTCAAAGTAAATGAGTATAATATTTCCTAAACTCTAACTTTCTTTATCTCCCACTTTTTATTTTTTGACAGCTTGAACATAGGTTATATATGTTAATTAGATAGAATCTCCCTTAACATTTCTGGCATCATAGTTTGCCCCATGGATATATTTATCTTTCTCAGCGTCTTGACATGTGTCGACTTTCTAAAAAACCTTAAAAGCCCCATGGGTATCCTTATCCTGCCCGACATCTAGGTAATGTGACACCGTGCCTAATAAAATACTGGGTAATTAGTCCTATATAAAATTAAATAGGAATCTTATCTGGATCATTCTTAGCATCACTGTCGAAAAACTTTTTGAAACTTACTAACCACCTAGTATTCAAAAGACATGGTGTTAAATTTTATCTTTCTATTAAACATCCCAAACAACATGCGAAAGAGTATATATTTAACCATTCACACAATCAATGAATCAACAATACTGAGAACGAATAAATATAATCCTTGCCGAGACAACCACCGACTATAAATCAAATAACAAAAATAAACCACAAGAGGAATAAACTGAATACATCATCTAACTGAAACAAAATGGAATAACTAGGGAGACATGCCCAAATGGAATACTGACTGCATCCTACTATAGGAAGGAAATGACTGGAGCGGCTAAGTCAAAGTCCTGCAACATCCACATGTTTCGCAACTGCGTAACCCTAGAATAGAACAATTCTGGCGTCCCTGTGGCTGGACACCTAAAAGCTTTTGAAAATATTTTATAGCAAGGGTTAGAACCCAAAACATTTGAAAATATTTAGCAAGTGAAATTAAATGCAGGATATTAAAATGCATGAATGCTCTTCATATTTAAGTTAGTGACACACACTCTCTTGACGACCACCTCACCCCTCAACTAATGTGCACACCTAACGTACCCTTATATGACCCATCTAGAGATCTACCCCGTAACTAGTCTTGTCATATATACATACACATTCTACTTTCCCCACTACTCTACCCCGAGTGAGTTTAATATACGAGTTATAAGTTATTAATCACACTTTCTCATTTAAAGCTCTTCTCAATTAATACCATATAATATTCTCACGAGTTATATAAGTTATCATTGTACATCATGTATTCACTCGTATATAAATTTGCACCATATATACGTATCACTATATCACAATATTCACACGCATGTCATAGATATACAAATGCAATCACAACCGCATAGGAGGCGGCCATAGTTCCCCCAGAAATTCCCGTTCCATACCATAACGGCTCACCCCTAATAACAAACGATATGACTTGGGGATTATACTCACCCTGCATTCGCTAGCCAGGGGACTCACCCACATCGCGTAACCTTCTAAGATAGCATTAATATTGGTATGCTTTACTATACATATTATTCACACAAATATTTATAAATCATACATATATACTACACATCACTGTATATATATATCTTAAATCCAAGCTACCGGTGTACTACATCCGTACACAAGTCTTATGCTTTACTATAAATATTATTCACACAACTATTTATAAATCATGTATATATACTGCACATCACCGTATATATATATATATATATATATATATATATATATATATTAAATCCTGACTATCGATGTACAATATCCGTAACACTAGCCTAACCTTTCCAATCCTATCTACCAACTTTATATTTAAATAATTCCTACAATTATATATTTATCACTTAAGTTGTGTCACCCAACTAAATTACCTGGACTTACATCATTAGCCCGAAATCTCATCATATAGAACTTATTCCTAAAAATCCCACATAATAAGGTTAACACCCTTTTTTCTTTTGAATATTCCTTAATTTATTATATAACCCTATAATAAATTAACCCAACCAAATTCGTGCCTAAACACTCGTAACACTGGTCCAAAATTTCACCCGAGTTCATATTCCGACTCAATTGAATTAATCACGCATTAATTAATTATTTTGGTACACTCAACCAATATACCCGGACTCACTCGCTTGGCTCGAAAATAGAATATCCCAAATTTATTATTCAAAATTCTCCTCAATAAATTTTGCACAATTATTAATCGAAGGTTTTCAATACTCAATTTCAACCTTTATTCCCTTATGGATTACTTTTTGAATTATCCCAATACTTACTTGTCTCACTTTATGTAAACCTAATCTCCACTTTAGGCCTAATGTCCTTATTATAGAACAACAATCACACTCAATCAACCTAGGCAAACTCCAGCATAATAACAACTAAAATAACATTTCTTACAAATTTGCCCCATGAAACTGCCCAGATTTTTAAAATGCGGTTTTGGGGCCTTTTGAAGCTATTTTTGGAGACAACGCATCAGAAATCAAAATTTAGAAAATGCGATTTTCTACAGGTCAGCGTGGACATAATCGTCATTTTCGTAACCTAAACATCAGAAATCAGTTTCTAAAATGACGGTTTAATTTACCCAATTTCTTACACTTCTTCAAATTCAAGAAATTATTTTACAATTCAATCATACACATCAAAACCCAATTTAGATATCAACTAAACCAAAATCATATCATCTTATCACACCCAATATGAATAGGTAAATGCAATTAATTTAGATGCAAGTTAAACCACTTGCCTTAGATTTGTAGAACCAAGTCCTTTGATGAAGATGATGGATTGGAATCAAGGATCTCCTCTTGTTCTTGAAGCAATCTTCAAAATCCCCCAATTCTCTTGTAAGGGCTCTCCCCTTAAGATCTTACCAAATTTAGTCTTCTAAAATGAATTTAAGTTGCCTTACCCTTTCAAAATTAGGGTTAAAAGCTCAAATCCCTTTTTGGGCCTATGGGCCTCCTAAAAGGGGCCCAAACTCTTAATTTGGAGCTCAATTGTGTCAAGAAAAGTCCTGAAACCCATATTATACATTTGGACACTTTTTTTCAACTATTTTGACCCATCCGGACTCAACTGTGCACTCCGAATTGCTATTTGAATTAATATATGACATTCTCCAAATTCTTGACCTCAAAATGCGACACAAAATAATCCAAAATATTAAACCTCAATTCGCCAAATTAATAAATTCCTTAAATTTAAAAATTTCTCAAATCATGAATTTAATTCCTCCAATTAAAATAAATTCCTTTTCACTTAAAATATTATTTAATTAAAGGTCCTTGAATTTTAGGGGTGTTACATACTTCCTCCCTTCTAACGGAATTTCATCCTCGAAATTTGGATGAGCCTAGTACTCCCAGTCTTAATTAGCCCCGTAATCACTTACCCTTAGCGTTGCAACACAAAGTTATTAAGCGAATGTAATTAACCAGAGAGCTCATACACCCTGTATCCATGCTTAACCCCACGAAATGAAACCCGTTATTTAGTAGCCCTTAATCCATAATGTAACTTCAATCCCACAGTTATTACATTCCAAATACCCTCCTCTCCGCATACACGTATACATATCCACTCTTATGCTAAAAGGGACAACATACACTACCGCGCCCTTACTATCACTAGCTTCCTTGAGCGAAAAATAAAATCAAAGCCATATCTCCCTGCTCGACAATAAGTCAACCCAACCCCAATCACCTTAGAAATGTCCCTACTATTCAAGATTTCTATTAATAATATGAATACATTATTAGGTAACACATTTTAACCTACATAACTGTATATCTACGCTGGACCCTATCTCAGGTGAGACCTAGCACGATACTTATTACCCGGTATTGTGAATATTCAATCTTACCATAACTATCCACTATAGCCCCAAACTATAGCTACACAGTTGAAACTCAAAAACATCCACGCTACTCCCAAAATTCTAAAAAATAGGAATATCTCATATAATGCAACCATCTCTTAATCTAACCACCCACTCTCACGTGGTTAACACCGAAGAATCCCGCTATCCCATATATATATACACACACACACACACACACACACACACACACACACACATGATTTATAAATATTTGTGTGAATAATATTTATAGTAAAGCATTCCAATATTAATGCTATCTTAGGAGGTTGCGCGATGTGGGTAAGTCCACTGGCTAGCGAATGCAGGGTGAGTATAATCCCCAAGTCATATCGTCTGTTATTAGAGGTGAGCCATTATGGTATGGAACGGGCACTTTCGGGGGGAACTATGGTTGCCTCCTATGCGGTTGTGATAGCATTTATATATCTACGACATGCGTGTGAATGTTGTAATACAGTGATACGTATATATGGTGCAAATTTATATACGGGTGAATACATGATGTGAAATGATAAATTATATAACTCGTGAGAATATTATATGGTATTAATTGAGAAGATCTTTAAATAAGTTAGTGTGATTAATAACTTATAGCTCGTATATTAAAATCACTCGGGGTAGAGTAGTGGAGAAAGTAGAATGTATATGTATATATGACAAGACTAGTTACGGGGTAGATAGCTAGATGGGTCATATAAGCGTACGTTAGGTGTGCACATTAGTTGAGGGGTGAGGTGGTCCTCAAGAGAGTGTTCTTCACTAACTTAAATATGAAAAGCATTCATGCATTTTAATATCCTGCATTTAAGTTCACTTGCTAAATATTTTCAAATGTTTTGGGTTCTAACCCTTGCAATAAAATATTTTCAAAAGCTTTTAGGCGTCCAACCACAGGGACGCCGAAATTATTCTATTCCAGGGTTACGCAGTTGAGGCACATGTGGATATTGCAGGACTTTGACTTAGCCGCTCCAGTCATTTCTTTCCTATAGTAGGATGCGCCAGTATTCCATTTGGTCATGTCTCCCTAGTTATTCCATTTTGTTTCAGTTAGATGATGTATTCAGTTTATTCCTCTTGTGGTTTATTTTTGTTATTTGATTTGTAGTCGGTGGTTGTCTTGGCAAGGATTATATTTATTCCTTTTCAGTATTATTGATTCGGTGATTGTATGAATGGTTAATTATATATTCTTTCGCATGTTGTTAGAGATGTTTAATAAAAAGATAAAATTTGACACCATGTCTTTTGAATACTAGGTGGTTCGTAAGTTTTAAAAAGTTTTTCGATAGTGATGCTAAGAATGATCAAGATGAGATTCCTGTTTAAATCACCCAGTGTTTTATTAGGCGGGGTGTCACAGGTAAGCTTCGACCTGCTGTTGTTCAACAACCTCAATAGTAGACTTAAGACCAGCAGAATGCTCATTGACTAGCCCTTCCTCTTCATCATTATAATCTTCCTCACTGATTAGAGGATGTTAACTTCCTTTGTGATCCTCGAAAAGATCAGATTTCTCTGCGATACCTACCTTGGCAAGTGCCTTATCCCAACCACTCTAATATAATACATTTCTCAATATCCTGATCTTTTCTTGGGATTTGATAGCGGACTTATCCTAGCCATGAGTATATGCATTAGACTTATCTTATGAAGCTCTAATAAGGGCCCTCTCAGTGTTGTCCTTTTACTGATCAACTTTGGCCTTCTCATCATCTACCTTGGCCTTCTGGGCAGAAGCCACTAGTGTGGCATACTCATTCTTCTTCTTTTGGAGGTTGTTATTCTTAACCTCCATAATCTTGACCTTTTATTCAAACTTATCCTTCTCATCCACGTCAGAGCCTTGTTCAGCTCACCAAATGCTACCTCAACATCCTAGAAAGACTTTTTAATGAAACATTTCTCACCAACAACTCATCATAGTCAAGATAGAATCGCAGAGCATAGGAAAAAAAGTTATTAACATGCAAACAAGATTGAACCCCAAAAAGAAAAAAATATATATGAAGAGGTAACTTATGAGGGAGAGGATGTGGTCAATGCATTCCACCAACCGATCCTTAGTTAAGGTGGCAGGAACTACCCTGTCAATAGGAAAGACTGTCGACCAGATCAAGAATCGATCCATATAGGGGCAGGAAATAATAAATGGGTAATGACCTTGCCCTTGTCAGTAATAATTTTCCCCATAACAGCAAGTGGGGGTGGAAGGACATGATCCTTTTTCATCTTTATATAGGGGGAATTCATGTCCTTGGATGGAGAATCCCTAATATCTAAGGGGTTAGCGGAACCCCATACTTCATTTTTCCTGCTCGATGGCAGAGCAAGATCTTTATCTTTGATCGTTAGGTGAGTAGGAGAAGACTTTGTAGTGATGTGGGTAGGAATCATATTCATAACCTATCTCTTAGGGGCCAAGGTTTCAGAAGAAAGTTCAACAGTTGGGATAGATAAGACGTCTACAGACTCAAAGGAGGAAGATATTCCCTTCTCGTTTGCATCCTCCTTATTTGAATCCTCAGAAGTAGAGGCCTCTAGGTCATCCAAATCAATTGGGATGGCCGGAGTTTGTTCAATTGATCATGAAACAAAGAAAGGGTCAAGCTCTTGTAGCCGATCGATTTTTATTGATGCAACCAAACTTTCCTAAGATCAGAGAAATTTACGTCTTGGTTATGAGGAGGCTTCTTTGTAATACCCGGTATTTATGAGGATTTAGAAGTTAATTAATTCGGTGATATAGGAATTAATTTAACTGGAGGATTTAATTAAATTTGTGAATTGAGATTTAATTAATTCTGGTTATTTTAAAATTTACATGTGTCGTAATTTGAGTACAAGGTTGGAGATTTTAGTTAAGTAAATCAGATGACGATTCTTAGTGAACAATTGATTTCAAATAGGTCGAGATAGTCAGAAAAGAGTGCCTGGGATTAATAATTGGGTCTCGGGCCATTTTTAACATAACCAGTCTCACAAGGGGGTGTTCGATTCATTTGGACTTGGCCGATAGGCTTAATTTCGGGATTAGAAATATAAATTCTATATTATGGATTTTGTGTCAGACATAACTCAATTATAAAACTTTTAGTTTCTCATAGGAGAAAAGATGGAGAAATTGGGAGAGCTTTTGGGAGCCAAACCAAGAAAAAATTGGGTGTGTTCCTCGTCAAACCTTCGTCTATAGTAAAGGAAATCAGACCCTACGAAATTATTCAGGCAAGTGGTTAAATTTGCTTTCAATTTAAATTGTTTTCTTACAATTCATATCATGGTGGGTGTAATGGAAATTCGTTTTTGGGTGGGCTTTCACATGAAAAATAAGAGTTTTATGAATCGGACAAATTATGTGGATTAGAGACTCAATTGTTGTTGTATTATGATTTAAAATCATTATAATTCTATTGATATTCATATACTGGTCATCGAGATTGTTATTTTGAAATTTGAAATTAAATTTGGAGAAAACGAGCGTAGGGAAATTCATGAAACCAACTCAGATTGGTTACTCTTAACAATACAAATTCACGATGGATAATGACATAACTGGGAAATTGGAAACGGGTGGGAAGCATATGAACCTATGGGTGTTAAACCTAATATTAGGACTTTGTGTAATAAGTTTTAATGGGAGAAAATACTTAGGGCCTTGGGAGGTTGATTTTAAGATTTATTTTATTTAGATAGAGTGCAAATCTAAATAATTGGAATTGGGCGAAATAAATTCAAAGGGTTAAAGCACACACCAAGTTAGGGAGTCCGGGTATTATGGTTGAGTGAAACTACTTCGATAAAATCATTTGAGGTGAAAATTAATTAAATTAAGGGTCGGGGAGTTGACTCGTATATTTCTTAGGCTAGTGCTACGGGAGTTAGGCATGGGGTAGTCAGTTTAATTTATTATAGAGCTTAATAATAAATTATTGAATATTAGATTTAACGAGGGGTGTTAAATTCACTAGTGGGATTTTGTATAACAAATTCTAAGGGGTGATGACATGGACCAAATGAGTGGGTCTGGGTATTGTAGTTGGGTGACACTACTTAAATAATAAAGTAATTAATGTGTGATTAATTAAATTATGAGTCAGGATATAGGCTTGGGTATTTTTGGGCTAGTTCTATGGGTATTAGGCACGGGTAGGGCTGTGTTTTTTTTCCGAACATTTCGATTTTTCCGACATCCGATCCGATATTTTCCGATTTTGGAACGTATATAAGGTTTCCGATTTTTTCGAAAAAAATTGGATCGAAAATTGGAAATAATTCTGAATTGCTGATTTTTCGATTTCCCCGATCCGATTTTTTCGAAACTATGCCGATCCGATTTTTCCGAATTATTTTCGATTTTTTCTGAAATATTTTTTGATTTCCAATTTTTTATATTTTTTTAAACATTCTCATGTGTCCCACATTGGCTAGGAGAGAAAGAGAGGCCCAGAAAAGTTCTCTATAAAAGGAGAATATCCATCTATCCTCTACACAAATGAAAAAAATGGTTAAATCCTTACATATTTACATGTTGGGTTAAATCTTTTTTTCGATTTCTTTAAAACGATAATTTTGAGTAATCGAAAATCCTATATTAATATTTTTGAAATTTTGGAATTTCCAAAATTTCTGAATTTTTAGTATATTTTTTGAATTTTTGAATTTTTCTGATTTTTTTTTTATTTTCCATTTTTTCCGAATTCGAAAACTTTTTTGATTTTTGGAAAAAATTGGATAGGAAATTGTCACAAATATTTTATTTTCGAAAAAATTGGAATTTTTTCCGAAAGGTCATTTTTCGATCCGATCCAGCCGAAACACAGCCCTAGGCATGGGTTGGCCGAACTTTTATTAAATATATGTATACGATTAGTGTGATAGTATATATATATTTGTTTGCTTTGTAAATATCTCTGTGAATGATATTTATAGGAATACATACCCCTTTAGTGCTATCATATGAGGTTGTGCGGTGTGGGTGCATCCCCGGGCTTGAGTAGCAAGGAGAGTATAATACCCAAATCATATCGCCTATTTTTATTGCGTGATTTATTTTTCGAGGTGAGATATTTTGGGTAGGACTCGATTTCACTTTAAGGGGGAATATGACAACCTCCACTACATTTGCGATATTTTTTCCCAAGTTCGGGGTGAGTGAGTTCGACTTGTGGTGGCCGAGTTAGAGTGAGCATGCCTGGGACATGATAGCATTTTTAAGAAAGCATCTGGTGAGTTATTACTCGGGAATAGATGGTTATTACATATATAATATGAGTGAATATTTATATACGGGTTTAATACATAAGTGTGAATGTATTTCTTATATAACTATTGTGAAAGTTATATCATTTAAAAAGGATTTTCTTACATAACTAGTGTGAAAGTTATATGACTTAAAAGGGGTTTCCTATATAACTAATGTAAACGTTATAAGATTTGATATAGATGAACTGATTAATAAGTTAATGAGAAGATAAGTTAATTATCAAAGTAAGAATTCTCGGGTTAGAGTAGTGCGGTAGAAAAAGGTATGATTTGGCAAGTTAGGTGGGGTATATTAACTAGGAAGGTTAAAAGGCAAGCATTAGGTGTTCACGTTAGATGATGGGTGAGTTATACCTCAAGAGAGTGCGACACTATCTTTAATATTTAATGCACATAAATATTTTCACAATGTCATACTTAGGCTCTGACCCGTGTCAAAATCTTTTTCAAAACCTTTTAGGTGTCCAACCACAGGGATGCTCAGTTTGAGGATTCTATTTAGATATGCGCAGCTGTAGCTCATGTGGAAGTTACAGGACTTTGCTATAGATGCTTCATTCATTTATTCCTAGTATAGTATGTTTATCTCAGTACTCATTTGGGCATGTCACCCTCGGATTTAGTATTCAGTTATTTATTTGACCTTGTGTATCCTGGTTATGGTTTCAGTTTATTAATGTATTTTACGATTTTAGTTTATCTTGATCATAAATTTTTAGTGACCTTACCAACTTCTATAAACTATATGTGCTAGTATCCTTTATATCATTAAGGATAGAATCCTTGCTAATGAATCTAGAATCTAGAGTTCTCAATAACTTCTTCACAAAGTTGTTATTGTGGATCTTATCTCCAAGGTTAAAATAGTCATTTACAACCTCGATCAATCTAGTACGATAGTTATTTCATCTATCCTCTTCGTTCGGTCTCATTGTTTCAAACATAATCGCAATGTATTATAACTTATCTCTCTTAACACTTGAATTCCCCGCATGAGTAACTCTAAATATATTCCAAGGTTCATTTGTCATTTCACAACGTAGTATATGGTTATACTCTTATGTGCTAACCGATGAAAATATAGCATATAATGTAAACGAGTTATAATTGTAAGAAATAAACTCAGCATCCGATTAAATAACTCTCGGTTTCTTAATTCTAGCGCCATCTTCTTCAATCATTGGATACTCCATCCATCTTGTACACTCATCCACACTCGCTCATGCTTAGACTTAAAATGAGCATGCCTTTTAACTTTTGAGATATAAAAATATGTGGGACGACTAGTAGCGTTACTATCGCGATATTTATCCATTATCGAAATAAGATCCAAATATAACCTCAAGCTAGATCTAAGAGCAAAGAACACAACTAAAAACACACAAACAAGCAATATATAATCTAACACGTGAGTGCTTAAAAGAGAAACTACTTTTATATCGAGGTTAGAGTATTTTAGAAAAAGTTTCACCTCAAATAAACCTAGAGGGGGTGAATAGCGAATTTATTCAATTCAAAATTTTCCTGGGCAATTTTTAAGGTCAAACCTAGTTAACACACATATAGGTGATAAATCTAATATATCTAAGCCAATTGATAGTTATTAACAATTAGATGCAAGCCTTAAGCCAAATTTAGCAATGGATTATGTTGGATCCAATCTTGGATTGAAGTGTATGTTTGTGTGTGTGAGAGATAGCAATTGTGTATATGCATAACAATCAATCACACAAAATTCAAAAGTCAAGATCCATGAGAAAAACACCCACCTAAGGGTGAAAATAACTCGGTGCATCCTAGTCTTTCATTCAATTTGAAAAGAACTTTTACACAAACTCAATAAGGCACCTCTATCTAATTCCCTAACAAGTTACTTATGGCCATTGAAATTCTCCCCCGTTTGAATGAGTGATCCTCTTAAAGTTCCATAAAGGGAACATAGAAATCACATTCTTTATCCTTAGATTGCACCATGAGTTAACTCCCCAATATCTAACTCGCCTCCTTTTAAAAATAAAGAGTATATCTTCAAATTCATATAATAATAGGTATAATTAAATCTACGCTACGTGGTTTCCTAACAAAAATCACTCTTAAATCTCATAAATCATGAATCTATTATAAATCCATGTTTTCTCTCTCAAAATTATGTGGATAAAGTGAGATTGATAATTGAAAGGTTAATCACATGCCTCGAAAATACTCCCTCTATGTGTGAGAATTACTTAGGAAAATAAGTTCTAAAAATGGGATGGAAAACTCCTATTTACAACAATTTTGAAAATCTAGCAGTGTCATGCGCATGGTTAAAAAGTCCTTCGTGCAAAAGATTTTGGGCAGTGGAAAAAGTCGCGTTTAACATGTGACACCTTGCGTATGAAGAGATTTAAATCCGTGCGCACGCTTTTAGAAAGAAAGAAAAAGATGCCCAAAAATGCGCATGTTATGTGATTAGGTTTTTTAGTCTTATGCATGATTTTAGGTAGAGCTTTGTCTCAACCTAAACCATGATTCTATACCCATGAGTTGAAGCCCAGTCGTGTGCACACTTGTAAGAAGAATGCAAGATTCACCTAAATAAAGCATAAAAGGCAATGACTTTTTGGAATTTTTTGCTTGATCAACTGAGAAAAATCATTTTTCATAAAAGTATAATCTTTTACATCTGTGTATTACCCTTGAAACGATTCAATAAAAAACTACCACAAAAGGATATAATCTTTAATTTTCAAAATTTACGTGAGGAAACTTGATGTATAGAAGTTGTATAATCTTAAATATCAATATTCATAGATCCTATTGAAAAAGTCTCTCTATATCTATCGTTTATCTATGAATTAAGCTTTTTGGCTCAATTTTGTGCAAGATTTAATGTCTTGTCATGGGAAATAGCCAACTAAACTATAAGGAATCATAATACAAGATTTGTTACATTAATTGTGCACACGGTTTGAGGCAATGTTCATTGTCTTCTCATCAAACGAGGATACTATGCATAAATTTCCAAACTTTTCGTGCATATAGATTTGGATAATGACCAAATGTCATCCAAAACATTAAACACCTTAAGCAAGCCAATGAAAAATGCTCAAGTCAAAGAAGATCATATGAGTATCACAAATATCAAAATATTTCTCATAATATGATATGATATGCATTCTCAGGTATAATTTTGGAATTTTTTTAATAAAACACACATAAAAATTAAAAAAAAAAATTTACATACAAAACAAAAAACATCCAAAAGCCATATTAAGACATAACTAATTGATCACATAAGATGATTTTAGAATAGGAATACAAATTGAATCTTATCAAACCATTAAACACATTCCTTTATTAACATAAGCTTAAAAGTTCTTTTCAAATCAATAAAAAGCAACTTGATATCAAAATCGCATGATTTTGTGCAATAAATATGTGAATTACTTGAGCAATTTAAAACCCACAACATTATATTTGGTTGACAAGTCAAGTTTAAGACTTAATCATTTTACCAAATATTTTCAAGATCATTAAAGGTAGTTTACAACCACTAAATCCACCCTCAAATATGATTTATCTATTTATGCCACTAAAATAGTAATCTTGAAATGTACCATGGAAGAGTGAAAGGTGAACCTAAATTTTTTTCTTTTTCTTTCGTCTTTTAGAATTTTTTTATCGATTTTTAGTCATAAATTACATTTTTCTAACGGGTGCTACGACATACAGTTTGGAGGACACATTTATGAATAATACTTTAATACAAAATTGGTATTACTTGTCCAATGGTAGCTCTTCTCATTTTATAAAATGAGTTTCTTTTTTGACTTCATCAATTGAAAATATTTTCAAAAAATAGCTCACAAGATGGACCGTAGAAACTTTTATTGAATCGATTTTGATCTTTGTATTTAGATAAAATTGTAGTAAAACTATCATGCAAATCACAAATTAATTCCAACACGTAAAAAATGACTATAGACAATAGTCAGTTTAGTGTAGGAAATCACAATATATAAAAAGCATGAGTTCTCATATGAATTTTTTAATATCAATGAACATGAAATTAGTAAATTTAAGTAAGAAAATTCATCCCGTGATCCTTGAAATAAAATAACATCATACCATAAATGAGACATATAAAGCACTTAACCAAAACCAAAAAGAAATAAATTCTAAATCTTTTTGTATTTTTTTAAGGAAATTATATGTGCACATAGAAAGTGTGAGATATGAAAGTAAATTCATGAAATGAAAATGTAATGCAACAAGCATGCAAAAGAGTACAAAACATCCAAGTATAGAATGTGAATTTCTCACCCAGTGCCAAGAATATTTAAACATCTAGGATGGGAAGAGAATAAGCAATGTAAATATTCCTTAGATATATGTGAACCTACCTTTCAAGGTAGAATGATAAGTGTTTCTCGAATCACTAGGAGGAACAAAAACAACTTCCGTATTCTTTTGTGAATATGAGTATCTTAAAGATCAACCTTAAGTCTAGGTGAATACCTAGGTTTGGAAACTTTAGTCTAATAACCACTCATAACACTTTGCGGGATCCATTTCTCATCCCCAAAAGGTCAATCATATCTCACCATTATTTATTATCCTCTCTTTCCTTTATGTTGATTGACTATCGAGTCATCATTTCTCATAAATTTATTCAATTAAACCTTTAAATCAATCAAGGGATCTCTTCTTCTCTCAGACCTTATCATTTCTTCTAACCAACCTCATATGGATGCTCTCCTTAATTAAAATTAAAAGTAATTATTTATAAAATACATAAGGATAATTCTTACATAGAGCCTTGTACATATAGTTCCCATTGAACACTTTAACTTTCCCTCATTCAATGATAAAATGAAATCATCTCCACTAATCTTAAGAAGAAATATATTATCTTCTGAGCATCACACCATTAAGAAACTCTTCCAATGAATTACCCAATTTCTCTCTGATATAACTTTAAATTTGAAGTTTGATCTGAATTTGATAAGAGAAACGATTTGATCTATACTTCTGTGAATTTAACAACAAGAGTAATTTTCAAAATTTCTCACAAACCATAGATCGAGTGTAGATTTAAGAAATTCCCTTAAATGCGAAGAGAAATGAGTAATTGCAGAGTGTATAGGAATAAAACCTCTAAAAATCAGTTCGAAAAAAGTCTTTAAAACTCATATTTTGAATGTTCTAACAAAATTTCTATTTATAAGATGTTAAAAAAATGGGGTACCATACGCATGGTACAGAATTCCCTCCATGCGCATGATGCATATCTTATTGGCTGAGAATAAGCCTTATGTTAAATATGCCCATGTTAATAAAATCGTGCGCAAGGTTGAATATTAGCATCGTTCTTGTGCAATAAGGGACAATTTTCAACTTGTGCAAGGTTATAATCACAAACCCCTCAGGTTCAAAAATATTTACAGGTTTTAAAAAAAGTTGCAATCTTTAAAAGCTTAAAAGTTTGAGAACATGCTTCTTTGTGTAAACCAAAGATGTCAAAATTACAACCACTACAATAATATCATAATATGAGTTGGGTCCTAAGATTTGGTATATGTGATAAACTGCTAATGCCGAATAAAGTACAAAGGCAATCAAGATAAGATTCAGGTCTTTAACCTAAGGCATCTATATGAGAATCAAGATTTGGGCTTGATTTATGCAAGCCTCAACATTTTGACAAGGGATTATCCATTCTTATATATAAATGGATAAAAATACTTTTTGTTATATTATATGCTTTACACTACACTCGACATGCCGTTTGTAATAGGCATGGGTAGAAGGTTTCGGTCTAACATGTGTAAAGAATATTGGGCAATGGTAAAGCGCATTCTCATGTACCAAAAAATTAGTATAGATTAGGTCATAATTTATAAATATGATATTCTTATTCCCATTTGGTAAATTGACTAATTAATTTAGTTAAATAGTCAATCTAGATGGTATACCACGGGGTATGTGTTTACTCTAGGGGATGAGCTATCAGTTTGAGGAGAATGATTAAATCATCAATTGATGACTCCACTGTAGAGTCTGAGTTTGTGGAAACCTCTACATCAGTCAAACAAATCTCAAAGATACATAATGTCCTCAAGGATTTTGGATTGGTTCTCTCGATTCAATTGTCTATTACACTTTACTACGATAATAACAAACCAAACTCCAACTTAAAAGAACCTAGAAATCATAAAAAAAGGTAAACACATTATGCAAAAGTATTATTTCACGTGAGAGATCATACATATAAGTGATATTTGTTGCCAAGATTGCCTTAAAAACATGGTAAAATCTTTCATAAAGATATTAGTATCAAGGGCTTTTGATAGGGTAGAGTAATGAGTGAGATGCGTAGACGTATGGAATTATGACTAAGTGTGAAAGTTGTTGGCATATTTTAAACGTCATGTAACTTTTCCGTTATTATATATAGATTTTCATTCAGATATTTTTATTGCTTTAATCAAGTTTATTTCTATTAAATATATTTAAATTTGACACTTAAGGAAAAAAGTCGCTAAGTAAAGTTTATCCGACTCACAGAAGTAAAAATTTTTGTTCTTACATAATTGGATATATTGACAACAGAGATGGACTTGACACACCAATGTTATGTTTGCAATGTATGAGATACCTCATAAAATCCATAAAAAAATTGATCAGGTCTAATAAAAAAATGACGGGAATAAAAAAGTTTTTGTGACATTCTTATCATAACTAAACTGAATAAAAGAAATAACTAAACATGTGCAATATAATAAACTGTGAATAAAAATACAACATCTCTGATACCAATCTCTGTCATGAGAAATAAATCCAACTCTAGAATAAAATATCAATGATACCAAAATTCATCCCTCGATACAATTACCACGTGTATAATATCTGACACGAGATAAACTAAAACTAATACAACTGCTTGTTGTTTGAGCTAAAGTGCTTAACTTCTACATCCTAGGAACGGTGAATAAAATGTCACTAGAGATAATCCTCCAACAATTAACCCAAGTCTACAACAACCACAATGGCCCAAGACATATAAAAACAGTTCAATAGTGAATGTTATAGCAAGTCTACAAGTTGTAGCACCTCGTAATTTCTGGGTTTTATCTTTATAAATTAATTCGGTAACTTAGTAATTTACTTGTGCCATAAATTAATGAGAATTAAGTAATTGGAATATTTAAAAATGGGTATATTTAAATAAATTGACGAGTTGAAGTTAATTTTTAAAAACATTATTATTCGGATGGCGATTTGGAGCGCGTGGTTGAGTCCGGTAGGGTCGAAATAGTCCGAAATGATTGGCCACATGTATATATTGGGTTTCGGAACTTAATTAGACATATTGGAGTTCAAATAGAGAGTTTGAACACTTTTTAGGAGGCCCACAGGCCCAAAAATGGGATTAAAGCTTTTAACCCTAATTGGGTAAGGGTAAGGCAACTTAAAGTCATTTGAGAAGACTAAAATTATGGAGAGCTTAAGAGGAAAGGCAGGGATTTTGGGAGATAGCTTCAAGAACAAGAAGAGATCCTTGGATTCAATCCAACATCATCATCCAAAGACTTTGATCTCCAAGTTGAGGCAAGTGATTTTATTTGCAATTATTAATTTGTATTTACCTAGTCATATTAAAGGAGGTGGGAAATCAATTAATATGTTAAGGTTTGTGTTCATAAGAAATTGGAGACTTCTATGATTTGGAAATTTATAAACCTATAGAGGTGATAAGATAAGGTGAATTTGATGCCACAATTGATGAAATTGTTAGGGTTAGATTGAATATGATAAAAAATTGAATTTAGGATGTATTTGGGGACGATTTGGTGGAGAAATCTGTACCGAATAAAGGTTTAAAACTTGTTAATGGCGGACTATTTTTTTTACAGAAGAGTGAGAAGAAGATGATACCAGGGTCGTTCGAAAGACCTGGTATCTCATTCAAACGAGCGCCATTATCATTCGAACGTCAGGGCTTATCATTTGAACCACCGGTTAAGTTTGTCAGATTTCTGTTTTCCCCTGATTCAGACCTGTTATGTTTTATAGATTCACAGTTTCTGCCTTAACTGATTTATGAAATCTGAGTATGATTTAGGGTTTAATTTCTGAGTACCTAACCTTGAATTAATTAGAGGACTAATGAAATTAAAGATGTAAGGTTCAGGATTTAGTATATTGTAATCTTGTTAATTAAGTGAGTAGACTTGATTGCATGAAATTGAAGGACGGATTGAAACTATCAAATTTCGGGCCAAGAGACAGAGAGTCCGGGTATACTTGGTAGAGGTACACCAAAATAATGAAAATTAATTAGGGTAGAATTAATTAAGATAAAGTCGGATCATAGACTTAAATGTTTTAGGCTTTGTGTATGGACATAGTACATCGGTAGCCTAGATTCCTATATATATACGGTGATGTGTAGTATATATATGACATAAATATTTGTGTGAATAATATTTATAGTGAAGTATACCAATATTAATGCTATCAGGGAGGTTGCAAGATGTGGGTAAATCCCCTGACTAGTGAACGCAGGGCGAGTATAGTCCCCAGGTCATAGTGTTCGGTTTTGGAGTGAGGCGAATAGTGTCTAATTCAATCTCACTACTGTGGGAAACTATGATAGCCTCCTACGGGTTGGGTGATAGTATTTATATCCGACATGTGAGTGAATGTTGTGATATGATACGTATATATAGTGAAGAATTATATACGGATATATATATATATATATATATATATATATATATATATATATATATATAAAACTAATATAACTTGGGTAAATGTATAATTAATATAACTTGTCAAACGGTTATATAGTATTGAATGAGAATTGGTTTAATTAAGTTAATGTGAATAACAACGTATAATGTGGATGCTAAACTCACTCGGGATATAATAGTGGCGTAAATAGTAATATATGTGACAAGGCTAGTTACGGTAAGGGTATCTAGGTGAGTTATATATAGCTCGTTAGGCGTGCACATTAGTAGAGAGGTGAGGTGATCTCAAGAGAGTGTACGAGACTGACTTAAATATGAAGAACATAATTTCATTTTAATTTCTTGCATTTAAGTTTACTTGCCAAATATTTTTAAAAGTTTTGGGTTCTAACCCTTGTTTTAAAACCTTTTAGGTTTCCTACCACAGCCAGGCCTGATTCTTCCCACAGGGTGCGCAGCTGCAGCATATGTGGATTGCTACGGGATAATTTTTTAGACGCCTGCCTTATTCTCTATTTAGATTGTGACTTTTTCAGTTGTACTTTTGGGTTTGTACTCTTATATTCAGTCGTGGCATGTATCGGTAATCTTTTATACCTGCACATTATGGATTGCTTGTAGTCGATGTTTCTCGACTAACACATTTATTTGTTGTGTGGCATGATTAGAGTTTCCTCTTGTGATAGTTATTTTGATTTCCTCTTATGTTGATTGGGTTTATTTTAATTCATAAGATAAAATTTTGCATCAACTTAATTAAAGAATACGTGGTTAGTAATTAAAAAGTTTTTCGACAGTGATGCTAAGAATGAACTAGATGAGATTCCTGTTTAATTTGGTATAGGATTGATCACTCGGTATTTTATTAGGCGGGGTTTCACAGATGGTAATAGAGCATCAGGTTCTAGTGTTCATAGGATCTGTACGGCTTTTTACGTTTCGGCGTAGTGTTCTATTGATATAGAGCCCTATTATTATGACTGTTGCTTTATCTTTACGCTTATAAGTTATCGTTCTTCTGCTATTTGGTTTTGTACTAATAGTGAACTAATTCAACTCATTTTAAATTTTATATGTGGCCTAGAATAGATAGACTTACTAGGGAAGTAGCCAGGGATGAGGTGAGGCAGGCTCAGCAGGATCTAGAGGTTCCATAGACGCAAGCCCCACTAGGATTAGTGATGATGGCTCAGATGACGAAGGTGGTGGCCCAGGCGTTCCACGCAGCGATGGCATCCATGGCAGCCAATTTCCCTCAGCCTCAGCTACAGCAGCCAGTGGCCCCAGTTGAACCTGCCCACTCGGGGCTGTCAAAGTGGTAGAGAGTTAGGGAGGCCTTTCAGAAGGGCCATCCTCCATAGTTCTAGGGTAGTGCTGATGTGATTACAGCTTACCAGTGGAGGCGTGATATGCAGAGACACCTACGGATGGTGGAGTGTAGCGAGGTGCAGAGGTAGATGCTTGTAATATTTATGCTGATGGGGGCTGCCTTATAGTGGAGGGAGTCCACTACCATAATTGCAGAGAGGGATTAAATGATCGTTACAGAGTTTTGGGTGAGGTTTGACAGCAATTATTTTTCCCTGGCCATAGAGATCGAGATGAGGAGGCTTAGGGAGTTGACTCAGGGAGATATATCTATTGTCGAGTAAGAGGAGAAGTTCACTTGTCTGGCCACTCTTGTGCTAGATGAGGTAAGAAATAAAGAAAGGAAGAAAGCTATGTTTATTGATGGGTTGTCCTAAAGGATCAGGAAACATTTGATAGGGAATACGACTTTTGTGATATACACTGATGTGGTTAATGCACCAGCTCCCCAGATTTCACAGCTGTTAGGACAGATAGAGTATGAACGTGTGTATAACGTCCGAGATATTCCGATTCCCTAAGCACTGCCAGCGCCATCGGCAGTAGAGGGTACGTTTCCTATCCATGGTCATGATGGTATAATCCTTTTTTATACCGGTGCATCGTATTCATTTGTTAGGATAAATTTTTTAGAGTTGTTGGGTTACAAGACACGGCTGACAGTCTATTCATGTGTGTGGAGTCACCGATAGGGGGTGGATCTCTTATTCACTCGATTTGTAGGGGAAGACATTATGATTGGGGGACTGAGTTTTGACACAACCTTAGTGGTCTTAGACTTAGAGGGCTATGATGTTATTTTGGGTAGAGATTGGTTAGTCGGGTATAGAGCGATGGTCGATTGTTATGAGAGAGCCATAGTGTTCGTCATACCAGGGAAAGAGATGTTTTTAGTGGTGATTCCCCTCCTTGAAGGAGGATCACGCACTCATTTATATTATCTTGAGGAGGAGACCTCAAGGGAGGTTGTGATCCCGATACACTGATCTCGGTCGTGAGGGACGTTGGAGATGTATTTCAGGACATACCAGGGTTGTCATCACTTTGACCGGCTAGGCCAAGGGTATCCTCATCCAAGACGAGGGTCCAACTCTACTACATCGGGGTCTTAACATAAGACCAGATGACCCTACAGTAGGCCGGCTCCTCATCACATGCCAGACGGCCCTTTAATAGGTTGACCCCTCATCATATGCCGGATTACCATGCAACCGGATGAGGGGTAACTATCATCACGATCGGACGACCCTATAAAGGGACAACAGTACGAGGCCTACATACAGCAATCAAGACCCAGTGCCAGCATGAACCTTAGCCTCGGCCTGACATCATAAGCCGAGGGTGACATCACCATGGCGCATGATTTGGGAGACGCATGGCACAGTGCGCATGGGACTTATATAGCACGTGGACCAGACATTTATAATAATATCATTCCCTCACGTGAGGGAATATTATGTCATCATTAATCACAAGTGGCACATCCAGGTGTTAAGAGGGAATTGGTTATATCGCCATTCACATGCTCAATGCATGCTGGGGGGCACACTACACCACCCAAGCCTTATATATACTTTTCATATTCAACCTTGTAAAGGGATCGATAATAACAAATCTTAGTAAAAACTCTTCTTGTACACACACTAAAAAGAGAGTGAACTTATGAGCATTGTATCCAAGGCCATTAGTGCCCATACTTAGTGGATCACACAATCATAGTGGATGTAGGCCTGATTGGCTGAACCACTATACATAACTGTCTTCATTGCTCTTATCCTCATCCCCTTCTATACACTTATACACATACTTAACTCTATTATTGCCATTGTTATTATTATTGAGCTCATCATTTCTCATCTAGTGGAGCTAAATCTCAGCATCATCATTTTAGCACCATCTGTGGGAATAAGAAGCTATATCTTCCCTTATACAGCCTAACCTCACCGAAAACTCTGGTGGTGAACTAGTTCTCCCCCTTTGTGTGGAGTTTCTTCACCATTGAAAGAGATCCACTAAGGTTATCAAGCTCTTCTGATCATCACAGCTCAAACGTATGGCACCGGAGTTACTACCACCACCTCCTCCACCAGCTAGTGGGGTAAGACCTTCTTCCAGTCATATACCACCTCAGTCTAAGATAGCTGATGTGGCTGCTACCCTGAGGTCCTTAGCAGCAAGCTAGCAGATTATACATCAGCAATTTGTAGCTCTTAGCGAAAACATATTGAGACCACCCGGAGTCTCACCAGAGATGATCACTCCGGCAGCAACTCCAGGGGGCAGCATAAGGCAAAGGGGACCACCCCAGGCACCACGGAAAGACTTACCCCCTCCATAACGATGGAGGGATGTTACTGACCCCTGACATCTACGCCTGGGGAGGCAAGGAAACCCTTCTTTAGGGGATAGATACGATGATGTGGAGGTGGAAGAGGCCTCCATAGAGTGCTGGGAGCCGTATGAGGTCTCCAACAATGTTGTATGACCTATCTAGGAATGTAGAGGGAAGTGTGGGAGGTAAAATCCTCAGCTTTTGATCGTTTGAGCAGGGGGTCAGCCTTCGAGAGTCTGGGCCCAATAAATGACTGGGGGAAAGATTGTCCAGATCGAGGAGTATTGTGAGGTCCATAAGAGAGGTAGTAGATGGCCGACCCCACGGACGAGACGACGGCCAGGGGGAAGTGAACAGCCGACACAGATCAGCCATAGCGGAACCCTCAGTTCACCCCAAATAAGCAGTAGGGGATAACATCGGCTAAGACGACCCTATGAGGCCGTGGAACAACTCAATCCAAAGGCTGAAGGATAAAATCCAGAAAAGACAGGACCCTCTTCAAAGAGTATACTCCATATGTTCACCATTTATGGCGAAGATAGTTAACTTCCCAACGCCATCCAAGTTTAAGCCACATGTGGTCACCCCAAGGTATGACGGGACTACCAACCCTATCCATCATATTGAGATGTACCAATCATCGACAGATATATACTCCATCTCAGATGAGATGAGGTGTCGTGTTTTTCCAGCACTTTGACCGGGGCCACACATGTCTGGTATACCTCTCTCCCAAAGAACTCCATTGAAAGATTTAAGCAACTGGCAGACCGGTTCATCCATAACTTTTTCTTCGGAGTGAGGCAATAGAAGAAGACCACACACCTGCTCTATATTAAGAAGGGGAAGAATGAGAGCTTGAGAGACTACATAGCCAGGTTGAACAAAGAAAGTTAGAGGCCGAAGACTATGAGGAAAGTATAGCCATGACAACCCTCATCGGAGGACTCCAAAAGGGAAAGATATTATGGAAGCTTGCTAAAGACCCCCCGAAGACGACGGATGAATTGGTAGTAATAGCGGTAAAGGTGATGAACGTCGAAGAAGCGATGGCCGCCAAATACGAAGATAAAAAAGGAGGCACTAGTGGGGGAAGTACCAAAAAAAGAATAAGGAGGGGAAGAAGAGGCTAACAGATGATAAATTCACTGATTATACCCCTCTGATAGTCAGCTGTGAACACATTCTAAATGAGATAAAGAGTGATCGATTCTTGAAATGGCTTGAGAAGTTAAGGGCACCTCCTCACAAGAGGAACAAAAACCTGTGGTGTGAATTTCACCAAGACCATGGCCATCTGACCAATAAGTGTTTTTCCTTAAAAGATGAAATTGAAAAAATGCTAAAAGGAGGGAAGTTAAGAAAATTCGTGGACAAGGGTGCCCTCAAGAGGGGCCGAGGGGACGACCCTAGAAAGAAGAGAAGCGATGCACGCAGAGAAGATCCCCCCAACAGAAGAGACGACCCTTCAAAGGACGATGATGATCCTGACCTCCCACCAAGAGATAATCACGACCCTATGAAAAGACTCAATATGATCTCCTTCGATGTTGGAATGATCTCTGGGGGCCTGGAAGGAGGATGGTCAAAAGTTACAAACAAGAAGGCCCGTGTAGCTGAAGCCAAGGCAGTGACAAAAGTTGTGCATTCAATTTCTATCGAAGCAAAGCCAGAATAGAGAAAGAAAGTTGATATGGATACCATGATAGTGGGCTTATTAAGAATGGATTTCAAGGGCCTCTTTTCCCCGCATGATGACCCTCTCGGCATCATCACCAGGGTACACGGGTGCGAGGTGACAATGATCTTGGTGGATGGAGGTAGTTCTGCAGATGTGATGTTTTGGACATATTTTAAAGCTTTGGGGCTCAACCGTGATATAATGGTCCCATACCATCATCCCTTGATTGGGATCAGTGGGGAAAGAGTTCATCCCCTATGAGTGTATGAGGCTGATGTAAGAATGGGAGATGAGTGGCCAAGATGGCTTACCAAGAGGGTCAACTTATTCGTGATGGACGAATACGTCTTCTCAGCCTACAATATCATACTGGGACGAGTAGTTCATAAAAAATTTGAGGTTGTGCCCTCCACGGTCCACCAGATGATAAAATTCCCGACCCCGTATGGGGTAGGGGAAGTTCAGGGAGACTAGACGACGGCAAGGGAATGCTACTTCAACTCTGTCGAGGAAAGAGAGGCAGATAAGAAGGCAACTACTACTTACAATATTGATACCCTGGACCCAGGGATGAAATAAAGCTGAAGAAAGGGGAGGCCACGGAAGAGGTAGAATCCATCATCCTCAATGAGGATGAGTAAAAAAAAACTGTCCAAGTTGGCAAAGATCTGAAGACAGATAGAAAATAATACCTCATTAAGCTGCTAAGAAGAAGGCAAAACGTCTTTTCATGGAGTCATGCAGACATGCCGAGAATTGACCCTGAGATCATATGTCACAAGCTCAACGTGGTGGAGGACGCGAAACCCATAAAGCAGAAGAGGAGAATTTAATATGAGGTCATAAGGGACGAGGTCAAGAAGATGGAAGAGGATGAGTTTATCAGGGAGGTCATCTATCCTGAATGACTGTCTAACGCGGTCATAGTCCCTAAAGCCAATGGAAAGTGGAGAATGTGCGTAGACTTCACTGACCTTAACAAACATTGCTCCAAAGATAGTTTCCCTCTCCCCCGTATTGATCATATGGTGGACGCTATTGCAGGTCATGAGCTAATGAGCTTCATGGATGTGTATTCAGGTTACAACCAGATCTTCATGAACCCTGAGGGCTAAAAAAATGGCTTTCAATACTGACAGGGGGACATACTGTTACAGAGTCATGCCCTTTGGCCTAAAGAATGTGGGGGTAACGTATCGGCTCCTTGTGAATAAAATGTTAGAAGAACAAATCGGGAAGTCTATGGAGGTCTATGTGGATGACATGTTGGCCAAGAGTTTGAAGGCCAAGGATCATGTGGCCAACCTGGAAAATACCTTCGACATTGGACAGGTACTGGATGATGCTCAACCCAACTAAGTGTGTCTTTGGGGTAGGAGCCAGAAAGTTCTTTGGGTTCATCGTCAATCAAACAAGCATCGATTCCTATCCTAAGAAGATGAAGGCTCTGTTAGAAATAAAGCCCCCTAAGATCATGAAAGATGTTCAGAGGCTCACACGACGAGTGGCTGCTTTGAATAGGTTCGTACCCAGAGCCACAAACAAGTGTCTACCGTTCTTTAAAATTCTCACAAAGGCTTTTGAGTGGGGTGAAGAGTGTGACAAGGCTTCCCAAGAGCTAAAGTCCTACCTGGGGTCCCCCTTACTCTTATCACGTCCAGTGCAAGGCGAAAGATTGTATGTGTACTTAGCCATTTCGGAGTCAGCCATTGATAAGCACCCAAATTAGTTTTTAAGCTTTGTGTGATAAAATTCTCTCCATCCCTCTATGTTGAGTATTTGCATTTTTGGCAAATATCTCAGTATAGAGGTGTGTAGTGAAATTTATCTCTAGGATAAATTCAACCCCACCCCTCTTTAATGATTTTTTGCATTTTTAGCAATTATTTCAAAATAGATTGATGTAGTTGAATTCATCCCTTATGGGAGGTAAATTCTAATCCATTCCTTTATGTTGAGATTTTGCATTTTTAGCAATTATCTCAATATAAAGTAATGATCTAGAATTTGTTTCTTTGGATGAGTTCTAATGTACAATTTTATAATGTTAGGATTTACATTTTTAGCAAATCTCCTTTATTATTTAATTGTTCATTACGAATTCATCCACTATCCTTTTTATTTTTATTTTGTATATTTTATTTTAGATTCAATAAATATATTTGTGAGTGATTGTGATTGAGAGAGTGTTGATGTAATTGAAGATTCCATTCCAATTCAAGGCTTAAATGGGTTTAATCTATTCCTCTCTTATTACTTTTTTATTTTAATCCTCACATGCTTTCATTTGTTTATCTTGTATTTTTGGATGATGATTATTGAGGGCTAATCTCCCATTCATAGGATGTATTTTGAAGCCCTCATCGGCCCAATTTAGTTAGTTTACTTTTTAACACAATTTTGTTTACCTCATTTTTTATTAGCTTTTACATCTTAATTAGTACTTTAAAAATTATCATATAGTTAGTTAATAAATAATCCCTTGAAAAATCCATAAAAATTATAAAAGCAAAAATAGAAAGAAATATAATAAAATGCAAATGAATCTATATATGTCCTCTCCAATTTTGTGTTTCACCCTTAGAAATGGATTGACTCCCTTACTTACTCTCTACACTAGTTTTGTTATATTTTTGTAGGTTCAAGGGAATTTTGATGAAAAGAGGAATTGCCGCGATGACCGAAAAATACATAAGAGAGCAATTTCCTTTTCTATCATATGGCTTCTCTTATTTTGTGTTTCACCCTTAGATGTGGATTGATACCTCACTTACAGCTATATTCTATTTTTCTTCTACTTTTATAGGTTTGTGAAGATTTTTGATGGAAAGAGGAATTGCACAACGAAAAAAATACATAAGACACAATTTTCTTTTTATCAGCCATCAACGCTGCTATCGTGAGAGAAGAAGACGGGGTACAGAGGCCGGTGTATTTCAATAGTAAGGCACTCCAAGGGGCAGAGCAAAGGTACCCCAGGATGGAGAAGTTGGCGTATGCTTTGATTCATGCCTCCAGAAAGATGAAATCGTACTATCAGTCCCATACAATGGTCATCCTCACTGATTCCCCTATTAGGCAGGTCATACGCATGCTAAAAAAATCAGGAAGGCTAATGGACTGGGCTATAGAGATGGGAGATTTTGATATTGTGCATCAACCTAGGGTGTCCATCAAGGGTCCGACATTGGCAGATTTCGTGGCTGAATTTACTTGGGAAGAGGATGATGCTGAAAACGAGAACCTCGAGAAGGACATCCAGCAAGGAAGTATTGCTGACCCGTCCAAATATAAGGCCGTGACAAGCACCGCTAGAGGAAAAGTTGTCGAGAACGAGGAGGGAAGATACCTCTTTATATAGGGATCCCTTACCGAGGGAAATTTTTTAGAGTAACACACCGTGTGGAATCTCTTCGTCGATGGGTCCTCTTGCGAGAGCAGAAGTGGAGCTAGACTAATAGTATGAGCACCTGACGGCACAGACATTGAGTACGCTCTAAGGTTAAACTTTAAAGACTCCAACAACGAGTCCGAATATGAGGTCTTGATAACAGGCCTCTCCTTGGCTAGGTCTCTTAGTATTGGTCAGATCTTTGTCCATATTAATTCAAGACTGTTGGTGAGTCAGATACTAGGAGCATACTGATTAGGCATAAATTCTTCCTAATTTATCCCTTAATTTCGGTACTTTAATCACCCCGAACAATGTAATTGGATTGACTTTATCTCAGAATCTTGCTACTGACTTATCCTAACAAGTACACCGAGTTTCTGGTATTTCGTTATGATTTTACAGGTGTCTAATGTCAAGAAATGGAAGAAGGAAATCGGAAGAATAGAAAAAGTCAACAAGAAAAGTCAAAAGGGCAAAAGAGTCATTTCTACCCAGAATCCGGATGAGGTACCAAAAGAGAAGTTGAAGGTATCATCCTCACAAGCACCTAGGAAGAAACGGTACCTCGATCGGATACCCGGAGCAAAAGATATGGGCAGTCAAAGTCTGAAGGAAAAGTCAAATAGGCGGACCGATCCGCCCTCACCCCGGACCGGTCCGCTGTGCAAACTCCAGAGAACTGCGAACCGAAGGCGAACTGAAGAAGGCAAAAATTTAAGGAACCGATCCGCCCCCGGATCGGTCCGCCTGAAAAATAAAAGAACCGATCCGCTTTAGAAGCGGACCGATCCGCCTAAGGGCCGGACCGGTCCGCCCATCGAGATTTTGTTTTCTGATTCTCCTCTAAAGACTCCGACTTATACTCAACTTCTTGGAATTTCATGTAGGGTATAAAAACCCGAATTATTTTCATTATAAAGTAGGCAAGAACGGAGGGGATTAGTTTAATCTCTCTTATTCTTCCATAAACCCTAGTTGTAGATACAATTTCCAGTTTTATTCAAGGATTGAAGGTTTATTCAAAGTTTGTGTGATTACCAATTTTATTTATTGCTGCGATTATTCCTTGGGTAATTTTAGTAAGTTGTTTCTTCTTTGTGATTCTATTCTACAGTATTCCATCAATTGTCCTTAGATTAATCATAAACACTTGCATATTAAACACTGTTTTCATCACTTTCATCATGTTAGGCTAGATTTCCAAGGTCGGGTTGCATGAACCCAACCTGATGTGGTAATTGCACGTATAAAATTAATCCTCTGAATTTAGTGATTAATTTTGACCGTATTGCGTAGGAACACAACAATTGTAGATCTAAATATCTCGTTTGCCTCTGGGTAACCGGGATGATTGAGAATATAATTCGAGTGTCACTATCGCGATACCGATTTACTCATCCTTTGATTAAGTATGACGCGGGCTTGAACCTCGTATACGTAATGCTTGGGAGTACTAAAGACTGGGTCAAATTAATTAGATAAATTGACAATTAGTATTATAACTGCAGTACACTAGGGTTGGGGGATTGTATTCCCGTCCTATTTTTCCATCATCTCATTTAAAAGTTCAAATCAAATTTTCATTCACATTTTAGGTAATTTAGTGTAATTGCATATTTTCATAAGTTCATAATTGCATTTAGTTTAATCGATCCCAAAAACCCAACATCAATCTTTTCATTTTTTTTCTTAGAGTCAACGTTAGGATTCCTCAGTCTTATCCCGTCGTCACAACTCTCGTTGTCCTTTTTCCCTGAGGATCGATACCCGACTTGTCGGATTATTACTTGAACGACAGGCTTGCACTTGAGCCTAGAGAGTACACAATTTAGAGACACATTCTGAGTCGTGTCACATACGATGCTAAAGATGAGAAAACGACCAAATATCTTGAAAAAGTAAAGTTACTATTGAAAATCTTCGGAGAGGTAAAGTTGACGAGGGTACCTAGGATGGATAATGGTCGAGGTGATGCACTTTCTAGGCTAGCCTCAGCAACTCGGACGGATATTAGGAGAACAGTTCCAGTAGAAATTTTGCTTCGGCCAACGATTGAAGATGTGGTTGGAACACTTAGCTACTGCTTAAATATTAGCAGGGAAGCTTCATGGATGGACCTGATGCGACTCAGAATGTGTCTCTAATGTGCGTTCACTCTAGGATCAAGTGCAAGCCTGTCGCGTTAGTAATAAACCCGGTAATTCAGGATCGTATCCACAGGGAAAAAGGACAACAAAGGTGTAACGATGGGAAAAGACGAAAGAACCCTAACTCTGACTCTAAAAATAAAGGAAAAATGATTTGGTTTTGAGGATCGATTACAACTAATTGCAATGATGAAATTATGAACAATGCAACTACACTAATTTACCTAAAATATGAATAAAAAATGATTTTAAAACTTTTGACTAAGTGATGAGAAAAATAGGACGGGAATACAATCCCCCAACCCTAGTGCACTGCAGTTATAATACTAATCATAAATTTAACCGATTAAATCCGACCTGGAATTTAGTACTCCCAAGCATTATGTATACGAGGTTCAAGCTCGCGTCATACCTAATCTGAGGACGAGTAAATCGTTATCGCGATAGTACACTCGAATTGCATTCTAAATCATCATGGTTACCCAGGGGAAAACGAGATATAAAGACCTAAAATTGTTATGTTCCTACGCAATATGGTCGTCTTTAATCACCAAATTCAGAGGATTAATGTTATAAACATATAATTAACACATCAGGCTGGGTTCATGTACCCCGGCCTTATAAAATCTAGCCTAGCATGGTGAAAGTGACAAGAACGGTAAATGATGTGCAGGAATTCATAATTACTCTAAGGAAAATTGTAATTAGATGTAGAAAGGAATTGGAAATAAGAAATACTCACTAAAATTACCCAAGAAGTAATTGCAAAAATGAATGAAACTGATAATCCACTAATCTCTGAATCAATCTTCAATCTTTAAATTAAAACTGGAAATTTTTATCTAAACTAGGGTTTTTGGAAGGAAAAGAAAAACTAACTATCTCCTATCTAAAAATCCGTGCTAATAACAATAATAAATTGAGTTTTTATACCCTCCATGAATTTAGGAATTTCAGCTACACTAGGACTCTCCCTTGAAACAGAGAAGATTTGCAAATCTCGAGGGCCGGATCGGTCTGCTTTCTAAGCGGATCGGTTCTTTTATTTTTGGGGCAGACCGGTCCGGGGGTGGATCAGTTCCTTTTATTTTTGCCTTCTTCAGTTTGCTTGTGGTCCGGGGTCTTCTGGAGTTTATCACGGCGGACCGGTCCGGGGTAGGGGCGGACCGGTCCGGCTATTTGACTTTCTGGCTCAACTTTGACTGCTCACATCTTTTGTTCCGGGACTCCGATTGAAGTGTCATTTCTTCCTCTATGCTTGTGAATAAGATCTCTTCAACTTCTCTTAGGTACCTCATCCGAATTCTGAGTGGAAATTATTCTTTTTCCCTTTTGACTTTCCTTCTCTCTTCCTTGATTCTTCCGATTTCCTTCTTTCGTTTCTTGACATCAAATACTTGCAAAATCACTACGAAATACCGGAAACTCGGTGTACTTATTAGGATCAGTCAGTAGCAAGATTATGAGAAAAAGTCAACTCAATTACGTTGTTCGAGGTGCTAAAAGTGACTAAATCAAGGGATAAATTAGGAAGAATTTATGCCTAATCAGGACCCTCTAGTCAGATACGTTAAAAAGGGGGAGATGCCAGAAGAAAAATAAGAAAGGAAGAAGTTGAGATACAAAGCTGCAAAATTCACTATCATCGGAGACACCTTATACAAAAAGGGGTTCTTGCTCCCTTTGCTAAGATGTGTGCACCCGTCTGAGGTTCCACACATCTTGCAAGATGTGCACGAGGGGTCTTATTTAAGACATATTAGGGGTAGGTCGTTAGCAAAGAGGATAGTCACCCAGGGATACTGGTGGCCGACCTTGGGAAAGGATGATTTAGCATACGTAAAGAAGTATGAAAAATATCATAAGTTCGCCACCATCCCTCATCAACCCCATCAGCCTCTTACCTCCATCATGTCCCCATGGCCATTTGCAGTGTGGGGGATCGATTTGGTAGGACCCTTGCCTAGGGCTGTCAATAACTATCGATACTTGATCGTAGAAATTATCTATTTCTTAAAATGGGTGGAGGCAGAGCCGATGGTCACGATCACCGAGCAAAAGACCTTCCAGTTTATCTGGAAAAACATTATATGCATATATGGTCTCCCCAACACCCCCATCACAGATAACGGGACTCAATTCAAGAATGTATCCCTAGAGAAATACAATAAAAGAGTGGGCGTCAAATAGTTCTTCTCTGCCCCAGGTCGACCTCAGGCTAATGGGAAAACTGAGTTTACAAACAGAACAATCCTAGACGGGATTAAGAAAAAACTCAAGGTGGCAAAAGGAAGATGGGTTCAGGTGGTATACGCGGTACTGTGGGCCTATAGGACGACGACAAAGACTCCTATCGGGGAAACCCCGTTCATGTTGGAGTATGCCTCTGCAGCCGTCATCCCACCGAAATTGGGTTTCCTACTCACAGAGTCCAAATGTATGACCCCTAGAGAAATATGGAAGAAAGGAGACTTGATCTAGACTTGATCGAGGAGAGAAGAGAAGACGCTGAGATAAGGCAAGCACCCTACCAGCAGAGTACTTCCAGGTTTTATAATCAGAGTGTAAAGTAAAGGCCGATCGCTGTGGGGGACCTAGTTCTAAAAAATACATGGCAGAAACGTAACAAGCTCCACTCAAATTGGCATGGCCCATATAGGGTCATTGATGAAGTTTTCCCTGGAACCTATAGACTAGAGAACCTTGAAGGGGAACCCTTTTTGAACCCCTAGAATGCAGATCATTTGAAGAAATACTATCAATAATGTTGTAATTGGACCACCACTGTAATGAATGTGTTGCTCCAATAGAACACTTGGAATGCTAATGAGAATATTATATTATCCCTTCGTCTTGTGTTTGTCAATTTAGATACGTTGGAGGAATTCTTGCTAAACGACCCTTGGCTATAATGAGGGTGAATGGTAAGGACGACCCTCCATTCACTCTCAAGAAAGACGAGGTAGGACTTAAAATTTAAAAACATCATTAATTTGGTGAATATTAACCCTCGGCTATGATGAGGGTGAATGGTAGGGACGACCCTCCATTCACTCTCAAGAAAGACGAGGAAAGACTTGAAATGAAAAAATAATTAATTTGACGGGTATCAACCCTCGACTATGATGAGGGTGAATGGTAGGTACGACCGTCCATTCACTCTTAAGAAAGACGAGGGAAGACTTGAAATGGAAACATCATTAATTTGATGAATATCAACCCTCGACTATAATGAGAGTGAATTGTAGGGACGACCCTCCATTCACTCTCAAGAAAGACGAGGGAAGACTTGAAATTGAAAAACACCATTAATTTGGTGGGTATCAACCTTTGGCTATGATGAGGGTGAATGGTAGGTATGACCCTCCATTCACTCTCAAGAAATCGGAGGGAAGACTTGAAATGTAAAAATATCATTAGTTTGGTGGATATCAACCCTCGGCTATGATGAAGGTGAATGGTAGGGACGAACCTCCATTCACTCTCGCCCTAACCGAAGTAGATCAACACAAATCATAAAAGGGGGAAACATAGAAGATAAAAGAGGGGAACACTTCCATTACAAAAATTAAAAGTTACAGTATACGTCCAAGAGAAAGTGAAAAACAAAATCTTTACAAGCAGAGGGTATAGGCCACAGATGGCCACCATAATGTGCAGCATCAGAAGGTAGAGCATTAGCATAATCAGGAAGAGTCCCTTCGATGACCATAATAGGAGGCTGATCCTCAGACATACCGGTACCTTCGACGTAAACTTGAGACTCAACATGGGCTATAGCCTCAGATATCAAGGGGTCATCTTGCTCCACTGCTTCAAGGGAAGGGCGAATAAATAACACTGCATCAACAAATTTTAAAATGACCCACCGATAGGCCGTCTCAATTCCCCTCTCCAAGTGCTCAAGACCGAAGCCTTGGAATTTGTCAGAGAGTTTATAAGCCTCCATAGCATCAGCCTCAACCCTTTGTACAGCATCAGCAACTTCATTTTTTAACTCAACCCCCTGGCTGGTCAGAGCCTCGTCCTTAGCTACTATGAGCTTGTCCTTCAATTTAAGCTGAGCAACATGCTCTTTTATAAGCTCATCCAAAACCCTTGTATGCTCAGTCTTCACGTTCTCCAACTCAACCTTAACTGTCTCTAACTAAGCCTTCAAGTCGGCCTCATTTTGAATAGCCCTCTCGACCTTATGAAACTTTTCTTGGTTCGTAGCCATCCACTTGGTGGCAGATGTGAAGGCACAGACAGACTATAAAAGATGAGAGAAAATTCATATTAAATAGAGGAGGGAACAGTTGTAAAATAAAGATAAATCAAAATTGAAGGCATGAACGAAATACCTGAGCTAGAGTATGAAGACTATAGTCATAAACCTTAGCAGGGGGAATTTTGGCCAAAAATTCATAATCGACACGCGATGGTGCTGAGAACATAGAGGTCTTGGCAGCTCTCAGATTGGCGATCAGGGAGGAAGGGTCGGCCTTTAAGAAGGTCAGATTAGATAACCAATAGGCACCCATGCATGAGAAAGAACTAGTCCCCTCGGTGTTCGTCTGAGGGACCTTTACCCTTTCCCTTGTACGTGAATCAGGCCGAGAGCCAGCAGGGACTTTTGGCTCCTTACATTTGTGGGTATCAACTATCGATTTGATTGGGGTAGGCCCCATGGCCTTTGTCTTTTGGGGGGGTAGCTGAGGCTCCTTACTTTTCTTCTTGTTTAGGCTTGACATCAAGCTGGGGGCGGTCATTTACTAAAGATAATCAGATATGTTAGGAGGTCGACCTAAAAAAATAAGACGACATTAGAAACAAGTAACAGTGCTGAGGAAACACTTAGAAAGAAATGAAATAAAAAAAGTAGCTCACATAATTCTGTCAATGGGCTAACCCTCAAACCAGCTTCTTTGAGGAAACGAGGGGCCATTAAATCTTTAAACATGGCAAGTCCACCCTCTTTCCCTTGTTCCCTCAGGTAGTCAACTATATCCCTTTCATCCAAGCTAAGTCTGAGGTCTGACCTTGCTTTCATGGAGAGGTTAGATCATTCCCTAGGGACCCTCAGACTGTCTTCTAGAGGCTCAATCCTGGCGAGGAATTCCCAGTCCCCAAAGATGAAGAAGAACCTCCTCTTCCAATCATGGTTGGAAGTTTATGCTACATGGAGAAGTTTTTTTTATCAAACCTCCTAGCCTCTAGATAAAAATATCCAGGTTGCTTGGACGAGGAAGTTATGTTGTAGCACGCTAAGAACAAGTAAGCCGAGGGCTCGTCAGTGAATGTGTTCTTTTAGAGGGAGATGTGACCAAGTGTGGTCCTCTAATAGTTAGGAGGAAGTTGGGAAGGAGTAACCCCAAGGGAAGAGACTATGTTAACTATTGCATGGGGAAGAGGGAACCTAACGCCGACCCTAAGAATCTGCTCATAAACAACAACCTCTCCTTATTTACCATGGAAGACCCTCTCATCTTCATTCGTGACCCTCATACTTACATTGGGATGTATGCCAAAAAGGTGCCTCCATAGTAAGAGGTCACAATCCTTAACAGTGGAGATGTAAGCTGAGGCCCCTGAGGTATCAACTTGATCATTATCAAAATCCCCACTATCGTACTCAGCCCTCTCGTCCCCATACCTCTCAGTCTCGTCGTCTATTGGCGGGCCACCTGTAAATGCATCTTGGAAATCAAGAGGGGACAGGGCTGTCACAGGGACAACCAAATAATGAAATACCCCCTCGGCCTGCCGGCTTGGGCTAAATGTTGATGCCTCTTTTCTCCCAGAAGTCCCAGCACCCATTGGTGATGATGCTCTTTTGTTCATTTCTCCCTCTTGCATCTGACACTCGACTGGATGATAGGAAGACCCAAAGGTCTCAAAGGGTGAAATTGTGGCTAATGGAATTGCAATGATGAGTCGTACCCAAACAGGTTCGGCCCCTCGTCTACGCTCATTTTCTTCCTCTATTCGCCTAATCCCTGTAAAACACCTCTCTCTCAAAGTCAGAAACTCCTCATCTAATTCATAAAGTCTTTTGAGCATTGAGAGGGAGACCCTACACTTGTAGGAATTTTCTCAAATAACCTATAAACAAATTAAACAGTTGACCAAGTTGACTTTTAGATCAAACATAGAGAAATGAAAGGTTTTTATGGATGAACACCCAAGAACAGGAAGAACAAGGTTCGCCGGAGAAGGAAATTGGCGGTTCAATGGAGAACCTCAAAGCATCGAAACTCAAGGCCGAACCACCGCTAGACAGCGGAAGAGGAATTGGGGAAAGCCTAAGGCCTAATATCTAGCCATATAACCTATATAGGAGGGCGGGTTCTCACGCCGAAAATTATAAGACAACCAAGAAAATGCGCAAGAGACCCAAAGAAATAAACAAAGGAAAATGGAAGATAAAAGGGAATTTAGGGTAGAGAAGTTACTTGAAGATGAAGACTGAGGCTGAGCAAAGCTTGGAACACAGGTGAAAAGGCAAAAAATCGCAGAAATGACGTTTGAGCTGCTAAGAAGCTAGAGAGAGAGAGTACGCGCGAAGAAGAAGAAGAAGAAGAAGAAGAAGAAGAAAAGAAATAATTATTTGAAAAAAGGATTTAAATACTTTATTATTAGTGGGCCCATTAACCAAAGCTGTGCATAACCCCCGAGGAGAAGCATCATTAGGGCACAGAGAACCAAGCATAGCGTGTAGCCGTCACATCTGGGAAATGCAAATGATGATTTCCATCTGACAAGTCATTAATCAATTTAACAAATGTCACTCATCAACTTGACTACCCATTTGGAATTTAAAGGCAACATTACCCCTCATCCATCTCAACAGCACCGATGACTAAGGGCTAGGGGTGATTGATATACCAAAATACAACCTCAGCTAGGCCGAGGGTATCCTCATCCAAGACGAGGGTCTAACTCTACTACACCGGGGTCTTACCAGAAGACCGGATGAACCTATAGTAGGCCGACCCCTCATCATAGGTCGGACGACCCTATAACAAGTCAACCCCTCATCATATGCCGGACGACCATGCGACTGGATGAGGGGTAACTATAAGCACCACCGGACGACTCTATGAGGGGATGACAGTACGAGGCCTACATCCAATAGTTAAGACCCAGTGCCAGCATGAACCTTAGCCTCGGCCTAACATCATAAGCCAAGGGTGACATCACCATAGCGCGTGATTTGGGTGACGCGTGGCATAGTGCGCGTGGGACTCATATAGCACGTGGACTAGACCGTTATAATAATATCATTCCCTCACGTGAGGGAATATTATGTCATCATTAATCACAGGTGGCACAACCAGGTGTCAAGAGGGAATTAATTAGATCTTCATTCACATGCTCAATGCATGCTGGGGGGTACACTACACCACCCAATCCCTATATATATTTGTCATCTTCAACCTCATAAAGGGATCGATAATAAAAAAAACCTAGTGAAAACTCTGCTTGTACACACAGTAAAGAGAGAGTGAGCTTATGAGCATTGTATCCAAGGCCATCAGTTCCCATATTTAGTGGATCACACACTCACAGTGGATGTAGGTCTCATTGGCGGAACCACTATACATAACTGTCTTCATTCCTCTTATCCCTATCCCCTTCTATACACTTATACACATACTTAAGTCTATTACTGCCATTATTGTTATTATTTGAGCTCATAATCTCTTATCTGGTAGAGCTAAATCTTTGCATCATTAGAGGGCTATGATGTTATTTTGGGTAGAGATTGGTTAGTCGGGTATAGAGCGATAATCGATTATTATGAGAGAGCCATAGTGTTCGGCATACCGGGGAAATAAATGTTTTAGTGGCAATGCCCCTCCTTGAAGGAGGATCGCACACTCATTTATATTATCTTGAGGAGGAGACCTCAAGGGAGGTTGTGATCCTGATACAATCGATCTCGATCATGAGGGACTTTGGGGATGTATTTTAGGACATACCAAGGTTGCCACTCGGTCGGGAAATTGAGTTTGTTATTGATCTAGTGCTGGTTATTAGGCCTATAGCCCGATCGCCTTACAGAATGGCCCCTTCGGAGATGCGTGAGTTGAGGGAATAGATTCAATAACTCTTGGGCCAGGGGTTTAATTGATGGAGCACATCGCCATGGGGTGCTCCCGTATTGTTTGTTAAAAAGAGAGACGGCTCACTCGATTATGTGTTGACTATCGGGAGTTGAATAATGTTACTATAGGAAATAAGTCCCCACTTCCTAGGATTGATGATATTTTTGATCAGTTACGAGGGGAACCATATTTTTCCATAATTAATTTACGGTCGGGGTACCATCAATTGAGGATTCGAGAGGAAGATGTACCCAAAACCACTTTTCTATTACGATATGGTTCTTATGAGTTTCGGGTGATGCCATTCGGGCTCACTAATGCACCGACGGTATTCATGGACCTTATGAATCGAGTTTTTAGATACTTTCTCGATCAGTTCATCCTAGTGTTCATAGATGACATTTTGATCCACTCGTGCGTGGAGGAGGAGCATGCCGATCAACTTTGTATAGTATTGCAGATGCTGAGGGATCACCAACTATACGCCAAGTATAAGAAATGTGAGTTTTGGCTTCGAGAAGTGCATTTCTTGGGCCATATTGTATCGGAGTAGGGAATTGCTATGGACCCAAGCAAGGTGTCAATGGTGAGGGAGTGGGGCCAAACCATGACACCGGCTAAGATTAAGAGCTTTTGGGGTTAGTTGGGTACTACTGACGTTTCAGCTAGGGTTCTTCAAAATTGCCGGACTGTTGAAAAATTTGACCCAAAAAGGGGTGTCCTTTCTGTGGAGCGATTCGTGTTAGTTGGCGTTCGACGAGCTAAAGGACAAGCTGGCATCGAACCTCATATTGGCATTACCGAGGGAAGGATTGGACTATCGGGCTTATACTGATGCTTCCTTATAGGGACTCGGAGGTGTGTTGCAATAAGAAGAGTGGGCTATAGCTTATGCGTCTCGAAAGCTGAATCCCCACGAGAGGAATTACCCCACTCATGTTCTAGAGTTGGATGCGGTAGTCTTTGCCTTGAGCATTTGGAGGCATTACCTTTTGGGAGAGAAGTTCATCTTATTCACGGATCACAAATCACTCAATATCTATTCACTCAGAAGGACTTGAACATGAGGCAAAAGAGATGGTTAGAATTCGTGAACGATTACCAGTTTGATATTTAGTATCATCCTGAAAAGGCCAATGTAGTTGCGTATGCGTTGAGCCGACAGCCTAAGGGAGATTTAGCGACAGTTTGGAAGGTGAAATGGGGAGGACTTAGGCACACCGATGAGATCTCTAGGGCATGTATCACAGTTCTAGCAATCACACCCGAGTTTGTTATGCGGTTGGTGAGGGCTCAGGCGGATGATTATTTTTTCCAGGACAAGGTGAAACAATTGCTAGCAGAGGGTACAGAGTCCAACTCCATTAGCTTTGAGGGTGGGCTATGCTTTAGTGGGAGGTTGGTCGTTCCAGGGGATGGGGATTTGAGACACGCCATTTTGAGTGAGGCTCATGGCTCCAAATTTACAACACATCCTGGTGGGGACAAGATGTACCAAGATATGAGGAGGTAGTACTGGTGGATGGGGACGAAACGAGATATTGCGGAGTTTGTCTCGAAATGCGCCACGTGTCAGCTTGTGAAGGTGGACCATCAGAGACCGTTGGGTATGTTGCATCCACTTAAGATCTCGGTGTGGAAGTGGGATAGCATCTCTATGGACTTTATTATGGGGTTGCCTCTTTCACAAAAGGGTCACGATTCTATATGGGTCATAGTAGGTCATCTGACCAAGGTGGCCCACTTTTTTTTGGTTCGTACGGACTTTTAGACTATGCAGTATGCAAGACTATTTATAGCGGAGATAGTCAGGTTGCACGGGGTCCCAATCAATATAGTGTCCGATAGGGACAAGATTTTTGTATCGCATTTTTGGTAGAGCTTCCAGGAGGCTATGAGCACCGAGTTAAGGTTGAGCACCACCTATCATCCTCAGACGTTTAGGCAATCAGAACGGGTGAATCAAATCCTCAAAGCTATGCTACAGATTTGTATCCTTGATTTTTGGGGAGGTTGGGAATAGTACCTTCGATTGGTAGAGTTTGCGTATAACAACTCGTACAAATTCACTATTGACATGGTACTATTTGAGGCATTGTATGGGAGACCTTGTCGCTCCCCATCTTGTTGGTTTGAGGTGGGGGATAATAGACTATTGGGGCCGAAGATGATTCGGGGCACGTCCTCTAAGATTGAGCTAATTTGGAGGTGTATCCGAATAGCCCAAGATAGGCAAAATAGCTACGGAGATGCGAAAAGCAGACATGTGGAGTTGGAGATCGGGGATCAGTTATTAATGAGCGCATCCCCTATGAAAGGGGTGATTATATTTGGCAAAAAGGGGAAATTGGCGCCAAGGTATGTGGCCCCCTTCCCCGTCATTGAGAGAGTTGGACCGATAGCATACCGTTTGGGTTTGCCAGATCATTTTCAGCATTTCCATGATGTGTTCCAAGTTGCATCATTGAAGAAATACAAGAGGACCCCGAGGGCATTTTGGCATGTCCCACTTGAGGAGATAGACTTGCAACC
The DNA here is from genome assembly GCA_949130495.1 of Sambucus nigra. Lineage (NCBI taxonomy): Eukaryota > Viridiplantae > Streptophyta > Magnoliopsida > Dipsacales > Adoxaceae > Sambucus > Sambucus nigra. Next base: position 26,284,311 of record OX422220.1, read on the forward strand.
CGATATTTATTATGAGGAGAAACCAGTAGCTATCTTTGATCGCAATGAGCACAAGTTACGATCTAAAGTTGTATCGCTTGTCCGTGTTCAGTGGGGACATCATAGTTCTGATGAGTCCACTTGAGAGTGTGAGGAGGACACGCGGGAGAAATATCCAGAGTTGTTGACTGCAGGTACGTCCAAATTTCGGGGACGAAATACCCTTGTGTGTGTAGGGGGGGGGGGGGAGTATGTAACACCTCATAATTTCTGGGTTTTATCTTTATAAGTAATTCGGTAATTTGGTAATTTACTTTTGTGTTAAATTAATGAGATTTAATTAATTGGTATTTTAAAAATGGGTATATTTAAATAAATTGATGAGTGGAAGTTAATTTTAAAAAAATTATTATTCGGATGGTGATTTTGATCGCGCGGTTGAGTCTGGTAGGTTTGAAATAGTCCGAAATGAGTGGCCATATGTATATAATGGGTTTCGGGACTTAATTAGACATATTTTTGCTCCAAATGGAGAGTTTGGAACCTTTTTAGGAGGCCCTTAGGCCCAAAAACGGGATTAAAGCTTTTAAACCTAATTGGGTAAGGGTAAGGCAACTTAAAGTCATTTGAGAAGACTAAAATTGTGGAGAGCTTAAGAGGAAAGCCATTAGAAGAAAATTTGGAGATTTGGGGAGATAGCATCAAGAACAAGAAGAGATCCTTGGATTCAATCCAACATCCTCATCCAAAGACTTTGATCTACTAATTGAGGCAAGTGGTTTTATTTGCAATTATTAATTTGTATTTACCTAGTCATATTGAAGGAGGTGGGAAATCAATTAATATGTTAGGGTTTGTGTTCATAAGAAATTGGAGACTCCTTTGATTTGGAAATTTATAAATCTGTAGAGGTGTTAAGATTTGATGAATTTGATGCCCCAATTGATGAAATTGTTAGGGTTAGATTAAATATGATAAAAGTTTGAATTTAGGATGTATCGGGGGATGATTTGGTGAAGAAATCTGTACCGAATAAAGGTTTAAAATTTGTTAATGGCAAACTATATTTTTTTTACGGAAGAGTGAGAAGAAGCTGATACCAGGGTCATTCGAACGACCTGGTAACTCGTTCAAACGAGAGCCATTGTCATTTGAACAATAGGATTATCGTTTGAACCACCTCTTAAGTCTGTCAGATTTCTGTCTTCCCCTGATTCAGACCTGTTATGTGTTGGAGATTCATAGTTTCTACCTTAGCTGATTTATGAAATTTGAGTATGATTTAGGGTTTAATTTGTGAGTACCTAACCTTGAATTAATTAGAGGACTAATGAAATTAAAGATGTAAGGTTCACGATTTAGTAGATTGTAATCTTGTTAATTAAGTGAGTAGACTTGATTGCATGAAATTGAAGGACGGATTGAAACTATCAAATTTCGGGCTAAGAGATAGAGAGTCCGGGTATACTTGGTAGAGGTACACAAAAATAATGAAAATTAATTAGGGTAGAATTAATTAAGATAAAGTCGGATCATAGACTTAAATGTTTTAGGCTTCGTGTATGGACATAGTACATTGGTAGCCTAGATTCCTATATATATACGGTGATGTGTAGGATATATACGACATAAATATTTGTGTGAATAGTATATATAGTAAATTATACCAATATTAATGCTATCAGGGAGGTTGCGCGATGTGGGTAAATCCCTTGGGTAGTGAACGCAGGGCGAGTATAGTCCTCATGTCATAGCGTTCGGTTCAGGATTGAGGCGAATGGTGTCTAATTCAATCTCACTGCCGTGGGAAACTATGACTGCCTCCTACGCGTTGGGTGATAGCATTTATATCCGACATGTGCGTGAATGTCGTGATATGATACATATATATAGTGCAAAATTTTATATATATATATACACACACACATATACATTGTGTAAATGTATAATTAATATAACTTGTGAAACGGTTATATAGTATTGAATGAGAATTGGTTTAATTAAGTTAATGTGAATAACAACGTATAACGTGGATGTTAAACTCACTCGGGATATAGTAGTGGAACAAATAGTGATATATGTGACAAGGCTAGTTACGGGAAGGGTAGCTAGGTGAGTTATGTATAGTTCGTTAGGCATGCACATTAGTAGAGAGGTGAGGTGTCCTCAAGAGAGTGTACGTCACTGACTTAAATCTGCAGAACATAGTTTCAATTTAATTTATTGCATTAAAATTCACTTGCTAAACATTTTCAAATATTTTTGGTTCCAGCCCTTTCTTTAAAACCTTTTGAAAACTTTTTGGTGTTTTACCACAGGGATGCCAGGCCTGATTCTTCCTACAGGGTGCGCGGCTGCAACATATGTCGATTATTGCGGGATACTTGTTTAGACGTATGCCTTATTCTCTCTTTAGATAGGGACTTTTTTATTTGTACTTTTGGGTTTGTACTCTTATATTTAGTCATGGCATGTATCGGTACTCTTTTATACTTGCACTTTGTGGATTGCTTGTAGTTGATGTTGCTCGACTAACATATTTATTTGTTGTGTGGCATGATTAGATTTTCCTCTCGTGATAGTTATTTTGGTTTCCTATTATATTGGTTGGGTTTATTTTCATTCATAAGATAAAATTTGGCATCAGCTTAATTAAAGACTATGTGATTACTAATTAAAAATATTTTCGACAGTGACGCTAAAAATGAACCAAATGAGATTCCTGTTTAATCTAATATATGACTGATCACCCAGTGTTTTATTTGGCGGGGTGTCACAGGTTTATATCTCTTAATTAAGTAATTCTTTACTTTCCTATTTTTAAGTTCGTCTCTTGATTCAAAAATTATTTACTTTATTGAAATCTCTTACAATAAGAGCAACTCACTTATTAATCTCCTCATCTATAGTTGTCTCTATTTATAACTCCAAAAGAATGTCTCAAATTTAATAATCTTAATTAGTTACATGCAACTAATTTAGGATATACATCTTTAGTATATATATTACATTATTCCCAAGTAATAATTTATTAGTTATATATCGTTAGTACAAACCTAACTCCATTAGTTTTAGGTAATTCAATTATGATTTTATATATCAATATTAGATAATGGTTTAAGAACCTTTAGTTCATAAATCTAACCAATTCTATTCGTATTCGATCCAATTTCAAGGGGTTTTGGAACAATTATTGATATGATTCAATATACAATAATTTAAATTCGATTCCAAGATTAATTCATCAGATTACTCACCAAACCATTCAAGTTAATTAACTAAAGGATTAATGTTCAATTTATCAATAAAACTAATTTCAAAAGTTGGTGTTATAAGATTCAAATCTGATTATATTCGACTTAGTTAAAAATCCAATGAACTACTACTACCATAACACATTAAATTTTTAAATGATGCGTACATGCCTATGTATTGATTGAGGAATCAATCCCCAAAACCTCTAAATTCTCTTCCAACCCTGGTGCCCTTTTTCCTAGCATTAGGGTTTCTTTTAAATGTCTAAAGTGTGTTTTAGGTTTTACTAACTAACCTATTAAACGATATTCCCACGAAATTAGGCTTACGCCTAACACAACCCTCAACCAATGAGCCCAAATAAGACTCCAAATGGCATAAAAATCTATCCAAGCCATGTAATAACACAATAGAGTTAAATTTCACTTTTTTTAATTTAAAAATGAACATTTTAATCGTCCCAAATGTAAATCAAAATATACTAAATTCTTAGTTATCTCATTAAATTAAGTTATAAGCCGAATGAATTAAAATCTAATTATTAATTAATTCCGCACAACTCTATATTTTAAGAAACTATTTCATAATTGGTGGAAATCGATATCAAGGATATAATCCGAACAAGACAACCCTCGACACCTAGTCCATGAATATTCCATAGTGCCTATGTCACTTTCAATATTTAAATAATACATTATCGTATATTATAGTGTTGATTAACTAAACACAGATACAATCACATATAAATTCACATGCCAACATTCAACAAATATAATGAGTGACATACCACATGTAAAATTCAAATATAATCAATTTATCAATTGATTAATTACAACGAAAATACGGGGTATTATAGTGTGATTGAAGTAGGTGGTCTTTACTATGGGAACTTGTTTGACGGTTCAAAAATATTGTATCGGTACAGTAAAAAGGAGACTCGTATGATAGTCAAATCACTATATCACACACTATTACATTAACTTAATTTGTTAAATTGATCTTTGAGGGTTCTAATTTAGTTTATATATAATTAATTAGAGTAAATTCTACCTTATGTATGTGAGTGTTAATTCATGCCACTTCAATTCATTTTAAGATTTAAAATCATATTCACCCTTGTTCAATTTCAATTTAATGAGTTAAATTATTTATTCAACCTTATTTGTAAAATCCATGGTTATTAGTTTTAAATTGGGAAAAATTGCTTTACATTGTTGTTATATCCTATTCACCCTCCCCCCATATAGATCCCAAGTGGCACCCCTAATTATTAATCATGGGGGTATATTATTAGAGTTTCAATTTGTTATGCGTCCATAATTGTTTGATGGTCGTAACTATGCGTACTAGAAAATACATGTGACCTTTTTGTTAAAATACCAAGATAAGCGAGTCTAGTTAGATGTAGTTGAAGGATAGAAATCTAGAGAATGCTAATATTATCAATCCTATAGAGACTTGGACTAAGGATGAAAATAAATTATCTAATTGTCACTATAGGGGTTGAACGTTATTTTTTTCGGAGTCATGTCTAACAAATTCTGCTAAATCTGGAAATATACTGCATTTAATGAGGTGTAAGATTTCCTTCAAGTCACCTATAAGGTATCATGTCGCTCAAGATGTCTGAAAATGAGACCTTCAATGAATTTAAGCAAAATTCTCTAATATTATGAACTCTCACTTCAATTTGGTTAATAAGATTCCAAACTCAAGGGTAGTTAGAAATATTTTAAGTCTACTTCCTCCTAGGTTCTTCCCTCGCATATCATCCTTTAACATAGTTAGTGTAATAGAGAAGATGAATGTTGAAAAGACTATAGGGTCGATACAAATATTTAAGTTAGATGACCACCTCCCAAGAAAGAGAAGGTAATCATGCTGAAGGCACAAAAAAGTTTTCTCATTTCTTGGTTGGTGATTTCAATGATGATGAGGTTGAGATAATCTTATCGACAAAACAATTTAAGAAGTTTCACAAATCTAATCCCTAACAATTAAGATTTAACAAGAAAATATTTATGACACTAAAGCTAATAGGGTAAAAAAAATTCTAATAGACGTGATCATAGATCTTAAAGTGAAGGAAAGTTGAAAGAATATTCTAAAAAGTGTTATGAATGCCAAGGTTTTGGGCTTGTGTCACATTAGTTTCCCACTAGGCTAAGGAGGAGCGGTAATAATAAGAAGATATTTAATGCCACCCTTAGCGATGGTAAATCGAACTCTGTATATGAGTCTCATGTAGAGCGCAATTTTACTATGTTCGTTGTCGTTGAGGACATGGCTAGTTATATGTTATCCTTCCTAGAGAAAAAGGTTGAGGAAGATGGTATTGATTTTGATTGTGATTGATACTTAATGGAAGAGGAGGATGTTTCTGTTAATGAGGGAAATTAGAAATTTCAAGTTAAATATGAAAAGCTTCAAGATTTCTCCCTCAAACGGATAACATAATTAATAAACTTAATTTTAATATTAACAAAGGGTGATAATGATCTGCGTGACATGAAGGATAATGAGTAACTACTCAGCATGTTAAAGGTTAAAAAATTTACTCTTATATAAAAGTTGAGAGAGGGTAAGAAAGAGATTGAGCTCTCGCGCAAAAGGTATCCTCATTGGATATGAAACTCCTAGACTAGTCTCCTGGCTGTGAGGCTCTAATGGCATAAAATGAAAAGGTTAATAATGACTTGGAAGAGTCTAAAAATCCGAAGGTTGATATATAAGTGTGTTATGATAAATTAGGGAAGATTAGGGAAGGAGATCCTACCACTATCCCAAACCTTGAAGGATAAAACAAATATTAACTATGACGAGACACAAGGGTCTAAGACGAAGAAATAGACCATATTTGTCAAAGGTCAACCAAAATATCTCCTTGATACCCTTCAACATTCGCTTCTAATAAAAATAAGGTTGATATTCCATAACCATATTTATGCACCTATTGTTAAAGGAAGGGCCACTTTAGAGACTATTTCCACCGGCTTGTGCAAAGTGGGCATGTTCCTCCACGTTCAAATTTGAGATAGTATTGAGTATCTTATAAGAATGTCCTAATTATTATGGGAGAATTTAAGAGTATAACTACTTCGGCTCTAATGTCCCAAGTTAAGAAGAGTGACATAATACGTATGTGGAATAACATGGAAAGTCTTAAGGTGTATGAGAATTCTGACACTCGTCCATCTCATAAATCAATGTAAGTCATTTATACCATCTCTAAGTTATAGTTCATTCTTTCAGTTTCATCATGAGTATTACTTATTAGAGTATACCACAGTTTTAGTTTATTTTTATTTATATATGTTTTAGAAAATACAAAAAGATTTTTGATTTTGATTTTTTTTCCGAAACACACAGCGTTCACTTTCCTTTTATAAATCACAAAACCTAGAAATATTGTTTGGATTTGTTGTTACTTGTGTGCTCGATGATAGAGGATGTTGGGACAAGTTCGTGTGACCTAATTCCCTTTTCTAGGTATTAAACTTTTGAAGGTTAGTATGAGCTTCTAATTTAGTTCAATCAATTATTATCTTTGTAGTTCTCTAAGGAAGAACCTATACCAATCGTGTTATAGTCTCTTCCATATTGCACAATCATACAAACAAGTTATAATATGATGTATCATCAATCGTGATCCAACAAATATTCCATGCTAAGCATTTTCACTCAATCGAGTAATGTTTTTTTCGCTTGATTTTTGAAATGTGCTTGTAAGATACATAGAGTGATAATTTAAATAAAACAAATTATAAATGAAGCAACACTAAGAGCTACCTAAATAGGGCGATATCTACCATTGGCAAAGAGTTAATTCAAATAGTGCTAATGACGAAAAATAAAAATATAATATATATGCAAGGGCATACTCTCAAATTAAAAACAAATAAAAATGTCAAAAATAAAACAAATTTGATAGAGGTATAATCCAAATCTCAATGGATTTACACAGTGTGATTTAGTATGTGAATTTTTCGGGGCTTTGTTAGATTCCTTAACGTATGAGGTCAGCTTTATGTCATTATCGACGTGAAGCCGAAATAATTCACCTTGTTTTAGTATGGTAACCCCATGTCATCGATTGATATCTAGGTTGGTGTTGGGGTTCGTTTATAGTTTCTATAGGATTCACTGTTTTTACAGGTGCTTAATACCATTCCCATATCCTATAGGTTACATGTACGGGGATTCCATGCGCGACTTTGTTTGGGGTAAAATGCCACTCTTATTTTATTTTTCTTTGTTTTTTGTATTGTGTTAGTTCTAGGGGTGTCTATTTTATTCATGGCTTGTTGTGTTCCTTTTGTGGAGAGAAGATTTTTTTCTCGTTTGAATGGGATGACCCTTATGAGAACAAGAGCTCGTTCGAACAATATCTGTTTAGTTTGAACTAAGTCAGAGTATATAAGACTCCTTCATCTTTTAATAACAACATCTAGCCTTAAACCCTTTCAAAACATTTTTTCTCCATTTTTGACAAGAGCTCTTAAACCATCATTTTCTTCACCCATTCTCACTTTAGATCTTGTTTTTAGGGGTCTTCATCATCTGGATAGTGATTTCATCATCATATTTCATATCAGATGACCAATCCGCATTTTAAGAGTGCGGACAGAACATGTGTCATCTGGCGGTGAGCTCAGAAAAGAGAGAGAGTATGCCTACAATTTAGCCGATAATTTCTAGGCTCACTGATAAGTGACACGTGTCCGATCCGCACTCTTAAAATGCGGACTGGTCCGCACAAGAGCAATATGTATATATATATATATATATGCGGTAGTTCTAGGACCTTTATATATATAGCATTTTGAGATATTATATATAATTATTATGTGTGAAATCCTATTTTGCATATGTTTTGCTATATGTGCATGTATATATGAGTCTTGAATTTTTAAAAAATATATAATATTCAAAATCACCATTTAACTCAACTGACTCGTTACCCTATTTCATTTGTCTATCTTATTTATTGTTGCATTATATTCTCGGTTGTGGTTTTAGCATATCAATGGTTGGACTTTATGATTTTTGATAGTTTGGTTTGTTGTCTTTCGGTGATTAAGTTTGTCTGGTGTTTTTTATTGGTTTTTGGGTTTGATAAACTCCTTAGGTTCCTACACCATAACCTAAATAGTATTTTGGCAAATCCAAAGGATCATACTGTTGGAGATTTTTAAAATAAGAGAGTAAGAGTTTTTTGGGTATAAAAGCCTTAAGAGCTTGTACCACATTGGAAGTGTGAGGAAGAGGTGGGAAGCTAATCCAAATATAAAAGGGGATAGTGTCCAACATTGGAAAATGTACAAAGCTAAGTGTCACCACTAAGCTATAAAAGGGGTGGGCAACCTTTGAGTCCCACATTGGAAAAATGTTAAGAATTTGTACACTTAATAAGTACAAATGAAAGATGAAGAGTTAATTCATCTAGCATTTAAGAGGCTATTCAAGAGACCTCAATACGGTGCGAAGCACCGTACGCACAAGCACACGCGCGCGCGCGCGTGCGGGTGCGGGGCAGTGGGCTGTAGAGGCGCTAGTGGCGCACTTTGCACTTCGCATGCCGCGTGTCCGCAGTGGTAGCGGGTTGCCGGGATTCGTCCGGGTCGGATCGCGGTAGCTCGGGCGCGGTCACTTTTTGGTTGACCCGTGCAAAGCCGATTCGGTATTATTATACCTGTTCGGAAAGGACTTAAGACTGTTGGTAATTAACAGTCATACCTGTTCGGAAATGACTTAATTCAACAGTCATGACTCTTGAAGACAAAGCCTTTCATTTTCTATAAATAAAGGCTGCCTAAAAACGGAATTATATTGATAATAAAAACCAGTTTCAGATTTCCAGACCCTGCTATTACTCTCTTACAATTTTCAGGAGATACAAATTCTCTTATTCTGTTTTGTGCACATAAACAGAATAAGAACTTGATTGACTGTTCTTCGCTGCTACATCCAAGGGCTGTCTTCAAATATACAAGTTGCAGACAGTGCAATTGCTTCATTGTATCTTGAGTACGGATTTGCTGATTTCCGTTTGTATACCGAAATTCTTCGTGTGGGGCAAATACTGTATTTAGGAAAGTGACATCACGCCTTGAAGTTTTATAGTGACTATTCATAAACTACATTGTTGTATTGAAGTTGACATTTTTGAAGATATATAAAGAGTTCCATTTCTGTATTTGCATTCATAATATCCAACACATACTCCACCATATTTGCAATACAACCCACTCCATAGGGTGACACACGAGATATGTCAACGACATAGCAACACCTGGTAATAATGTATGCTTGTAGTATTAGAGGATGCGGTCAACATGACGGACATATATTGGATACACGGCTGTTCGATTTGTTTATGGGTGAGGATTAGGTTTAGGACCCTATCCTTTCGTTAGTTGGGTTATCTTATGCGGATATGGTTAAAGAATTCCATTTTATGTTCAGATAGATGGTGAGTCCATATTATCACATGTTAGGGGCATTCGTGTTGTTGTCACCACCTTATTCCATTTTATGACATGTATTCAGTCATACACTACACTACACACGTGTTGATTTTCTCAACGATTAACGACCCTAGAATGAGCATTTTTCTTCGGTTAATGAGACCCTGATGCAGTAGGTGAGGACCACATCTCAGGTGCAGTAGTAGTTCATCACCTTGATTAAGAATGATAAGATGACAACCTATGAAATTAGGAGTGGTTCCAGGGAGATGGTAGATATGGTGATGATGGTTCACAAGCATAGTTTGTTGAATTCTTGGGGATATTTATTTGTGTTGTTTTTTCATGCACTTCAAAGAGAGATAGAGAGAGATTTGATACATTGTATGTGCTTATTTGTTCCCTTTATAATCTTGGATATCTTGTAACAACCCAAAAGTTTTGAGTCATCATTTTACTAATAATTAAACTAAAATCTAAAATTAAAACTCAAAACAATTAAATTCCATAATTTTAAAATAAATGAGTCTCCAAATATAATATGTCAAATTTAAACTCTAGCTTATGAAGTATCCATGGTGTAAAATATACAATTACTCCCAATATTACAAAAAATTCTAATTTTACTCTAAACTATTACACCAATTTTTAAAAAATAATTGAACTCCAATTTTGGGACAATACTAAATTTAAGAAAATAATAGTCAATATAAAGGGTTGGTGCCATAGTTGATATGATACCTAGAAAGTCCCACGTATCTTGGGTGAGTAACGGTCCAAATACAAAATTATGTGTACTCTTTTAACAATGAGGCTTTGTCACTTCAACTGGAAAGGCACGTGGTTAGTGATACCATATGTCGGAATTCAAACCTCGTTGACACCTATTTGTGGATATAGGTTGAAATAAAACCTTATAGCAATATGTCTGGTGGTTAAAAAAAGGATAATATTGTTACTGGTAGATGGTATATATAAGTGGTATCAGAGCTAAAGCCGAGTAAAAAAATGTGTACCAACGTTTTGGGTGATCATTGATTTCTTCCCAACGAGGACATCGGTCTCTCTAAGGGTGTGGATTGTAACAAACCCACATAATTATTGATTTGATAGGTAGAGAGTTACATCCCACATTTCCTAGGTGAATAACGATACATATATGTAATGATTTGCGCACTTTTAACACCTGGGCTTTTCAAGATCAACTAGTAAGACATGTGGGGTTCAAACCTATTGGCGCCAGTTTGTGGATATGAGTTTAAATAAAATCTTATGCCACTGTGTGGTGGCTAAAGTGGTGTCAAGATTGGTACTTTATAGTGGGGTATTACATATCTTAATTTGTGGACTTATTTTATTGTTACACTTTGTTTGTCTCGATCATTTATGATATAGTTACATATCTTGGGTTGGGTGACCCTTTTTGTTGGAATAGTCACTGTTGGTATCTAGGGATGATTTACAATGGTGGGAGAGGGTGACATAACCTAATATTAGAGATTGATTTAACTATGGTGGAGTTATGGGATAAGCTAATGAGAAATGCTATCCTTATTTTGTTATGAGCACAAAGAAGAGAGATTTTCTTAATCTAAAGTAGAGATTAACAATTGTTTTGAATATGAGAAAAGTTCACAAACAGTCAATGTTTCCACGTGAGGAGGTGAACATTGAGGAAAAAGGAAATAATGTTTTAATTATGGGTAGACTTGGTCTATTGAATGAGTTGTATTGGAATTCTTGGCATACATCTCTTAGGCTCACGTGATGGATGTTGCACTTGTGCTTTGGTAAGAGAAAGTTGTAATATCCCGTACTTTTGACTATATTTATTTTGAGGATTAATTAATTAAATGCGTATTAATTGGAAATTAATCCGGGATAAAAATACTAATGTGATACGAGTTAGTATTTGATTATGTGCATATATGATTATATATGTACTTGGTATTATAAAATTTGTCGTGGGATTTATATACGGCATTTTAGAAATTTTGTTGAGACGCGTGGGACCGCCGCGTCACGGTATTATATTTTGATGATAAAAAAATGAATTTTAAATCTATAATCCGTATGATCGTTTTGAGTGCGCCAACGCGTCCGGAATGGTCGAGATAGTCAGAAAACACTAGCCGGGGGTATAGTTTGGGTCCCGGGGTATTTTTAGGCCATACCGGTAACTTAAAGGGTATTTTGGTAATTTTACATTTTTAGGAATTAAAAGTGACGAAAATTAGAGATGTAAATCTGATGTGGATTAAACCCATTAAGCCCATTAACCAACCCATATTAACCTAGAAGGCTACGTAGGTTGTCATTTAGGTTTTCTAAGTTTCCCCAAATCAAACCCTAGCCACCTTAAGCCACCATTAGAGAGGAAGCTTGGAGAGAAGAAATTCTGCAGAAATTCTTCATCAAATCAACATCAAATCCGGAATCAAACCAAGGCAAGTGATTTAAATTACATTCCTTATGCAGTGAATGCTTTTTCCATGTTAGAAACATTGTTAATCAATCTTATATAAGAGTTAAAAGAAAACCCATGAAATTGGAAGATTGTTGTTTAAATTTTGGGATAGGTTTGCATGTAGAAACATTGTTTGAAGATTTAATTCAGAGATTTCATATCTATGTGATGTATAAACGGATTAAAATCTGGGAAATTTTGATGAGAAGAATCTAGGGTTTATGTTCTTGAAGAGAATTGGGAATTTATGTAGAAACCTTGTGATTTAAGGATGTTTAGAAGGTATTAAACCCCTTTAATGATGTTAGTATAGCACCTTGGCATGTTTGAGGATGATTAGAGAACTCAATATATTGTAGGAACGAATTTTAGAAAAGGTTTGAGGAGTAAAAATGGTGAAAAACGAATTGGGGAAAAATCTGGGCCGAAACTGGTAGCTCGTTAGAAGCAGCCCCCAGGTCGTTCGAACGAACTCGTTCGAACGAGCTTCTAACGAGTTGACCAGTCGTTATTAACGAGTAGGGATTTTCGTTCGATATCTCGTTCGAACGAGATATCGTTAGAAGGGTCAGTTCGTTCGAATGAACTGGGATCTCGTTCGAACAGCCTCGTTCGAACGAGACTTCTAACGACCTGACAGTCCAAACTCGTTCGAAGTCTCGTTCGAACGAGACTTCTAACGAGTTGACAGTTTGATCCTTTTTGGACTGTTTTGATTTTTAGAGTCCCGTAAACTTGTTCGAGGATATAGAAGACCTTCCTTTATTGATGTGAGGATAGATTTGGGACTTTTGGGTTATTGAGAGGAGTATTATACACTAGAGTTATATTCAATGAACCATTTGGGTTGAGACGTGAGTGTCTACTACGATGTGAGGATGAATTATGGCGCGTATAATTACAAACCGGAATAGTACGAATTGTGATAATTATAGTTAGTACAAGAATGCGATATGTACTACGATTAAAATATGGTATTACTAAGATGTGTGTTTACTTAGTATTAGTATATGGATTGTGTGTATGACATACCTACCATACTTGCTATCACGGGAGGTTGCGTTCGCTTAGGACCCTCTAATCCTTGTGTGCCTACGGGGGGGATATAGACGGGTACCTCGATGAACATAGGTCATAGAAAGACTTATTGTGATATTAATAAGTCCGCTGACCATGGGAGCGTAGGTATGTGCGTGACCCATGTGATGGTGACTGTGTTCGCCTCCATTATTTGTGATGTTGTTATCGGTAAACTATTCCTGAGAGATTCGGAATATGTAATCCTTATGTACGTGATGTACCGGAATTGATAGCAGAGTATGTGTGCACCATAGCTTAGATTGCGGGGTGCTTGTATCGTATATTTATGATGTGAATAATATACATTAATTTAATGGGAATCCTCATGTTAATGTTGTAAAAATATTACGGTATTATTTCGAGTTATATAATGAGTTAACTGATAGTTATATTTAGTAACTGAGTTCACGTTAAACCCCTATTTAATTACGAGCGTTGTTATGTTAAATGGAACTGAGTAATATGGGTAGAACCTTTGGCAGTCTAGCTAGTTATGTAGTCACTTAGCTAGTTGTATGGATAGATATAGATGGGTACTTGCGTTAGGAGTGCACAGTTAGACGAGGGGTGAGAATATAATGTGAGTGCACGTCCTAACATGTACTTTGCATTTAATGTTTTAAATATTATTAAAGCACTTGCAGGTTTTTAAAATATAACTCCACATTCGGGCTCTGACCCGTTTGCTTTTCAAATCTTTTTCTTTGTAAAACCATTTTAGGTGCCCAGCCACAAGGACACCAAGCATAGGTACTCATTCAGGTGACGAGCTGTAGCTGCTTGTGGAAGCTAAAGGGATTTGCATGTAGACGCTTCTATCTCTTTGGATTCCAGAGTCACTATCTATCAGTTGTAGGGCATGTTACCCATTTCTTTAGAGACATATTTTACATTTCAATTTTCAGACTTTAGCATGTATTGTTTCAGTTTATTTATTTCAGTTATGGGATTATAGTGAGGGGTTTCCTCCAGACTTTATTTACACTATTGTGATGGTTATTCATTTTACTTCAGCATGGTGAATGGTGTTATCTATTTCTTCATTTTACTTCTTGCATGTTAATCAGACTTAAATTAAAATTTGGCAACTTGTTTTTTTTAAATACTAGGTGGTTAGTAATAATAAAATGTTTTCGACAGTGATGCTATTAACTGAGCCAACTTGGCATTTTGAATTAATTTTATAAAGGAGTAGCTACCCGGTATTTAATTAGTCGGGGTGTCACAGGTGGTATCAGAGCATCAGGTTCTAGTGTCCTTTAGGATCTGTACGGCTATTATGTTTCTGCTACGTTTCTTTGATATAGAGCCCTATATTTTAGGACTGTTGTACTCTTTTTGTGTATGCTTCGTTCTTCAGCTATTTTAAGTTTATAAACTGCGGACTTATAAACTTTGTTCTTATTTCAGATGCCTCCACGACGTGCACGACGAGTTCCCAGGAATGCAATACCCGAACCCCAGCCCGCTCCAGTTCAGGGCATGATGAACGCCACTGAGGTTGCTGCTATAGTAGCCCAAGCGGTAAATGCCGCGATTGCCGTGATTCAGAAGGCACCACCTCAGGCGCCGGTTGCCGCGCCAGTACAGGTTAATGCATTCCCGTCTGCTTGGGAGCGTGTACGTGACGCTTTTCAGAAAGCGCATCCGCCAGAGTTTGCAGGTAGCTCAGACGTGGTAGTCTCGAGCCAATGGAGGAAGGACAAATAGAGGCATTTGAGGATGCATGAGTGCACTGATGTTCAGAAACAGGTACTAGCTACTTTCAAGCTAGTAGGATCTGCGCTACAGTGGTGGGAGTCTATCACCACCGCGGAGGAGAGGGATACCCTCACGATTCAGGAGTTCTGGGTGCGTTTCGACCGCAAGTACTTTCCGTCCGCAGTTCATATAGAGATGAGGAGGAAGCTGATGAGTTTGAAGCAGGAGAGCAAGACAGTGGCCGAATATGAGGCCGAGTTCACTAACCTGTTGAATATCGTTCCAGACGAGATTCCAACAGAGAAGAAGAAAATAGAGAAGTTCACCGATGGGTTAAATTGGAGGATCCGTCAACATCTGCTAGGGAACCTATCGTTGGCCACGTATTCTGATGTGGTTAACGCTGCATTATTGCACTGCCAGGACCACCGTTTTCATATGGCCGAGGGCAAGCGGTCGGGGGAGTCTAGCCATCAGGGCAGGACTGGAGGACATAGTGCCAGCGGGGCACAATCGGGTCAGGGGCAGAGACAGAATGAGCAGGGTACCCAGCAGGGGGATAATAAGAGGTTCCGGTTAGGGAACTACAGGCAGGGACAGGGAGGTTTCCGTCAGGGCCATCAGGGTCCAAACGGCCATCAGGGCCAGCAGGGGCAGAATGGGCAACAGTTTCATCAGGGCCAGCAGGGCCAAGGGAGGAATGGTAACGGCCACCAGGGCCGGGGACAGCAGGGGCAGAGGGGAGGGAACTTCCCAGGAAAGTGCTTTACTTGTGGCAAGACTGGCCATAAGAAGCAGGATTGTCCTGATAGGGGCAGGGCCCCACAGCAGCAGCAGGGTGCTCGCCAGGAGCCACATAGACCTATATTTCCCGCCGCTCTTCCCTCACCGCCACAGATGGCAGCATTGCCACCCATTCCAGCAGTCCCAGCTCAGCAGGGGCAGCTACAGTATGGACGTGTCTACAACGTTCACCAGGCTGCAGTTCCACAGGCAACGCCCGCGATCGAGGGTACGTTTCCTATCCATGGCACTATGGGTCGGGTGTTATTTGATACGGGTGCTACACATTGTTTCATAGCTACACACTTCGCGAAAGCTTTAGGATTGTTAGCTACGGCAGAGAGCACAGTGACGTGTGTCGACTCACCATTAGGGAGTGGGTCACTTATTTTCTTTATATGCCGGGGAGTGGGGGTACAGATCGGTGGTCTGGAATTACCTGCAGACATGTTAGTGTTAGATATGCATGTTCACGATGTGATCATCGGTATGGATTGGCTTGTAGCATATAGGGCCATGATTGATTGCTTCAGCGGGAGCATTGTTTTTGCCATTCCGGGGCAAGAGATGTTTATAGTGGCGATGCCTCGCCCAGAGGGAGGATCGACCGCTCATCTGTATTACATAGAGGAGGATACCTCTAAGGCGGTTGTGATTCCTTTGGATTCGATCCCGGTTGTCAGGGGGTATTCAGATGTGTTTCAGGAGGTACCAGGCTTACCGCCGAGTCGGGAGATAGACTTCGTTATAGATTTGCTACCAGGTACGAGACCTATAGCACGCACACCGTACCGTATGGCTCCAGCTGAGATGAGAGAGCTACGGGATCAGATAGAGCAGCTGTTGGGACAAGGCTTTATTCGCAGGAGTACCTCACCTTGGGGCGCTCCGGTTTTGTTTGTGAAGAAGAGGGACGGTTCACTGAGGTTGTGTGTGGACTACCGAGAGTTGAATAAGGTCACGATACGGAATAAGTATCCGTTGCCTCGAATCGATGACTTGTTCGACCAGTTGAGAGGAGCTTCTTTCTTCTCGAAGATTGACTTGAGGTCGGGATACCATCAGTTGCGTATCAGGGAGGAGGATGTTTCGAAGACCGCGTTCTTGTCGAGATATGGTTCTTATGAATTTCGGGTTATGCCTTTCGGCTTGACCAACGCTCCAGCAGTGTTTATGGACTTGATGAACAGGGTGTTCAGAGATTTCCTAGATCAGTTTGTCATTGTCTTCATTGATGACATTCTGGTTTACTCTCAGACAGAGGAGGAGCACGCCGAGCATTTGAGGCAGGTTTTGCAGACACTTCGTCAGAACGAGTTGTATGCAAAATACGAGAAGTGCGGGTTTTGGTTGAAGGAAGTCCAGTTCTTGGGTCACATTATTTCCGACCAGGGAATATCAGTTGATCCAGGGAAGGTATCAGCGGTGAGGGAGTGGGGACAGCCCACGACACCAACAGAGATTCGTAGTTTCTTGGGTCTAGCAGGATACTACAGGAGGTTTATTCGGGGTTTCTCATAGATTGCAGGTCCTTTGACACATCTTACTCGTAAGGGTGTGCCGTTCATTTGGAGTGATTCCTGTCAGTTGGCGTTCGATGAATTGAAGGACAAGTTGACCTCAGCACCTGTGTTAGCATTGCCGAGACCGGGAGTTGAGTATTTGGTTTACACCGACGCGTCTTTGCAAGGGCTTGGAGGTGTATTGCAGCAGGAGAGACAGGCCATAGCTTATGCTTCCCGTAAGCTTAAGCCTCATGAGAAGAATTACCCCACACATGATTTAAAGTTGGCGGCAGTGGTATTTGCCTTACGGATTTGGAGGCACTATCTTTTGGGGGAGAAGTTTCAGCTGTTCACGGACCACAAGTCACTACAGTATCTGTTCACGCAGAAGGAGTTGAATATGCGGCAGCGTAGGTGGCTTGAATTTGTGAAGGACTACTAGTTCGACATCCAGTACCACCCAGGTAAGGCTAACGTGGTAGCAGACGCGTTGAGCCGCAGGCCAGCAGATGAGGTGGCAGAGGTGTGGAAAGCTAAGTGGAAGGAATTGGGACACCAGGATGCAGTGGCCCGATCTTTCATGTCTGTAATGACCGTTACACCGTAGATTATCACGAAGGTAGTACGGGCACAGGCTAATGACTCGTTCTGTCAGGAGAAGATAGTTCGATTACTAGCAGAGGGAGCCGAGTCCTATACCGTTAGCTCAGACGGGGGATTGCGCTTCAATGGGAGATTGGTAGTTCCGGAAGGGGAAGAATTACGACACGATGTTATGGCAGAGTCGCACGGCTCATGGTTCGCGGTACATCCCGGAGGGGACAAAATGTACCAAGACATGAGACGGCAATATTGGTGGAGCAGTATGAAGAGAGATATCGCTGAGTTTGTCTCGAAATGCGCCACTTGTCAGCTCGTAAAAGTGGATCATCAGAGACCGGCAGGATTGCTACAGCCGTTGGAGGTTCCGGTGTGGATGTGGGAGAGCATATCCATGGATTTTGTCACGAGATTGCCTGCGTCGCAGAGGGGTCACGACTCTGTATGGGTAATTGTGGACAGGTTGTCCAAGGTCGCTCACTTCTTACCCGTAAGGACTGACTACACTACGGGACAGTATGCCCAGCTCTTCATTTCAGAGATTGTGAGACTTCACGGTGTGCCCCTAAATATCGTGTCTGACAGAGACAAGATATTTGTTTCGAGGTTTTAGGAGAGTTTTCAGGAGGCCATGGGTACGGAATTGCGGTTGAGTACGGCTTATCATCCGCAGACCGATGGGCAGATAGAGCGCACCAATCAGATGTTGGAGGATATGTTACGCATGTGCATTATTGACTTCGGGGGTGGATGGGAGCAGTACCTTCCACTGGTGGAGTTTGCTTACAACAACTCCTATCAGTTCACGATTGGCATGGCTCCGTTCGAGGCGTTGTACGGTAGGCCTTGTCATTCCCCAGCATGTTGGTTGGAGGTGAGGGACAACAAACTGCTTGGGCCGAAAGTGATTCAGGATACTTCGGCAAGGATTGAGTTGATTCGGAGTCGCATTCGGGTAGCTCAAGACAGGCAGAAGAGTTATGCTGATGCGAAGAGGTTTTTCAGGGAGTTCCAAGTGGGGGACCAGGTTTTGCTCAGGGTATCTCCAATGAAGGGGATTATGCGATTCGGGAAGAAGGGGAAGTTGGCACCGAGGTATGTGGGGCCGTTTCCTATTATTGAGCGGATCGGACCGGTTGCGTATAGACTTGGACTACCGGAGCACTTGCATCGGATTCACGACGTGTTCCATATTTCCTCGCTGAGGAAATACCTTAGAGATGATTTGGCTCATTCTCACATTGCTGTGGAGGACATCGATCTCCAGCCGGATAGCTCCTACGAGGAGGGGCCAATTGCTATTTTGGACCGAAGCGAGAGGAAACTGCGGTCAAAGATAGTCCCGTTAGTGCGTGTTCAGTGGCGACATCACAATGTCGAGGAGTCCACATGGGAGCGCGAGGATGAGATGCGCGAACGTTATCCAGAGCTATTTTTAGCAGGTACTTTCTAGTTTTGAATTTCGGGACGAAATTCAGTTATTAGGGGGGAAGTATGTAATACCCCGTAGTTTTGACTATATTTATTTTGAGGATTAATTAATTAAATGCGTATTAATTGGAAATTAATCCGGGATAAAAATACTAATGTGATACGAGTTAGTATTTGATTATGTGCATATATGATTATATATGTACTTGGTATTATAAAATTTGTCGTGGGATTTATATACGGCATTTTAGAAATTTTGTTGAGACGCGTGGGACCACCGCGTCACGGTATTATAGTTTGATGATAAAAAAATGAATTTTAAATCTATAATCCGTATGGTCGTTTTGAGTACCCCAACGCGTCCGGAAGGGTCGAGATAGTCAGAAAACACTAGCCGGGGGTATAGTTTGGGTCCCGGGGTATTTTTAGGCCATACCGGTAACTTAAAGGGTATTTTGGTAACTTTACATTTTTAGGAATTAAAAGTGACGAAAATTAGAGATGTAAATCTGATGTGGATTAAACCCATTAAGCCCATTAACCAACCCATATTAACCTAGAAGGCTACGTAGGTTGTCATTTAGGTTTTCTAAGTTTCCCCAAATCAAACCCTAGCCACCTTAAGCCACCATTAGAGAGGAAACTTGGAGAGAAGAAATTCTGCAGAAATTCTTCATCAAATCAACATCAAATCTGGAATCAAACCAAGGCAAGTGATTTAAATTACATTCCTTACGCATTGAATGCTTTTTCCATGTTAGAAACATTGTTAATCAATCTTATATAAGAGTTAAAAGAAAACCCATGAAATTGGAAGATTGTTGTTTAAATTTTGGGATAGGTTTGCATGTAGAAACATTGTTTGAAGATTTAATTCAGAGATTTCATATCTATGTGATGTATAAACGGATTAAAATCTGGGAAATTTTGATGAGAAGAATCTAGGGTTTATGTTCTTGAAGAAAATTGGGAATTTATGTAGAAACCTTGTGATTTAAGGATGTTTAGAAGGTATTAAACCCCTTTAATGATGTTAGTATAGCACCTTGGCATGTTTGAGGATGATTAGAGAACTCAATATATTGTAGGAACGAATTTTAGAAGAGGTTTGAGGAGTAAAAATGGTGAAAAACGAATTGGGGAAAAATCTGGGCCGAAACTGGTAGCTCGTTAGAAGCAGCCCCCAGGTCGTTCGAACGAACTCGTTCGAACGAGCTTCTAACGAGTTGACCAGTCGTTATTAACGAGTAGGGATTTTCGTTCGATATCTCGTTCGAACGAGATATCGTTAGAAGGGTCAGTTCGTTCGAACGAACTGGGATCTCGTTCGAAAAGCCTCGTTCGAACGAGACTTCTAACGACCTGACAGTCCAAACTCGTTCGAAGTCTCGTTCGAACGAGACTTCTAACGAGTTGACAGTTTGATCCTTTTTAGACTGTTTTGATTTTTAGAGTCCCGTAAACTTGTTCGAGGATATAGAAGACCTTCCTTTATTGATGTGAGGATAGATTTGGGACTTTTGGGTTATTGAGAGGAGTATTATACACTAGAGTTATATTCAATGAACCATTTGGGTTGAGACGTGAGTGTCTACTACGATGTGAGGATGAATTATGGCGCGTATAATTACAAACCGGAATAGTACGAATTGTGATAATTATAGTTAGTACAAGAATGCGATATGTACTACGATTAAAATATGGTATTACTAAGATGTGTGTTTACTTAGTATTAGTATATGGATTGTGTGTATGACATACCTACCATACTTGCTATCACGGGAGGTTGCGTTCGCTTAGGACCCTCTAATCCTTGTGTGCCTACGGGGGGGATATAGACGGGTACCTCGATGAACATAGGTCATAGAAAGACTTATTGTGATATTAATAAGTCCGCTGACCATGGGAGCGTAGGTATGTGCGTGACCCATGTGATGGTGACTGTGTTCGCCTCCATTATTTGTGATGTTGTTATCGGTAAACTATTCCTGGGAGATTCGGAATATGTAATCCTTATGTACGTGATGTACCGGAATTGATTGCAGAGTATGTGTGCACCATAGCTTAGATTGCGGGGTGCTTGTATCGTATATTTATGATGTGAATAATATACATTAATTTAATGGGAATCCTCATGTTAATGTTGTAAAAATATTACGGTATTATTTCGAGTTATATAATGAGTTAACTGATAGTTATATTTAGTAACTGAGTTCACGTTAAACCCCTATTTAATTACGAGCGTTGTTATGTTAAATGGAACTGAGTAATATGGGTAGAACCTTTGGCAGTCTAGCTAGTTATGTAGTCACTTAGCTAGTTGTATGGATAGATATAGATGGGTACTTGCGTTAGGAGTGCACAGTTAGACGAGGGGTGAGAATATAATGTGAGTGCACGTCCTAACATGTACTTTTCATTTAATGTTTTAAATGTTTTTAAAGCACTTGCAGGTTTTTAAAATATAACTCCACATTCGGGCTCTGACCCGTTTGCTTTTCAAATCTTTTTCTTTGTAAAACCATTTTAGGTGCCCAGCCACAAGGACACCAAGCATAGGTACTCATTCAGGTGACGAGCTGTAGCTGCTTGTGGAAGCTACAGGGATTTGCATGTAGACGCTTCTATCTCTTTGGATTCCAGAGTCACCATCTATCAGTTGTAGGGCATGTTGCCCATTTCTTTAGAGACATCTTTTACATTTCAATTTTCAGACTTTAGCATGTATTGTTTCAGTTTATTTATTTCAGTTATGGGATTATAGTGAGGGGTTTCCTCCAGACTTTATTTACACTATTGTGATGGTTATTCATTTTACTTCAGCATGGTGAATGGTGTTATCTATTTCTTCATTTTACTTCTTGCATGTTAATCAGACTTAAATTAAAATTTGGCAACTTGTTTTTTTTAAATACTTGGTGGTTAGTAATAATAAAATGTTTTCGACAGTGATGCTATTAACTGAGCCAACTTGGCATTTTGAATTAATTTTTTAAAGGAGTAGCTACCCGGTATTTAATTAGTCGGGGTGTCAAAAAAGTGAGTTATCTAAGGGAATGAGGAAATATGAACAAGTCGTGTGATTCATGTGGAATCGAGACAGTTGGAGGAGGCAAGGGCCTAGATGATCAACAATAAAAAGAGCCTCGAATGGGGCAAGTTCAACATAGCTTCAAAAGCGTAATGAAAATCTCGCAGTTTCCTCAAGCATATGGATAGGGACAACGGGGATAATGTATGTCAGGTAGGCAGTTTAGACACTTCGGAGATTCTAGTTAGTATTATGGAGAGATAAGTCAACGAGCAACAAGACGCCCTATGATTCGGGGATATCATAGCCAAGAATGACAGCATTGGGAGCATCGAAGAACTTACGCACCACTAGTCGTGATTGTAGGGTAGTAGGATATCCCCTTACATTATGGTTATACCCTAAATATATATATATAATAAAAATAAGCATATGGTAGTTATGGGGTCTGTACATGTGGTATTGGGAATATGGGCGCCCCACCCGTGGCATACTATAGTAGACGTATATGATCCTTATTTATTTATCTCGTGATTATGCATGTACAGGCTAGTTGTGTATGAGCCTATAGTATTTGTGAGGTTCAAATTACAACGTTATGCTTTGGTGAATTTCGATGATGGAATTCTTGTATTAGAGGGGAAGAATATAATACCCCATATTTTCATGGATTTTCTTTATTTTCCTTAATTGAGAAATAAATTATTAAAGAAGATTAATTATTACTTGTGTGATATAGGAATAAAAAAATGCATAACTTAGATGACAATTAAATGTTGCATATTGTGTGATTTTTGTGTCGCATGTTACATATAATTAGTTATTAATACTAATTGTATGATATTTGGCTATGGTTATCCGTAAAATAAAATTGTGAGGATTTTTTATTTGCGTCGTGAGGTATTACTGTGTGTTGTGAGGTATTAGCAATTAGATTGGACACTAAAGTGACACGGAAGGCCAGAGATGTATTTTTAGTCCTTTGGATTGGGCCTATGGGGTTAGTATACCTTTGGGATAAGTTTTGAACTAATTTGGATAGTATTTTGGGCCCATTTAGAGGCCCAAAATTAGGCCTTTATTAACACCAATTAGTTAAACAATTTTCACACAAAACACAAACCCTAGTTGCCTAAGAGATTTAGAAGAACTTTGGATAGGAAGAACAAAGGATCAAGACAAGGAATCTCTTATTCATATCATCAAGATAAGAAATCTCGTGCTTTATCACTATATAATCTATAACTCGTTTATGTTTTCATTGTCATGTATTTGATTTGTGATTTAGAAGCATGTTTAGGGAATAATTTTCTATCTTAATACAATTTTGGGTTAACACCCAAAGAGTTTAGACTTTATAGTATTAAAGGGTTTAAGTATGATTTTTATAGATTGATTTTTTTAGGAAAAAACCTTAGTTTGATTTGTTTCGGGTTATCATTCTGCGATTTGAACACATGTTTAGAATAGAAAAACTTGTGCGTATTGAATCCCCGTCATAAATTGTTATGTAGATCTGAAATCACGTGTTAATTGGACTCCATTGAATGTAAAAGATGAAATTAGATTTAATAATGGTGTTTTCATAATTGAACCTTTATTTGTGTTTGAAAGACCTTAATGTTTGTAAAAATTGTTTAGGTTCATAAATTCGTACTTCATTTGAGTAATAGTGGAGTTTTAAATGTTATATAAAATATTTATAGGTTCGCAATGGAGGTTAGGGGCCGTTTCTGTGACTTTTGAAGACAGAGTGTCACCCTACCTCGAACTAGGTGTGTGCAAAAAAATCGACCGAACCAAAAACCAAACCGAATCTCCCCGAACCGAATCCGATGGTTTTTCAACTCAGTTTGACTTATGGTTTAAGGATTTAGAAAATCGACCATGTCGGTTGGGTTGACGGTTTAGGTAAGGAGAAAAGAAATTTAAACCAAACCAAATACACATCAATATTCTTATTAAAATCCTTAATTGACTTCAATTTTTATATCCAAAAACCATTAACTGACCTCAAAAATTGACCACGACCGAAATCGACCAGAAACCGATGTGGCCCGAAATCTTCAACATTAGGATGACTTCTTTCAACAATAAACCTATCGGTTTGGCTTAAAGTATGGTCCAAAACCAAACCGAACCTACTCGTGAACACCTTTACCCCAAATCGAATCAATTCGCCTCTTTTAGGTTTGACTGGTAGGGTTATTGGTAGAATGGTTCAGGTTTAGTTGGGAGGACTCGTAAGATGTGTGTGTGTGTGTGTGTGTGTGTCTCTCTCTCTCTCTCTCTCTCTCTCTCTCTATATATATATATATATATATATATATATATATATATATATGTATATATATATATATGTATATATATATATGTATATATATATGTTGGGGTGTACTCATAGTTAAAAGTGTAATAAACTAAGAGGAGGATTTTAACAAGGTTTGAGAATTAATAAACCTAAGAATTTAATGGAAAAATCGACGTTTGCGGATTGGAATGATATGGGTACGCTTGGGTGTATATGTTATATTGTATTTATATATACTGCCTCTCTCTCTCTCTATATATATATATATATATATATATATGTGTGTGTGTGTGTGTGTGTGTGTGTGTGTGTGTGTGTGTTATTTGTTTACGTGAACATACGAGTTGAACTCATAGGGAATCTATTGGTCAGGGTTTTATGACATTTATTGTGACTATGTACCACACACCTGGGTGACAACGCAAAACTTTGCGGAGGTCGGTATGTTTAATCACACGTCAGTCGATCGCTTTTTCGTTATGTGAGATGTGGCTGACCTGATCCATCATACGAGTTTGGTTATAGACGATGGTGTAGGATTAGGTGGATATACATTTAAATCATACGTTCTGCCGATCTACGCCTCGTGACGTGAAATGAAGATGATTTGATCCACAAACGAGTTTGGTATGGGACCACCCTGTGGCGTGATTGTGTAATGATCTTGAATCCTTGTATGTGAATTTTCCAAATCCGTTAGGTGAAGAACTAATATAATTACACCAATAGAAGAATGATAAGTTCACCGAAGGTAGATGCCTTTGTATGGTTATTGTGTGACTTATATACGTATATGATATTAGTCCAGTGATGGACATAATGGTTATTAAAGACCTATGACACATTATGTGATTTAATATGAGATTATGTATATCTTATTGTATGGGTGACATGATTGGGGGTTAGTACAACTTGTATTGTGTACATATGATATAATCCAGGGATTAGCATGTTTAATTAAGAGTTACTAAAATAAGGGAAAGGTTATGAAATGAGATCAAGTGTATCTTATTAAGTAAAATATGGATATTGGATTGCATTTTGTACATGTATAATTAGTTTCTTCTCAGGGTAGTAGTTGGTTATATGATATTAATTATTAGTCTAGTGATAGAGACTTATTATTATCGATTATGCCTTAGGTTGGGACACTCATATAGTATTTAACTTATGATGAGGGTTGAGGTATGTGAGTGTCGATGGG
Source organism: Sambucus nigra (assembly GCA_949130495.1). Taxonomy (NCBI): domain Eukaryota; kingdom Viridiplantae; phylum Streptophyta; class Magnoliopsida; order Dipsacales; family Adoxaceae; genus Sambucus; species Sambucus nigra. The sequence continues at coordinate 26,310,125 of OX422220.1, forward strand.
TCGCATGTTTATCATAAATGAGTTGTACGATTATTACTATTTTGATATATTAAGTTATTTCTTGCAACTTTAGGGCGTTGACTTAAATCTATAAACCATTTTTCCCCTAAGTATTATTGTTGTTATATATAGGCATAACAGGGCTGAATAGCCAGACTTCCAATGTTGAAGATTTTATTATCATATAGTTTATCATCCTTAGAGTAGGAGTTATTATTTCATTTCAGTAGTCATTTGTATCCAGGAGTTCATCCGATCATAGGTGATTATAGTTATAGTTATAGTTATATTTCAGTTGAGACTTTTGTATAAAGGAGATTTATTAGTGAATTCAGTTTTGTTGGAGTTTCATTTTTATCTATGGTCATCTAGTTTTATTAGCATCCTTTATCATTACTATGTTATGGTTGGTTTTCTTTTACTACTATTTTTATTTATGTTGATGCGGAGGATGATATAATTCATTAGCGCCTCTATCTTTGGCATATCATCCTGACCAATTGTGCGTGGAAAATAGGGGTTGTTAGAGTTTGTATCATAGTATCAATATTTTAGTGTCTTTAGGATCTTTGTAGCATTCATTTCATTTTTTACTGAGCGTTCTTTTATATGTTTAGATTTTTTCGTAGGATTTTATAATCTAGTGTCGCGATGACGCATCTGTAGGCATCGTTCATTGTTGTTTGAATATGGGTGAGACTCGAGGAACATTAGAGCCCAAATGATCTTGATAATGGAGACCTTTGCGAGTAAATGGTTAAGTATTGGATGAGTGGTTGGACAAAGGCGTTCTCCACAACTATTAAGATAATTGTGGGAGTTATCATTATTGGAGTAAGGTCTGCAACTAAGAGATTTTTCCAGCCACAAGTAGTGCATGTCTTTAACATTGAGACGATTTTAAGACATAAAAGATTTTGAGTTTTTTGGTAGCCTAATAGAGATTTGGGTTCTACCTATGCTGATATGGGTTGTGATTGAAATTACGATATTAGAATGCCTTCAAAAAAATTTGTTCACCTAAGAGATTAGGCAATAGATTGATACATTTTAGCAAGATAGGAGGACTATGATGATGCATATATGTGTTGTTAATTCCCAACAGAGACTAGAATTATGTTGTTCTCAGATACGGGCAAGGTTAATATATATGGTTAAAACGGCACATACAGTGTATCCACTCGACGTACACCCACACATACATTGATGCCATAAACCATAAATATAATAATCGTTACTTATCTTAGCTATTAATTATCTTCTCACATTTTTATTATGTTCGAAATAATTATCTGTTGGAAATGCGAGGCCCCCGATTATAATTTTCTTTAATAAAATTAAATATTATTTCCCTTTATATATATTCAAGATGCGAAAGCATATAGAAGTGTGATGGTTCAATAGCAAATGAATTACAAAAAAAAAATTTAATTTCAATTTCAAATTAAACTTAAGTGAAAATTAAATAAACACACACAAATATTAAATTTCACTTAAACCAATTAATTCAAGTCCTCGCATTTGCCTAAGTCTTATTTTTCATTTAAACAAAATAGGCAAAACTAATTTTAACACATCACTTGAATTAAATAAACAATTACCCAATATTTATTTTAGCACCAAAATAAATAAATAGTGATTAAACCAATTTTATCTTTTTAACCTAAGCATGCATTCTAGGTGAGTGCAAAAGATCAAATAAAAACAATAAATCACTACGCCGCGATGTACGAGGAAAACCCCAAGACGAAAAACAACTTCGGACGGCCCTAGCCACAAATCCACTAGATACGAATTTACAAATACAAGACAGAAAGGCTTACAACACACGACTCGATCCCTCTCAAGCCTTGACGCTTCTTCTTGTAAATACCTCTTCCTAGCGGATAACCTTGGAGCTCAACCGCGGTCTTGGAATCCACCGATCGGACTTTATATGGTCACCGTCACCCGAACTAAGAGCCTTTCTCCAAGTGGGTAAATCAACATAAAACAACTTCTTCTTTGTGGGATTTATAAGCAAAACCAAACACTCTCTTCAATTAGGTGTAGAGATAAACCTGGTGCCAAACTCCAAGCAAGAAGTATATATATGAACTTGGATACATAAAACTATGGATGGAAACTAGAGTGGTAATTGATTTTCTCTTTTAAAATTAATACTCAAAAACAAGATCATTTTCCTTAAACAATTTTTCTCTCAAACTCTCTCTAAGAGATGAAATAGAATGGAAAATTTAAGTTGGAAAATGTTATTCCCGCACATAATAAAGTCTGAAGAAGTTGGTTAAGAACCAAGTGGGGAAGTGGGTGAAAAAAGTGCTTAAAACTGCCAAAAACTGTTCCCGCCTGGCATCTCGTTCGAACGAGTCTTCTAACGAAGTTCCAGTATGAACTTGTTAGAAACTCGTTGAAAATCTCGTTAGAACGACAATCTCGTTCGAACGACATTTCGAACGAAGTTTCAGTATGCCTTAATGGGAAGTCGTTGATAATCTCGTTCGAACGACATCTGGTTCGAACGACATATCGAACGAACTTCCAGAAATTTTGGAAAATTCGATTTTAGCCTAGAAAACTTTATAAACTTATTTTTAAAGTTTTAATTAATTCTTTTTGAAAATAAAATACAGTTTTTATTAAACCTAACACCCAATAAAACTTGTTCCAAGCTCCTATATATATAATATTGCATTCATACCTTCGGAGCATGGAACCATAGTTGATGACGTAGAAACAAGGCACACAAACCGGCATATTGATGAAGCTTTATACTCTTTGCCGCTACCTCTTCAACAAACCCTTCATAGGCTTGAGAATATTACAATTAAATATAATCCTATGAATAAATATTTTTGTCCGGAATTGAGCCAAAACTATATATGGACTCAATTGGAAATTTATGTCCTTACAAATCTCCCCCTTTGGCTATTCTGGGAAAAAAACCAAACAAAAATCCTAAAGGGCCGTCAAGCTCACTAGACTCAAAAACATAACCCACCCAAACTAGACTCAACCCAAGGATCAAACGCGCTGCCATTGAAAGATGCCTCTTTAGAAGAATTTCTGCACACTTAAGCAAACTCATCAAATGCATAGGGAATATCAAAGTATTTAAAGCAATTAAAATAAATACTCCCCAAAATTAATTCTCCACTTTATCAAAATGATTAACCTAAGAAGTTAGCTACTCCCCCTAAGTTAAATCTCCTAAACTTAGATAAGATTATAATAGGATAAGATACCATTTCTCCCCCTATCATTACCATTTCTCCCGCTATCATTCTCCCCCTTTTTGTTCAGGAATAGGCAAAGGATAAAAAACAAATATAAAAGCATGTTGAAGCTTAAAGTGACGAGACATGAAAGAATATGGGCAACAAAAGTATAACTAATCCAAGATAGATACCAAAGCTAAAGTATATGCAGAGAAGGACTAGAAAGCAAGGCAAAGTCAGAACAAAATATCATATATATATATGTACTAGAAATATATCAAGAATGCACACGCACATATATATATATATATATATATATATATATATAGATATAAACACACACACGACACAAAATACAATAAGTTTGCACACTCGTATGGCAAAAATGTGTCATATGGAAACGAAAGTGTTGGGGTGTGAAATAGTAACGATTAAATTTAGACCCAATCACATAAAAACATATTCACGGAGTTCTAAATTGATTGAAACTTCATCACATCTGAATATAACCTCATGTGACAATATAAATTGAAATCAATGAACAAACATACACAATGCATATAAGCCTAACATATTGATGATTCTACAAACCAATAGAGTCATGACATGAATACGCAACTATGATAAATGGACATTGTGCAAACCGTTGATATACCATCCAATCTCCCTCAATAAGCATTTATATTAAATTTGAATGACTATATCAATCAAACAAAGGCCTTGGTAATAATTTTTCTTTTAAAGCCATATTTTCTGTTTTTGGGCCTTTGGACCACATATTTCTTTTAGGTCCATTCAAAACGGTGACTTACAGTCACAAAGGATCACTTAGTCCTTTCGGAGCCCTTCCCCGTGCACATTTTTATTTATCATGTTTTCATTTTTCACACAAATCTCACATGCAATGGATTTTGACATGCACTAGTCCTCCTAAGTCACAAATATATAGATGACAAGATTGCAAGGAGAACACCTCACATAGCTCAAATATACATATGAAGTTAAAAATTCCAAGGAGCTCGTGCATGTGTGAATAGAGGCATATAAAAATAGAATCCATTTAACCAATACAAAATCTAACTACTGCATAAAAATATGGTAAAGAACATTTTAAGGATTGACAATCTAAACCAAAAGTTCTAGCCACATGGGAGCGTTAAAGGAGGGATTCAAACACAAGTATATGCCACTTTAAGTGTGTCAAACTAAACTACACACAAATTAAATCTTTTTGAGTTTTTAAAATTTTTAACCAAAGATAAAAAAAATATATACTTAAAAGACAAACAAAAATCATTTGAATTTTTCATTAAGGTTAAATTACCAAAAGATAAAATCCAAATGATAAACAAAAATCTTGTTGTATTTTTCATTTAATGCAAACAAAATGAAGGAAATATAATACAAAAGATAAACAAAAATCATAATTCTAGCATGTGATAAGCATGGCGCATAGACTAGAAAATGATTAAATAAGCATACATTTAGCATGTGAATATAGCTTGAAGTACCAAAGCTAAAGTATGCAAACAACTAACACATTTATCCTTTAGATTTAGCAAGGGAGGAAGCATGTGATAGTAAATGAGAATCAAAAACCCTACTTCGTAAGGCAACTAAATCAGATTTCCTAACCCAAATTAATGAAGAGTGACTATCTTGGGGTGTAGGAATTTTAAATACATTGGTTACATTACGTTGGGATTTTCTAGTAATTCGTTTAAGATCAAAACAAAATTTCTTAAGATGACCTTTTCAACCACAATATGTACAAGTAAAAACATGTCGAAAAGATTTACCTAAGGAGTGATTTCGAAATGCATTCCTAGTAGATTCTCTTAAAGCGTTGGTCTTGACTTTATGAGTAGATTCATTACAAGTATTGAAGCCTAAACCGCAAGTGTCATTTTTAATTTGGATCGTTCCTAATATTTTATCTAATTTTTCCGAATGACACTCCAAATCAAATTTGACATTACTAGAGTCTTTTAATTTATTTTGTAATTCTAAAATGTTAGACTCTAATAAAATATTTTGCTCTTCAAAAACAAGAAGCTCATTTTTCAAGGATTCCATTAAACCCCTAAGGCTATCTCACTCTCCTTCTATATATTCAAGCTTCTCTAGAAGATCTTTCTCTCGTGTCCTAAGGTCTTCAACCAACATACTATTATCAACGACCTTGACACGTGCTTTCAAACTAGATTCTAACTTCAAATTAGTTCTTTTCAATTTAATAGATTCTTTATATAATTCTTGAAAAGCATTTTGAAGTTCACTCACATTAACCTCTTCTTCATTTTCACTCTCTCTTTCTTCTTCACTCTCACTATCATCAAAAATAAGAGAATCATAAACTATGACCTTGGAAGTGTCATGTGTTAAAGTTTCATCAATCGATGAGTTCTCACTATCACTCACATGACTAGCCATAAAAGCCACAAAATTAGGCTTAGTGGGTCCCTCTTCCTTATCACTATCACTAAGGGTCGCATTATATGCAATGGGTCGTTTACCCACTTTCCTTAGTTTAGTGGGGCACTCAGAAGCCCTATGGCCATAACCCTCACAACTAAAACACCTATTAGACTCGTCCCCCTTTAAATTTTCATTAATAGGTTTAGAGATCTTCTCGGCTTTAGGGATCTTCTCGGATTTAGGGATCTTCTCGCCTTTGTCATGCTTAGAAGTTTCAAATTTCTTAAAATCATTTTTAAATTTATATTTGTTAAATTTAAGAAATTTTCTAAATTTACGAGCAAACAAAGTCATGTCTTCCGAGTCACTATCACTCTCGCTCTCTACTACTTGTTTGACCTCTTTTCGGGATTTTAAAGCAACGCCCTTTTCGATTTTCTTTTCAGTTTTAGAGGGAAACATATCTAGTTCATAGGTTTGTAAATCACCTATAAGCTCTTCTAATTTCGTAGAGGCTAAAGATGGTAAAGAATTTAAAATGATCACTTTTGGAATAAATCTATCGGGTAGGGACCTTAAAATTTTCTTTACAACTTGGTTGTCAGGTATTTTCTCTCCCAAATTAAACGATGAATTGACAATATCGAATAGCCTAGCATAAAATTCATCAAAAGTTTCATTATCATTCATTTTGATAGTTTCAAATTGAGTGGTGAGGTTTTGGAGTTTCGAAGCTTTAACGACACTAGTTCCTTCATGAGTTAGTTGTAAAATATCCCAAGCTTCTTTAGCGGTTTCACACGTCATAATACGTCAGAATTCATCCGGTGTGACAGCGCTAAACAAGGCATTCAAACCACGGGAATTAAAATTAGAAAGTTTAAACTCATTTTCAGTCCATCTATCGGCCGGTTTGGGAACACGTTCATTTTCAACTAAGTGAGTTGGTGGGGACCACCCGTTAACAACAGACATCCAAACTCTCTCGTCGATAGATTTTAGTGTCGATTTCATTCGCGCTTTCCAATACGCGTAGTTAGAACCATCAAAAATAGGAAATTTTGAAAATGGGGAAAATTCCATTTTAGCCAAAAAATTATTTAAAGGATCTTTAACGAAATAATTTATCGCTTTGGCTCTGATTCCACTTGTTGGAAATGCGAGGCCCCCGATTATAATTTTCTTTAATAAAATTAAATATTATTTCCTTTTATATATATTCAAGATGCGAAAGCATAAAGAAGTGTGATGGTTCAATAGCAAACGAATTACCAAAAAAAATTTAATTTCAATTTCAAATTAAACTTAAGTGAAAATTAAATAAACACACACAAATATTAAATTTCACTTAAACCAATTAATTCAAGTCCTCGCATTTGCCTAAGTCATATTTTTCATTTAAACAAAATAGGCAAAACTAATTTTAACACATCACTTGAATTAAATAAACAATTACCCAATATTTATTTTAGCACCAAAATAAATAAATAGTGATTAAACCAATTTGATCTTTTTAACCTAAGCATGCATTCTAGGTGAGTGCAAAAGATAAAATTAAAATAATAAATTACTACACCGCGATGTACGAGGAAAAAACCAAGACGAAAAACAACTTCGGACGGCCCTAGCCAGAAATCCACTAGATACGGATTTACAAATACAAGACAGAAAGGCTTACAAGACACGACTCGATCCCTCTCAAGCCTTGACGCTTCTTCTTGTAAATACCTCTTCCTAGCGGATAACCTTGGAGCTCCACCGTGGTCTCGGAATCCACCGATCGGAATTTATGTTGTCACCGTCACCCGAACTAGGAGCCTTTCTCCAAGTGGGTAAATCAACATAAAACAACTTCTTCTTTATGGGATTTAGAAGCAAACCAAAACACTCTCTTCAATTCGGTGTTGAGATAAACCCGGTGCCAAACTCCAAGCAAGATGTATATATATGAACTTGGATACATAAAACTATGGATGGAAACTAGAGTGGTAATTGATTTTCTCTTTTAAAATTAACACTCAAAAACAAGAACATTTTCCTTAAGCAATTTTGCTCTCAAACTCTCTCTAAGAGATGAAATAGAATGGAAAAGTTAAGTTGGAAAATGTTATTCCCGCACATAATAAAGTCTGAAGAAGTTGGTTAAGAACCAAGTGGGGAAGTGGGTGAAAAAACCGCTTAAAACTGCCAAAACCTGTTCCCGCCTGGCATTTCGTTCGAACGACATTCTCGTTCTAACGAGTCTTCTAACGAAGTTCCAGTATGAACTCGTTAAAAACTCGTTGGAAATCTCGTTAGAACGACAATCTCGTTCGAACGACATTTCGAACGAAGTTCCATTATGCCTTAATTGGAAGTCGTTGGTAATCTCGTTCGAACGACATCTGGTTCGAACGACATATCGAACGAACTTCCAGAAATTTTGGAAAATTCGATTTTAGCCCAGAAAACTTTATAAACTTGTTTTTTAAGTTTTAATTAGTTCTTTCTGAAAATAAAACACAGTTTTTAATAAACCTAACACCCAATAAAACTTCTTCCAAGCTCCTATATATATAATATTGCATTCATACCTTGGGAGCATGGAACCATTGTTGATGACGTAGAAACGAGGCACACAAACCGGCATATTGATGAAGCTTTATACTCTTTGCCGTTACGTCTTCAACAAACACTTCATAGGCTTGAGAATATTATAATTAAATATAATCCTATGAATAAATATTTCTGTCCAGAATTGAGCCAAAACTATATATGGACTCAATTGGAAATTTGTGTCCTTACATTTTCACTAGCCCCAAAATCTCTCGGGCATAACAAACTAAATCTATACCTAGTTCCAGACCTAAATATAACAAAACCATATGTACATCCTCGTTCCAAACCTAGGAAAACACACAAAATGGCCATCACCCCTATTCTCGCACCTATGATGAAATAAAAGTACACACATATCTGTTACTCGAGTTCCTAGGAAATACCTAATAACTAGAAACGTTACCTAGTCCCTCACCGTAAAAGTGACCACTCTCTAGTCCCATACCTAGAAAGCATCAACTATGAATAATATAACTACTATTTAGTCCCATACCTATAATTTATCATAAATGAAAGTGACTAATCTCTAGTCCCATATCTAGAAAGTATCACCTACAAACAATGTGGATCAAAGTACAAACTAAATGTATGTGACCCAATAATCCCAGTTGTGTCATTATTTTTAACATATGATTTATATAAGTCCTATTTCATGTGAACTAATCCAATTACGTCATGTGATATACAAGTTCTAAAAAATATCCCAACGAGTTGTCCAAATTCAATATTCTATTTCGGGTGATATTTAACCAATACAATTAATAAATCTACTAAAATATGCGAGTTAACAATTTTCAGCAATATATTCCAATATTTTAACCAATAATTATCATTTATATAATTAATAAAGTTTAGCATATTTTCAAAATTCACATTATATTTTATCATGAGATTCAATCCAATACGTACTAGTAAGAAAGTCCAATAATCTAAACAGGCAAGATTTTAAGTATTAAATTCAATTTCATAAAAATAAATGTATACTTAGGTTATCACTTCCCCTAACTAGGTTGCTAATCATCTTTACAAAATAATCATATTTAATGTTTAGGAAACATTTAAATCAAATAACACCTGAGGAGAAAAATAGAGATATTCATGCCTTCTATGAAAGTATTCTTGAAATCTGAATAACCCAGGTTAATCCTCTTTAAAAAATGTGAAACTCTGTGATAACAAGCCTTTTGCGTATAGGTCGTTATAGAATAAAGATCATTAATCAAAAATTTTCTTCAACCTACAAACATAATATGAACTTGTGTAGGATAAGTAAGGACGTCAATCCACCTTTTATGTGTGAAGAACAAATTATGTGAAGACAAGTGTAGAATTATTTTCATGTTATTTTTTTTCTCAAAGGACTATTAATTAACTGACTATGCTAATTTTTAAAGTAATTAACTAAGAAGTAAATGCTAATTAGGAAAAAATAATTTGTTATTTAAATTTAATAAAAAGTGATTCAATATGAGTCGTAATTTTTTTATTAAAGCTAATCTAAATTAATTAATTAAAAGAAAATGAAAAAATAATTAATGAAATATAAAAGTCTAACTAAATAAAATATTACATTTTTTTTCTTTTCAACAAGTAATTATCTCAAAGAGAGAGAAATTAATTACTAAAAACAAAGAAGGAGAAGAATATCTACAATATGTACAAATGGGTGAACTCTCAAATACTCATCCATGTTTCAATTAAATCTGCTAAAATTAAAAACAAACCAAAGATTTGTATCTAAGTATTTCTCCCTCTAAATGAATTCTCAATGCACTATTAAATAATGAGAAACATTTGCTAAAAATACAAACCCTCCCACTACAGATTTGTACATAAAAATTCATTCAAGTGAGATAATTTTTACCACGCCACTATATATTGAGATATTTGCTAAAAATACAAGCACTCTTTATAGAGTGTTGAAACATAACTTGTCCCACTTTTAAAACTATAATGAAGATTTCCTTCAAATGCCACTAAGTCTTCAAATTTATAGGTGAAATAACACTATGGGTGTAATTGGAAGGTATAATGGATGAGGGTAGTTTTGGAGAAGAGGGTGAAAGTCATTCTAAACATTTGACTTTAATTTTTGGAGAGTGACAGATGTTTGGGTGTTGTAGATAATGGGTTTGCACGAATTGGGTAAGGCAAGATTGTAGAAAATCAAAGGTAAACGAGGTAAAGGTTTTAAACACATTCAGATTTGGTGTGTTTTTGGTTTTATTAGCTGAATGGGAAATGAGGTAGAATCGGTTAAGGGTCTGAAATGGGTTTCATAGGCTAGACGTTAATGGTATGAATTCGGGTTTTCGGGTTATGGAGCATGAGCAGGTAGTGGTTCGAATTTCGATGGGTTAAGGATGGAACTGTCCTGGTTCGTGGGTTAACGGTTGGGTCGAGCAGGAATGGGGGTCAGGTCTTGAGTTTGGCAGCGGGTTCGTATAGATCAGGTTCGGATTATGGCAGGTGGTGGATCCGGGTTTTTGGTTTATGATGGATGGGGTTCAATCAGGGTCGAGCAAGAGCTTGGGTTTTTGGTATGGGAAGTATAGGGTCGCGGGTCAGAAGTCAACACCTCCTGGTGGTGGCAGGTGGTGTAGGGGTTAAAATCGAAGAGTATTTTATGGGCAAATGGGTGGTCATTTTTGTAGATTAAAGGGGTCGGTATTGAGGGGTGATGGAATTGGGTATTGGGTCTAGGCAGAAATGGGTATGTGGTGTAATTTAATGGAGGTATAATAAGATGGGTTTAATGGAGGATGGAGAGAGAAGAAGATGACCGGTAAAATCTTATTGGACTTAGTGGGGGTGTTTCAAATTTGAATCTTGAGAGTTTATTAGGTGTATGGGGTATAGGGTGTAGGTTAAGGATGTTTGTGTATGAACCTAAGTAGATAAAAAATTATTAAAATTAGACTAAAATAAATATTTACTACTTAACTAAAAATATAAAATTCATAAAACTAAAAAAAAAATCTATTAAAACTAAAAATTAAATTCCTAACCTATAAATTAATAAGACTTAAATAAAAATTATAAAAAATAAACTAACTAAAAACAAATAAGACAATATAACTAAGAATCTAATAAATACGCACACCTATTATATTTATATGAAAATATAAAAACACGCGAAATTAGATTAAAAATATACGAGCCCTAATATTTACAACTATACGCACACAAATAAAATATAAAAATCCTAAAAAATTATGCATAACTCAATTAAAAATCTGAAAACAAAAATATATAAGTACAAACTAAACACACACAAGGCTAAGGTAATGGCTTGGAGTTGATTTTGGTATTTAGTAGAGGACTGGGTTTAGGCTCATTTAATTGCATCACAACCACATTTAATGTACCTGACCTCTTATTTATAGCAACTGCCTTGAATTAAGCTTGATTGACACTGCAAATGCTTATTGACCTACAAAACAAACAAATACCAACATAAGTTCGATTTTATCGAGAACTGGGAATTAAAAATTATCTATTTGGCATTTTATTTAAACACTTTTGGGTGCTTATTACTCTTATTCTTTGGACTTCTTCAAAAAGATTATAGTTTGTTTGATTGGCATGGAATTATTTTTCATAAAAAAAATAATTGAAGTTCATTTTTTATTTTTGGGGTGCTTGATTTCATATACATTCTATAAAAACAATGATCTTAAATTCGAAAAGTGTTCCACAGTTTTATTATTTTCCATGAAAAACATATATTTCCCAATCCCCAAAGAATTGATTTCCATGGAAAACTCCAAAAGTAAGACCATACCACTCCCATATTTTCCATTTATTTTCCAACCTCTCATGAATTTGAACTAATTTTCAGTTATTTTCCAACATTGTTATCACACGCACCCTTAGTGTAAAAACACTTAAATTAAGGTTGAACGTTATTTAATGGTATTTGGATGTTAAAACAGTAGGGTATGTAGCTTTTTGTGAGTTAGAATAAGTTCAGCCTACAGAAGTTTAAGTCATAACATGTTATTTTAATTCAACTAATACCGCCTAAAAAAGAGTCCTAAAAATCTCTCGCTCCCTCTATCTCACATGCCTACCCGCTATAGCGGCTTCAACACGCCCCTATCTCTCTGTCCCTTCCTCCAATTCCTAGTTCTAATAGGATTTTAATTCCAATTGTTTTCCAACGTTAATTCCTTTTATAATTCTATACGAAAATCGATTTTAAGAAGTCTATTCTGGAGTCCAAGAAAAATACAAAAAAAAATTAAGTACCCCTAAGGTTTATATCAAAATCCCGAATTACACAATAATTAATTAAATGCACAAATTTTTAATTTAATTAGCCAAAATTACCAAATTAATTTAAATTAAATTCATTTTAGATTAATTTAAAATCAAACCTTAAAATTTATTTTAATTTATTAATGTGGGGTATTACATTATTAGTGGAGGATTGGGATTTAGGGTGAGATAAAGAGTATTTTAGGATATCTTAGGTTTGAAAAGAAGTTAATTGTGACAAATATGATGTAAATGAGTTGAATTTGTGCATAACAACTTATGTAAAAGGATCTCGTTTGACTAAATTGCGGCTGGCTCGTGAGACTCCCGTGAATTACCACACCCAAGGTCATGACTTGTCCTAGTACTACAGTTTACCACTGATTATTAGCCATAATATCCAAACCGAAAAGTAGCCAATCCCAAGTATTCATGCTGCAAAACTAACTTATTATATAATAAGGATAAATAGGTTATGAAACGTTAAAATAACTAATAACCTATGCGAAATTATTCCCGTATAGGAATATAACCCGGCGTATTTTAGGAACATGCTTTGACACCAACTTGTTACACCTAGTTTTTTTATATGAATGTACAAGATTATAATAAAGTAATGAATTAAAGTTAAGGCGAAAAAACGGAACTTAATTCGTTAGATATAGTCGCACATTTATTGTACTACCACCACAGGGGTGAGTTACTAATATTAAATAATATTCGCAATTGAAAAATGATGTAGGTAATTGAAAAGCATCACTCCTTGCTCCCATATTCTTTATCTCCCTCCAAATAATTATATAAGAAAACATGTGGTCCGTGCATATCACAAAAAGGGAAGGGATTTAGCCTCTTTTTCCTAAAACATCTGGAGGAAAGTCGAATTATCACAAATATGCTAAGTAGAATTTAACCAATTCTATAACAATTTATATGTAGATAGAAGTTGGAGTGTGTATAGAGTCATTTGTTTGCTATAAAAGTACAGGTACAATTGTCTAATAAGAAAGTCCAGGAATATAAACTAATAATCCCATACTTACTAACTTACTAATTTCTATAGAAAAAATTAAGCATGATCAGTATAACCAAATATTAATGTCGACCCAAAACCTTTAGGGAATAAATAACAGTTAGTCACACTAACTAGAGTGTCACTCATACGTATGTAACGATAAATCCGGCTCTCAAACAATGAGACCTTATGCCAAGTAGAAAAATTTTGCGAGACAATACTATAGTCTACTCCCTGGTTAATACTGATGCTTATACAATGATTATTTACACAGAGGTGCAGGGTGAATTGATTCGATCACTTCAGTAATTTCATGACATCTGTTATTAGGTGAGAGGGGATAAAATTGATATGATTTCTCCACAACTAAATGTCATAGATGAATAAATTATATAGTATGATAGTGCTATAACATACACATATTAAGAATATTTTAGGGCTATCACAATGTAATATTAATAGCACTATAACAATTTCGCTGAATTTAATATTGAGAAGGCAAAACCTACTTGTACATTGTATAGAACGGCCTTAGTTAGGGTTAAAGTTGAGGTCATGAGAGTGAAGTACTTGATTCTTTATAAATAAATATTATTGTGTGTATATGTAGTTGGTAACAATCCATGTTGGGAAAATAAATGAAAAATTATGTTTGTTAAACGTTTAAGGGCTAATTAATAATTATTTTTCTAAAGTCTCTATCATTAGATCTAATATCATCAAAGATGTTACTGGTTTTGATAAAGGAAATAGTCCCATAAAATACCTTGGTTTTCCCCTCTTCAAAGGTATAAAGAAAGTTATATACTTTGAAAGCCTTATTGCTACTATTAGAACTAAAGTTAATGGTTGGAAATCCAAATTCCTGTCTCAAGTTGAAAGAGTTGTTCTTTTAAAAAAAATCTCAGCTCTATTCCCCTACATACCTTAGCTGCCCTAAACCCTCCTCAACTTATCCTTAATAGAATTGAAATGATATTCAACAATATCTTTTGGGGTTATCACAAGGAATTTGGTCATAAATATCATTATTATAAATGGAAAGATCTATGCCTTAATACATAAGAGGGAGGCCTAGGTATAAGAAGAGCCTACAAGATGTTTCTAAATCTTCTAGGTGGAGAATAGGATGGTCTTACATAGTCAGTAACAACTTACTGCATGATTTCCTAAGAAATAAATATAAAAATGGCTCTAATTCTAATGGCTCGATAACTTTCAATAGCTTTAAAACTCAACTACATGAAATTGATCAGTATATAACAGATATAACTGGTAAGAAAATTTGGAATCCATCAGAAAATGTCTTATTTAATTTTAAATCAGCTATAAACATCGTTAAACAGTCTAAATCCTCTTCATTTCTTTTCAAAAAATATTTAGGACTCTTATATCTCGAAAAAAATTCTATCTTTATTTGGAGGTGTCTTTTTAATAAAATTCCTCTAGAAAACAACCTCCAAAATATTGGCATAAAAATTTCTTCCATCTGCAAATGTTGTTACCTTCACTCAGAAGACTTAAATCGTCTCTTTATACAAGGTCCTATAGCTTGGCAGGTATGGCTACACTTTGTTAATCTAATTAATATTAAGTTGTCTTTTTCATCTTTTCACATTATGCTTATGGAATGGTGGCATAGAATTTATACTAATACCGTCATTAAGTTCCTAGTCAAAATCATCCCCCTTTGCATAATATGGGAGATATGGAAGCATAGAAAGAAGTCCATATAAGAAGATATCATATTTTTAGCTACCAAATTATCCAAGAGGTATATCAAAGTTCTCAAGCCATTACTGCAGCGCATCCTTTGAAATGTAGTAATACTTTCCATGAGCTGTTCCAGTTGTTCTCAATAAGACAATTGGTTCAGAAAATGAGTACATTACGTTTATCAAATGGATTTATCCCCCCCAAAGACAGATGGAAACTTAACACTGATGGAGCTTCTAAAGGTAATCCTAGTCCTTTAGGATATGGAGGTATTCTAAGGAATAATATAGGGGATTTCATATAGGCCTTTTGAGATTTTGGAGGCATTGCATCAAACAATGTTGTTGAAGCTCAAACTATCCTCTCTAGCCTTCTAATATGAAAGCAAAATAAATTCAACAATATTGATGTTGAATATGATTCTCAGCTTCTTATAATATTCTGTCTTAAAAAAGAAGGAAAATTTCCTGGAAAATTATGCATATCATTAATGAGATCTTCTCTATTGTTAAAACTATGGAGGTTAATTTCACTCATTATCTTAGAGAGGCTAATTATGTTGCAGATTCTCCAGCAAATTTGGTGTAAAAAATGGAGTTAATTTGTGTTTCCAAAAATTTAAAGATCTTCCAAAATTAACTAGAGGATTCATTAACTTAGAAAAGTGGAATTTTCCTTCAATTAGAATCACTAAAGCTTCCATAAATAGGTAGAATTCTATTATAATGGGGATATTATAAATCCCCAAGTTTCATTACTGCTCTAGCTCTTTTAATGGGAGTGTCTATAAACCCCCATATTTTCAGCTTTTGTTTTGATATCTTGTTTGGCTCCCTAGATATCATCTAGGATTTAGAGAAATAGGACTGGTATATGCCACTAGAGAGGCTTTTTCTCTAAATACATTTTTAATAAAACTCGTGGCGGTTCCGTTCCTCTTTCTAAAAAAAAGTAATTATTTTTAGTGTTTTAAAATATAGTACTTAGGGTAAAATTTTTAAGAGGGTTCAGAATACTTTTCTATTCAAAATCTATCAAACTATATATAGAAAAAAATTGGGATCAAAACACATAACTTGAAAATGTCATAAGGGGTGAAATTATAAATATAAAATAATATATATAACCAAAAAAACTTGTTTTTCTATAACTTGAGCTAGGACTGACCAAACACTGCCTTACCTAAACCAATTAAGCCAGAAAAATTTAATAAATATATTGGAAAAAAATCATAAAATTTTGATACGCGTCTGGTCATTGTTTCTGGTCGAAAAGTTCATCTTCCACCCCTCGATAGTTGACCTAGGTTTTGAAAAAACTTTGACCTAGAATATTTTATGATTTTCTAAATCATTTGATATGACTCATAAACTAATCCAACCTAATTTTTTTTATAAGGAATCCGAATGTATAAGTTTCATGGATTGAGGTCTAGTATCCATCAAGTTTCAACTACTGTGTGTTTTATATAAATTTTGACCAAACATTTGTGGCCTTATTGAATATGGCAATGGTTTCTATGCTTATGGCTAGGTTTCTGCTATCTTAAGGAAGATTTTGGTTTTGGTTTAAAGGATTGAGGTGCTTTGATTTAGGAGAATTTTGGATTTTCGGTGTCTGAAATAAAAAACATTACTTTTGAGAATTTAGAGTTCAAAGCTTATAAGTTTTCAAAAATGACCATTGCACTTGTGTTCTTGGGCTCATAAGAAACTCATTCCACACTTTGAAACTAGTTCAGAGTCAAAGAATAGAGTTTCACCTTTGAAGTTCAAGCTTTAATGGAGTTTTTTAAGGTTTTCTCAAGCAGAAATTGTTCTACACGTAAGAACTTAATTTTTTTATTGGTTTGGACTTAATAATGGTGCAGAAAATAAATAAAATTGCAAGAGTAGGAATTGATACATGAAATTAAAGTTCATTAGTTTGGTGGGAAATTTTCAAACTTTGTATAGGCTAAAGAGGTGGGTTTTCTTGCTAGTATTTGTGAGGTTTTATAGTTAGGTTAAGCAGAGTTCATTGGTAAAGTCGGGAGGTGGTTTCCCCTCAGAAATAAGATGATAGAGTTATGGGAAAAATTAAGTTCACATGGTTACATGGTATAGCCATGTGATTTTGTCTCTTTCTTCTTAGGTGGAGGCTGACTTGACTGGGGGGAACTGTAAATGCCAAGGTTTTGATTTGGTTCAGTGGAAAGAAAGTTTTTTCTAATTGGTATTAAACATGGAATTTTTCCATGTTTTAGGGTCATTTGTGCAAATTCATGAAAATTTAAGCGTTAGGGTTATAAATTCTAATTAGGTGAACTCTATTAGGTTTTAATTTGATATAAATTTTCGATTTATAAGTGAAGTATAGTGTAACACCCGCACTTTTAGGGATTATTAAATTACATTAGTGGGTGTAATTTGGAGATTAAGGGAAATCTTGTGAATAGTGATTTTGGAATTTATGAATAATTGATTATTGTCGGTATTCATTTTATTTACTTCTGAGACTAAGTAAATGAGTTGGAGTATTTTAATTACATGTCGCAGTTGGGTAAAGCGATAAAGGATAATGTTTTAATTAGAAAAGCGCATTGATATGTGTTAGTGGGTTGCGGTCAAGTACCTCAGATGGAGATTTCGAGTGTGCAATTGGTTTTGGAATGGCCGAGATAGTCAGAATAGAGTATCCAGGGATAGTATTTGGGTTTCGAGAATTTTTGGACTAGTAAGGACTCGTAATTAAGTAAACGAGTCATTTTGGGGTTTTAAGGGGATAAACCCTTACTCTCCCCTATATAAGGAAAGAGAGAGTGGGAGAAAGGAAAGAAAGAAGGAAAGAGAAAAGAGGGAGAGGAAAAGGAAAAGGAGATTCCGGCCAAACTCCATAGGATTCGACTCGAGGTCGTCGAATTTTATCCACGAGGCAAGTGTTTACTTGCTTTATTTATATTGAGAATAAATCTCATATAAAAAATTGGCAATAACAAATTATATGATTTTGGGATTGGGTTTTCGTGAATCAAATGGGGTTTTCGAAAGTTTAATGGGTAAAACCCGAAAAATATCAAATTATAGAAACTTAGGAATCAATTGAATTTAGTTATTAATTCTTGGTTCTAGGATGTTTAGAACCCATTTTCTTAATGTATAATTAGTTGGTTGTGGTTAAATATGGTTGGGAGTAGAAGAAAATAAGGTCGGAGATTTGTTAATGGCTGAAATAGGGGCCGAAGATGAAGCACCCAGCTTGATCGATCGATCGACGGCCAAGGGTCGATCGATCGATCATATAGATATTTTGTCAATTTGGGTTGGTGGTGTTTATCTGGGATAAAATCCCAAAAAAATGGTTTTATCTTGTTTAATCAAGGAATTAAATACCCAACTAAGGGTACTTATTCCTTGCCATTTGAGGGAATCTATGGGGGCTAGGAAGGAACAATATTTAGGTGGCACAAATATTATATCTTTGAGGAAAATAAATTAATCGAGGAATTAAATGTATAGGGTTCCTAAATAAATGGAGGGACCTCAAAAATTTAATTTATGAGAGGAATGTAAATTTTTGGGTTCATGGAAGATAGAATTCTTAACTTAATTAGGGTGTTCGGAACGAGCAACACCCAAGGGAATATTTCGTCGAACGATTATATATAGAGAATTGTACATGTAGAAATATTCCTATGCGTTGCCTACGCGTTCGGGAGAAATCGTAGGATGTGGATAGGATTGAAATAAAGGTCAGAGGCTATATGCTTTAGCGATTTCCCATTGCGTCTATCGACGAAGGTTATTATCAGAGGCGCGATACCTTTGGAGCTTAAATAAGTTTAGGGCGTACTTATTTGTTTAATATGAATTGGTATATTCAAAGGGTATGTAAATCCTTAGAAGTGATTAAGGTAAGAATTTTATAGGGAGTGAGGGAACACTTCTGGGTTTAGTATTTTAAGCGTATTACTGCTTATATACTATTACGAATGGGAACATTCAGGATATTTGGCTATCGCTTCGAGAGTTGGGCAATTATAGCCTTGTGTATTGGGAAGTGAGAAATTTATATATACGTGGTTGTAATAAGGTGTATATATATATATATATATTTATATATATATATTTATTACGGAAATAAATAAATATCTGTGTGTGATTGATATGTTAGTATTTTAAAGGCTGCTTCCAGGGGCTTTCCTTTAGAATAGGGTTGGAACAGCCAGATTATATATTTTATCTAGTGCGATCCAGGGAGTTTGCGCGATGTGGGTGAATCCCCTGGCTTGAGGAGCAGGGTGAGTATATCCCCAAGTCATTATCGTCCCGCGTTCGAGTGAGATGTGTAACTCCACTTTCAGAGGGAGCATGATCGCCTCCACCGTTGTGTATATTTTACCATGACCATTGAGTAAGTCTAACTTGGTACCGTGGTACAGTGAGTAAACTCGGATTTGGGATCGGCACTATGAGACCGAATCCTCGAGTTATAGCTCGTTGGGATGGTTATTATACTTGTGTGTATAGTATATTACTTGTGTATGAGAACAAGATAATATATATCTCTGATTAGAGTAAAGAGATAAAATGAAAAAGGATTTATTCTCATTCCCGGAGATTTTATCCGGACTTAAGTTGTGATATGTATAATAAATGAGTATGTTATGTATGTGTATTTATATGGGTATATATATATACGTTAAGTACTGAGGGCCTAATGGATCTCGACGATCGACATTGCCAAGTAGTAGTGTATCGAGGGGGTCCTTATTTGGATTTCGCTTCGCGAGCTGCCCCACGCACGAACATGTCACATTGTTGAGACTGGGGAGAAGTTAGACCTTAGTACTCGGATTAATTAGGATTTTTAGAGTTTTGATGGAACGGATTAGTTGGCAGGGTAATTGGACTAGGTTATTTAATAGGAACGCGATAGTTGTGCACTATTAGAGGATGGGTGAGAGGTATCTCATTGGAGTGCGATACCAATTTAAATATGAGATAAAATATATTTTTTATAAATAAAGTATTTATGCACTTTCAATATATTTTCACAACTCGGGCTCTGACCCGTTTACCTATATTTCCTCTCTTTTGCTATATATATACGTGTTCAGACACAGTGACGCCTGGATGATGATTCCTTCAAGTCAGACGTTGGCTGCAGCAGCTGTGGATACATGCAGGTTTCTTTTAGACGCTTCTATTCTTGCGATCTAGATAGGAAGCATTTTAGTATCACTCTGGACAAAAGCCCAACTGCATTTATTTATACTTTTACCGCCTTTTAGTGCGGCTTTCGATTTGGTTGTATTATGTTGAACCGAGTGTTCGGTTAATTTATTTCATTTCAATTTCATATAAAATCTGTATGGATGTTTTATTTGAATGGTTTGTTAAAAAGATTAGTTAATTAAAATTTTGACGCAAGCCTTATGGGTTATTAGTAATTAAATTGGTTTTCGAAAGTGATGCTAAGAATGAACCAAATGAGACTCCTACTTTAATTTGGTACAGGATTAATCGCCCGGTAATTAATTAGGCGGGGTGTCACATATAGGTCAAGTTATACCTCTTTTAAAAGTTCAAGGGGTAGTTTGGTCATTTTGTAACTTCAGGGGGTACTTGGATAATCAAGTAAAGTTAGAGGTTTGATGATGTAGTTTCAACTTTATTAAAACGTTTTTGGATTTGAGAAGTTTATAAGGGCTAATGTAAAAAACTAGACTGTATCTAATTCTTTAATCAAAAATAAAATATGTAAATAGAATTTGTTGATGTAAAAAACTAGACTGGATCTAATTCTTTAATAACAGATAAAAGATGTAAATTAAAATATAGCAACACAAGATTTCAAAGTGGTTCGGCTATGTCTTAAGGCCTACGTCCACTGTTCAAATATTAATCGTTTCAATAGTTTGCTTGCTTGTATTCCTTGCCTTTAATGGCAGAGTTACAATATATTTATAATGACCCGAAGGCCAAGGGTTGGAATGTCAAGGGATGGAATGCATTTATATATTAAGAATTTACATTCTTACATAAAGTATATGACAATTCGTTGTACAAACTATGACTCTTGATATGTTGACCCTTTACTGATCTTGTAGGTCAACCTTCTTAGTACTTGGTCGGCATTCCTTGTATTGGTCAGCATTTCTTGTTAGGTTGTTACCAGTTGACTGGGATTAAGGCCACATAAGAGAATAAATGTTTATTTTTTATTGTTTCACATAGATGGATAATTTTTTGTATCAACAGAAGCGCCAAATGTTCTATGCTTCATGCTTGCATGAAAGTGTATAGCATTTGTTCTAAGGTATAGGTCAGGCTATTTTCATAGTACTTGGTTGGCAGCCGACTTACCACATTGGTGAAATTTGACTAGTATTGTTTGAAGATGGCATTTTTATAAATAATTTGAATTTTGACGAACCGCCCAAAGGTAAATGAGTATTTTTCATTATCTAATTTGTGAAGTTGGCGGAACGTCAATCGTTGGTACGTTTAATCATCATGTTTGCTATTTTTTAGGCAACCTATAAAAGGCATTGAACTTTCCCAATTTTTCTTTACCCCTAAACTTTTGAACTGTAGAAACTATCTTTGAACTCTTGAGTGCTCGTTTGCTATCGTTCCTCTTATCTTTTGACAATTCTTGCTGAATTCTTAAGTTTCTGTGAGAATTATTTATTTTTCTATCTTTTATTCTTCTTGAATCATGGTTTATAAAGTTCTTATTGATTCTCTAGACGAATTTAGGAGGGAATGTAATATACCAGATTGGGTAGATTTAGAGTTTCCTAATCCTCCTTTTGATGCCTTCTCTTTGTCTGAGGGTCATTGGATTCCATCCTTGTTCATAGTTGAGTGTTGCTTTACTTTTCCCCTAAATCATTTCTTACTTAGAATTTTGTCAATATTTTGATGTTGTATCTGCTAGAGTAGCCCCCAATACTTGTATGATATTTAATAGAATCCATAGGCTTAACCAAATCCATGGGACCCATATCGGAATCCCTGAAATTGTGTTCAATTACAAATGGGTCACTAGTGACAGTACCTATTATTTGAAATCGAGGTTTGTCAACAGAGCCCTAGTCGTCAATTTGCTTAACTCCAATAAAGATTATTTTGATCATGGGGTTATTTCAAAGAATTATCAATAGAGTCCTCTTCAAGGGGTAATGTATACGATGGACCTTGATGTCCTCAAGAGGGTCATGGCATAGGTTATAGTAAATATTTTTTATCTATTAATGTTGATGAAATTCCCATTGATATTTCTCATTAACATTTGTTTTTTTTACTTGCAGTTAATAAAAAGAAGAAAAGTCCTAAATAAAGTGACATTAAGCGTAGCGAGCACAAGTTTTTGTGGGGCATCCATCAAAAGATAGGCAAGGAGCATAGTAAGTGTGCTTCATATTTGCCAAGGCATAGAAGTTCTGTAACTTCTTTTGTTGCTCGACTAACAACTGACGCCCCTTCAAACATCATAGACTTTGAGAGAGATCCAATCTCAACTTCTTCAGCCACTAAATGTGGTGGTGGTGAACCTGCTGTTGGTACTTCCTTCTCTTTTGATACAGAACTTCCCTTTGCTGTAAGTGTGGGTAAAAGGAAATTTCTTAATCATTTGGGGGATGACTCTACTGCTGCATCAATAAGCTTGATAATATTGGGGCCTCAAAGAAGAAAATTGATGTTGGCAAAGAGCCCCTAGAAAACAAGGGCGATGAATCTCTTCTGAAATGACTGAGGAGAGGTCGTGCTGACAAGAATAATGAGAAAGTTATTGAGGCTGACCAATGGGGGTTGGTAGGTATTACACCTTCTGCTACTGGCTCCTCTGTGGTAATGACTCCCGGCTTGGCTAGGAAATTGATCAAGTCTGGCACTCTTCCACTCCATAGGATTATTACTGCCTCTTTGCCCCAACTAAGATTGTTGGAGAGGGCTACTTAGAGCTTAGCCTTAGTAAGTTTTTTATCTTTTAGGTTGATCAGATATTATTCATACTTGCTTTGGCTTATACTGACTTTGCTTTAGATTGCAGTTCTTGGTGTACTATAATCAAATGCTGGAGAAGGATGATCTTCTTCATTCTTATTCATACGATGTGGAAGAGGCCTTGGTAGGTCTTAAACAAAATTTGATGGAGTTTCAACGAGCCTTGGAGACAGAGAAGAAAACTTGGGAGGATAAGATCAAGGTTGCTGATAGAGCTCGATAAAAATTTGAGTCGACTTCCCTTCAAGCTGAACGCAAGGCAAAGGTTGTAGATGGACAAGTAGTCAAGGTAGGGAAAGATATCTCCTCTGAAAAGGACAAGAGGAAGAAAATTAGGGAAGCATACTTCAAAAAAGGTTGGGACAAAGCCATTTTTACTGCCTCTGCTCAAATTGAGTATGCAAAGAAGAAATTTTTTAAGGAGGGTTGGTCGACAGCGTTAAAGGAAGTTGGAACCGCTGAAAGTTCTGAACTCTTTTTAAGGTACGACCCTAGATCTCCCCCCAACATGGAAGATGAAATTGAGGATGATGTTGGTTGTGGGGAGTCTTCTTTGGTGGTTAAGTCATATATTCCTTTTATCGACCAAGACAATAATGCTGCCAAACAAGATAAAATCCCTTTGATCCAGTTGCTCTTTCTGTCGATTAGGGTGAAAACCTTGATGTTGAGACTGATAAGAAGAATGCGTAGATTTTTTTGGGCTTTGGCCTTTATATTATGCATCTTTATTTTACTTATTTTTCGTTTTTCTCTAATGTAGTTGTTACTTTTCCTTATTTATCAATAAAAGAACTCTTTCTTCACACTGTTTATTGTTGCTCGGCTGTTGTTATGTCTTTCTTTTTTGTTGATCGATTGCTACTTGATTTTCTAGTTCATGTCCAAAATGGAACATATTTCATCCAATGATTCCAACCTACTCAAGCGCTCCAACAGTTTGTTCAAAGCTAGTCACTTGGATTTGACTGATGAAGAATTAACAGACTTGCTCGGCACAGATGTTTGTGATCAAGCCAAAGATGCATATACTTATCTCAAATTTCTTCTTGATTGGGTTGTGGAAAATAACGTGGCTTACTTTGAGAGGATTAAAGAACTTCAAAAGGATCATAATGAGACCAAAGCTTTATTGCATGCTGACTACGAGGCCAAATACCAACCATTGAGTGAAGCCCAGGGGTTTGAGAAAAAATAAAGAAATATGCATTTGCTTTTAGGAATAAAGAATTTGTGTTAAAGAGTGAAGTTGATGAGGCTAGATATATTGTTAAACTCTTAGAATAAGAAAATAATAAACTGAGTGATAAACTTGGGTCTTTGAAGAATTCTTCTACTATTGTTGCCGACGAAGGTGTTTCTTTTCTCGAGGAGGAAAATGCCAAATTAAGGGAAGATCTTGAAGCTTTGAAAAAAAAACTTGTACAATCTTCCAAATAAAGAAAAAGTCGACCAACTGTAGAAATAGCTCAGACGAGAAAAACTCTAACTAATAAAGCTACCCAACTGAAGGCAAAGAGTCAAGATATTACCGAGTTATCCACATACTTAGAAGTTAAAGACCAAGCCCTTGCCAACCAATCCTCTCAGTTAAAAGTGAAGGATGAAGTTTTGAAGAAACCTCAGCATCAAGTTGAGAGATTAACCTTCCAATTTCATAAGCAACTCAGATAGGTATGGATGGATGGTTACAATGAAGCTTTGAGCCATATTGATGATCATCTTGCTCATTCTAACCATGAAGGCTATAAATGGGGTTGGATTAACTGCTTGACTGTGATGAAAGTTGATCAAAATAGCCAACTTTGGTATTAGCATGATCCCAGTTTCTTAGATTGCCAAAATCCTCCATTCCACTTAGATGTTAGCTGGATTCCTGTTGAATCAGTTCTCCAATGTCTGATATCAAAATATTTAGGGGATTATGAGTTACATGATGAACCGGAGATAACTCGACCTTCTCATCTAATGGATACACCGAGCAACAGTAATTGAAGAATGCTTTAGGATTTTAACTTTATCAATTCTCCTTATACTCTGGATGAACCTCCTACTAGCATGGAAAAAGTGCAATCCTCTTCCAAAGCTGAAGGAAACCGTCCAATAGAATAATTATTCTGTAATTTATTTAAAATACATTCGATTGTAACATAGTTTATAAGAATGAAATGTGTTAGTATTTATTTTGGCTAACTTACGATTAAATTGTTGTACCATTGGTTCGATTACTACATTTAGATATATTTATCTAAATTTAGTATCAGGTATCAGTAGTATTGCCATAGGTTCTACTAATGCACTTAGATTTATCGACCTGCGTTTAACACCAGTTACCAGTGGTATTGCCATAAATTCTATTACTGCACTTAGATTTCTCGACCTAAGTTTAGCATTAGTTACCAGCGGTGACCAAGTGTATGTGGAATATATGTTTATATTCCTATATCTACAAATTTTTACATGCCTTCCTTCATTTGACTTGGTTTTAGTAAAATGCATCGTTTACCACTAAATTTTTTGGCCAAGTGCTGAGAATCTTATTCCTATTTTGTCTTGGTTGTTTCATAGCCAACAAGTACTGAGGCTTGAAATCCTATTTTGACTTGGTTGGTTATTGTGTTGATTGTTGATGTTTGTCAATCAAGATATTTATTTCTATTATGAGGGATATATGTATCTCCATTACCCCAAAAAAATAAAAAATAGAAATAACCAAAACTGATAATTTTATTGATAATCATCTTAAAAATGACAAACTTACAAAGCTTGCAATCTACTGATAATACTTTCTAAGGTTATCGGCATTCCAAGGGTTCTTGAACTCTTCATCCTCCAAAGTTTCTATTCGGTATGTGCCTGGTCGGATGATTGCAAAAATACGATAGGGACCATGCCAATTAGCTTCAAGCTTGTTTCTCGTCTATATCACCTTCTTGATAACATAATCTCCTCCTTTCAGGTTGGTCGACTTGACCCATTTGTTGTAGAATTGAGTACTAAACTCTTAGTAGGTAGTATTTCTCATAGCAGCAGCATCCCATTCTTCTTCCAGCATATTAAGATCTAATTGCCTCATTAAATTACTGACTAGGGAATGAAAATTCAATAGTCTATAGGTTGGTAAGCCGAGCTCGGCTGGTATCATTGCTTCAGTTCCAAACGCAAGCATATATGGTGTTTCCCCTGTTGCTATTATCGGTATGGTTCCGTAAGCCCATAGAACTGAGTGTAATTCATTGATTCGATTTCCATTATCTGCGTCAAGCCACTTCTTTAGTCCATTCATCAGAGTTCTATTTGTTACTTCCGACTGACCATTACTTTTAGGATGACTTGGGGCGGAATGCAAGTTCCTAATTTTAGATTGGACACAATAGTCTTTAAACTCCTCATTATCAAACTGAGTACCATAATTTGTAATGAACGTATAGGGCAAACCATATCGACAAATTATGCTCTTCCAAATGAACTGGTATGCCTTTTCTTAAGGCATGTCGACTAGTGGCTCTGCCTCAACCCATTTGGTGAAATAATTAACAGTAACGACCAGGTATTTAAACGTGCCTTTGGTGGTAGGCCATGGGCCAACCAAGACAATTCCTCAGATAGAGAACGCCCATGGAGAAGTGATTGGATTTAATGAAGTGTTGGGTGTTTTTCTAACATTAGAGAACCTTTAGCACTTATCACATTTCTCTGCAAAGGCTATGCAATATGTCCTCATGGTTGGCCAATAGTAACCCTGTGTGTTAATTCATTGAAGCAGTGTTCTACCAGCTGAATGAGCCCCACAAGAACCTTCATGGACTTCTTGGATCAAATATTTCACTTCTATTAGGTGAACATATCTCTGTATAAAGGTCGTCAGTTCCTTCTGTATAGCACTCCTTTGTCCAGTACATTTCTTGGAGGCTTGTAGTTGAGCTTTTTAGCTTCCATAGGAGCTGCTAGTAATATTTCTTCTTTAATATAACATCTGATGGGATCCATCCAGGAGTCTCCTAGATCTACTATAATGAAATTGACCAGTAGATCTCCATAAATGATCCGATTAGACAGAATCTCTATAGCAATCGTCCTTCTAAGCTCAATCCTTGTTACTGATGCTAGCCGAGCAAGTGCATCTGCTCGGACAATCTCTATCCTTAGAATTCTTTGTATTTGGACATCACATAACTCGGTTATCACTTCAATGGCTTTGGAAAGATATCTCGTCATCAGATCTCCTTTGACTCTGTATATACGAAGGACTTGATTCACTACCAGTTGTGAGTCACTATAGGGCACTACTTCCTCAGTACCTAGTGAGTGGGCTAGATTCAACCCGACTATCAAGGCTTCATATTAACCCTTATTGTTCGATGCTTTGAATTAAAATCTGAGGTCATATTCAATATCAATATTATCAGGTGTGTTAAGGATGATACTTGCTCCAGAGCCATTATGCGCATGAAAAGCCATCAACATAAAAAATTTATGTCAGAATATCGCTACTGAAACTTTCATCAGATAATAATCTATGTCTGAAGATCGTCTTTCTCTCCTCAGTATACCTTTGTACCATTTCTTTTCTTTTAGGGGACTCAGGCTGTTCGGCAGCAACTTCAACTTGCTTTTGGGATGAACTTTCTCCTTCTGACTTCTACTCGGCAGGCAAATTCAGTTGGTCGGACACTTTCGGGTAAGTGAATTAGGCAATAAAATCTGCCAAAGCTTGACCTTTCAACGAAGATATGGGCTCATAAATAATATCATATTATCCTAACTCCATTACTCAGTACATTCCCGACTTCTCAAGTTTGTGGAGTGCTTTCCGAAGAGGTAGACTTGTATATACTACTATGTTATGTGCATCGAAATAAGGTTTCATTCGCCTAGAGGTCTCAATAAGGGTTGGGGATAATTTCTCCAAACGTGGGTACCTGATCTTAGCTCCGCTGAAAGCTTTACTGGTGTAGTATACTGACTTTTTCACTCCATTATCGTGTCTCACTAAAGCTGAGCTCACAGCTGATTCCGAAACTGTCGGGTATAAATATAATTTCTCCCCTAAAACTTTTCAGCGGAGCAGTGGTGGTGATCCTTAGTATTTCTTCAACTACTGAAAAGCTTGTTCACACTCTTCATTCCACTCAAAAGTCTTCCTCAATACTTTAAAGAAAGGTAGACACTTATTTGTTGCTTGGGAAACAAATAGATTTAAAGTAGCTACTCTTCCAGTCAACCTTGGCACATCCTTCTTCCAGACTGGAGATTGCATCTCATTCAGATCTTTTATCATCACAGGTTTAGCTTTAATTCCCCTTTGGTTGATAATGAATCCAAGTAACATCCCTTTTCGGACTCCAAATAAACACTTGGTTGGATTCAATTCCATTTGATGCTTCTCCAACTAGTCAAAAATTTGAGTTAGGTCGGTAATAAGATCAGAGGCTTTTTTGCTTTTTGTCAGCATGTCATCCACATAAACCTCCATGGTTTTTGCCTATCTGCTTTTTAAAAACTTTATTTACCAACCACTAGTACATTGCACCTTACATTTTTAAGACCAAAAGGCATCACATTATTACAATAAGTGCCTTGGGGAGTGATAAAAGTTGTACTTTCCTATCTTCGGGCTTCATTTTTATCTGGTTATAACCATAATAGGCATCTATAAAACCTAAAAGCTCATGTCCTGGTGTAGCGTCTACTAGATGATCAATTCTTAGTAAGGGAAAATGATCTTTCGAGCAAGCTTTATTTAGATTCGTAAAATCTACACATGTCCTCCATTTATGATTCTTCCTTTTTACCATAACAACGTTGGTCAACCAGTCTGGATACTTCACATCTTTAATAAAATGGGTTTTTTGAAGATTTTCTACTTCCTCTTGGATCACTTGATTCTTCTTAGGACTGAAAACTCTTATTCTTTGCTTGATTGGTTTGGAATCTTTGCTGACGTTGAGTTCATGATAGAGGAAACTAGGATCAATACCAGGCATATGCTCATAACTTTAAGCAAATACATTTCTCCGTTGCCTCAAGAACATATTATATTCCTATCTAAGGACAAGCTCTAGTGTTGAGATGACCTATGTAGTCCTTTCTGGTTTATCGTCGTCTAGAATGATGCTTTTTGTTGTTTCGACAATCTGACCCTTGACCAAATCTAATTCATCCCATGGATCTAAGGTTTTAACCTCAGATTCATTGGTAGGATCAATTATATCTACTTGATAAGTTGTAGTCTTGCTCTTTAACTCAATCAATTATTCTTATTCGGTTGAAGAATAGTAACACTCTTTGGTTGCCTTCTAGTCGCCTTTCATAATTCCTACTCCAAAATGGGTTGTAAACTTCAAGCATTGATGAACTGTTGATGGGAGAGCCACAAACTTCTTGAGTCCTACCCTGTCGAGGATTATATTATTAGCTGATTGAATATTTTTGTCCTTTACAAAGAAGCATATTTTTTCTGTATGGCTTATCGACCAAGTGCTAAACCACACTTCTAACTTTATTGTTCCTGGGGATAGACCTTTTCACCAGAAAAGCCTATTAGTGGCCTATGATATGGTTCCAACTGGCTAAGCTTCAAGTCCGAACTTTGAAAACATGGATAAAACATTATGTCTGCTAAGCTCCCATTATCAATCAATATTCTGGCGATGACTACATCTTGGATTTTGAAGTTGATGACCAACGGATCAAAATGAGGATAAAGTACCCCAGAGAAGTCATTTTTGGAGAAGCCAGTCACCAGTTTGTCTTTTTTAACCTTTTTCGGTCGATCTTCCTCAGCTGGATTGATCCTTTGGATATAAGAACAAGCTTAGGCCTCATTCAGGTAAGATTTTCTTTCAATCGTGTGATCTGCTCCTCCTGCGTCACCGCCTATAATCATATAACAATCAAATGAACCAAAATTGAGCTTAAATACCTCACGTTCTTGTTATTTGGACTTCTTTGGCAAGTCGGGATCATCCTCACAATCATCATCGCAATTTCTCTTATTATTTTCTCTGGACTTACATGGAGAATTTAATCTTCTTCTAGACTCTCTTCTATCATGTCGATCAATAAATTTGTTAAGTTTTTCTCGATGGATGAGAGATTCTATCTCATTCAGCAAAGCAATGCAACCATCGGTTTTGTGACCACGATCTTTGTGGAAATCACAGTACTTAGATCAATCTCTTTTGTTTGGTAGGGCTCTCAACTTCCCAGGCTATCATAATTCTTTATTATGCTTTATTTCTGCCAGGATATGGTGAATGCCAACACTCAATGGGTATAGTTCCCATATCTCTTGAGTTTTTCTTCCTTTTCTCCCCTTTGTTCCTTCGACTCCTTATAGTCCTTATGTTCCTTCTTCTCATATTTCACACTAGACTTTATGGTCGGACTCTGTTTGGCATCCATCGCTTCCTTGGCGTTCATTATTTTTATTGCCTTTTTCAAGAGTTCAGCCATCGTCTTGGGAGGATCCTTAGCTAAATTGTAATACAGCTTCTCGGGAATCAAACCACTTATAAGAGCAGTGATGGCCGTTTTTTTCTCGTAATCAATTACCTCCAACTTCTCATTATTGAACCAAGTAATGTAATCCCTAGTGCTTTTGTCCACTTACTGTCTTAGTCTCAGAAAATGAGCCACTCTCTTTAGTAGTTTAGATCCGAAGCAATAGTTGCTAATAAACAGTTCGGCCAACTGATTAAAGTTAATGATCTGTCCTGGGGAAAATTATTATACCATATTTGGGCTGAGCCCGTAATGGTGCTAGAAAATGCTTTGCATCTCATCTCATCTATTACTGAATAAATATTTGATACACCTTGATACTGCTTAATATAGAGAACAGGATCGATTTTACCATCATATTTTGGGTAACCACCGGAGATTCAAATTTAGAGGGTGTAGGAAATTCCATAATTGCTTGAATAAAATGAGATCCTTTAACAAAGCTCCTTTGCTAAGGATTCTTTTCTTTCACCATTTCACCCAATCTCTCTTCCAAACTTTGGATTGATCCCCTCCACTAAGGATTACCATCATCAGATATATGGGAAGTTGCTCAACTGTTCCGACTATTTATCTGTGTTGATCACTCTTTTTGAGAGGTTTGCTTAGCGTGTGCCGATCATCGGACGCTTAAACTTGATCGGATTGAAGCCTCATGTTTGTCGACCGGACATTGAGTGTTCCTGGATGATTCCCTGGGAGGATTTCTATATCCTCTAGGTCCTAGATGATCAAAGGGAGAATCTTTGATTAGCCATTCCAAGACACTTGGCCTTTCAGGAGAGAAATAATGAACGTCATAAGGTTCTATGGCTCTAGGTAATGAATTTGATCTTGGACGATAAGAGTTATCCCTTGAGGTTATGGAATAACTATACCTGCTAGATCGTGGAGGAGGAGGAAGCATTTCTCTCTGTTTGGATAGGGTTGGAGATTTGTCTTGTAATGTTTGGGCCAATTGTCTCATCATATCTTGCACAACCTCTTGTCCTCTAGTGAGACTCGATAGAACTCCATTCAGATCATGGTTAGTAGGTGGAATAGATGAAATATATGTATTTCCATCATTCCTGGCACTGGATTCAGGGATATCAGTCATCCTTTCGTTGACACTTGTGTATGAAAGTGAAAAATGGTTATAAGAAACACATTCCCACATACAGAGCCAATATGTTGATGGAAAAACGAGATTGGATCTAATTCTTAAATCAAATATAAAATATGTAAATAGAATCTGTTGATGTAGAAAACTATACTCGATCTAATTCTTTAAACACATATAAAAGAAGTAAATAGAAATATAGCAACACAAGATTTTAAAGTGGTTCGGATATGTCTTAAGGCCTACGTCCACTATTCTGATATTAATCATTTTAATAGCTTGTTTGCTTCTATTTGCTGTCAATTTATAAAATACTACAAGTGCACGGCCTATTATAGAATAGCGAGTGTAAGTACGGGTCAAACCCACCGAGATTTATCAATTTTTTCTTTAAAAATAATTGTGACTATCCAACTAGACTAAACTGGGTTGGAGATGAGATGTAATATTAAACTAAGCAACACAAACAAGAAATAGGAGTACGAGAGATATAATCAAGGTAGCGTGAAAACTAGGGCATTGGATCCATTTATAACGTTAAACCAACAATGTGCCATAATTTAAATTCGTCATTTCCGATTTTATAACTCAAATTAAACCGACTCTCGTTGTATTTAATTCAAAAAAATAACACGCTAGAAGTTCAAAATAATATTTAACGTCTCTAAGTTTAGACGCCCAAAATCCCTATTCCCTTAAAAAGTGCACTTTTAATTTTCAAAATATAGTCTTTAAGCATGGGCTATCAATCAATTTACTAAAAGTATAACCCATAAAAAAGTACTCATACTAAAACTATAAAAATATTTTTTTTCCAAATAATGTCGAAGGTTTAAAACTCTCTCTCGTGCCGTTTTAAATGAATAAGGAATTTTTAAAACGTTTAGCACATATCGGGAAATAAAGACGAAATTAAATCACACACAATATTAATCACACATGATAAATTTTACCTAGTCCTAGTGAGGAAATTAAGCTAGCATAATTGTAGACATAATAAAATTGCAAGAATGAATACTCAATTTCATTAAATAAAAAAAACTTACAGTTGATGTGTCAAAATAATCTTGACAAAAATTCCACTCACAAAATAATTATTGGCCCTCTCTAAAGCTCTCTCTACAATTCCCACTAGAACTTTCTGTGTAAAAAATGAAGAACCCAAGGGTTCTATTCATAGGCTTAGGGAGAGGGTATTTGAATGGGTGTAAAACACATTTTTATTTGATTTGTACGAACAATAAAATCCTAAAAATAAACCAAAAAAAGAGTCCCATGAAATATCTTGAAAATCACAAAACGGTCAGCTCCAAAATGCCTTGATTTTCGGACTAAGAAACTGTCAAACTTTATCTCTTCAAGGCTGCGTTTGGCTGGCATTTTGGGCTTGAGAATTTTTACCCAAAAATTAAGATCAGGGGGAAGAATTGAACCCTTGACCTTCTCCTTCCCACGCGTGCGCAACACCACTGAACCAAGCAACATTCTTAAAACAATGGCTGATTCAATAATATACAACCCATTCTAATTTCCAGATATTCCATTCTTCCACTTTGGCCCCTTAACATTGTACTTCTTTCAATTATTCCCACAATCTTCATTTCTTCACTAAATCACCTCGGATCTTGACTAAACTTTAGGGGTACTTGTAAAAATATAAATAACTTATATTAATTCAATTTTAGCCCCAGAAAGTTTTGAAAATTATGAATTTACCCTTATTTGTATTTTAGACCCCAAAATCCATAACTTTTTCATTTTAACTCCGAATTCAACCAAATTTCATGGAGAACTTTATTTTGCCAATATAAATATTTAAAAATTATTTTCAGGCCCATAAAGTTTCTAAAATTATAGTTTTACCCCCGGAGTTATTAAAATTGCATTTTAACTCGAATTTTATTCAAACTTGCATTTTTCTTTTAATTTACGAAAAAGACTCTAAAAGCTCATTATTTAAGATAAGAAGGGCCTAACAAGGCCTATATTTGGGCATATTTCATGAAAAATAATGCACTCATCAAATACCCCCAAACCTAAACTTTGCTAGTCCTCGAGAAAAACTAAAATTTTAAAATCTAACTCACTTTCGTAGGAATCTCGATTGCACTTAGCATGTGCAACAAGCCATTAAACCTCTAGGTTATCCTAGAGGACGAGTTTTATCTCGTGAGGGTTTGCAGTGAATATAACCACAAAATTCAAAAACTTGACTCAATACAAAATACTCAAAAGTAATATAACCAAGTTTGAATGCAAACTTCATAAATATAGCAGAACTTCACTTTTCAATCTCAACTTATCGTGAGTGTGTGCATAGCCAATATAAACGTCCATTTTAAAAGATTTTATCGTCACATTTCTTATTCGAAAGTTCGTTTTGATTTCAAAATCTCACAGGATGCACAAATTTCACATATACATGATCAAAAATGGAATTTTTAAATGGATGAGTATGATCTCATGAATGAAAAATCGATTACTTTTTGAAAGCATTGAATCACACCATAGATCCTATATATCTTCAATCCACACTTTAACTAACTTCACTTGATATCGATTAGGACTTTCTTTGGTTGTATTGTAGGCTCGGATTTGGATAGAAAGAATGGCTTTTGGAGTTCAAAATTTCTGAGAGTATAGAGGTTTTTCGGTATTTTGACTTTTAGTCACTTTTCTTCCAACCTCCATTTTTCTTTTTCTTTCGCTTTTTCTTTTCGAACTCACATTTTTTCACCTTTCTTTTTTTTATCTCTTTTTTTCCTTTCTTCACCCATTATTTTTGCAACCTCTTTTTCTTTTGACCTTTTTTCTACCGCAATTTTACCCTAGTATTCTCAGAAAATGGGTATGGATCTTTTTTTTAGGGCTTTAAACTCCCAGTTGGAGTTAGGTAGGATAGTGGATTTTCAACAAAAGGATTATCTTCTTTTTAACTCAAATGGGCTTGCAATGTAAAAATGCAAAAAAGTTAGATTTTAGGCTTAATTTTGGGCTTTCAAACGATGGCCTAATCTCATTTTGCAAGTTTCGTTAATTTGATTTGTGCCTCAAGACGACTTACTAAGACTTCTAGTGCTTAAGATTCACATTTTGACGTATTATTTTCAGTAATCAGGCAAAACAAAGAATTTAAGATCATTAACAAATTTATCACTAAAGGAACGGTTGAGTTATTTTAACTCGAATTGATTTAAACCTCCCGAAAACGATGAATGACACAAAATCTCACCGGGTTAAAATCTCCACATTTATTCGTTATGCATATTCACTTTCGCCCCAATATCCATTTTCGATCATATTATATGGCTAATGTGTAAAAAATTTCATAAGTTGAGAGATCCATGAATTAATTCTATATTAAGAAATCGTTTCAAAACTCAATTATATTGAAAATCTTTTTAGATGTTTGATTTTTTTTTTTCAAAAATATCATCCTTACCCCCAAACCTAAATTTTACATTGTCCTCAATGTATGCTCAAACTAAAAATATGGACAAAGTAAATAAAGTACAAAAGTAAAAGGATAATATTACCCGTGAATTTCCACTTGTGTTACCAACTTCCAACCAATCTCACATTCCTTTCATCATAAATCAAAAGTCTGAAAAATTGAGAGTCAACCCAATCGACAAAGTATACATATGAATGCATATAATGAATGTTGAGAGTGAAATTATCGAAATGCGCAATCACATTAAAACAGAGATGGTCAGTCTCGCCGAGACTATAAAATTTCGAATGACACGCTAAGCCTAGGTTTCCCCCAAACTCGAGAATGAATAAATCTGGCTCTAAATCGGACGATCCTCTACTCATTTCCTCCATCTAATCCAAACACTCATATGACACATGTGGACGTGGTGGAATAGGACAATACGGCCTCACAAAACATGCGTCACCGGGTGGAAACGCTTGAATGATTTTTCCAATCTCATCACTAGTAAATAAAATCTCACATGTCGGCATACACTCAAAAGGATCGGGATTGTGTTCACATAGAAGGAGTTGGTCTATTCTATCAACCTAGTCTCTTTCCTCTATATAATGAAATGAGTTCAACCACGATTGGACTTCAACAGTAAGATCCTCATCAACCGGACAAAATTCTTCTTCGAAATCTTCAAAACTCATATCTAGAGACAAGTCAGGTGGTCGAGCACGTAGATCGGTTGGGTCACTATCCCGTGGAGTAGTGACATCGTTCATTTCTTGAACGTACTTGAATTCATTCTCTCCCTCATCGGACGATGACCTCTCTAAATTAAAAACATTCAAATCCATGGTTATGTTCCCAAACGATAGGTTCAGTTACCCACTACGACATCGAATGACAGTGTCGGAGGTGGCCAAAAAGGGTCGGCCGAGGATGATTGGGATTTGTGTGCATGAGTTTAGTACGTGTTGCGTGTCTAAGACCAGAAAGTCTACTGGAAAGATAAACTCACCAACTTTAATCAATACATCCTCTACAACACCTCGAGGTATTTTAATGGATCGATCGGCCAAGGACAAGGTCATCTTAGTGGGTTTTAACTCCCCCAAACCTAGTTTCTCGTACACGATGTACGTCAAAAGGTTAAAGCTTGCTCCTAAGTCTAATAGAGCTTTCTCAAAGTGATGTTCCCCTATCTTGATAGAGATCGTCGGCGTCCCGTGATCCTTGTACTTGACGGGAGTTCTATAGGAAATGATCGAGCTAGCTTGCTCGGCGAGAAAATCTTTCTTAGGAACGTTGGTGTGTCTCTTGAAGGTACAAAGGTCCATCAAAAATTTGGCATAGGATGGGACTTGTTGTATAGAGTCAAGCAGTGGGATATTGATTTGTACTTGCTTGAACACTTCCAACATCTTATCAACTTGTGCCTTCTTCTTTTGGGGCCCCAGCCGTTGGGGGAATGGAGCTTTTGGAACATAGGTCTCTACAGATGGCTCGAAAGATAAGGGTGGGGAGGAAGTTGGGTCCACATGTGGATCTTCCTTCTCCTTAAGTTTCTCAGATTCACTCCCGATGGGTGGTGAGATATTCTTTTCAACCTCCTTACCAGACCTAAGCGTGATAATTGCTTTGACATCCTCTTGGATTTGTGATGAACCGGCGTTATCGTGCAAAAAATATTAACCTTTAGGTAAGTTACCTTTAGGATTGGGCTCAGGTTGACTCGAGAATGTTCCCTTGTTTCTCCCACTCAATGCGTTCGCTAATTGACTCACTTGAACCTCGAGTTTGTCTATGGATTGAGTATTTGCATGCAAGCTCTGTTGGGTGGATTGGAGGACATTTTGAGTGGTTTGCTGGAATTGGAGTGTACTTTGAGCAAGCAAATTCATCATATCCTCTAAAGCTTGGATCTTTTAGGAAGAAGGATACGATGGTTCGGGGGCATTCTTTATGAAACCCGGAGGTGGATTACCAGAAGATTGACCACCACTTTCGAGGTATTGACCCTTGGACCATGAAAAATTGGGGTGGTCTCACCACCCCGGATTGTACGTATTGGAATATGGGTCATACTTTGGCCTATTTTGGTAAAGGGCATTGGCTTGCTCGGTACGTGCCTTGTGGATCGGAAGGGTGGGGTAATTCTCGACTAAGTGGTCGAATACATCGCAAAGTATACACATAGGGGGACCTACATGTTGAACGGCCGCAGATGCGGTTCGATTGCACCCTCTTTGCTTGTCTCTAAAGCTTCTAAACGTCGGGCCAATGTGGCCACTTTGGCGTTTAAATCATAACTTTGTTCGACTTGCTGAGCGAAACCCTCATTGAAGGTGGTGGATCTAGATTCTCTATTGGGTGCCCATCGCTGGGACTTTTTGGCTATGGCTTCTACAAATACCCACGCATCGACCTCACTCTTCTCGGTAAAATCACCATTACATAGTGACTCGAGCATAGTTCGGGTGTTACAATCGAACCCCTCATATAAAATTTGAATTTGGAGTCCCATTTTAATCCCATGGTGCGGACATTGCAGCATCAAGTCCTTGAATCGCTCCAAATACATCCACAATGCTTCTCCCTCCTTTTGGCTAAATGTGTTGATGGCGTGACGTATCGACGTCGTCTTTTGGTTAGGAAAGAATTATTGTAGGAAGGTGACACTCATTTGGTTTCAAGTGGTGATGGATTCGGGTTTTAACGAGTTAAACCAACTCTTAGCTTTGTCTTTCAACGAGAACGGGAACAATTTAAGCTTAACAATCTCATTAGAGAGTTATTGGTACTTAATGGTCCCACATATCTCCTTGAATTCACGCACGTGAAGGTACAGATCCTCTTTTTCAGTACCCCGAAACACGGGCAGCAATTGGATTGTTCCCGAATGGAATTGGAAGTTGTTTGCATTGTGATCGGGGAGAAGAATACATGAAGGCTGACAACACCTAGTTGGATAAAGGTAATCTTTAAGGGCACATGGTGCTAACTCGTCTCCTATCTCGGTGAATATCGAAAATCTACCTACGTAAGTATCGGGAATGCTAGACTCCACACACGACAAACGACTGGTATGATTTCGAAACCAACTTCGCATACACTCAACTCACTCGATTTTTTTTTATGTCATGAAAAAAATATTTGACTCAAACCACGTAATTCCTAGCTAACACACAACAAATTGAATTATGTAATTTAGGTGAGGGGAATTTCAATTTTAAAATCTAGTTTTCCCGAGATTAATCGACGACAGCAAGGGTCTCCGAATTAATCTCCCTAATTAGATAGGTCCTATTCTTTGACAAGGGAGAATTTAAAAGACGACCAACTACGGTTATCGCCTCAAAACTCATTTTTTTCTCCAGGTAGGTGGTCGGTACAAAGACACATTAAAAACCACCAATCCTAGACAAGGTGAAACGGAATTGATTTGACAACTTCGTGTTGGAGTAGCTTTTAACTCTAGCCTCATTAACAGATTTTCTATGAGCTATGTGATATCCTAAGGCCAATGTCTACTTGATTTTAAATTAAATGTGATGGCTCGGGATATGAAAATCCATGGATAATTAGTGATTTTCGGGCCAAGGAGAGGTGATGAAATCCCCACCTTATCTTTTACACGGGTTTTGCCCTTAAGTCAATTTATGCAACGTGCAAAATTAAATGCGAAATTATACCACGTAGGAGCACACAAAAAAAAATGTACCTCTGGCGTGGGCATTTTACGGTCACTTGTTTACGCCTGGCCGAAGTTTAAGTTGACGTCGATCGGAGGGAAACGTCGCCTACATTTCAGTCGTCCCCGAGAGTTCCTTGTGCTCGTGGTAAGATTGCACAATTTTTTTCTTCTCGTTCGCGCACCATTGAACACTTTTTCGAATTTTTCTTCATTTTTTTATATTTTTTTTAGGGTCTACCTACTGAAAAAATGACTCTGGAAATTTTCAGAAAGAAAAAAAAAATCGAGTTTTTTCAATTTTTAGGTATTTTAAGGTAAACTTACTACTAAAAATGCTATTTATAAAAAAAAAAAACTTAAATCAGATTTTTTTTCCCAGAAAAATAAAAAATTTGCTGTTGATTTTTTTTTCGAAATTTTATTTTATTTTATTTTTGAATTTTTACTAACAAAAATACGAAAAGTAAAAACAAATCTAGTCCGAAAGCCACAACTCTTTTTTTTTTTAAATCGAACAAATCCCCGGCAACGGCGCCAAACACTTCTTGTCAATTTATAAAATACCGCAAGTGCACGGGCTATTATTGAATAGCGAGTGTAAGTACGGGTCGAACCCACAAAGATTTATCAATTTTTTCTTTAAAAATAATTGTGACTGTCCAACTAGAGTAAATTGGCTTGACGAATAGATGTAATATTAAACTAAGCAACATAAACAAGAAATAGGAGTACGAGAGATATAATGAAGGTAGCATGAAAACAAGTACGTTGGATCCATTTATCACGTTAAACTAACAATGTGCAATAATTTAAATTCGTCATTCCCGATTTTATAACTCAAATTAAATCGACTCTCATCGTATTTAATTCGGAAAAATAACACGTTAGAAGTTCAAAATAAAATTTAACATCTCTAAGTTTAGACGCCCAAAATCCATATTCCCTTAATAAGTTCACTTTTAAATTTCAAAATATAGTCGTTAATTATGGACTATCAATCAATTTAATAAAAGCATAACCCATCAAAAAGTACTTAGACTTAAAATATAAAAATAATTTTTTCCAAACAATGCCGAAGGTTTAAAACGCACTCCCGTGTCTTTTTAAATGAATACCGAATTTTTAAAACGTTTAGCACATATCGGGAAATAAAGACGAAATTAAATCACACACAATATTAATCACACATGATAAATTTCACCTAGTCCTAGTGAGGAAATTAAGCTAGCATAATTGTAGACATAATAAGACTGCAAGAATGAATACTCAATTTCATTAAATAAACAAACTTACAATTGAAATGTCAAAATAATCTTGACAAAAATTCTACTCACAAAATAATTATTGGCTCTCTCTAAATCTCTCTCTACAACTCCCTCCCCAACTTTCTGTGTCAAAAATGAAGGACGCAAGGGTTCTATTTATAGGCTTAGGGTGAGGGTATTTGAATGGGTGTAAAACACCTTTTTAATTGATTTATATGAATAATAAAATCCTAAAAATCAACCAAAAAAAGAGTCCCACGAAATATCTTGAAAATCACGAAATGATCAGCTCCAAAATCCCTTGATTTTCGGACTAAGAAACTATCAAACTTTATCTCTACAAGGCTGCGTTTGGCTGGCATTTTGGGCTTGAGAATTTTTACCAAAAATTTAAGGTCGGGGGGAAGAATCAAACCCCAGACCTTCTCCTTCCCACGCGCACGAGAGACCACTGAACCAAGCAATATTCTTATAATAATGATTGCTTCAATAGTATATAACCCATTCTAAATTCCAGAAATTCCATTCTTCCACTTTGGCCCCTTAACTTTGTACTTCTTTCAATTATTCCCACAATCTTCATATCTTCACTAAATCACCTCGGATCTTCACCAAACTTTAGGGGTACCTGCAAAAATATAAATAACTTATATTAATTAAATTTTAGCCCCAGAAAGTTTAGAAAATTATGAATTTACCCTTATTTGTAATTTAGACCCCGAAATTAATAACTTTTTCATTTTAACTCCGAATTCAACCAAATTTCAGGGAGAACTTTATTTTTCCTATATAAATATTTAAAAATTATTTTCAGGCCATTAAAGTTTCTAAAATTACAGTTTTACACCCAGAGTTATTAAAATTGCATTTTTAACTCGGATTTGATTCAAACTTGCATTTTTCTTTTAATTTACGAAAAAGACTCTAAAAGCTCATTATTTAAGAGAAGAAGGACCTAACAAGGCCTAGATTTGGTCATATTTCATGCAAAATAATGCACTCATCAGTATTCCTTGCCTTTTATGGCAGAGTTAAATTGTATTTATAATGACCCGGAGGCCAAGGGTTGAAATGTCAATGGATGAAATGCATTTATATATTAAGCATTTAAATCCTTACATAATGTATATGAAGATTAGTTGTACAAATTATGACTCTTGATTTGTTGACCCTTTACTGATCTTGTTGGTCGGCCTTCTCGGTACTTGGTTGGCATTCCTTGTGTTGGTCAGCATTCCACGTTAGGCTGTTAACTGGGATTATGGCCACGTAAGAGAACAAATATTTATTTCTTATTTGTCCATGTATATGGATATTTTTTTTGTATTAACAGGGTATAAGGAGTAATTTAGATATTTGTTGATTCAATTTGGTCGATTGAAGTGTACGGGTGTTACAATCTACATACTTAAAAGCTCAGAGTATTGTTCTCTCATTACCTGTTCTAGTTCCAATGTGTCTTTTTGTTGATTTTGATGCTCCAAATTATCTTTACTAAGGGAATTTCTTTCTTTCTAAAGACCTTCACCTGGCAGTCCAAAATTTGAATAGGTCGTTAGTCAAATTCATGATTAGGTTGAACAGATATTTCATGCCATATAATGACATGTATTGGATCTTAAATATTTTGACGTAGTTGGTACACATAGAACACATTATTAATATTAGATAATTCCATGGGTAATTCTAACTGATAGGTGACAGAGCCAATACGTTTGATAATATTGAAGCGGACAATGCATCTTGGTGTTAGGTTCCCTTTATTTCCTAAATGTAAATACCTTTTGTGGGAGAAATTTTTAGAAATATCTTGTCAAAAATTTGAAATTCTAAGGGCTTTCGACGATTATCGGCATAAGTCTTTTACTGATCTTGGGCCATCTTGAGTCTTTATCTGATTTTATGTATTTTCTCAATAGTTTCTTGGATTATATCGGAACCAAATTTCTTACAGTTGCCTGATTCGGTCCAATATGTTGGGGATCAGCATGGTCTTCTATATAAGGATTCAGACGGGGTGGCTGTGTTACTTTTCTGCTAACTATTGTTAAAGGAAAACTGAATAAACTATAAGTGTTCATTCCAATTGTTGGGCATATTTAAAGCATAAGCTCTTAACGTATCTTCCAACATTTGAATTGTTTGTTCAGATTTTTTGTCTATCTAGGGATGAAATGTGGCACTTAAATAGATTTTAGTGCCCGTTGCTTCTTGAAGTGGTTGCCAAAATCTACCTACAAAAGGAGAATCTCGGTCTAATATTATGGATAGAGGAATTCCATGTAATAGAATAATTTCTCGAATGTATAGTTTACTGTGTTTTTAAAAGGAGACACTAGTTTTTATTCGCAAAAAATGGGCAGATTTGGTGAGTCAATCCACTATGACCCAAATAGAGTTGTATCTCTGGGACATATGATGTAGTACAATAATAAAATCTATAGTGACATAATCCCATTTCCATTCCAAAATTAGAAGAGGATGGAGTAATCCACTATAACACTGGTGTTCTATCATTACTTGTTGACGGGTTAGACATCTTTTTACAAATATCTCAATTTCATTCCTTATAATTGGCCACCAGTAATGTTTTCTCAACACATGATATGTTTTGGAGCTTCTACGATGTATCATGAATTTAGAATGATGGATTTTTGTAAAACTTCTTCCCGTAAGGATGATTCATCAGACACATACATTATATTTCTAAATCATAAGACTACTTCCTTATCATAGGATAACTCTCTAGTTCTATTGTGGGCTTATTGTTTCTTTACAACGGGATCTTGGAGTTATTGTCCTAAAATTTCTTCTTCGAAGTTAGATAAGCAATAATATTAGAAAATTTTGAGAAAGATGAAATTTGTTGAAGATCATATTGCATTATGGTGGTAGCAATATCATAGTAGATAAGGTATGAAGTCTACCAATGGGTTACGACATAAATTTCCTGTAACAGCGTTCCCTTTTCTCGAATGGTAGTCTACTTAAACCTATAGTCTTTGAAAGATTCCATTCGATGGCTTTGTCTTAGATTCGAATCCTTTTGGGTGAAGACTTGAAATTCTTCATCGTAAAGATAACAACGCCATATCTTTAAACCAAAAACTACCACTGCAAACTCAAGATCATGCACATGATAATTACATTCATGAATTTTGAGTTATCAGGATCCATACTCCACTACTTGTCCTTTTTTCATAAATTCACACCCTAAACCTTGCAACGAGGAATCAATGTACATGTTATATCTTACATCACAAGAAGGAATGGTTAGGACAGGAGCAGTAGTATTTTGAATGAGTGTGCAAGTTCGACAGTCCACACAAATGGTATTTCCTTCCTAGTTAGCTTTAGTATTGGGAGAGAAATTCAGAAAAATCCTTCTACGAAATGATGATAATAACCTGCTAATCTGAAGAAAAAAATTATTGAGGTGATATTGGTGGGGTTCCTCCATTCTAAAATGGCTTTAATTTTAACTGGGTCAACTTGGATTTCATTTTTAAAACTCACGTGTCGTTTGAATTTTACTTCCTTCATTGAGAAGTCATAATTACTTTTCTTAGCATACAGTTAATAGGTTCTCAAGGTTCCTCATACTGTTTTTAAGTGTTGGCCATGCTTCACGGGATTTTGGGAATAAATGAGGATATCGTCAATGAATATGATTACGAATTGGTCAAGGAAAGATCTAAAAATATGGTGCATAGGGTTTATTAAAGCTGCAACGTGCAGGGGAATTGGTTATTCCAAAAGACATTACAATAAATTTTAAATTTCCATAACGATTTCGAAAAGTAAGCTTTAGAATGTCTTTTTTCTGACTCCTAATTGATGGAAACCAGATCGTAAGTCTATTTTGGAAAATACTCTTACACCTCTAAGTTGATCTAATAAATCTCAAATTCTAGGTAAAGGACATCTATTGTTAATGGTCATTGAGTTCAATTTATGATAATCTATGCAAAGTCTAAAGCTTCCATCATTCCTTTTCAGAAAAAACATAGGTGCTCCCTAAAGAGATGAACTACGACAAATATAACCCTTTTCGAATAGATCATCTAATTGCGTGCGAAGATCACGGAGTTTCGAAGGAACCATTTTCTATGGACATATCAAAATAGGGCAATTATTTGGATAAAGATTAATGATAAACTCAATTTCTCAGGAAAGGAGTATAGCTGGAAATTCTTTTGCGAAAATATCATCAAGTTGTTTCGAAAGTCTAAGGATTAAGGAAGAATGGGAGATTTGGATTTGGGAAGTTGATGGTTCGGAATGATCGGTTCCTTGGAACATAAAAGAACGACTCTCTTGATCCCGAAAATATATTCATTTTTAATAACAATCGTTATATGAGCCTGATTTTTAGACAATACATCCATTATGATAATAATATCAAATTTCCATATATCTAAGATTATTAGGTTTACAAAGAGTGTACCTAGACTAAGCTAGATTTCACAATTATTATAGCCTAGGGTAGGTGTACTAATTTCACCTGTAGGTAATTCTATTTCCAATGGAATAT
The DNA here is from genome assembly GCA_949130495.1 of Sambucus nigra. Taxonomy (NCBI): domain Eukaryota; kingdom Viridiplantae; phylum Streptophyta; class Magnoliopsida; order Dipsacales; family Adoxaceae; genus Sambucus; species Sambucus nigra. The sequence continues at coordinate 26,354,875 of OX422220.1, forward strand.
TTAGAGATTTGGGTAAAATTTGTAAGACTTTAGCTATTTTAAGGCAAATGAATGAAAGAGTTGAACTAGAATCAAATAAAATATGAGTGGGACAGTCATGAAAGAGTATTGTACCTTCTACCATGTCGTGTGAAATCCATTTAGGATATGTGGCATAATTCTTTCCATAATTCGGGACTAGTTTAAGCTTCCTAATGTGGATAGCCATATGCTCGAAATAAAGGGTTTCTCGTATTCTTAAAGGATTTCCTAGTTAGCATCGAATTGCGGAGGGATTCAATTTTAGACATTGGGGGTGGAAATGTCCTAATTCTTAGTATTCGTGACAACAAATTAAGGGATAGGTGATCCTATGGTGAATCTGGGAATAAACTTATCCACAAGGATTGGGATAAGGTCGTGGTTAAGGTCTGAGTAAGATTCTTACAATGTGATTGTTCCTATTAATAGGGTGAGGTGAACGAATATATCCTGATGGGGAGTTTTGTTCGATAATCGGGGCAACTTCGATGAGTTGGGAAAAGTCTCGAATTTATAAGGGGGAATGAAAGTTTTTATTTTTGGGTGTAATCCTCTTTCAAACTACTGGCAATTATTTATTTCAGTATCCATATACTTGACTACATACATGACTTCATACTGAGCCACAGTTATATTTGTTTGTTTTAATATCATGAAATCCAAAATAAATTATTCTCTTTCGATTTCGGAGGGGTAATTTTTAAGGAAAATTTCTTCAAATTGCTATCAGGTCATAGTGGATACATTGTGACTCTGGGCTACCGTTTACCACCAGAAATCGTCTTCACCTTCAAATATGTAGGATGCCAAAGTTACTCGAAGATTTACATTGATTTCTACCCCATTAAATATCTTCATGATTTAACGCATCTACTTTTCAACTTCACTAGTGTCTAGCTTTCTAAGAAATGGAGGGGGTCGTTGTCTCAGAAATTCCTTGAGAGCATTCATTTGACGTGCCACATCATAAATTTCCTCTAGTACTAGGTGTGGTGCTTGCTACTGTCAAGCTAAGGATGTCAGATCTTAAAGGCATTTCATGATTCCTTCGGTGTTAGTTTACTCAATTTGAGTTCCGATGGAAGGAGTTCGAGTGCTAACCATGATAGAGCAAAACATAACAATTGCATAATAAATTTGGTAAGAACAAAATCTTAAAAGAAAGCATATAGAAACAAATTTAGATATATTATACAAGAAGTTAACGTTGAATCTTATAATACAACTTACATATTCTAGCTTCATATATAGTCTCTTTAGGAGTTTTTGTATCCATCTCAGATAGGTCGGAGTCTTTCACGAAGTCAAAATCATTGGGTTCAAAGGGGGCATCAACAATAGAATCACTGGACAATTTTAAGGAGAGCTTGATAAGTTCACCATTTGAAGTATCCTCGAGGTGGAGTGGAAGAGGCGATTGAGTATGAGTCCAAGAAATATTGATTGTTTCTTGTAATATAATTGGGTCGTCGACATAGTCATGCATCTTCCTCATTACTTTAGCTTCTCCATAAATATGATTAGTTAATAATAGTTATTTCATGTCATTACTAGAATTGATCCAGTCATGTCGACCTACCTAACCATGGCACTGAGCGTAAGAAAAAAATTTCTCATCTTATAGTTTTCCACTGATTATTATTTATAATATCCAAATTGAAAAGTAGCGAATCCCAAGTATTCATGATGCAAAAGAGACTTATTATATAATAAGGGTAAAGAAGTTACAAGACGTGTAAAATAACTAATAGACTATGCGAAATTATTCCCGTATAGAAACCTAACCCCGCGTATTTTAGGAACACGCTCTGTTACCAACTTGTCACACCTAATTTTTTTGTATGAATGTAAAAGATACAAACAAAGAAATGAATTATAGTTAGGCAGAAAAATAAAACTTTATTAATTAGATATAGTCTCACATTTATTGTACTACCATCACAGGGGCGAGTTACTGATAATACATAATATTCCCAATACTGAAAAACAACGTAGGTCGTTGAAAAACGTCACTCCTTGCTCCCGTATTCATTAATCTCTCTCCAAATAATTACATAAACAAACATGTGGTTCATGTGTATCACAAAAAAGGAGGGGGATTTAGCCTCTTTTTCCTAGAACATCTGGAGGAAAGCAGATTTTAACCAATTCTATAACAATTTATATGTAGATAGAAGTTGGAGTGTGTATGGAGCCATTTGTTAGCAACGAAAGTACATGTATAATTGCATAATAAGAAAGTCAAGGCATTTCAACTGACAATCCCAAACTAACTAACTTTCTAATTGGTATAAAAGTAATTAAGCATGATCAGTATAACCAAAAATTAATGTCTACACAAAACATTTCGAGAATAGATAACAACTAGGCACACTAACTTGAGCCCCACTCATACATATATAACGATAAATCTGGCTCTCAAACATTTGAAACCTTCGGCCAAGTAGAAACATTTCCTGGGGCAACACGGTAGTCTACTCCCTAGATAATATCGATGCTTATACAAAGATTATTTACACAGAAGTGCGGGGTGAATAGATTCAATCATTTCAGTAATTTCATGACATTGGTTATTAGGTGAGGGGGGTTAAAATTGATCTAATTGGTCCATAATTAAATGTCATAAATGAATAAATATATATAGTATGGTAGTGCAATTATCTACCATACTAAGAATATTTTATGGCTATCATAACGTGTTATTAATAGTAGTACAACAATTACGCTGAATTTGATTTTGAAAAGGAAAAACCTACTTGTACGATGGGTAGAACGGGCTTAGTTAAGGTTTAAGTTTGCATGATTCTCTGTAAATAAACATTATTGTTAGTATATGTAGTTGGAAATAATCCTTATTGGGAAAATAAATGAAAAAACTGTGTCTATTAAAAGTTTAGGGGCTAATTATAATAATTATTTTTAGGGTTTTAAAATATAGGGCTTAGGGTAAAATTTGTAAAAAGGATACTATTTTATTCAAAATCTATCAAAGTAAATGTAGAAAAAAGTTTGGGTCAAAACTCATAACTTGAAAAAGTTATGAGGGGGGAAATTACAAATATAGGAAAATATTTATAACCTAAAACCTTGTGTTTCTATAACTTGAGCTAGGACTGATCAAACACTACCTTACCTTATATCATTTTTACCTGAAAAATTTAATGAATATTGGAAAAAATCATAAAAAATTTATTGGTCATGCGCCCTCACGCGGGTCAAGGTTTTTGGTTGAAAAGTTAATCTTCGACCTCTTGCTAGTTGACTTAGGTTTCGAAAAAAATTTAACCTTGAATATATTCTAATTTTCTAAATCAATTGATATGATTCTTGAATCAATCCAACCTAACTTTTTCCAAGAAATCCAAATATATAAGTTTCATGGATTGAGATTCAGTATCCATCGAGTTTCACTACGATCTGTTTTATAAAAAAAATTAATCAAACACTCATGGCTTTACTGAAAACAAAAATATTTTCTATGCTTATGGCTAGGTTTTTTCTATCGTCAGAAGGATTTTGGTTTGAAGGATTGAGGTGATTTGGTTGAGGAGAATTTTACATTTTCAGTTTCTGAAATGAAAAAACCACATTAAGAAATTAAGGTTCAAACCATATAAGTTTTCGAAATTGACCCTTGCACTTGAGCTATTGGGTTTGTAAGAAATTTAATCCTCACTTTGCAACAAGTTCAGAGTCAAAGAAAAGAGTTTGACCAACAAAGCTCAAGCTTTAATAGAGTTTTTGAATGTTTTCTCAAATTGACATTGTTCTACATGTAAAAACTCGATTCTTTTGATTGGTTAAGATATAATAATGGTGAAGAAAATAAATGGAATTGGAAAAATTAGAATTGATACATGGAATAACAGTTTACTATTTTTGAGGCAAAATTTTAAACTTTGGAGAGGATGAAGAGGGTAGTATAGGTTGGGGAGAGCTTATTGGTTAAGTTAGGAGGTGGTTTCTCCATTGAATTAAAAAGATAGAGTTGTGCGAAAATAATCTTTGTTCATATGGTTACATGGTGTAGCCATGTGATTTTGTCTCTTTTTGCTTAAGTGGATGTTAACTTGGCGGGGGGAAAGTGTAAATACCAAGGTTTTGATTTTGGTCCTTGGAAAGAAAATTTAGTATTTATTTGGTACCAAACATGGAATTTTTTCACATTTTAGGAATATTTGTGTAAATTCTAGAAAGTTTATGGGATAGGGTTGTAAATTCCAATTAGGTAAGTCTAGGGGTTTAGTTTGATATAAAGTTTAGAACTAGATGTGATGAATAGGTTAAGCTCTACCTCTTTTAAAAGTTTAAGGGGTAGTTTAGTCATTTTGTAACTGCAAGAGGTACTTGAGTAATTAAGAAAATTTGTAGGTTTGATGATGTAATTTCAACTTTATTTGAATGTTTTTGGATTTGAGTAGTTTATAAGGGGGATAAAGAGTAACCTAGATATTTATCGATTCAATTAGATCGATTGAACTGTCCGGGTGTTATAAAAAAAAGGAATATTCTCCAACATCTATGCTCCACCCAATCCCTATATGGAAGAATCAATATAAACCAACTACTCAACCACAATCCTAGGTAAATATAAAATAAGTAATGAAGTCAACTTCTCCTTGAGAATGTTAAATGCCTCTTAACACATCTCACTCCACACAAACTGGATTCCTTTCTTCACCAGCTCCGCTAATTACCCTAATGAAACTCTGATAACCTGGCAAACTAAGAAGCTGCAAACCTCCTTAAGTGTCGTGTATTATCCCTGTTACAACACGGCTAACACCTTACTTGGATCCACCAACAAACTTTTCTCCAAGACAACATGCCCTAAGAACTTCACCTCCCACTTTCAGGCCTAACATTTCTTGAACTTCATATAGAACTTATGCTCTCTCAAAGTCTTAAGGGTTATCCTCAGATGTCTAGAATGATTCTCATATGTTCGTGAATAAATAAATATATCATCAAGTAAGACAATAATGAAATTATCTAAACACAGTCAAAACACCTGGTTCTTCAAGCCCATAAATATGGATGGGGCATTGATCAAACCAAATGGCATGACCCAAGACTCATAAGAGCCATATTTGGTTAAGAATACAGTGTTAGGCATGACCTACCCCCGGACTCTTAACTGGTGGTGTCCAAATCTTAAATCAATCTTGGAGAAGAATGAATCCCCATCCAAATGATCAAATAAATCATCGATCCACGATAATGGATATTTATTTTTCATATTCACCTCATTCATCTCCCTATAGTCAATGCACATTCGTAATGACCCACCCTTAATTTTCACAAAAAGAACTAGATCCTCATGGAAAATTACTCCGTAGAATAAACCCCTACTCTAAAAGTTGCATAATCGACTCCCTCATCTCCAACGACGTCATTTGGTATAGTTCCCTAGAAATTATCTTAGTGTCTGGTCCGAAGTTAATGACAAAACCAATCTCTCTGGCGAGTGGTAACCATGACACCTCCTCAAACACATTGACAAACTCCTAAACTACGAGAATAAAATCAAAAGATGTTGTTTTGTCCTCCGAACTCTCCTCGTCTACGAAATACAAATGTCCCTTTGTTGGAATTTGAGGGTCCCCGGATTTTAAAAAGCTTCTTTGCAATTAAAATAAAACTTGTAATTTCCTTTTAAAAATATGCGGAAGCGTAAACGTTGAATGATGTGATGGTTCAAATCAAATACTAAAATTCCAATTTTAACATAAACAAAAATAAAGTGAGAATTAACTTAAACAAACTAAGTAATTAATTTACACTTTAAACGATTAAGTCCAATTAAATCCAAGTCCTAGAATTTGCCTAAATTATGATTGTTCATATTTCCAAGTTAGGCCAAACCAAATTAATGCAAGTGACTTGAATTACACAATTTTACCCAATATTAAATTAAAGTCCAATTTTAATATAGTGTGAGAATTAAACCGAATTTTATCTTGAATTAAACCTAAAGCATGCGTTCTAAATTTTGAGCGAGATAAAAATAAACAATGTCACACTACGCCGCGATGTACGAGGAAAAACCCAAAACGGGAAAAAACCTCGGACGGCCCTAGCCACAAGTCCACTAGATACGGAATTATACAAATACAAGACAAAAGACTTACATCCTCGACTCGAACCCTCTCAAGCCTTGTCGCTCCTTCTTGTAGAAACCACTTCCTAGCGAACAACCACGGAGCTCCACCGCGGTCTCGGAATCCACCGATAGGGCTTTGTATGGTCACCGTCACCCAAGATTGGAGCCTTTCTCCAATTGAGTAAAACCACAACAAAAGTCTTCTTCTTTGTGATGGGATGTAAAAGCAAACCCGAAACGTCTCCTTTTTAATTCGGTAGAGAAAAACCGGTGCCAAAACAAACTCCAAGTAATTGATATAAATATAGAAGAAACTTGGATAAACACTTAATTGGGTGTAAAGTATGAATTTTTCTTTAAAGACTAACACTCAAAAACTTGAACTTTTTCCTCAAATAAATTAGCTCTCAAACTCCCTCTATGAGATGGATATGGAATGAAAAAGTTAATTAGGAAAATGTGTTTCCCGCACATATTAAGTCTTGAAAAAGTTGATTAAAAAACAAGTGGGGAAATGGGGTGAAAACTGCCAAAAAACTGCTCAAAATTGTTCCCGCCTGGCATTCTCGTTCGAACGACATTGACTCTCGTTCGAACGAGACTTCTAACGAGCGACCAGTCTGGGCTCGTTAGAAACTCGTTAGATATCTCGTTAGAACGAACAAACTCGTTCGAACGACATATCGAACGACTGACCAGATTAGGGTTGTTGGCAGTCTCGTTCGAACGAAACCTCGTTAGAACAAAAAACTAGTTCGAACGAGATTTCGAACGACTTCCAGAAATGTTTCTAAAATTCTATTTTGGCCCAGAAACTTTATATACTTTAAATTAAAGTTCTAATCAAATTTTTCTGAAAGTAAAACATGGTTTTTATTAAACCTAACACCCATTAAACTTTGTTCCAATATCCTATATAAATATAATTACATTCATACCTTGGGAGCATGGAACCATAGTTGATGACATAGAAACGAGGCACGCAAACCGGCATATTTGATGAAGCTTTATACACTTTGTCGCTACGTCTTCAACACACACTTCATAGGCTTGAGAGTATTACAATAAAACACGAACCTATGAAAAAATGTTTTTGTCCGGAATTGAGCCAACACAATACATGGACTCAATTGGAAATTTGTGTCCTTACAAATCTCCCCCTTTGGCTATTCCGGGACAAAAACCAAAACAAAAATCCTAAAGGGCTGTCAAGCTCACTAGACTCAAAACATAACCCGCCCAAACTTGACTTAACCCAAGGATCAAACACTTTGCCTTTTAAAGATGCCGCTTTAGTAGAATACCTGCACACTTAAGCAAACTCATCAAATGCATAGGGAATATCAAAACAATTCTCCCCCTTTATCAAACAATGACATTTACTTAGAAAGACGTCTCCCCCTAAGATAAATCTCCCCCAAACTAAGATACAATAATAATAGGTTTATATACCATTTCTCCCCCTATCATCATTCTCCCCCTTTTTGTTCAGGAATAGACAAAGGTTAAAGAATCAAAACATGGACAATAAAAGTGTTAAGTCATTAAAGCACACGGACAATAAAAGCATAACTAATCCAAGATAGATACCAATAAAGAAGTATAAGCATGGATGGACTAGAAAGCACACACATGACACAAAATACAATAAGTTTGCACACTCGTATGGCAAAAATGTGTCATATGGAAACGGAAGTGTAGGGGTGTGAACTAGAAACAATTAAATTTAGACCCAAACACTTAATAAACGTTCACGGAGTTCTCATTTGATTGCAAACTTCATCACATTTAAATATACCCTCATGTGACAATATAGATTGAACTCAATGAACAAACATACACAATGCATACAAGCCTAGTATGTTGATGATTCTACAAACCAATAGAGTCATGACATGAAATGCGCAACTAGGATAAACGGACATTGTGCAAACCGTTGATATACCACCCAATCTCGCTCAATTTGCATTTTTATTAATGTTGAATGAATATATAAATCAAACATAGGCCTTGGCAATTTATTTTCTTTTTAATGCCATATTTTCTGTTTTTAGGCCTTGGACCACGTATTTCTTTTAGGTCCATTAAAAACGGTGGCTTACTATTCGCAAAGGATCACTTAGTCCTTTCGGAGCCCTTCCCCGTGCACATTTAAATTTATCATGTTTTTCATTTTCACACAAATCTCACATGCAACGGATTTTGTCATGCACTAGTCCTCCTAAGTCACAAATATGTAGATGACAAGATTGGTAGGAGAACACCTCACATAGCTCAAATATACATATGAAGTTAAAATTTCAAAAGAGCTCGTGCATGTGTGAATAGAGGCATATGAAAATAGAATCCATTTAATCAATACAAAATCCAACTACTCCAAAGAAATGGTAAAGAACATTTTAAGGATTGATAATTTAGACCAAAAGTTCTAGCCACGTGGGAGCGTTAAAGGAGGGATTCAAACACAAGTATATGCCACATAAAGTGTGTCAAACTAAAATACACAAAATAAAATCTTTTTGAGTTTTTAACATTTTTAACCAAAATAAATATATATATACTCAAAAGGATAAACACAAATCATTTGAATCTTTCATTAAGCTCAAATTAGCAAGAGGTAAAATCCAAATGATAAACAAAAATCTTTTTGTATTTTTCATTTAAAGCAAACAAAATGAAAGAAATATAATACAAAAGATAAACTTGTCATAATTCCTAGCATATGATATGAAATGAGGCAATGACTAGAAAATGACTAAACAAGCATACATTTAGCATGTGAATATAGCATGAAGTACAAAAGCTAAAGTATGCAAACACTAACACATTCAACCTTTAAATTTAGCAAGGGAGGAAGGATGTGAAAGTAAATGAGAATCAAAATCCCTATTTTGTACGGCAACCAAATCGGATTTCCTAACCCAAATTAATGAAGAATGACAATCTTGGGATATAGGAACATTAGCTACCGTGGTTACTTTACAATGGGATTTTCTAGGAATTCGTTTAAGATCAAAACAAAATTTCCTAAGATGACCTTTTCGACCACAATGTGAACAAGTGAAAACATGTCGAAAAGATTTTCCTAAGGAGTGATCTTTAAATGCATTCCTAGTAGATTCTCCTAAAATGTTGGTTTTAACTTTAGGGTTGAATTCATTACAAGTATTGAAGCCTAAACCAAATGTGTCATTTTTAATTTGGACCGTTCCTAACATTTTATCAAGTTTTTCCGAACGACATTCCAAATCAAATTTGACATTACTAGAATCTTTTAATTTATTTTCCAAATCTAAAATGGTAGATTCTAGTAAGAAATTTCTCTCTTCAAAAGTAAGAAGCTCCTTTTTCAAGGATTCCATTAAACCCCTAAGGCTATCTCTCTCGCCTTCTACATATGCTAGCTTCTCTTGAAGAGTTCTCTCACGTTTCCTAAGGTCTTCTATTAAAGCATTTTCATTAACGACCTTGACACTCTCTCTTAAACTCGCTTCTAACTTCAAATTAGCCTTTTTTAATTTAATAGATTCTTTATATAATTCATGAAAAGCATTTTGAAGTTCACTCTCATCAACCTCTTCTTCATTTTCACTCTCTCTTTCTTCTCCACTCTCACTATCGTCAAAAACAAGGGAATCATGAACAATGACCTTGGAAGTGGCATGTGTTATCGTATCATCAATCGATGAGTTCTCACTATCACTCACATGACTTGCCATAAAAGCCACAAAATTTTTCTTAATGGGGGAATCGGGCTTCTCTTCCGTATCACTATCACTAAGGGTCGCATTATATGAAATGGGTCGCTTACCCTCTTTCCTTAGTTTAGTGGGGAACTCATAAGCCCTATGGACATAACCTTCACAACCAAAACATTTATTAGACTCGTCCCTATCAATATTTTCATTACTTGGTTTAGGGATCTTATCGGCTTTAGAAATCTTCTCGTTTTTATCATGTTTAGAAGATTCAAATTTCTTAAAATCATTTTTAAATTTATCTTTGTTGAATTTAAGAAATTTTCTAAATTTACGAGCAAATAAAGCCATATCTTCCGAGTCACTATCACTCTCGCTCTCTACTACTTGTTTAACCTCTTTTCGGGCTTTTAAAGCAACGTCCTTTTCGATTTTCTTTTCATTTTTAGAGGGAAACATATCCAGTTCATAGGTTTGTAAATCACCTACAAGATCTTCTAATTTCGTAGAGGCTAAAGTGGGTAAAGAATTTAAAACGGTCACCTTTGGAATAAATCTATCGGGTATGGACCTTAAAATTTTCTTTACTACACGGTCGTCAGGTATTTTCTCTCCCAAGTTAAAAGATGAATTAACAATATCTGAAAGTCTAGCATAAAATTCATCAAAAGTCTCTTTTTCATTCATTTTGATAGTTTCAAATTGAGTGGTGAGGTTTTGGAGTTTTGAAGCTTTAACGACACTCGTTCTTTCATGAGTTAATTGTAAAATATCCCAAGCTTCTTTAGCGGTCTCACACGTCATAATGCGTCGAAATTCATCCGGTGTGACAGCGATAAATAAAGCATTTAAACCACGGGAATTAAAATTTGCTAGCTTAAACTCATTTTCAGTCCATCTATCGACGGGTTTGGGAACACGTTCATTTTCAATTAAATGAGTTGGTGGGGTCCAACCGTTAACAACAGACATCCAAGCACGTTCATCGATAGATTTAAGTGCCGATTTCATGCGCGCTTTCCAATACGCGTAGTTTGAACCATTTTAGTCAAAAACTAAAGGATCTTTAACGAAATAATTTATCGTTTTTGGCTCTGATACCACTTGTTGGAATTTGAGGGTCCCCGGATTTTAAAAAGCTTCTTTGCAATTAAAATAAAACTTGTAATTTCCTTTTAAAAATATGCGGAAGCGTAAACGTTGAATGATGTGATGGTTCAAATCAAATACTAAAATTCCAATTTTAACATAAACAAAAATAAAGTGAGAATTAACTTAAACAAACTAAGTAATTAATTTACACTTTAAACAATTAAGTCCAATTAAATCCAAGTCCTAGAATTTGCCTAAATTATGATTGTTCATATTTCCAAGTTAGGCCAAACCAAATTAATGCAAGTGACTTGAATTACACAATTTTACCCAATATTAAATTAAAGTCCAATTTTAATATAGTGTGAGAATTAAACCGAATTTTATCTTGAATTAAACCTAAAGCATGCGTTCTAAATTTTGTGCAAGATAAAAATAAACAATGTCACACTACGCCGCAATGTACGAGGAAAAACCCAAAACGGGAAAAAACCTCGGACGGCCCTAGCCACAAGTCCATTAGATACGGAATTATACAAATACAAGACAAAAGACTTACATCCTCGACTCGAACCCTCTCAAGCCTTGTCGCTCCTTCTTGTAGAAACCTCTTCCTAGCGAACAACCACGGAGCTCCACCGCGATCTCGGAATCCACCGATAGGGCTTTGTATGGTCACTGTCACCCAAGATTGGAGCCTTTCTCCAATTGAGTAAAACCGCAACAAAAGTCTTCTTCTTTGTGATGGGATGTAGAAGAAAACCAGAAACGTCTCCTTTTTAATTCGGTAGAGAAAAACTGGTGCCAAAACAAACTCCAAGTAATTGATATAAATATAGAAGAAACTTGGATAAACACTTAATTGGGTGTAAAGTATGAATTTTTCTTTAAAGACTAACACTCAAAAACATGAACTTTTTCCCTAAATAAATTAGCTCTCAAACTCTCTCTATGAGATGGATATGGAATGAAAAATTTAATTAGGAAAATGTGTTTTCCGCACATATTAAGTCTTGAAAAAGTTGGTTAAAAAACCAGTGGGGAAATGGGTTGAAAACTGCCAAAAAACTGCTCAAAACTGTTCCCGACTGGCATCCTCGTTCGAACGACATTGACTCTCGTTCGAACGAGACTTCTAACGAGCGACCAGTCTGGGCTCGTTAGAAACTCGTTAGATATCTCGTTAGAACGAACAAACTCGTTCGAACGACATATCGAACGACTGACCAGATTAGGGTCGTTGGCAGTCTCGTTCGAACGAAACCTCGTTAGAACGAAAAACTCGTTCGAACGAGATTTCGAACGACTTCCAGAAATTTTTCTAAAATTCTATTTTGGCCCAGAAACTTTATATACTTTAAATTAAAGTTCTAATCAAATTTTTCTAAAAGTAAAACATGGTTTTTATTAAACCTAACACCCATTAAACTTTGTTCCAAGCTCCTATCTAAATATAATTACATTCATACCTTGGGAGCATGGAACCATAGTTGATGACATAGAAACGAGGCACGCAAACCGGCATATTTGATGAAGCTTTATACACTTTGCCGCTACGTCTTCAACACACACTTCATAGGCTTGAGAGTATTACAATAAAACACTAACCTATGAAAAAATGTTTTTGTCCGGAATTGAGCCAACACAATACATGGACTCAATTGGAAATTTGTGTCCTTACAGTCTTGCACCACCCTCCATCCTAAAATGGACACTACATATATTTCCTACCCTGATATAATAAACACCATCGCTAGTCCACTACAATTTATATGAGCCTCATACGTGACTAGACAATTTCATGCTTAAAAGCACATCATTAGCATGCGTATCTAAAATCAACAAGGTTTATATGAATTGTAATTGACCAATATATATCACCATCCCCTCACATAACTCACAGATACGTGTAAATACACCAAAAAAATGTCAATATCTAAAGCCCTATCACATGATATCAATGGCACACCCAAAAATATTAACAAATCTATGTGATACGAAGGAGTGTGTGGTGTTTGAGTCAAACAAAACCATAGATAAGGTGCGATAAATGTAAAATGTACCATCTATTGCTTAGACCTATCCTTAATCCCTCAACGGGATTATTTGGAACATATATCCATACTAAAGCTAAGACTAAGGTTTTGCGATAGTTGGTGCTGGAAGAGCCGCTAGCGTCTGTTGTCTCAGGGCTATTGGGGATAGTACATATTGGGGTCAATATTGACACTATTATTATGTGGGAGGCCTTAAACCCCAATGGTCTAGCCTAGTCTGTCCATTTTGTCCCTAAGTACCCTACTCGGGTAATTAGATTATATGCCCCATACCACCACATAGGAAATAAACTCCCATGAGAGGAGTTGGCTAAGTCCCTTATTGTCTCGATTAATGCTTATTCCTCTAATCTTCCTAGGGAGGTTTCTTCATGTGACATCCCGACCAATTAAATACCGGGTGATCAGTCCTTTATTAAATTTAAAATAGAATATCCAGTTGGTTCAGTCTTAGCATCACTGTCGAAAAATAATTTATTAATTACAAACCACCTAGTAGTTAAAAAGTTCGGTGTCAAATTTTTTCTTTTAAATTAATATGCAATCGAACAAAAACATTAACTAAACATTAACCATCTAATAAATGATTCCATAGCAAGTAAAATGACATAAAGAATTAACTGAGTCTGGAGTAAACACATCTAGTTTAAATTCCAAATACAAGAGTCTGACATGAAATAATTCCCAACAACTGAAATATAAATAAAAGTCTGAAATCACTATCTCTGAATACATCTGAACACCAATAGGCAACATACTCGACTGAAGCAAATAACTCAAAAAGGATTAAGCATAGGTATGGTGTCATCTAGTACCGAGATCTTGTAACTTCCACAACAGCTACATCACGTCAACAGATAAGAACTCCTATGCTTGGCGTCCCTGTGGTTGGGCACCTAAAAGTTTTTTACAAAAACAAAATAGATTTGGAAGAAAACAAGTCAGAGCCCGAGTTTAAAATATTTTAAAATCAGCAAGTGTTTAAAATGCATTAAACAGGAAATATTATATAAATGTTAGTTCCACGTGCCCTCGGTTGAGATTCTCACCTCCCAACTAAATGTGCATGCCTACTCTCCTAACCTATCCTATTTACTCTATCCCACTTATCTAGTTTAAATCGAGTCTCTTACTATAATGCATAAGTCATTATGCCCACCCGTGTTACCCGAATAATACAAGCTTGCATTTTCAATATTAATTATATCCAATTCAAATGCCTCATTACTCATTCAAGTTTCCACATTCTTGATTAATATAAGATGTCGTAATCTTTCTCATCTACTAAGAAACATAGTAGAATAATCACAAGTGTAAATATATAAATCACTATCACATATATCTACTAATATGGTACCCCAAAAGGCTAAACCTACGGTGCGCACATACTCTGCTATCAAATCCTAGTACATCACATACATAAGGATTACGAGTTCCGAATCACTTTGGAATCGTATCAAAACAAATCACGCATATTAGAGGCGAACATATTTCCCAGCCCTATGGGATACGCACATACCTACGTACCCACGCGACCACAAAATTATTAACTCACCGATAAGTCTTTCCAAGACCTATGTTCTGAGGTACCAATTTAAAATCTCCCCGAAGTCTCATCAAGATCAGTCTGTCCCCTTTCTATGGCCTCCCATGATACCAAGTATGGTAGGTATGTTATACACACAACCAATTAATCATACATTAGGTATTAACACATCATTAATACATAAATATATATATATATATATATTTAATATAGGTCTACACACATCCTATAACATATGTTTTATGCGTAGTATATCTATCTGACGAATATCCTGTGTGTTCATAATAAACAATCCCGAGTAATTCTCTTCTCTCGTCGTACGCTCCCGAGTAATTCTCGCTACTCTAAGTGTCTCCTTTATTTCCTAACGTAATATCAATAAGTAACTCACTTATATCCTACTGGTCTAAGTCATCATATCGTTTGGATTTCTAGGATTAGAATTAGTCTCCGATTTAGGCATTTCTCCCAATTAAACCTAATTAAGTTTAGCCCTTAATTCGTTCTCACGGAACTAAACCCAAATTACAATCTAGGACTATTGGTATTCCTAATATTCCTCAATATATCCAAAATTAAAGTCTAAAATTAAATCCCGAACATCTCTCAAAAATTTAAAACAAAAAGAGGAAAGGAAAACAATTTCCTGGCAACCAAATCGATTCGGCCTGGTTCGAATCGATTCCCTCGTGCAGGTCTCGAAAATCTGCAAATGTGTTCTTACGAGTTTCTCCAAATTTTAACCTCAAATAATCAATTTAAACATCCCAAACTCCCAAATAATCATCCTAGATGTTATACTAACATAATTACAGGAGTTTTAAAGTAATAAAATCATCATGAGGCGTCGATTTCTTGGATTAATTCATGAATATTGCTTAAGAACCCTATTTCCTCAAATTGTATTCAAGAACACCATAATTCTCAAATTTAATCCGTTCTTTCTAACACTTAGGTTATAATTTCATTTTTGCAATGATTCCAAAAATTCATCTACATGCAAAACCTATCCATAATCATGGTTCAATTCTCCAAATTTATAACATATCAATTATTCATGGTTATTTCTTTCAATCTAAACTACCATGGATAATATATGCACTGAATCTTTGCAAGATAACATACCTACCTTTAATGGAAGTTCTGATCCATTGAAGAAGGTGGTATGGGGGCGATGTTCTCTTTCTGATCTACGTAACGATGGTCTTGGTGGTGCAATTGGTGTAGGAATGGTGGTTCTAGCCTTGGGGGTGGTTCTCCTTCCTCCTCTAATGGCTTCTGTGAATATGGTAATTGCTAACCCTAGAATACACAACTCCCTATCTAATATTAAGAGTCTGGTACAGCGAATAAATGCGACTTCTCAAATAAATCAATTTTAATTGTATGCCAACCAAACCAGTTTTAATGAAACCCAAGTTTTAATTCAGTCCTAACACATGCATCTAAGTGATATGAAATCATAAAGCAATAATCATGCAAAGGAAACCAAATAACAAGATAGTCACAATATGAGGAAAAATCCCCCACAGGGGCCGAACCTTTTATTCCACAATAATTGTAAATCACAACTCTCATGGTTATAATGAAATATATTTTTGACATATGAATACCCTCAGGTGTTAGTCGGTATCATCAGCAATGGAACAACCGCAGATACTCCACAAGAACACGCAGTTCTATCTTTAGCAAAGTCCACACGTAGCGAACCTCAATGACTGTAGTCTTTAGCAATGAATCCACACGCAGTGAATCTACATGGAGATGCAGTCCAAATATCGGTGTAGGTTATCCTCCCTACAAGAGTAAACTTCAACAAGATTGTATCTTGGGTTCCAAAACAATTCACTAAAGATTGGGATGTTTTGTGAATTTAAAAACAAAAGGTTTTCAATCCTAAAATTGAAGGAGACGAAGTGTTCTGCTGTTAGCAGATTACTGATATCGAAAATTGTCCGGTCTCCTTCTTAAAAATAGAATGATTTAACGCGCATTATATAAAAAAAATTGAGTCGGTGCGTCGTTCGAACGAGATCTTATTTCATATCAACGAGATCTGATGTCATTCCTCCATGATTGTAGATAATTTTGATACGAACGTGTGGCCGGCAGTTTCATATTTTTCTGACTTTTTTTAATTAGTTATGATTTTTCTACATAAAGGTGTCCGAGAACAAAATATTTAGAAAGTATGAATTCAAAAAAATTTAACAAAAATATTTAAACATCCCAAATACTTTTAAGTGAACTGTAAAGGTACTTAAATACGTTCTTACCAAAATTCATCTTACAGAGGTTTGAATATTGAAGAAGCTTGATATTCAGATCCGCCTCGATGCCTGAATGAATTTGAATAATTCTTCGACGATTGTAACTGTATACGACATACTCAATTGTGAACGAACAATGTAAAATAATGTCTTTACAAATCTCTCCCTATGTCTATGCCAGTACAAAAATAAAAATAATCCAAATTATCAAATCAAAATACCTATACAAATCTTATACCCTCCCATGAACCCAAAAGTGAAAAGGTATCAACTGTACAAGTCTTGAAACTTTTCTTCAAAATCTTCAACTTAAAATCTTCAAACCTTTAAGCTTTTCTCATTAGGGTGTGCAACATAATGATCATAAATCTTCGTACCTACACACATGAGATAAAGCAAATACCATCGTGACGTATCCAGTTTGAAATGATATTATAATAAATCAATCAATATAATCAAATCTCCTCCTTAATGCAAACTCCCCCATAAAATCATAATTCGTTTAAATCTCCCTCTTTTTATTTGTCCAAAATAGACAAGAAAAAAAAAAACAAAGCTAAACATGGAGTGTCACGATACACAGCATAAATATGGATCAAACTACGCGCATGTAGAGAATATACTCAAAGGATCCACAAACTATTTTTCAATTTTTTAATTTTTTCAAATAAAAACAATTTACAAATTAAACACACCATGAATAACATTAAGACAACCAAATCATGGATATGGAATGAATGGGAGTGAACAAATTCAATACGTATTAAAACTCAATCAAGCATATGTTCACAATGTATAAGTGCACTCCTATCGATTGAACATAAAAAATATCCTTATGTGTAAAATTGTTGAATTTAGATGATATCGACTAAATCAAATCAACAAATCAAGGCCTAAATGATTTTCACACCAATAATGTCCAAAACTATTTTAGCGACATTTCGAGAATGTTTCAAAGGACGTGCAAACCCATTGATTACTTTCCAAACAAACTCCCTCATATATAATAAAGTAATTTTTTATATTTAATGAGGTACTAAATTCGCAACACAGAGAAAACCTATTAGCCCATTATTGGCATAATATTCTTTTTATTGCCATTCAATTTTTTTCGGGCTCTTTTCAAACCTTATTGGACCTCGGATAATTTTTAATTCCTCACTTTTTTAGGTCCTAAATAAATTTCTCACGGCAATGGTCTTTACATGCACTACTTATATTACTCTCGTATTATTGCACTTGGTTCGTTTTAAGGACAAGATTGAGATGAAAACACTCGACCAACATCTTATAGAAAATTTTACAATAATCCAACAAATCCGTACATGTGTGCAATAAAGAAAATAATGAGTCAAACATGTAGGAAGTATCAACTGATAGCATCTCAATGACTCCAAACATTGTAAAGCAAATGGATGACATGATATATTGTCTCAAAACACTATCAAATTGTCAGATGGACAAATGGAATGAAATTGTGACTCGATCATCCTAAGTGTCAATTCATATAAAGTGCAAACAAAATACAAAACTCTTTTTGACTTTTTCAAAAAATTTCAAAATCGAAAATCTTTTGGGTTTTTCAAAAAAATATATGGCAAATGTAGTACAATCAGCAATAGGCATAATATTAGCATGAAATTCATCCTATGCAAGCAAACATAAATCACACAAATGAATAATCAGTCAAATCAGGTGTGATAAAATATGCAATGCAGTATTAGCAATTAAAGCATGGAAAATAGGAATAACTGCATATACACTATCAGAAGAAACCAGCAGTACCCAAAAACCTAAGCAGATGAACACAGGAATTGTAATCGGAATGGTCAAAGTCAACCAGGTCGCTCGAATGAAGTGGTATGTTATTACAACGACATCATCACGCGACATAAGATATCGCTCGAACGATCAGCTATCTCGTTAGAACGAGAAAAAGAAATTTCCTAGAAATCCCACATAATCAAACAGTTCTGCCCGGTGAAAAAAAAATCATAAAATAGTACCAGGAAGGGCCTGACAGATCCAATACAGTGTCAAAATAATAGCAAAATAGCAAACTCAATAAATATGTCAATGTGCGCTACAACAAAGTGAGTCATAACACTAGCAAAATTATATCAAGACGCACAACTAGTGTATGACAAATATCAACACAATTAACCAAAAGATATCACATGGGGTGAATCACGTGCAAGGAGATGAGAGTCGTGAATAATTAGATCATAACCCTATAAATCCGATTTCCAAACCCAAATCGATGTGTAACGAGGTGTGGGGGTTTTAGGAATCGGCCTGACTCTCTCTTTAAACTTCTTAGGTCCATTCAAAAGTTTATGATAGAAACGTCTAAGATGACCTAGCTTATCACAATGTGTGCACGTGTAAACCAGGCGGTGAATGTTACCTAAAGGTGGTCTGTTCCTCAAATTCCTAGGTGGCACTCTCCTCAAATTCCTTAGTGCCTCTCGCACGATGTTCCTAGGTGGCTCTCGCTTGACAACCCTCGGTGCCTCTCTCATAGTAACCCTATGAGGCTCTCTCACACGTGTGGGGTTGGCTTTGGGAATGGGTGTGACACTCTCATCGAAACCTATACCACCCCTATCCTCCTTAATTTGGACAGTCCCTAAAATGTTATCAAGCTTTTGAAACCTAGCCTCCAAATCGAATTTCACTTTACTCGAATATCTCAAATGTTTCTCAAGTTCACATATCCTAGATTAAAGTAACCTCCTAGAACCCACAAACTCAAGAAGATCCTTGTTCATAACTTCCATCACGCCTCGAAGATCATCTCTCTCACCCTCAATATATCCAAGCTTCCCTCTCAAAATTTTCTCTCGTGCCCTAAGTTCTTTAACCAAAACATCATTATCATTTTTTAAGGCACTCTCTTACAATTGAGCTTTCAATTTTAAATTTTCTTTCTTTATCTTCAAAGATTTAGCATAAAGTTCATTAAAAGTCGTTTACAAGTTGCACTCATTTACACTTTCATCCTCACTCTCATCACCCTCACTATCATCACTAATCATACGGGTGGGAAGCTCTCACCTAGAAGCCTAAAAAACTTCTTATTCTGAATCACTCTCACTAAGGGTAGAAACATGAGATGTCGGTTTATTCAATTTCTTCCTTAAATTTTTGGGACACTCAACTATTGTGTGACCAACACCCTCGCAACCCGAACACCTCTCAGAATTGTTTTTAACGGAAGATTTAAAATAAGAGTTCATGTGAATTTTCCAATTGGAATTTTTAAAAAGTTGACATCGAAAATCATCAAAACCACCAAAAGCCATTTTTAAGAAAAACATGATCAAACACAATAACTTAGTGCAACAGGCTTTGACACAAAAGTGCGTGCAAAAGTTAGGATCACACGATAAATTAGCGTAACCTGCTCTGATACCAATTTGAGAGTGTGCTACAGCAGAATAAATGTGACTTCTCAAATAAATCAATTTTAATTGTGTGCCAACCAAACCAGTTTTAATGAAACCCAAGTTTAAATTCAGTCCTAACACATGCATCTAAGTGATAGGAAATCATAAAGCAATAAGCATGCAAAGGAAAAAAATAACAGGATAGTCACAATATGAGGAAAAATCTCCCACAGGGGCAAAACTTTTTATTCCTCTGTAATTGTGAATCACTACTTACACGATTATAATGAAATAGATTTTTGACACACAAATACCCTCAGGTGTCGATCGGTATCGTCGACAATGGAACAACCGTAGCTACTCCACAAGAACACGCATTTCTATCTTCAGCAAAGATCCACAGGCAACGAACCTCAATGACCGTAATTTTTGGTAATGAATCCACACTCAGTGAATCCACATGGACATGCAGTCCAAATATCGGTGTAGGTTATCCTCCCTATAAGAGTAAACTTCAACAAGATTGTATCTTGGGTTCCAAAACAATTCACTAAAGATTGGGATGTTTTGTGAATTGAAAAACAAAAGGTTTTAAACCCTAAAATTGTAAAAGACGAAGTGTTCTGCTGTTAGCAGATTACTGATATCGAAAATCGTCAGATCTCCTTCTTGAAAATGGAATGATTTAACGGGCTTTATATAAAAAAAATTGAGTCGGCGCGTAATTCGAACGAGATCCGATGTCGTTTGAATGACCTATCAAACGAGATTCCAGACCATGATTGTAGATAATTTCAATAAGAACGTGTGGCCGCCAGTTTCGTATTTTTCTGATTATTTTTTAATTAGTTATGATTTTTCTACGGAAAGTTGTCCGAGAACAAAATCTTTGATAGTATGAATTCAAAAAAATTTAACAAAAACATTTAAACATCCCAAATACTTTTAAGTGAACTATAAAGGGAGTTAAATACGTTCTTATCAAAATTCATCTTGCAGAGGTTGGAATATTGAAGAAGCTTGATATTCAGATCTATTTCGATGCCTGAATGAACTTGAATAATTCTTCGACGGTTGTAGCGATATATGACATACTCAATTGTGAACGAACAATGTAAAATAATATCCTTATAGATATAACTCTTTAAAATTCGTGGATTTAATTCCCTAAAAAATACAAATGACAAAATTACCCCTCTGGGGTACCGATATGGCCTAAAAGTACCCCAGGACCCAAACTAAATCCCTAGGTAGAATTTTTGACTATTTTGTCCCTTTCAGACACTTTGGCGCACTCGAAATGACCGTTTGGATGAATTAAAATAGTTTATGTTTTTATTCCATAAAATTGAGTCCCGACATCACTAACACGCGCGTCCCGATTTAATTATCGAAACTGTCGTATTTTCCACTCACGGCAATTTTAATAGATTCATAATCACGTTAATTTATTCACTCAGTAATATTAAATATAATTTGCATCAATAAATACTAACCCTCGTCTCGCTAGTTAATATTCATTTAAATCCGCATTAATTTTAAGTAAATTTCTCATATTTAATTCAATTAATCCCATAATTAAAAATCAATAAAATTACGGGGTTACACTTCAAATGTTGTTGAGGTCTTTACTGGGTGGGTAGAAATATCTTTTATTTTTCTTAACCCTAGTGGCCCTAAAAATCCTTTGGTCTCCACCGGACCAATTATCTTCTTTGGGTCCACTAAATTGGCCGATCTTCGCTAACTTTCTCTTTTGGCCTTTTTTATCTTAACAATGCATCAAAGTTGCATCCATGACCTGGGCATACATGGTGTATGTTAGATTCCCTATGATCACCTTTTTAATACACCATGTAAGTCCTTAAATTAAACATTCCATATTTTTATTCTTCAATATCACCTCCTTCGGTGTAAAGACAGACAACCACTACGCCAAAAAGGCTAAATTGTCACCTTTGAGTCGGTCAGCCTTATCATGGTCATTGACCATGATAAAAAAAAATATTTTTTTTATCACGATCAGTGGCCATGATAAGTCCGTGATAAGTACACATGTCACGGTCATTGATCGTGATAACTTTAGAAAGTTATCACAGTCAAAGACCTTGATAGGTCCATAACAACTCTTTTAACTAAAACCCTAGGCACCTCTTTTTTTTCTCATTTTTTTCCTTTACCACCATTTTTCTCTCTCAGCGGGATGGTTCTCTCTCTCTATCTCTCTATCTCTCTACATTTTCAAGTCATTTTTTTCTCTTTCTTTCCTTTGTGTGTGTGTGTTTTCATGTGTGTGTGTAGGTGGGTGGGTGGGTGTAGGTTGATATGTGTGTGTATGTGTGTGTGTGCATGGGTGTGCGTGCATGTAAGTGGGGAGAGTGTATGTAGGTGTGTGTGAGTGAAGAAAGTTATGGGTTTGATTTGAGAGTGATGAAAGTTAGGGTTGGGGGTCAAGTTGGAAATGAAATTTTATGTGTGTGTGATAGAATGGTGTCGTAGAAAGTATGTGTGAATTATTGCATGGATTGATCGTAACGTGTAAATAAAAAATTCGATGTTCCCCTGTTTTATAACATGAATTGCATTGGTATTGATATTGATATTGAATTTGAATTGAATTGAATTGAAATTGAATTGAATCAAAATTGAAATTGAAATTCAATTTCACTTGAATTGGATTGGTATAAATTGGTATAAATTGAAATTGAAATTGAATTTGAATTGGTATTGATATTGGTGTAAATTGATATAATTTGGTTATAAATTAAAATTGAATTTGAATTGATATTGATATTGGTATAAATTGGGAAAATTTGAAATTGAAATTGAATTTGAATTTAAATTGGTATTGATATTGGTATAAACTGGTATAAGTTTTACTTCTTATGCGTACTTTAAATTAAATGGAACTTACTTTAAATTACATAATTAAATGAAATCTCTCGAATTGTGATAAGATATAATTAAATGAAACATACTTTCAATTACATATAGTGCGCATAGATACTCGACTTCTAGTTCTTATAGGTACGCATTCAATAGCCCTTAGACCCGTTCGAGAGTCTTACAACTGTAATGAGATCTCTCGAATTGTTCTTTTTGGACAGTTTGAGATTGCATAGTTTCTATATAACAATATTCTTAGTGGCTTAAACTTTTGACCATTAGGGGAACTTCAACAGTCGTGTCTTAATATTCTCTGGGTACATACTATATTATGCGATGTTAAGTGTTATTTCAATTGATATATTGAAATAACACTCACACTTGCAAAGATACGTCTTGTACTTGGAAAACCATGGGGATATGCGGTCGAATTTTCCTCGAATTGGAACAATGTTCATTAAGTATATTACAGAAATATGTGGTCTTGACTGGGATAAGACCACTCACCCTCTATAGGAGATGGAGGAAATAAGAATTAATATTATAAATTGAGTTTTAATTTCAATTTCAAATTAGAATTGATTTTGAATTTGAAATTGAAATTGAAATTGAAATTAGCATTAGAAATTGAAATTGAAATTGCAATTGTAATTCAAATTGTAAATGAAATTGGTATTTGGCATTCGGTATTTGCTTTTTGGTATAGTGCCTATTTCGTTTTTTTTATAGTGCCTATTTGGTTTTTGGTATTCAATTCTGAAATTAAAATTTGGTTTATCTCTCTAATTGCAGCATCGGTCACCATCTTTCTCTCTCTCTCCGAGAGAGAGAGAGAGAGAGACATATAGATATTCTTGAATTATTTGGGATTCTTCAATTGTTGTCGATGAATGGATTTGAACATTTAGATGGCCATTGAGTTGGTTGGACCTAGGAATTTCTAATAAAAGACATTTGGATTGTTGTTTTGAATTCTTAAATTGTTGTTGACTGGTGGATTTGAACACTTAGATGGACATTGAGTTGGTTAGCCCTAAGCATTCTCTAACATTAAGGGTTGTGATGCAAAATGAAACATAACATTGTAAAAATTGAATATAAATAAGACATAATTAAATAAAACATACTATAAATTTTATACGATAAGTAATAGGTAATAACGTTCGTAACGATCTGTGCAAAAAATATGAAGCCTGTGAGAACAATAAAAGTCAAAAAATAATGGCACAATCAGACAGCGAATTTAGGTTGTGGTTGTCACATGAGGTAATTATAATGAAAATGGTTGTTATTAAATGTCACATTACAAGAAAGCTTTACAACTAATCTAATTTATTTACCTATATTCTCAGCTCTTAAAGATGGATGATATGACATTAAGGCTTGCTCGTTTAAACACTGGATCCTCGTTCATGGCACAAGAGTATCAAAAGTATTGATTAAACGGTTACGTATTCGGTGCAAGGGTGTATGGGGAAAATACAATTGTACAGAAGTCGGGAATTTCATACAAGGCTCATACTTTCTTTCGAGCGAGCGCGAAAGATAAAAACCTCGTTGAAGCTGAAATGACTTACTAAGGTGTCATTCAAAATATATTTGAATTGGACTGTGTAAGCTTCAAAGAGGTTGTATTTTACTGTGATTGGGTAAGAGTTGAGGATAAAAATGCTTGCAAAGTTGATCCTAGCACCAATTTGATCATGGTTGACTTGTCCAAGTTAAAGAGCAACGAACACGTGGTCGATGAGCCGTTTGTTTATATTTTTCAAAATGTCAACCAAGTGTTTTACTCGGAGTATATCAACAAAGAGTCATGGTCAATCGTCCTACATGTCCCAAAGCATCTAAACAATAGTGTGGAAGACTTGGCTTCTCCTACCGAATATCAATCCATTTTTTATGATAACTAGAATTTGAAAAAACAATTAGATTTGTAATAAGTATTCCAATTATTTGTAATGACCCGTGGTTGTATTATTCTAGTGCTTTATTATTATCGGATGACAATTTAATGTTTATAATTCATTTGTACTTGATCATTTTAATGCTAGTAATAACCAGTGAGTGTATTCTTCTGGTGCTTTGATATTGTCGGATTTGAATCAAAATTGGTTTTATGGTTAGTAAATATGTTAATTAAGATTTTAATCAATTTAAGCATTAATTCCAAGTCCATGACCCGTTGTTCAGGGGGTGGGGGGTTATAAATTATAATTTGGTGTAAATTGAAATTGAAATTGAAATTGATATCATATGTATTGTTATTATCGAATTTGAGCATTAATTCAAAGTACCTATACATGTTTGTACTAATAATAATAATTTTTGCAGAAAATGTCTTCATCCCAGAGCGGTAGTGGGGGCGACGAGGGCTCCTCGGCCTGTAGGCCCCTAAAATGGGGCAAATTGGGGTCCTTCGTCGAGAATAAGACGACATTATTGACTATATCGCTAGAATTTCTAAAGACGATCATTCGTCCGGGGTACGCTGATTGGAGGGTTGTGCCTAATGAGCTAAATATTGGCATCTGGGGGTAGTGTATTTATATTTATATTTATATTTATATTTATATTTATATTTATAAGCAACTAACACTTACTTTCTTTTTTATTTGTATTTGTTTGATAGGAAAAATTTGGCCTACCCCATATCTCCGCGATTCCACTTGGAATAGTTGAAGAATACATATAAGATGTGGAAGAATAATATCCAGGCACGGTACTTTGGAAAGATCCAGGAGTCCATTCTGAGCGTAAGTGACACCGCCCCCCCCCCCCCCCCCCCCCTCCCCCCGAAGGAGCTGATATCATTGGCATAGTGGAAAAAGTTTGTAGACAATGAGATCGATGAGAAAAAAAGGCATCTGGCCAATCGGGGAGGGAAAACTGGGCGAAAAAGTTAGACGTGCACTACTCCAGGTGGGCGTCTTAGGCTGAGGTGGAGCATAGGATGGTAAGTTTTTATTTTTATTTTATGTTATTCTACTTTAGCATTACTTTGCGTTACTTACTAATTATGCATTTTTTTAATTTCATAAGACAGGGAGTGGCCCTGGGGGTAGGCCACATAGGCTAGATGCCTATGTGGCAATTCGGACGAAGAAGGACAAAGATAAGGAGGTGGCCCCAAGCATCGCACCCAAGATTGTAAGTTTAAAATGTTTAATTTTTTTAATTACGTTATAATTTTTTTATTTACTTAACTAACTAATCGTGTACTTTTTGTCATTTCAGGGAAAACTCAAGGAAATGCATGAGTCGCAATCTGATGACGACAAAGCATCTTTGGCTACAGACGCACTCAGACACGTTCGGGGCGGATCTCAAGGGGAGGACTAGGGGTGAGCTCACAGGTGAGGAAGTCGAGGATCATCATAATGGACATGAACAACACTGGGTAGGCTCATAAGGTGGACACCCATGATGATAAGCTATCAAGGTTGGAGGCGATGGTCCTAGATATGTACACCTTCATGAAGCGTCAGTTGGGGTTCAAGGGGAAGGGCAATGAGAAGGAGAAGAATGTTGAGGTAGAAGATGGCGTCACTGCTTGGTCATAAGCCCAAATGTTAATTCAAAATCTAAAATTTTCAATTACTTCCACTTGTGATTAAAACTATTAAACACTATTCTTGCTCCTCAAGAAATGCACCAGTGACTATTTTACCCTTTGAGTTTCACCTTATTCACCCATATAACGTTTCTTTACACCCCTAGACCAACCAGGCAAGCCGATCGAGTTCATTAATCATTTAAAGCCCAAATTAACTTATGATGCTAGTAATTAGAATTATACAACATCAAAATAAAAGCAAATGATTATACATCCAATTTTAATATTATATTATTCTATTTAAAGTCCACATTTCATTTTAAACTCAATTAAATGTCAAATTCTATTTTAGGGATTAATTAAGCCATTTAATTAATTTCTAAAACATACGGGGTATTGCATAGTCATTTAAAAAAAATATTTATATTATAATAACTTTTAAGAAAATGCAAAAAATATTTAGTTCTTATGATTTTTATATACCTAATGTTGAGTAAATTTAAGATTTATGGAGCACGTTCTTTTAGCTGTTTCCCCAATCATGGATTAGGAAGTTATGAAGCTAGTGTTGGGGATCGGGATTGTGTAACACCCCGCCTATTTAAATAATGGGTGGCTAACCCTCTACTAAAATAAAACTGTAATCTCAGATTGGCTCATTCTTAACATCACTATCGAAAGACAAATTAATTACTAATCACCTATTAAGCATGGTGTCAAATTTTAAAAACTTGTTAACTTGTTTATGAAAAACTTCAATTCATACAACAACCATTCCAATAATATAAATACACGTTCACCACGATAATAAATTAAATGTTGAATAAATAAAATAGTCAAATTAATCAAAAACTCTCGGTAAAAATCCCAATAGAGTAATCCAATTGAACTGAAACAAAATAAAGTCTACATAAAATAAATACATTCTAATAATGGGCGACATGCCCTCTATAAATTAAATGAACTCCTATCCAGATAGCAAGGAGAAATACATCTGGTCGAGGCCTACAACCATCCACAGCTTCTGTAGCATCGTCTGACTGGAAAGATAATCACACCTGGAGTCCCTGTGGCTGGGCACCTAAAAGGTTTTGAAAATATTTTTGATACGGGACACAGTCCAAAACCATTTTAATATATTTTACAAGTATTTAAAATGCAAGGATGCAAATACAGTATAATCGTTAAAGTTTAAAATGGTGTCTCACTCATATGAGATAATCCTCACCCTCATCTATAGTGCGTACCTAACGCGTATATTTTAACACCCTAGTTATGTTACCCTGCCTAACTAGTACCATCACTTACTTTAGATCAGCACGTTCAACTTTTAGCCAAACCGTGCTACACGTATTTTACTGCTTTTATTCTTTATGAGCTATAACATAAGCTATATCATTACAATTCTCAATTATAATCTTATCATTAATTTAATCACATAACTTTAAACTAGTTATAGTTTCAATATTCACACATTCGTTTAATCCACATTTAGATTTTAACATGGTTATATATGTATATACATATCACATCTCATAGGCATACATGTCCTTAACTATATACGTATCAACGCACCCCAAGAGATGAAACCTCATGGATGCATTCTCTAGCATGTTATCAGGCCCCGGGTACATCATGTATCACTCCTGGGCCAATGGGTCGGAATATCGCCACCGAACTCAAATCATAAACACATAATCAGAGGCGATTATAGAATTACATTCGTGGGTCATAACCATACCACGTTACCCTACTAGACTCTAAACTCACATACAGTAGTCATGCGATAGTCCTATGACCTAGGGGAATTGATCCAACACCAGTTGGTCAATGCCTAGGTGGACCGTCATTACGGGCAACCTCCAACGATAGCATCAATATATATACATTATCTAAATACGTATGTGTGTGTGTATATATATATATAATAATGCTCTTGTGCGGACTAGTTCGCATTTTAAGAATGCGGACCGAACATGTGTCACCTAACGGTGCGCCTAAAAATTATCGCCTAAATTATAGGCACACTCTCTCTCTCTCTTTTGGGCTCACCGCCAGGTGACACACGTCCGGTCCGCATTCTTAAAATGAGGACTAGTTCGCACAAGAACAGGATTGTATATATATATATATATATATATATATATATATATATATATATATATATATATATATATATATAGAGAGAGAGAGAGAGAGAGAGAGAGAGAGAATCGTCTAAACGTGCATAAGTCACTAGTAGCACTAACCCATAATTCTCGAGTCTACTCCCGAATATTTAAGTAGTCACGTAGTTAATATAAATTCATTATTATCATTATTCTAGTCATTAAACTATTCTACTCCAGTCCATAGCCTAAATTTTTTTAATCCCAGACCGATTGCATTATTCATATTTCGAGTGTCATTCACCCTAAAGCACCCATATTCCCATACCCGAATTTTATTCCCGACTAACCCAATGTAATTATAATGTTTCCATATTTTTTTCAGAAGTCCTAAGTCTCTCATTGAACTTCCAAAATTAATTCGGACCATAAACAATCCACGAAAAAACTCAAATCAACAAAGTTAGCTAAATAGTAGGACCAAACCGATTCGCCCCCAGATCCGAATCGATTCGGCTCTCTAGTGGCGAATCGATTCAATTCTGGGTAGAGACCTATTCATCTATGATGGAATTCATGCACTCGTAATTAATCTAATCACTGTCTATCATCATTCCAACCCAAAATTGTTCCCCTCCATCATTCTTACACATACGGGTCGTATTTAGTCTAAAAATCAAGTGCAAAAAAAATCAAGTGCCCCTATACAGGTTAAGTGCAAAAAAAATCAAGTGCCCCTATACGGGTCCTATTTAGTCTAAAAAGCCCCCCGGAATCCGATTACCACCCCCGGGTACTAGATTTTGACTATCTCGACCCAGTCCGGATCATCGGCGCACTCGAAATCACCAGCTGAGTCACCTTATATAATTGTCCCATCTCATTCCCAAAATAATCCCACACTTGCGTCCCGAATGAGATAGTGTCAAAATCTATCGATTTTTACTCACTTATAACGTAATAACATTTAATATAATTTTATTTACTTATCACACTAGTAAATATATTATCATATAAATATAAATCATTTTGTCACAAATTATATTTATTTATTTCTCATTTTATTTAAATTACGTGCAGGTATATAATTTTAAATGCTCAAAAATAAATACTCAAAACTACAAGGGGTTACACATTGACATTTAAAATGTGAAAAACATCAGTCCTTAAAACTTCAATTAATCATGCATTGAAAAGTGAAAATCAAGAACTAGGTTTAAATAATAAACCTAGGGTGAAATAATGCCTTATCGGATCTTACAATCCGTATGAGGAGAATAATATGTTGATTAGAATGAACATATTGCTGCCCTCCAAAGGTCTCCAAAAACTTTGCTAAAATGCTCTGAATATCTTGAATATTCTAATATATGAATCACCCAAAATAAACCTTGTGTATGGGCACTTTTGGAGATGAAAATATGGTGAAATATGAGATAAACCACCATATCTCTCCTCATCCCTTTAGAAAAATGTGAATAGTATTTTTTCTTCTCTCCTTCTCTAATCCTGCATAATAGATCATGAACCTAAAACCCTATCTACACCGATTTAAATAGGTATAAGTCATGAGCTTAACCTAAACTGGGCTTCTAGAGAGTTTCGGGCCTACTACTTGGGCATGTAACTATACTAGGGATCCAAGATAAACAATTAATTGGCTTCCAAATAAATACTTGAAAATCTAAATTAAAATTACAATAATTATTATGTTCATTTATTTAATCGTTACTATACTAAAATCGGGAGATAGTCACGATTTTAGCCCATCACCAAGGCCTACGGGTCACGATTTTGAACCGTGACCAAATGGAGGGTGATAAAATATGGGTCATGGTCCAAAACTGTGACTTGAAATGGGAGTCATGTTCCAGTGGGTGGCATCAATGGTACATGGATGGTCACGATTCACAGTCCAAAATCGTGACCCCCACTATGAACATTCAAAATTGTGACACTAGCGATCACGGTCCAATACCGTAACCCCCATTGTGACAAATTAAAACTGTAAAATATTTAGTGATGGCTTTGAACCCTGAATAAATATTTTATATTTTTAAATTGTCACACTAGGGATCACGATTTTGGACAGTGACCAACACTAACACCAAATTAAAAATATATATATATATAGTCATGATTCTTAGCTATGACCAAATATTATTGTATATAATTTTCTCACAGTTTTGGTTACCATCCAAAATCGTGACCAAATTAAAAAAATAATAATTTCTACATCCAAAAAAACCTGTACATTTTTTCCAAAAATAAATATTTAGCCACTACACCATCCATAATTAAAAAAATAATAATACAATATAAATTAACTAACTAAAGCCATTAAATTGTTCAACACAAATAATAATTCAGCATGCTTACGTGAATATGATAGCAACATTGTAATATCCTAATAGAAATCTAATGCAGTGATTGTTTCCTCCCACAAAATAATATTTCAAAATCTTCCTTCTCCAACTAGGCCTGTAAATAAGACTTCAAAATGTTCCAAATGGTAAGTAACAAAGGACTTGAATCCCGAAATAACTTTTGGGCGCTTATGTTGCTAAAAATGGCATCAAAGTCCACGTAGTTCGTAAGATGAACAAGGGTGGGGTCTAACCCATAATTCGAAATCAATGGTGTCTCTTTTGATTTATGAAAATATATATGAAATGTGTTGAAAGTGTAGAAAATTGTGAGAACACTCTAAATTAGGAATTGTGATATAAGACCGCTTTTTGGACTTTTTATTTATGAAAATATATGTAAATGTATATATGATAATAAAAAGAGTGAAATTAGTTATACAAGCTAAAAATGAAATAATATAAAAAAATAGAATTAATGTTACCAATAAGAGACTTTGATGTCGTGCATCTGGGTGAACATCACGTAACACAAACCACTAATCTAGGCAAATACACATATATTTAATATTAACAAAATCTATGACCATTTGTGTGGTTACCTCTGATTGGTGATTTGTTAAAATATTCACATTCAAAACTTAAGAAGATTTACATAATGATATTTTGCAAAAGTGAGCGATGGGGAAACTAGAGTAAGAGAACTAAATATATAAGTAGAAGGTACACAAAAATAATTAAATAGGAGGGTTTTCCCAATATATACGATACAGTTAGGGTTGTAATACAAGATTTAACTAAATGATAATAATATAATATTTTGAAACTTAATTTCCATCTAAATCAATTAAAAGAACGGCCAAAGTAGGATTGTCATCAAGAGTACACTGGAATTCTTTAGGGGCCTTTAATTGTATGATTGAGTAAACAAACCCTTCGGTGCATGCATGACAACGGACCAATTGTCATTATTTATTCATTTAGAGTAGAATCCATTCTTGACATTTTGAAAGGCACAAACAAAATGCTCGTCGATCAAGCGATCTTTACTCTTTATCTTAGATAAATCTACAATTATAAGTTTTAAGGGAGTACCAACTTTACAATCATTCATAGTGTTCTCCACCTTCACCCGGTCATAATAAGAAATAATTTCTTTAAAGTTTAAGTACTTTAGTTCCAAGATTATTTAGACAATCCCATAATAGGTCAACACCATGTCCTTTGGATTTTCATCGCTTTTGCTAGATACACAATAAGTTAAGGAAGAAATTAATATTCTTCTCTTTTGCATCAATATTTTTTCCTTGCACGAGTATGAGATGAAATCAAAACCATTGAGGCATAATTTTTTAAATTCCTTCACATGAAAACTAGGACCTTTGTTAAGGTGTGAAAGCCTTGAAGACACATCACTTTTCTTTAAAAGATGAATTTTTAATAGATTTGTATTAGGCCATGTTTTATAACACATACATAAATAACTGCATCAAAATAGGTTGGAATTACCTCTTTTGATATCCATGCCCTAAAATCACTTTTCATCTGATTTTTGGTCATTCCGCACTCATACTTCCTAAATGTGTTCATGAAATTTTAGAGTTTAGATGGTAATATAGAGAACACAAGTAATCAAATAAGAATAAGTTATATATGTAGTTACTTACTCTTTCCAATCTTCAACTTCATCTGATGATTCGAAGACATAACTGACTCATCCCGAATCGTGCACATATATACCTTCTATACTTATGCATTTTAGTCCCCTCCGGTACTTTAATTCCTATAATTATGCTCGATAACCAGACAACCTTAGTTTTATATGCTAACATGTTATATGAGGTATTATTGAGTTTTCGTAGGTATTAAGGTGCTTAGTATGAAGTTTGGTTGCAATTCGGCAAAATTCCATTGACATTCGCACGTTCAGGGGCAAATCAGTCATTTCACACTTTGAGATTTTTGCCCAAAGTCTTCACAAAATTAGAGCTCTCAGAATATGCTTCGTGCGGCCATAAATGGTGCGTGAATTCGTGTCCAAACGAAGATGTTACGAATTTTTATTCAGGGAAGAAAGAAAAGGGAATTCTCAAAATCAAACAAATCAATAATTGCCATTTGTGTCCTGGCCCGAATTACAAACAGGTCTATGGAGATTTGTTGTTGGTCTCGACAAAGACTGGAGACAACATCTCCATTCTTAGTTTACCCAATGGGGCATCTACTTTAGAAGGAAAAATTGGAAGCAACTGTCACCACCGGTCGATCGGCCCTGACTCCCGGTCGACTGGCCATTCCATTTTTGGCTTGCGCCACATGCAGTAGCTCAGCCCTTGACGCGCGGTCGACCGACCACCACACCGGTCGATCGGTCCCCTGTTTTTCCATGTGCCGAGATTGTTGTCTCCCTTTTTCGTTTCTTTATTTTATTTTCCTTTTTCTTTTATTTTATTTGTAACTTAGAATAAAAGCAAGACTTTATTAATTTGAAAAAGATATTATTTTATCTCCCTTTTTTAGTTTTTAACCTAGGGTTAGAGAAACATATGAGGATTTTGTGGAGTTCCCCTCTCCTCCATTTTCTTGTTGGGTTTTCACCCATTAATGTAAGTTGGTACTATTCACCTTCTTCCTTCTTGTTTATTTAAGCTTTATGCCATTAATTGTTTACTTATTTATTTATTTCCTTGCCTAAATAAATTGTTGTAGTTAATTTATTTCTTGTTTGCTTTAATTAATTAGTTGTTTTAATTTATGTATTTCATCATGATTAGTGGCTAACTTAAATTAGGTTGTTATTGAATGCAGTCACCTTGGTTTCAATGGTTTCTTTGCTATAGTGATGGGTTTTATGCATCAAATTCGATTGGGTTATTCTTTTTATTACACCTAGGAGATTTAATGGGGTATATCATGCATGCTACGTATATATGACATTGCGTGTGTAATTTTTGGGGTATTTGTTTACGCAAAAATCATATTAGGCTTTTATGACTATTTAAGGGGTGATAACTCTATATTTGATTAATTATTGAAATGAGACTCAATCTTACTAAATTTTTAGACCCATGTAACCATTTATACTAGTTAACTTGAGTTGAGGGATATCTGTCCCAACCTGTAGTTTTTATTCCTTTTGTTAATCTAGTTTAAATACACATGCCTAGTTATCTTTTATTTTTGGTAACAATTACCTTTTACATTTTTATTTTAGAAGTAATAAACCGATTAAATTCTAGCAACATTTCTTTATGGATTCGATACCCGGACTGGCCACTATACTCCCTTAAAAGAGTGTAGTCATAGTTTAGATTTCTGTACTGAGTTGATGGGCCGAATATAATAAACGACTGGAGTCGGTGACGCGACCCCGTCGCAAAATCCTCTCTATCAATAATGATATTCTTTCCCGTATTAAAAATTGGTGAGTCTTACCTCTTTAGGGTTCCAAAAAAGTAATTCATCCTCAAACTCATCAGGTTCCTCATCATTCGTTCTCCAAGAGGATTGAACCTCATAAGCCATTTTTCGACATATGTTCCTGGGATTATAACGATAATTCTGTTGTTGTGTATTCTTTAGAAATTGACCCTCCAATATACCAAGTATTTTTAACATAGTCTTTGAAGGTTTTCATCAATCACTCGAAAGGATACATCCAACGATACCTGACGGGTCCACACAAAAAAGCTTCATTGCATAAATACATAGGCGTGTGGATCCTGATATCAAAGAACAATGGAAGAAAATACATCTCCAGTTGCTTTCGCAACATTAATGTGATTATTTACAAAGTTGATTTGGTACATAATATGATTTTCCACGTTAAGTGTCCGATACCCGCTTGTTCAAATCAATTTGCCACTAATCGATTTTAACAAATATTTAATTCATTTCTTAATTCTCAAACTTAACGTATTTCCAAATCTAATGGATTATAAAATAATCCAATGGTGGGGTTTAACTGGTAGAAACAGAACATATAAGTCCATCAATAGGGGTATCACAATTCAAGATCTTTCTTAAACATGAATTCCTCCGAATTTGTAATTTCAAACCTACTCTTACAATGATTGTCCAATTTGTGGGGATCATTTTAGCAACAATTATGAGAGCATTACAATCCTCATAACCATCAAGATTAAGAATTTTTGCACCCTTTTGAAATGGTGTGATATTGCCCAAGTCTAAACTAGGCAACCCTTAAACTTGAATATTAAGGGTGGTAATATTCAATACATTCCTTGATGTACCGATCAAAATCCTCATTTAAACTATCAAACAAGATCTTTAACCATCATACAGGTTCCTGTACTTTAAGATAAACTACTAGGATTGTACACACAGCTTTACTGATAGGATGTCAACTCCTAATCTAGGTTGTGAACTATTCAATTGTACTAGAACTAGAATTTTAATCTCATGCGATCAAGTCAAACCCGACCCACCGAAATTCCAACTAAATACAATTGGTCGACATTATATACGATATATTTAAACATAAATAAAAGGCATTTTCATGAACATGATTCTTATTTCAAAATGAACTGAAACACCTTTTTCTGAAAAGTAAATGCCAATCATGGTTTTAAGAATAAAATTCCAACAAGTAGCGCAAACCTATTAGTTTTTCGCTTAAACTTTAGAGTTCCCTGAGAACAAATCATATTTGATATGTAACAATTTTATTATATCCCACACTCATACATGAGTTGAACTAAAGTTTATATTTTATGTATATAAAAATCTTAAGAACTTTTATTCACACAATAGGGTCATATTTTATTCGCTGTATTTTTAGTTGTTCTTATAAGAACCATTTCTTGTGAGGATATATTATAAAAAATGATGAGGGAAATAATGGCAAGAGCTATCCAGTCCAGGGTGATATCTACCATTGATAAGAAACTTTAATTCATATGTGCTCATGAGATATTACAATCATGTATATATCTTATAAAATATTCTATACCCTCAAAGATAAAATTTAAAGTTTATAACAAAATTTAGAGGAAGAGATAAGTCGAAGGCCAATAGGTTTGCACATTTTCATATAGTTTATGACTTTATCGTGACCTTCTTAAACTTTTAATGCATGAATATTAGCCATGTCATAATCGGCTTAAACCTTTAAGGACTTATTTTTTGAATTGAATTGTTGGCGTTCTTACGTTCTATACTATGGTCGCATCTAGGGGTTCGTGAAAATACATTTTTGGGGTCAATATATTTTTACGAGTTTTAGTTCATTCACTTTCACACCTGATAGCTTATATGGCATTTTCAAATTTGATATTTAATCATATTAGTCAATCATTCGTGTTTATATTTTGGTTTTTTTTTATGCTTACGAATATTTTGTGAGTTATGGATTACTTTTTCTCATATTGCTTATATATTGTGGATGCATGTAACTATTATGTATAATCCTTTTATCTTTATTATATGTCATGCTTTAATTCATTTTTTTTACTTGTTCATGTCAGTTTATTTATGGTATTATGTTGTCAAAAATGCAATATCCCGTAATTTTTGTAATAATTAATTGATTCATTTTATTAATTAAATTGGGGAGAAAATTAAAATGGAATTATATAAATATTAATTAGCAAAATAAATAATTAATATTTATTAGAATTATTATTTACTTGTGTATGATAAGTAAATACTTATATGATTTATTATATGCCGCGTATAAGTGATCGCGATGATTCAATTAGTGATAGGTCAATAAAGTGTGACATCGATGGATCAATATAATTTATGAGAGACGCATATGGTATACATGTGTCGGACCTAATTAATGAAAAGTTAGCATAATTTGATGAGCTTTTTGAGTCCAAGGTGATCCGAAAAGGGTCGAAATAGTCCTGAATAGGTACTCGGGTGTTGTGTTTAGATATTGGGGGCTTTTTAAACATAAAAGGGCCCTTATAAGGGTAGTAAAGTCATTTTGTATTTATAATTAAAGGAAAAAACGGAATTAGACTTTTGGGAAGACTTTTAAGGGTTTAGGAAGGTGGATGACAACCCACATTTCACTTTTCAAACAAAATATTGAGAGAATAGAACCCTGGATAAGATAAAATAGGCAAGGAGGAGGGATCTTGAAGAGGAAATTCAACCCGATATAGAGAGACTTCGGATTTGTGATCCATCAAGGCAAGTAAATACTTTCTTTATATCAAATTTTCAATCGGTAATTAATTAGTTTCTTGATTTATATTAGAAACTGGGGATTTGATTATGAAAAAATGATATTGATGATTTAATAAAGAAATCTATTGGTAAAGACTGAATGATCTTGAATAAACGAATAAATTGGGTTTGATTATATTGATAAAAAAATTTGGTTTAAATGAAAGGAGATGAACTTAAATGAAAGATGGAATCTTTAATTATCAACTTGGTAAATAATTTTAGTCTTAAATCTAGGGTGATTTCCATATTAGATTCATATATGTAGTGATGGGATTATGTTTTAGGGATGATATATGAACTTTATCTCTTGGAATTTTGGGGGATGAATCCCGCATAGGAAAAATGCAACAGATCGAGGTTTATGTCATCTTGTTAAAACCTCGTTCGAACATTATGTGGAATTTTGAACGAGATCTAATTTTGTTCGAACGAGATGTGGTTTTTGTTCAAATGAGATCTGAATTCGTTCTAACGACCCATGGGGTTGGGGTCAAGTTTTAATTGTGGAAATAATTATGGTATTTTAATGAACTCAAACGAGTATGTGGGAGGTTATCCAAGTGAGTGGATATTTAATTGTATATAGTTTTATCTCACTATTTACTAGTGGGAATTTAATAATTAAGGATGCTCAGATAAGGGCAAGTTAAACAAATAAAATGGAAAGTTGAGACGATCTTCGGGATTTGGGTGAATCGTGCGTAATGAGATATGCGTGCAAGTTCGATAATTTATTATATATACATAGTAGAGGAACATGAGTAATATATATATATATATATATATATATATTGTCTGTATGCTACTTATTTATATGATCATACTTACTTGAAAGTGCCATCGTAGGAAGTTGCGCGTTGTGGGAAACTCACCCTCGCGTTGACCAGCTGCCGTTGGGTTAATTCATTATGTTATAGTACTGTTGCATAACCACTATCCATGTGTAAGGATAAATATTGGTTTCGAGTCCAGCTGTGCGCGATGTGGTATGGTTGCGACCCACGGATGTATGTCTATGACCGCCTCCATTATATATGTTTTCGTTTGGGATTGATCGTGAGATTTCAACCCGGTGGCTCGATGTTAGGCGCGATCAAATGTATCCGTGAGGTCCAAGATCTAGGTATACGGTTATATATATATATATATATATATATATATATATATATATATATATATATATATATATATATATATATATAGAGAGAGAGAGAGAGAGAGTCTTCTGTAAGGACTCCTTATGGTGCAGACCCCGGTACATACCATTTTTTTAAAATAGTAAAAAAATAAATTT
The DNA here is from genome assembly GCA_949130495.1 of Sambucus nigra. Classification (NCBI taxonomy): domain Eukaryota; kingdom Viridiplantae; phylum Streptophyta; class Magnoliopsida; order Dipsacales; family Adoxaceae; genus Sambucus; species Sambucus nigra. The sequence goes on from OX422220.1 coordinate 26,393,462, forward strand.
TTTGATGAAACTTTCTGAATATGATCTTCTTGGTAAGAATATCATATCCAATTTATTTCGCCAAAAAATTCAATTAAATAATTGTTGACATGAGGTGATATGTAAAACAATAGTATAAATATTCATTTTCAACCGTTGAAATGTTGGGTCGGCGCCAGCCACTTTATTGATTGAATTTTTTAATGAAACTTCATGGATAAGATATTCTCACTATCGAGATCATATCCATTAAGTTTCATTAAAAAATTCAATCAAAAAGTGGGTAAGATGATCGCCAACATTTCGACGGTTGAAAATGCATATTTAGACCATTTTTTTACATATCACTTCATCTCAATGGTTTTTTTATTGAATTTTTTTATGGAAAAAATTAGAGATGATCTTCTGACTATGGAGATAATATCCATGAAGTTTCATCAAAAAATTCATTTTTTTACTATTTTAAAAAAAATGGTATGTATCGGAATCTGCACCATAAGGAGTCCTTACAGTAGAGGGTCTCTCTCTCTCTCTCTCTCTCTCTCTATATATATATATATATATATATATATATGCTTATGTGGTACTATATGAATATCTAGTTATATCATGAGTGTAGCTATGTTATGATTATTACGTGATTATTTATTTCTAGCAAGTTCGTCGCTAAAATACTGTATATAAATGTATATCTAATTAAGGTAGTTAGACTTAGCTAAGAGAGTATTAGTGGGGTTAGACTTAAATAGCAGTTGAGCATCCTAGTTAGATCGGGTAGTTTAATTAGAATAAACAAAATGAACACATTAAGTGCGCACTATAGTTGAGAGGTGAAGTTTATCTCAAGGGAGTGTCACCGGTTAATCTTGAAAGTAATACACTAGGGTTTTAAATGATTTAAAATAATTATTAACTTGCGAAAGTATTTTCTACTTTACGTGTTATGACCTACATATTGATGTCTTTCCTTGTTTTCCTTTTTTACACCCTATGTGTACAGTAGCAGTAAGCGGGACAACAAGGATAGATTCGTTCTTGTCGATACTAGCTGTGGATCCTAGCTTAGAGGTTTCATTCATTTTTACTCTAGATAGGATCAGGTGTTTCCAATTTACTATTGGGCATGTTGCTTATAGATGATAGTACTTACCTTACAGTAGAGTTTTATATTTTGTCAGTCTTTTACTTTCGTATCGAATTATTATTCGGTTTACAACGTGGATATTATTTGATGACCGATGGTTTATTCGGTTCACCCTTTCTATTTATTTATGCTTGATGTTTAGTTCAGTTATTGTGGTTGCATGGATCATTCTTATTCTTTATGTTATAATATTATTACGACAGTGATGCTAAGAATGATCCATACTAATATTCTTGTTATATTTTAGTAGAGTATTGACAATCCGGTATTAAAATAGGCGGGTGGTCAAAGTTGGTATTAGAGCATCATGTCCTAGTGTCCTTAGGATTTGTGCGAACTTTCTACGTTATCAGCATTGCGTTTCTATTTATGTAAAACCCTATATCTAGTAAATTTTTTTCTTAATATGTATTTACGTTTTCTACTATTATTTATGATTGAAGTGAATCTAGTAAAATTTTGGTTTGGTTTCAGATGCCAAACAAGAGGATAGGACAATCATCTCGTGCCGCTAGAGGGCAGAAGGAGAGGAGACTCAGTCGGAGTCGGAGTCCACTAAGGGCACGGTGATCGCTGGGAATGTTACCACCATTATTACACAGGCGGTTAATGTCACGATGATTGCCTTAGCATAATATTTTTCCCAGGCACAACCACAGCAGCCAATTGCACCAGTTGTTCAGACTCATCCAGTGCCATCCTTTTGGGAGAGATTCAAAGAAGCCTTTTAGAAGGGACATCCACCCGAGTTTCAAGGGAGTGCGGATGTGGTTATCGCTAGCCAATGAAAGAAAGACGTCCAGATGCAGTTATGCATGGTTGAGTATAGCGACACTTAAAAGAAGAAATTGGCCATTTTTAAGCTAGTGAAAACAACACTTCAGTGGTTGGAGTCGGTCATCATATTAAAGGAGAAAGATACAATGACTATATTGGAGTTCCAGGTGCGGTTCGATCGTAAGTAACTTTCATCGATAGTTCAGATGGAGATGAGGAGGAAGTTCCTTAAACTTTCACAGGAGGTACGGACTATGGCCGAATATGAGGAAGAATTCACATGCATGTTGAACTTTATGCTAAATGAGGTGAATACATAGGAGAAGAGGGTCTTCAAGTTTACTAATGGACTCACCTGGAGATTTCACCATCATTTGTTGAGGAACTAGGTGTTATGGACCTATATTGAAGTCATAAATGTTACGTTTCTCCATTGTTAAAATCATTACTTCCATTTGAGGGAGTTGAAATCATCGAAAAGTCTAGCTAGAAGAGCAAGAGTGGGGGTAGTGTTGCCAGCGAGGCGCTACAATAGCAGCAGAGGCAGAATAAGTGGGGTCCCCAGTAGGGAGACTCTACTAAGCGGTTCAAGACAGGTAACGACAACTTTAGGCAGGACCATTATGGCCAGCAGCACACCTGTCAGGGATTATAAGGCCAGGGGAATCAAGCAAGTGGACAGTAGGGCCGAGATGATCATGGACAGCAGGGCAAAAGGCAGGGGAAGCCTCATCAGACCAACAGGGCTAGAGGCAGGTAGATTTCATTCGCACATGATTCATGTGTAGGAAGTAGGGCCACATACGGTGTGCATTCTCGAATAGGGATAGGGTTAAGGAATAGGGTGCCCAGTTGGGGTAGTAGATACAGTATCTTTAAGCCCCACCGATAGTTCCAATGTTGTTGCCTCTACAGGGGAAAGGACAGTTTGGGCTTGTGTATCATCTTCGAGGATCGATTTTACCGTCAACTCCACCAGTAATAGAGGGTATGTTTCTTATCCATGGACACATGGGGCGAGTATTATTTGATGGAGGATCTTCACATTCACTTGTCAGTACTAGGTTTGGACATGCGATGAGTTTAGTGTATTTAGCCTATTATGACTGTAGATTCACCTTTAGGTGGTGGTTCTCTCATTCGTTCCATCTTCAAAGGGGCATGTGTGGACATTAGGAGGTTGTGCTTAGTAGTAGATCTGCTTGGGTAAAGCTTGGACGAGTCTGATGTTATTTTGGGTATGGGCTTGTTAGTGACATATAGAGCAATAATGGACAATTACAGTAGGACTTTCGTGTTCGTAATACCAGGGCATGACATGTTTCTTATGGTGATGCCTCATTCGGAGATAGGTTCGAGCACGTACTTGTATTATATTGAGGAGGAGACTTTCGAGGGTAGACTTGTCTCGTTAGATTCGATTCGTGTAATTAGGGGCATTGATGATGTGTTTTAGGAGATATCGGGGTTACCTTCGAGTCGAGAGATCGACTTTTTTATCAGCTTAGCGACGGGAACTAGGCCAATAGCACAAGCATCGTATCATATGGATCCTTTAGAGAAGCGAGAGTTACAGTATTAGATTCATCAGTTATTAGGGTAGGATTTTATCCATAGGAGTACTTTACCTTGGAGTGCCCCAGTTCTATTTAAGAAGAAGAAGGATGGGTCTTTACGTTTATGTATCGATTATCGGGAGTTGAACAAAATCATAATCTGGAACAAGTATCCATTGTCACATATCGATGACTTGCTCGACTAGCTGAGAGGAGAAGCCTACTTCTCTAAGATTAATTTGAGGTCAGGGTACCACCAGCTATGTATCAGGGAGGAGGATATCCCTAAGACCTCATTATTATTGAGATATGGGTCCTATGAGTTCTAGGTTATGCCGTTCGGGCTAACCTATGAGCTAAAAGTTTTCATGGATCTCATGAATAGGGTGTACAGTGATTTCTTGGATCGGTTTGTCATTATGTTCATATATGACATTATGATTTATTCTTAAATACAGGACGAGCATGCAAAGCACTTATGTGCAGTTCTTCAGAATTTACAAACCACGAGTTGTATAACAAGTTTGAGAAATGTGGATTCTGGTTACGAGAATGCAGTTCTTAGGTCACATTATCTCTAAGAGAGGGATTTTTGTGGAACCGAATAAGGTATTAGTAGTGAAAAGTTGGGCTAGCCCATAGAGGTGCACAATTTTTTGGGATTAGTAGGGTATTACCATCGGTTCATTAGAGGATTTTTAAAGATTACGGGTACCTTAATGAATTTGACTGATAAGGGAGTACCTTTTGTATGGGATAACCGTTGTCAGTTAGCTTTCGATGAGATAAAGTACAATCTAACTTCAGAGGTAGTACTAGCATTAACCAAAAAAGGAGTGGAGTACCTTATTTTTATCGATGCGTCCTTATAGGGGATTGGAGGAGTTCTCCGGTAAGAGGAGCGGGCCATAGTTTATGCATCACACAAGCCTAAGCCTCGTAAGAAGAACTATCCCAATCGTGACTTAGAGTTAGCGACAGTCGTATTTGCCTAAAGGATTTGGAGGCATTATCTTCTGGGGCAGAAGTTTCAGCATTGACGAACCACAAGTCACTTCAATATCTCTTCACACAAAAGGAACTGAATATAAGATAGAGTGGGTGGCTTAAGTTCTTGAAGGATTACTAGTTGGACATACAGTATCATCCGGGGAAGACTAACGCAGTGGCAAATGCGTTGAATTGTATGACATAAGGACATTTAGCAATAGTTTTGAAGGCGAAGTGGGCACAGCTAAGTCAGGAGGATAAGGTAGTCTGGTCGTACTTAGCAGTGATGGTCGTCACACTCGAGATCATTTTTAGGGTTATGAAGTTACAGTCAGAGGATCCATCTTGTCCGAAAAGGATTCATCAGTTACTATCAAGAGAAGTGGAGTCTTACTCAGTCAATTCTAAGGGTGTCTTATGCTTCAGTGGGAGGTTGATTGTCCTAGATGATGAGAAGATATGATGCGCAGTTACGTAGGAGGCACATGGGTCGCGATTTTTGGTACATCCTTAAGGGTATAAGAAGTACCAGGATATGAGGAAATAGTATTAGTGGGCTGAGATAAGGCAATACATAGCAGAGTTTGTCTCCCAGTGCACCACTTATCAGATGGTCAGAGTCGATAATCAAAAACCAGCTGGGGTTCTACATCCGTTAGTATTTTTGGTGTAGAAATTGGGGAGTATTTCGTCATACTTCATTACAGTGTTATTGACATCACAGCAGGGTCACGATTCCATATTGTTCATTATAGATAGGTTGACTAAGGTAGCCTATTTCTTTCCAGTCTGGGTGGATTACACGATATTTCAGTATGCGCAGTTGTTCATAGCGGAGATAGTGAGATTGCACGAGGTGCCTCTCAACATTATTTCATATCTAAAAGAGATCTTTGTATATCACTTTTGGTAAAGCTTTCAGGAGGTGATAGAGATAAAGTTGCGTTTGAGCAAAGCTTATCACCCCCTGACCGATGGGCAGACGGTGAAGGTGAATCAGATGTTAAAGGATATATTAAGGATGTGTATTCTAGATTTTAAGGGTAGTTGGGAGCAGTATTTACCTTTGGAAGAGTTTGCGTACAACAACTCATATCAATTCACTATTGGCATGGAATCATTTGAGGTCTTGTACGTCAAATCTTATCGTTCGCCCTCTTATTGGTTAGATGTGGGGTACAACAAGATACTAAGGCTAAATTTTATTAAGGAGACATCAGCGAAGATCAATTTGATTCGGAGTTGAATTCGAGTATCTCAGGACAGGAAGAAGAGTTACGATGATGCGAATCAGAAATTTGTTGAGCATGACGTGGGTGATCAAGTGTTACTATGGGTATCTCCCATTAAGGGAGTGATGCGATTCGGGAAAAGGGGGAAGTTGGCACCTAAGTATGTGAGGCCTTTTCCCATTATCGAGAGAATTGGTCCGCTTACGTATAAGCTCGCTTTTCTAGAGAATTTGCATAGTATTCACGACATGTTCCATATATCATCATTAAAAAAGTATCGCATGGGTGACATGGCTTACGGGAACGTACCGTTAGAGGAGATTGACCTACAACCAGATATCTCATGTAAGGAGAGACTTGTTGTCATTTTAGATTGTAACGAGCGTAAGCTTCGATCAAAGGTGGTACCATTAATGCATGTAATGTGGGGACACCACAATGTTGTTCAGTCGACATGGGAGCATAAGGATGATATGCAGGAGAAGTATCTGGTGCTCTTTGTGACAAGTAAGTTTGAATTTTGAGGACGAAATTCCGTTATTAGAGGCGGAGAATGTAATGGGGGTAATTTTGGTAATAATTAATTGATTTATGTTATTAATTAAATTGGAAGAAAATTAAATTGGAATTTAGTGAATATTAATTAGCGAGATAAATAATTAATATTTATTAGAATTATTATTTACTTGTGTGTGATAAGTAAATTGTTATACGATCTATTATATGTCGCGTATGAGTGATAGCGATGGTTTAATTGGTGATATAAGTTGGTAGGGTGTGATATCGATGGATCAATATAATTTGTGAGAGACACGTAGGGTACACACGTGTTATACTTGATTAATGAAAGCTATCATAATTGGAGTTGGGAAACTCAGATAACCTTTTTGAGCGCAGCGGTGATCCAAAAAGGGTCAAAATAGTCCAGCATAGGTACCTAGGTGTTGTGTTTGGGTTATGGGGTTTTTTAAACATAAAAGAGCCCATATAATGGTAGGAAAGTCGTTTCATATTTATAATTAAAGGGGAAAATGGTATTGGGCTTTTGGGAAGACTTTTAAGGGTTTGGGAAGGTGGATGACAGCCTACCTTTCACTTTTCAAACTAGAGGTTGAGAGAAAAGAAACCTAGAGAAGAGAAAAAAGGCAAGGAGGAGGGATATTCAATAGAAGATTAAACCCGTTTTAGAGAGACTTCATATTTATGATCCATCAATGCAAATAAATACTTGCTTTATAGAGCATTTTCAATTGGTAGTTAATTACTTTCTTGATTTATATTAGAAATTGGGGATTTGATTATGAAAAATTAAAATTGATGATTTGATAAATAAATCTATTGGTAAATATTGCATGACCTTGAATAAATGAATAAATTGGATTCAATTATATAGATAAAATTATGGGTTTAAATAGAAGAAAAGGAAGAACTTAAATGAAAGATGTGATCTTTAATTATCAACTTGGTATAAGAATTTTAATCTTGAATCTCGGGTGATTTTTATGTTAGATTCATATATGTAGTGATGGGATTATGTTATAGGGATGATATTAGTGAGAAGAACCCTAGAAACGAAGTTGAGTTATTAGAATTTTGGTGAGAAGAACCCTAAAAACGAAGTTGGATTTTGGGGGATGAATCCTGCATAGGAAAAATTCAGCAGATCTAGGTTTCTGTCATCTCGTTAGAACCTCGTTCGAACGAGATGTGAATTTCGTTCAAGAAAGATCTGATTTCGTTTGAACGAGATGTGGTTTTCGTTCGGATAAGATCTAAATTCGTTCGAAGGACTAGTGGGGTTGGGTCAAGATGGAATGTGAGTATGAGGGAGGTTATCCAAGAGAGTGGATATTTAATTAAAAAAAAGTTTTGCATCACTATTTACTATTGGGAATTTAATAATTAACTAGGGCGCTCAGATAAGGGGCTAGTTAAATAAATAAATCGGGAAGTTGAGACGAACTTCAGGATTTGGGTGAATCGTACATGGTGGGATATGCGTACAAGTTCACTAAATTATTATATATACATATTAGAGGGGTATGTGTGTGTGTGTAGAGAGAGAGAGAGAGAGAGATTTTCTAAAATGGATTTCTTAAAGAACGGACTTAACGGATTTTGTCCTTTTCTTGACGTGGTTCCCTTGTGGTTCAAAGTCAAATTTGTTATTTTCCCTTTGTGGTCCCCTCTTGTCTCGAATTTTTATCCTTTTTCTTGACGTGGTCCCATTGTGGTCCAAAGTCAAATTTGTTATTTTCCCTTAGTGGTCCCCCCTTGTCTTATAATATAACCCTTTTTAAGACTGTAATTATTATAAAAATATATTTTAGACCACAAGAAGATAAGAAAGAAAAATAGAAGTGAATTAATTGGTATCGGAACTTTAGAACCCGTCTGAATTCCGACCCAACCCAATTCTGGTATCATAAACAAGACGCTCCTTTCAAACCTACGTTAGTAAAAGACTTTAATGCCCTTCGAATTTATCCTACGAATTTACAAAGATAATTTTGAAACCCATCCAGACTACCAACCCATACTCATAATTGATTTAGACCCAGAAAGTTGCTTAACCTTACACATATACGGTTGTTTATACGATGAACACATCCCAGCTAAACATGCAGACAGTAAACAAGTCACTGCCAGTGCTATTAATAGCATACTTGACCAAAAAAAGTGTATCCTCCTTATTTCAAGACAATTATTTAAAAATATCCAAACCCTAGAAAGAGAGATAAAAACAACTCTAAACAAATACAAGAAATAAACATCCAAATCCCAATAGACCTTGTACAAGTATTACAAGAGATAAATATTAAGACTAACCACATAAAAGTCCTTAACAAAGAAATTTCAGACCTTAAGACTCTAATTAAAAACCAAGAAAGTGAGTTAGTCAAACTTTTTAAAGAACAAGTTAATCTTAACCCAAGATTAGACAATTATCTTCTTAATGGAAATAGTTAGATCAGATTGGAATAAGGTATCTGGAAACCTCTCCATTCAAATTCTAATAGAGTTTTACCAAAGAATTCTAGAAAAGATAAATGATGAAAGATTTTATTACCAGATAAATGAGAATGAAATTGCTAATGCTTCTAAAGCAACAAGACTTATACTAGAGAGATTAAATTTAATCTCAACATCAATAGTAGCCACACAAGACTACAATAGTAGCTTTGTTAAAGACTTACAATTAGATTTAAGGGCTAAGACAAAAGGATTAACCACATTCTATACAGACTTTGTTAAATTCTAAAAAAAAATTAGCCAATTATCTTAACAATATGGTAAGCCATAATCTATCCAGAATGGATAGTATTGTTAATGATCTTAAATTGAATATAGCCCAAGCAAAAGAAAAATATGAAGAAATTATTAAGGGAATTAAGTTTATAAATAATAAACCTTCCCAAGCATAATTAAACTCTCAATTTATTCTAACACGTTTAGATAAAATAGAAAAAACTATAGGATCTATAGAAGCTAAAATGACATAAGAATATGTGCAATAACAAGAAAAAAATGATGAGGCAAAAAACTATATTGCAAAAGTTTCCAATTCTCTTGCCAAGCATAATGAAGAAATTACTGAAAATATAAGAAAAGAGAATAAATTCTTTAAAGTATAAATCCTTAGTCAGATAAAAAGACAAAAGGATTATTCAGACTCTTTAGAAAAAATTGAAAAAAGATTTGAACAAAAGCAGGTAACTACCTGCAAATTTAAAGAATCTCCTTCTATAAGAACTATGGAAGGAAAAACGGCAGCTATAAGAATCATAAAGGATGGATTAGATAAGACCAGTAAGATAGCTCACCCTATTCCAAATATTGGACATAATAATTTGATGCTCCAAATACTTAAAGACTGATCCTCCAATATTAGAACATGGTGTAAAGAAAGAAACTTCACCAACCCTCTTCAATGGAAAGAATGGGGTGAAATTGATGGGAAAATTATTGAAGATTCCATATATAATGGACAACTTCCAGCAGTTAAATACGTAGACTTCTTTAGAGAATGAGTCATTCCCAAGGCTCCAAATTATAACACGGCTTACCATTGTTGAAATCATATGTTATAAAGTCATATAATGAGTTTCAATTTTTTTACTCAAATTGGCTAAAATCAAGAGGAACTCAAGAAAGTTCCAGTTACTGACCTTTGGACTCTTTCAAGCAAGAATTCAATGCTTATATAGACCTCAAAATAATATCAACATACTTTGTTGCTTAGTAGACAAAAGATGGAAGGATTTTGAGAAAATACTTATTGGGGTAGCTCGATTAGAAATATCAGACAATATAGGATATTTTAATGTTGTTCCAGAATTTACAGTAACCGTAGACACAGCCAAACATTTTAAGTTAATCTTATATGCTAGTTGCTATGAACATTATATTATCCCAAATGCTAATATTAATATAGAATTCTAAAGCTATGTGAAATTCTCCCAGTTCTCCTATGAAGGAATGCAATCGGGAATTCTTAGCGGTAGACTTAACGAAAAATTGGTTAGAAGCAATAATTCCAACTTCAATCATAGTTACAGTATTAAAAATACTAGACTTGTGAAAGAAAAGGCTAAAACTATTTGACAATTGCCAGAATTTCAAGAAACTAAGACTATATAAAACAAACCCGTGTTTATTAATCAAGATGATGTCATTGAAAATATTACCATCCAGTTTCGACACCCTAAGATTACTAGTACGAATATCCACGCTGAAGAAATTAGATTTTGAAATATAGGAGAAGCCATACTTAGTGATCCCTCGAAAGGAGAATGTAATAGTAAGGTTAGTTCTAGCTTATTATGACAAGCTCCAATAATTATACCTAGAAGATCATTTAAATCAAAAGACTTAGTTAGAGACAAATCTAGAATCCAAAACGTTGGACATGAACCCTCAGAATTAGACATGAGGACATTTAAAGAACATTATAACAAAAGTCATTATGTTAGGTTCCAAGACAAAGATAGATTTAATATGATATCCCAAGACCATATATTAAAACTAAAAGAATATAATAATACTAAAGAACTTCTTAGAAACTTAAGACTACTGGAAGAAGGAAAAGAAAGATTAATGTCAGATACACAGGTAGGTCCTAATAAGCAAGAGATAGGAACCAATAGTAGGCTAAATGGTGATCCTAGACTCTTTAGTAAACCAATATGAATAAATATTCATATTTATTCAAACACTTTGGGAAAGACTAAACCTGATTATATAAAAGACTTCCAAACTAATGACAAGAGTTTTAATCATGTTAAGACCATGATAAGTCAAGCCATAAATCCAGTTGGGATATACCTTAATTTATACAGTGTCCAAGATAGGAAGAAAACCTTAGCTGAATGTCGAAATCAAATGAATATGTGTTTTGAATCTAATGAACAATGGGATGCAAGTTCATGTAAATAATACGCTGAGCAATCCATTAGAGGTATTGTAAAAGATTACTTAAGACAAGCTATAGATACAGAATCCCTAGCTAAGACTGATAAAATGAAAGAAAACCTAGAAGAAATATCAGTTGAGAATATATTCAATTATCTAATTCAGAATTCATTGGAGCTGGACATTTAGCTAAAATCAATGAACAAGACTTAGCAAAAACTAAGTTAGCTCTTCTTAGTATTTGCAAACTAGACAAGATTAAAAAATATAGCAATAATTGTGAACAACTATATTATCAAATTAAATACTTTGGTGAGACCTTAAAAGATGAATATTTTTGAAAAATACCAGCTATTGGACAAATCCTAATTAATCAATACAGGATTTGGCCAGGAGTTGCTGGAGTTAATAATGACTCCCTTGGTGAAAGAATCATTTTTGCCAAAGACTATATCATACCTAAAAGACGAGATACAACTCAAGGAAAGTTAATTGAACAAACTTTCAAATAGATACCATCAATAAAATATGAAAGAGACATTGCTCCAATCCAATGGGGATGTGGTGGTCAATCCAAGGATAAGAAATTCAAAAAGAATAAACCAGATTGGAAACAAAAGGATAAGCCTTCAGGATTTCCAAAGAAATATAGATTCAGACCATCTACTACCTTAAGAGGAAGAAATTTTAGAACCAAGAAAAATATATTTAACCAAAGATGTTATTTTAAGAAAAATACCAATAAGCATAAAAATGTTCCTAATTATAGGAAAGCAAAAGAAGAAACTCAACCTAAGACTTCTACCAAAGAATGTTGGGCTTGCGGCAAAGAAGGACATTTTGCTAAAGGATCTCATAATAAGAAAGATAAAGAGAGTATTAAGATTATTAATACAATATTAGATTTTACAGATCAAGAAGAATTAAATATTTTATATGATATAGAAATATCAGTCACAGAAAATGATGACAATGCCAGCATTAATAGTGCATATACAAATAGTAATTCTAAAGACTATAATAGTGATATTGATGAGTATGAAGACTCTCAAGACACTCTAGATTTATACATGATGCAAATTGATCAAGAAGATGATTATATAGATTTTGAAGAAGCTTGGTATAAATTTATATTAAGCCGCTTTATAAAGAAAATATGGACAGTCAGTAATCCTGGGTTACTAATATATATACCTAGATGTTACTATGATGAAGAACATTATTGCACATTCGAAATCAAATGTATCAAGAAAGACTTTAGATGTGTAGAATATTTCGACACTATATATACAGAACTATTTATGGCTTGTGTTGTCTGCCAATTACACTACCATGAAAATTGTTGGAGAACTAGATTTAAAGCAATCTAAATTACCCAATATGATGCTCAAATGGGCCAGGATATTAAAATCTATTATCAAGACATTGATAAAAACATAATTAAAAGATTACAAGAAAATGAAGACTTAAAAGTAAAGGAAATTTCCTATGATGTAGAAGAAAACTGTTCTGATCGTTGTACAAAAGACTTAACACAAATAGATATTTTAGATAAACCTCATAAAGGAATCTCTATTCTAGAAAAGAATAATTTAGGAATTTCTACTAAACCTAATAATTGTTTTCTATAATTATTTATACAACACAAAGATTATCCTAAAAGACTTTTAGATTTTATAAATACAGGATGCTCTCAGAGTATTTGTAAGGCTAATGCCATCCCTAAAGATTATTTTCTAGAAAGTAATCAAGAGATCCATGTTAAGGTAGTTAATGGAGAACCATTTACCTTATTTTTTCAAACTATTCGTATTTATTTCAAATTGGAAAATCAGATAAACAAAACTATAAATCATCGATTTTGGATTATGGATCCCCATTCTAGTTTCATAGGAAAAATCATTTTAGGATAAGACTTTATTAGTAAATACCATCTCCATAGCCCCCTTAATTGATCATAAGACTGCTTTTGACCTTATGCGGGTCAAACCTAATTACAGATGAATATCCCATCAGAGTTCTTCAACTGAGCATGGTGGGCCTAAATATACATTCCAACAAGAAGCCATAGAAATAACTAAACCCTTACAAAACGAATGTAAGAGTCCAGACCAAAAGTGTTATAACCAAATAGCGCTTATACTACAAGATATTTCATATCATGCCCAACAAACCTTATTAATGGTCCAAGCTATATCCAAAAAAAGAAGATGGATATAGAAGTAGAAAAAAAAAGATTAGACAGTTAGCAGAGCCTACTTTAGGAGAAAATCTCGTTGCTAAGTGGGACAAAGATCAAAGTTATTATGAAATTATCCCAATTAACCCAAACGCCACTATTAATGGTGGGACCAATAAGAAAGGATATTTACAAGAAAGAGAGAGAAGAATTCAAAAAATACATAGATAAAATACTTAAGCTAGGCATTGTTAGATAAAGTAAAAGTAGACATAATAGCCTTGCATTCTACGTCCAAAATGAGTCTAAACGAAAGAGAGGAAAAATACATATGGTCATAGACTATAAAACCTTAATAAGAAATGGGAGTTTGATTCTTATAAGATATCATATAATAATAATAATCTAATTAATCTAATTGAAGACAGAATTATATTCAGCAAGTTTGATTGCAAATCAGGCTTCTAAAAAAATAAAGATGCATCCAGATAGTATAACTTGAACAGCATTTAGTGTGCCCCAAGAAAAATATAAACGATTAGTAATGCCATTTGGATATTTGAATGCCCCTCAAGTATTCCAAAGACGTATGAATAATATTTTTAGACCTTATTCATAAATTTATCTTATTTGCATAGATGATATTCTTATAGCCAGCAAGACTGAGATAGAACATGTAGACCATCTTAAGAAGATTATTTTAGAATTAGATAAACATGGAATTGTTATTTTTTAGAAGAAAATGCAATTATTTCAGACTGAAATAGACTTTGTGGGAATGCATATGAATAAAGGTAAAATATCTTTAGTAGAACACATAACCAAAAAGATTTTTGAATTTTCAGACCAACTGAAAGATAGAAAATAATTACAATCATTTTAGGATTGCTAAATTGTGTTGTCGATTTTATTAAGAACCTAGCTTCAAAAAGACAAAGCTTAACTTCTAAATTAAAAGGAAATGATAAAAATAATCCTTTTAAATGGACAATAGATGATTTTGAAGTTATAAGAAAATCAAAGAAGCAGTCAAGAATATTCCTTTACTTGAACTGCTAAATGGTGAAGACCAGTTTATAGTGGAAACAGACGCCTCTGATAAATAATAGGGAGCAATGTACTTTTCCATTGATCATCAGAATAAAAAGAAAAAACTTTGTAGATATTGTCGTAGAACTTTTACTGATCCAAAAACAAGATATACGACCCATAAAATATAAGTTTTAGCTACAGTAAGGGTTATTGAAAAATATATGCTTTTTCTTAAACCTAAACATTTTACTGTTTATACTGATTCTTCTTCTGAAGTAAAATTAAGAGGCTTAGATTTATCCAAATCAAGAACTAATAGATTTATTAGATGGCAGCAATTGCTTAATGGTTATGACTTATTTATTATTCATAGCAAAAATACCATTCTAGACATCATATTTGGAGAACCTATGTTCGCTAACACTAATATTATCTCTTGTTTTATGTTACAAACAGAATACTTAGACATCATGAGTTCCTTTGGAACAAATAGACTAAATAGAGAAGACGTTGCAGACTATCTTAGCACGTAAGACCAAATGCTGGTATAACGCAAAGATAGACTCATATTCAAGACTCGCAAGAAAGACCAATTTTAGAAAACCTTGATGATATTCTAATTCCGCCTAGAAAATTTAGAAATAATGTTGTTACCCAGAATAGACTTATTGAAAAAATGTATTTTCCCCAATATAGATCAGACCAGAGATACCCAGACTTAATAAAATTTAGATGAGAATTTTCAGATGACAAACATACTCTTATAAACGCCCTATGGTGGAATGTAAAGAACAATCTATGGGAAGAATTCAAATAAAATTTGGTAGTTGTTTCCAGATTTATGAGAACTCATAGATTCGCAGTCACTCAACTTAGTAGTCCTTTTACTCCAAGACCGCGAACTCAAATATATGCTCAGACTCTTGGAGAATCCTCCAAAAGTAGAACAATTGATAATTTTTATTATCATCAAAACACTTTAAGACTAAGATTGTTATACTATTTGGTAATAATAATATTCCTTTTTATAAGAATGTTAAAAGGAGGGTGATAGTATTATTAAACATTTTAATATGTTATTATTCGAGATTAATGGTGATGCCTTAATGATAAGTGTTTTCTTCTATGACGTTCCAAAAATTTATCTTTTCAAAAAAGCAAAGATGGCACGCATCACCCTTGTAGACTATGGGTTCAATGGACTCATCCCGATACAGACTGTAGAAAACTCTATTGCTCTTAGAAAAATAGTCCATGAGTATGCCAAAACGATAGAAGAATTTTTTTTCCCTGTTTCCCAGAATTTACCAGATTGCTCCAAGTTCTTATAGAGAAAAAATAGTTGACGATTTTAGACTCATTAGATTCTCCACTTTCTCATTTAAAGACATTGAAATTATTTTTGAAGATGAGACCAAAGACCTAACAGTTGACAAGACCAAACTCCAAATTACCCAGGCCATGAAAACAAAAAAAATTATGGAGTTATTGATAAGTCAGGAAAGATTGTTGAGAACGTATGTGCTTGCGTTCAAATGAGCAAATTATATATTAAACCCTTTTAACCCAAACAAACCCTAAACATGCAACAGTATGTGATTGAATAAGATGATAATCTAAGCAAGAACATTCAAACACATGCAATTGAGGAAAAATCCCCCAAAGGAGCAAAACCATTTATTTTCATTATAATATTGTAGCTATACAATTTCGGATTACAATGAAAATACAAGTGACTAAGAATTACCCTCAAGTGTCCAATTCTATAGTCGCGGCTGGAACTATCCCTTTCCAGTAGGGCTGCAATGGAGAAGAAGAAACGGTCTTCTCCACAAGAATGTGAACAGCAAGAGTGCGTTCCTGGGTTGCAAAGTGATTCACAAAGGATTGGAAATTTGTGTGAATCAAATACCTAGAGTCTAGATGCTCAATAGGTGAATACTTAGGGCTTTCTTTACTCTGGAAATCGTGTGAATAAGTCTTAGAAAATCACTTCCCGTAGTGGGATTAAATAAGAAGTCTCTGGCCTTAAAAATCTGAACACGATCTGTTTGAGTTTATCCCAGGCGGACCGGTCCGGCTTGGGGGCGGATCGGTCCGATTAATCGGATCGGTTCTTTTATTCTGAGGCAAATCGGTCCGGTTGTGACCGGATCGGTTTGGTTGTTCCTGCTTCATCGGTTTGCTTGCGGTCCGGGGTATACTGGATCTGCAGTAATGGGATCGGTCTGGTCTGAGGCGGACCGATCCGGTTGACCGGATCGGTTCTTTTATTTCAGGCGAACCGGTTCGGTTATCAGACTTTGATTCCTCTTCTTCTGATATTCGGATCCGTTGATGAATGTATGAAACTTGAATTTCTTCAACGGTGTAACGGCGTACGACATATAAATTGTTAATGGACAAAAATGTCCTTACAAATCTCCCCCTATGTCTATGCCGGTACATACATAAAAACAAACATCCGAATTATCAAACAAATGAAACTGCCTATACAAATCTACCCTTCCATGAACCCAAAACTGGAAAGATACAATTGAATAAGACTACAGCGTTTGCTCTTCAAATCTTCAGGAATCTCAAATCTTTTCTCATCAGGGTGTGCAATTCAGTGATCATCAATGTAGTACCTACACACATACATGAGAAAAAGCAAATACCAAGTGACGTATCGAGTTTGAAATGAGATAAACATGGATACCAATTTATGATGAACGCATAAGTCAAATCTCAAAAACTCCCCCAAAATTCAAACTCCCCCATGAAATGAAAATTCTTTCTCCCCCTTTTTATGATGTCCCCAAATAGACAAATAAGAAGAATGAATCAAACAAGCAAAATCGAGGTGTCACGGTATACAAATCAAGGCATCAATCAAATGACAAACGTGCTCTTGCAAGGAGATGCTAAAAAAAATCTTCGCAAACTATTTTTGATTTTTCAAATTTTTCATACAAAACAAAAAAAATAGATACCATTTGAAAAAAAATTCTATAAAAATCACACCATGGCTTTAAACTCAAACAACCAAGTCGTGGAAATGAAATGAATTGGTGTGAACACATTCGATAGGTAAATCAACTCAATCAATCATATGTGCACGATGCATACGTGTACTCCTAACGAATGAACATCAAAAGTATCCTTAGGTGTAAAAATTTATTGAATTTAAATGACATCGTCTTATGCAAATCAAAGTCAAAGTGATTTCCACACCAATAACGTCCAAAATTATTTAGCGCATTATCAAGCATTTCAACGACGTGCAAACCCGTTTTAAATTCTCCAACCAAACTCCCTCATATATATTTTCTTTTAGAGGTAATCTAAATTCTCCAACTTTGGAGAATTGGTGCAAAAACCTAAATGGCCCATAATTGGCATGAATTTCTTTTTATTGCCTTTCAATTTTTTCGGGCTCTTTTAACCTCTTTGGACCCCGGATAATAAAATTCCTCCATTTTTTAGGTCCTTTGGAACGGTGGCTTTTGCGCAAAGAAGAGATAATTACCTTTCGAAGCCCCTCCCCATTCTTAAACAAAGCACACAATCTCACAAAACGGTTTTTATATGCACAGTTTCCTTATCAAAAATTTATCACGCTTGGTTTGTTTTAAGGACATGATTGAAGTGAAAACACCCAACCAACATGTGATAAGACAAGCACAATAATCAAAAAAATTCGTGCATGTGTGCAATAAAGGAAATTATGAGTCAAACATGTAGGAAGTAACACCTAAATGCATCTTAATGACTCCAAACATTATAAAGCACATGGATGAATTGACCTATTGTCTCAAAACACTATCAAATAGTCACATGAAAATAATTGAATGAAGTTGTGACTCGGTCATCCAAAGTGTTCATCCATAAACGGTGCAAACAAAATACAAAAATCTTTTTGGATTTTTCTAAGAATTTTATCAAAATAAAATCTTTTTGGACTTTTCAAAATTTTTCAAAAGAAAAAATGTATACAAAAATGATACATACTAGCAATAGGCAAAAAATGTCATCATGAAAAGCACCCTATGCTAGTAAACAAGTCAAACCTCAATCATTAGGTGCGGAGGGGTTTTCCAAAGGTGGTGACAACTTATGAAAAACCTCCATCAATTCTTGTGAAGTTTTGACTAAAAACTTAACTTGCTCACCTAAATGTGCAAACTCTCTCATATAGTCTCCGGGAGCATGTAAAGAATCATGTGTGGGTGCATGTGCATCAGAAACACGTGTAGAAGCAAAACGTGACACATAACCCAACTTAAAACAAAATTCCCTAAGGTGTCCTCTCCTTTTGCAATGTGAGCAAACATAAATAAGCCTCGGAACACCTCTCTCAAAAACTCTAGGACGCACTTTCCTAATAAGAATGGGACGCCTAGGTGGGTGAGGGTGAGACTCATGTGAATCTATCACTAAAGTGGGAACCGGCTCGGGTGCTAATTGGAAAATAGAAGCACCGTCATGACTTATTCCTAACTTCTCACCTTTACCCTTAAGAACCACCTTTTCAACCTTCTTAGGTGCGTTCTCAAAAATGACTTTGACCTCCTTGGCACGTTTGAGATCACTCTTGAGTTGGGATACACGTGTCGTCAGACTAGACAACGTGTTGGTCAAATCAAATTTCTCCTTTCTCAAAACCTCCTTCTCTCTCTCCAAATCTAAAACCCGACGACCTAAATCCCTATTATACTTCTTTGTTTTCAAGGTCTCGGTGTACAAATCTCTAAAAGCTTTTTGGAGCTCACTTTCATCTCCACTTTCACTCTCACTTTCTCCCTCACTTGAAGCGCTCAAATCATCACTATTGTATTCGTGTGCAATATTGTGGGACAAGGTGGGTGTGCTCACACGACTAGAAAAAGCTATAAACTTATCACCACTAGTCTCATCACCCTCACCTTCACTGCTATCACTAAGTGTGGCGGGCATAGCTACTTTCTTTCCTTTCCTTTCTTTCTAAGCCATGTAGGACACTCAAATGACTTATGTCCCTTACCTCCACATTCAAAACAAGTGACGTTCTCAAAATCTTCCTCACACTCCTCATTGGAGTCATTCTCTTTTTCCCTCTCACCACTTTCTTTGGCCTTTCCTTTCTTTTTATTTTTCTCAAAAAAATTCTTTTTATTGGAAGAATTATTTTTGTTCATGTTAAGAAATTTTTCGCAAACAAGACCATATCATTAGAATCAAAATCTCCCTCAGAATCTGACTCACAAACTTTTTCTTTCTTTTTCTTAAAATGAGTCTTTAAAGCATTGCCATTATCCTTAGCCTTAATGGTTTTGGGAAACATGTCAATCTCATAGGTTTGAAGATCTCCTACAAGTTCTTCCAACTTAAGTGATTTCAAATTTCCCAAAGAGTTCAAAACAGTGACTTTAGGAATAAAGCGTTTTGGGAGAGATCTCAAAATCTTTTTAACGACACGCGTGTTATCAATCACCTCACCCAAATTAAAACATGTGTTAACAATGTCCGACAAACGTGCATAAAAATCATCAAAGCATTCGGACTCAGACATGGTGATAGTCTCAAATTGGGTGGCCAAATTTTGTAATTTTAATTCTTTAACCGCGTTCGTACCTTCATGTGTCAATTTCAAAACATCCCAAGCCTCTTTAGACGTGGAGCACGTCATAATTCGGCGAAACTCATCAGGAGAGACAGCTCCAGAAATAGCACTCAGACCACGGGAATTAAAATTAGACAATTTATAATCATCTTCAGTCCAGGCTGACACAGGTTTTAAAGTGGTGATGTTATTAACAGTGACCGTGGGAGGAGTCCAACCATTTTCGCAAAGCAACCAAACACGCTCTTCAATAGATTTTAAAATCGATTTCATACGAGCTTTCCAGTAGGCATAATCAGACCCGTCAAAAATAGGCATTTTATTATATAACTTCTCCATTTGAACACGCACTTTTTCAAAAATCAATTTTTTCGGAAAATTCATATCTTAGAAAAATTTTGTGGAAAATAGGAATACACGTTAGATTAGCGTAACCTGCTCTGATACCAATTTGAGAACGTATGTACTTGCGTTCAAATGAGCAAATTATATATTAAACCCTTTTAACCCAAACAAACCATAAACATGCAACAGTATGTGATTGAATAAGATGATAATCTAAGCAAGAACATTCAAACACATGAAATTGAGGAAAAATTCCCCAAAGGGCCAAAACCATTTATTTTCATTATAATATTGTAGCTATACAATTTCGGATTACAATGAAAATACAAGTGACTAAGAATTACCCTCAGGTGTCGGATACTGTAGTCGCGGCTGGAACTATCCCTTTTCAGTAGGGCTGCAATGGAGAAGAAGAAACGGTCTTCTCCACAAGGGTGTGAACAGCAAGAGTGCATTCCTGGGTTACAAAGTGATTCACAAAGGATTGACAATTTGTGTGAATCAAATACCTAGAGTCTAGATGATCAATAGGTGAAGACTTAGGGATTTCTTTACTCTGGAAATCGTGTGAATAAGTCTTAGAAAACCACTTCCCGTAGTGGGATTAAATAAGAAGTCTCTGGCCTTAAAAATCTGAAAACGATCTGAACACGATCTGTTTGAGTTTATCCCAGGCGGACCGGTCCGGCATGGGGGAGGATCGGTCCGATTGACCGGATCGGTTCTTTTTATTCTGAGGCGGATTGGTCCGGTTGTGACCGGATCGGTTCGGTTGTTCCTGCTTCATCGGTTTGCTTGCGGTTCGGGGTATACTGAATCTGCAGCAATCGGATCGATCCGGTCTGAGGCGGACCGGTCCGGTTGATCGAATCGGTTCTTTTATTTCAGGCGGACCGGTCCGGTTGTCAGACTTTGATTCCTCTTCTTCTGATATTCGAATCCGTTAATGAATGTATGAAACTTGAATTTCTTCAACAGTGTAACGACGTACGACATATAAATTGTTAATGGACAAAAATGTCCTTACAATTGTATACAATATACCATAAAGCAGACCTAGTCATCTAAGCAGACGAGCCATTCAATGAAAGGATTAAAAAGGAATCCAAAGAAGTCGTAGAGGAAGCTTTACCAGCCAGTATTAGAGTGGTGGGCCTCATTGACGAATACTTCAAGAACAATGAGGCTCTACTAGACAAAGACAATGCAAAAAAGACAACGAAAGAAACAGACGGGACAAAGAAAGGTCCCACCATATTGAATGAATTATTAAAGACAAAAATGTTGTTATTTAGATCTCCAATTATTAGACTGCCTTTTATAAAGAAAAAGATTTGTTCAAATAATTAGAAGACGACGAATTTGTAGACTTGACCTACATGGACCACCAAGATAGCCTATTTTCAAAAGAAGAAATAGACTTCGATAAAGATGGTCAGAATAATTAAAGAACAACTGTTTTACCTTTAATAATTTGTTTATCCAATTCTAGCAGCCGGTAGTCTGTCATTGGTGTCCTCCCTTATGCTATAAGAGGGAAGTTTGTATATTGTAATAGATATTGATAAATAAGAGAGAAAGAGAGCTCAGTAAAGAGTAAGAATATTATGTATATGAGTGAGTAAACCTCTCATAGTTAGGGGAGAGGGGAGAGTTGTATCTACTAATGTTACGTAACAAAAGTATTTTCTTTTCCAAGAAATCTCTTTTTTTACGTTGTTATTAATCTCCAAACGTCTCCAACTTTGTGTTCATAGAGGACTATTGTATGGAACCTCTGGTGTAGCACGTAGGTGTTACATTATTAAATTACCTTCAGGTGCCGATTTACCATAAGTCGTTAGCCAGGTGGTGTACAGGTAGGAAATAGGTATAATGCCAAACTAGTGGATTGAGGTGAGACACATAAAGAGGGGGTTACAAGAGGCACAGACCAGAGAAGAATGGTAACGAACTAAAAAGAAAAAGGAAAGAAGATAAAGGAATTGCAGATCAAAAGGAAGGTATAAAATCAAACCAAACCCCAAGCTATTTGAAAAATTATTGTTAAAATTAAAAAAAATACTTGCATGAGCCTTCAGATAACTCAAAACGTTTTAGCGTTTATTAATCAAACAAAACAAGATTTAATAAAAGAAATCCACGAGTGGACTCTCACAGACCCCTCAGATAAACTACTTATAGAAACTGCAATGACATGCGCAGATGGTACTTACAAATATATAGACCAAATTATTAAGTGGTTAACACATGAAGTACCTAGAATATAAATAATTAGAGCAGGGATCCGTGATCTCTTCATACAAGAATTAAGAACTGATGATTTTGTAGAAGAACTTTCAAGACCAGAAAAATATCAAGAATATAATAGAATACTTGAAGATACTATAGATATATTAAAATATATTAGACGCAAAAGGTTAGCCAAAATAAGAACTACCTTAATTAGATCAGGGAGAATTCGTCCTCGTCTTAAATACGTAGAGACAGCTGCCCCTAGAACGTATCAAAGATTTTTATCATCCTATGGTGAAAGAGATTTAGACGAATTCATAAAAGATAACATAATTTATATTGTTAATCAAATATATAAAGAAACTAAACTGATAAAACACCAATACCGCATAAGGTATTTAAGACTAAAGTATTACCCTCCAAAACCTCTTGAAATCTCTAGACACCCTGAAAAAATATTTATATAGATAATCCTCACTATTCTAAATTACATTATGATAGTGACGAAAGAAGCCGAAGAAGTAGCCCTAAAACTTCTACGCTTAGACTTCCAGATTAATTTGACTTTAGAGACTCTAGAAATTGTGGGGTAGAAAATTTTATTCCAAAAACTTTAGAAAAAGATAATAGTATAAAAAGAAGAAACGATCCTTAAAAGTAGTCCCTAAAAAGACAACAGTGGTCCCAAAACTGTTTGGACAGTAACTAATCTGTCATTTAAGCCCGTTTACTCAATTCGTCAGAGAATCGGCCTGATATATATATATATATATATATATGTGTGTGTGTGTGTGTGTGTGTTTCTGCTACTTATTTATTTGAACATTTCTACTCAAGAGTGCTATCATAGGAGGTTGTACGTAGTGGGCAGCCCATCTTAGCGTTGATCGGCAGGTGTTGGGTTGATTCCACAGGTTATAGTACTCTTGCATGACCATTATTCGTGTGTAAGGATAAATGTTGGTTTCGAGTCTAGATGGGCGCAATGTGGTATGGTTGCGACCCACGAATGTATATCTATGACCTCCTCTATTATATGTGTATTCGTTTGGGATCGGTGATGAAATTCCAACCCGGTGGCTCGGTGTGAGGTGTGATGCCTGGAGCCGAATAACACACGAGGAATATATCCGTAAGGTCCAAGATCTGGGGATACGGTTCTACATATTTAGTGAGAGATATATGTATGCTTATGTGGTACTATGTGAATATATCGTTATAGCACGAGTGTAGTTATATTATTATTATTACATGATTATTTATTTCTATCAAGTCTATCCCTAAAATATTATTTATAAATGTATACATAGTGAAGGTAGTTAGACTTAGCTAAGAGACAGTATAAGCAGGGTTTGACTTAAATAGCAGTTGTGTATCCTAGTTAGATCGGATAATTTAATTAGGATAAACAAAATGAACACGTTATATGCACACTGTAGCTGAGAAGTGAGGTTTATCTCAAGCGAGTGTGACCGGTTAATCTTGAAAGTAATACACTACGATTTTGATCGATTTAAAATTATTTTTTATTTGCGGAAATATTTTCTGCTCTACGAGATTTGAACTGCATATTATTATCTTTCCTTATTTTGCTTTTTTACACGCTATGTGTGCAACAGTTGGGACAACAAGGATATATCCATTATTGCCGATGGTAGCTATGGATCCTTGCTTAGACGTTTCATTCATTTCTACTTTTAATAGGATAAGTTATTTCCCATTTACTATTAGTCACATTGATCGTTGATGATATTACTTACATACTACAGTCTTTTATATTTTGTCAGTCTTTACTTTTGTATTCAGCTATTATTTAGTTTACAGTGTAGATGTTATTTGGTGACTGATGGTTTATTCGGTTCACTCTTACTATTTAATTATGCATGGTGTTTACTTTAGTTATTTTGGATGCATAGATTATTAGTATTCTTTATGTTGTAATATTATTGCAATAGTAATGTTGAGAATGATCCATACTGAGATTCATGTTATATTTTAGAAGAGAATTGCTCACCCGGTATTAAAATAGGCAGGTTGTCATAGATTGTTTTCTCTTTTTTCTAATTGTGACAAAAAGGAAGAGAAGTTTTTGGATATAGGGGGGTAATGTGAGTTGAGAGTAAGATATGTGTGTATATGTATATTTGTCATTACTTTTAATTCTCATATTATATTCTCTCTTGTAGTTTTTATACAGCACAAGGTTTACCTAAATGTGCAGGATACATGAATAAGTATTGTTGGAATATGGATCATGAATCCATTTAGTGTATCGAGTCAATCACATGAGAATTTGAATAGGGTGAATATGATGTATAGGGTTCTTCGATTCATGTTTGTTTTTATATCTTTTTCTATTTTTCATCCTTGATTTTTTTTATTTTGTCCTCGAATAGCTAAAGGAGATATTTTTAAGGACATCTTACTTTATTTGGATTTATTCCAAATAAAACGTACACCTAGGTAAGTCATGAGCCTGTATTGAAGAATCAAAGATAGACCTTACTTTATAGGACCGAACAATATTTTTGCACACAAGGTTTAGTAAGGTAAATGGTATTTTATGTTTCTCTAGCTTTATTAGGGAAAATGGATTGGAAAATAATTTTTGAAAAATATTCTAAAAGCTTATTATTGTGATCATGTAAACCTATTTTATAAGCACCTATAGAGTTCCACGTACAAAGTTTGTTTCATATGAGGTTGTTCTTGTACAAACTAAACTTCAAACAAAAGGACCTTGTAAAAGGAATATTGCATATGAGATATTCATTGTTAGTTACAAGTCCATGTATGGCTCTTATAATAAAATTAAACCCTAGTATGAAATTTCTCATTCGAACGAGAGGCTCGATTTTTGAGGTCGTATTTTTTTATTCTTATTGCTACCTCTACATATAATTAAGTTCGCAAAACACAATTTTGAGCGACAAGCCGACTTTACATCAATTGCTCATTTTTTTTTAGAGTTTTTGGTGAGTTTAAGAGATCCTATCAAATTCTTCACTCCGAAGAAACTTGATAAATCAAATGTGATATGACATTAGATGTATCACATTAGATGTACAATACGATAACACAAAAGAAAAAAAATAAAATTATCAATTAATTTGTAGATCCTTAATGAGGTTGGGTCCACCGGGATAAAAGACGATAATTAACGAATAAAAATTAAAATTATTTAACTCATTAAGACCCGTTAACAAATATATATAATTGTATGTATAATATGGATAAGAATATATGCCGGTTTCATATATATATACAGTCCTGCTCTTGTGCGGACTAGTCCGCATTTTAAGAATGCGGACCGAACATGTGTCACCTGACGGTGAGCCCAGAAAAGAGAGCGAGAGTGCCTATAATTTAGGCGATAATTTCTAGGCGCGCCATTAGGTGACACATGTCCGATCCGCATTCTTAAAATGCGGACTAGTCCATACAAGAGCATTATTATTATTATTATTATTATTATTATTATTATTATTATTATATATATATATATATATATATATATATATATATATATATATGTGTGTGTGTGTGTGTGTGTGTGGAGAGGTTCAGAAGGAAATATAAAAAATGAACATTTTAATGAACATTAACAAAAAATACCTAATACTTAATCAATTTTAATTACTATGTTTTAATTGGTCCGCGCCAGCGGCAACGAACACACATGTGATACACATATTTTTTAATACACCCGTGTGACACGCATGTGGCAAGCATGTCCGTTGCCGCTGGCACGTGTCACACGCGTGTCCATTGCCGCTAGCGCTGACTAATTACAACATAGAAATTAAAATTGATTGGGTGTTAAGTTTTTTTTTGTTAAGATTCATTAAAATGTTCATCTTTTATTTTCGCTTTTGAACATCTCCACATATATATATATATATATATATATATATATATATATATATATATATATATATATATATATATATATATACAGAGAGAGAGAGAGAGAGAGAGAGAGAGAGAGTAGATTTGTTGCTTAATAAGTGACTTCCATATTAATTTCTTCCAAAAACAATTAAATTATCTTTGGTTGCTTAACTATTATCTTGCCCATACCATTTCACTCTCACAGAACCATGCATGTTTCTACCATAAGCCATACCCGTAAGTGAGCTTTAGAGTTGGTTTTGGATCCGTGAAAGAACTTTATTCTTTTTGTTTTAATGTAAGCTTGGTCTTAGTCTTCAACCTATAATAAGTTTTCATTCTTACAAATGACTTAATCAACACAAAATTATCTAAAATTATTCATTTTTTTTAAAGATTTATAACATTTCACAACAATAGAGCCAACAAAATTGTTTTTTTTTGGGGGGGGGGGGGGGGGGGGGAGTGTGCTTTTCTAGATAGAAATATACAGAGAAGCGCATGCGTCTCTCTCTCTCTCTCTCTTAAATTAAGAGTCAAACTTTGAAAGCAAAAAAAAAAAAAAAATCCACAGAAAAGACGTTAAAGTGGTTAATGAATAATATTAAAGCATTAGTTGAATATTGTGAACTTTTGTTCATTGAAGTGTAAAATGTACTCCCTTCTATTGGGAGATGCCAAAGGAAAGTAGGACTTCTACATATTGACGAATGTTTTAAAAATAATTATGGCATCATTTCTTATACGATGAGTTGATTAAAAGTTGATAAAATGCTATTCTAAATGTACCACAAAGTTAGCGTGACTAATTAACCGTCCACAAAATATATAAAAACAATCAATTTTTAAAATTATAAGTTGGATGCTCTACTCAATTCTCAATTTAATCTTAAAATTTTGGGTTGGCCACTTGCGCTCGACATAACTCCACCGCCGACACATATCCAATAAGACACGATACGATCACGACCCTAACCGAAACTATATTTGAAGAATAACAAGTAGTCATTAGCTCTTCTTAATCTCAAAGACTTAATGGAAATTTCAATTGTAGGGCTACATTAGATGCTGCACGTATCACACATGAATAAGTGGTAGTAATGTGATAATCGGGTGTGGGGTGTACTTTGAGGAGGTACAATGTCTCAATTGAAAGCAAGGTTCCATCTTAACTCAATAATTCAATTTAAACATGAGGTTTACCACAGCTTGCAAATTCAATCTATCCAGTTTGCACCTTTATTGTTGAAATATATCCTTTAAGAATAAGTCAGATAAGGCTTTTAACTAGTAGTAGACTATGTTTTGCTTGGAAGTGGAGCGAAAATTTTGTCATTGTTTGTACATGTATATTTATCTAGTTATCTATCTATATATTTAGCCGACCTTGTGTTATTGAAAAAAATATATATTGAAGTGTGATTATGAATAAATTTCTTCACAATTTTTTAACAAAACAATCTTGTAAAATATATTATTATTATTATTATTATTATTATTATTATTATTATTATTATTATTATTATCATCAGCCCCAAACTAAGTTCTTACAATTTTAACTACTTGGAATCGATTATGAGGTCTATTCTCCGCGTTACAGTTTTTATTGTTGTGGACATTGACTACGAGCACCTAATCTTAGTACAAGTCCATACATACGTGTTTTAGTTGCGTTGTATTATGGTGGAACCACATTATAGTACAAAGCATGTAAAACATATTTGGTACAGAGTTGATACTAATAAATTAATAAAAATGTGTATATCACATAAAGCAGCGCAATGTGTTTTTACTAGAGGTGGCAATTCGGGTCAACGGGTCATGTTTCGGATCAACACGACACGACAAGGTTTTTTCGAACACGAATACGACACGAACACGACCCGAATAAAAATTAATTTGGCACGACATGATACGAATACCAGAATTTCTTAAATTTCACGCCTGAAAAACACGATAACACGACACGACTTCGTGTCAAAAAAATACGACACGAACACGACATATCGTGTCAATTTCGTGTCGTTCCGTGCCATTTTTTCGTATCGCTTCTAAAATCGTCACCCCTAGTTTTTACTTAACATTTAGTCTAAACTTCTTTTCTCAAAAAAGTCATTCATGTTATAAAACAATGAATGAATCGCAAACATTCTATGCTCTCTTATCATAAATTCAAACCCTAATAACAATCAAAATAAAGAGTCTTCATTAAGTAAATATTTTCAAAATCACAATAGTTTTATTAATAACATTCATCTCAATATATCCAAGTGTTTTCGCTATCCTAAAAATATGAGCTCACTTAGCCAATAACTTGTCTTTTACACCTAACTTTTTTATTTGTGCCACATGGTCCTCTCAACGGATCATATTGGGACAAAATCAAGGTAAATCCATATTTGTTTATGAAGAAAATAATCATATCTGATCAGATTCGAGTCACATAGTTGATCTTAAAAAATCCAATCCAAATCTGAACCCTAACGGATTCAGATCGGATCGAATTTTATCCGACCCTACTAAAAAATAATAATAACATAATATTTTTAAGATTATAATATTAACCGAGTTAATAAATTAATCTGATAAAAGTATGTAATATGTAATATCTATTTCTACTTGTAATAATAATCATGAATTAATATAAATCATGATTATAGATTAAAAATATTAACTATATAATATATAGATTTCTACTTATTAATCTATCAAATCTGAATCGGATTTTTCACATATCGAATATGTACCAATCCAAATTCAATCAATTTATCAATCGGATAAAGTGGTAATCAAATTATCGAATTTCATAACGTCAATCCATATCCGGATAAATATTTACTATCAAAGTAAACATTAACAATGAGAGAAACATTATTTCTCAATATAAAGGTATATTATAAAATTAAAAATTACAAAGTCAGATAAGCACAAGAAAAGAACGAAGAACATAGCGGATGTAGACAGTTCTCACAGCGATATTTTAACCACATGTTGGTCGTCGTTGTCGTCACCCTGATGCTGGAGTGGCTAGGAGGAAACGTTAGACATTTCTTTATCAACATGTGTGTGTGTGTGTGTGTGTGTGTGTGTGTGTGTGTGTGTGTGAGAGAGAGAGAGAGAGAGAGAGAGAGAGGGGAAGAGAGTTTGATATTCACTATTCAAAGACTACAAAACGAATCGCTCATAAATCAATGTTTGCGAATTTGAATTTTCAAATGGTGTTTATCATGGAAATTAATTGATGTAATTTTTACAAGATCTTTTCTTACAGAGACACAAAAATATATTCTCTCACTATGAATATTAATTATTTTTTAGTAACATAAATTATTTACACAAATTGATTGGTCATTCAAACTTTGTTAGCTAGGAGTATTGCACACACATCAATCAACTCATGAAAGACACACCACTTTATCACTACGGCGATCTCGATATAATGAGTCATCTTAGAATTATTATAAAAAAAAGGGGTTTTCATTTTAATCCTTAGTCGATATTTCTTTTGGATCTAGTCCACTTATATATTTTTTGGACAATAAGGTCCTTCACCCCTAGGGGTGGCAATTCGAACTAACGGGTTTAGTTTGGACCTGATCCGACCCGACCCGACACGACACAACTTCATTTTACTTGACACGAACACGATACGAAATCTTGTTTTTAATGTCTAACATGAACACATCCCGTTAAAAATACATCACGCCATGAATAACATGATAAATTTATTTTGTACCAATTGGGCACGATTAAACATGACCCAACAAGATAACCCTCTTATTTTTATATATAAATATAATTGTTATATATAAATGTATCATTTTCATTCCAATTCACATGTCATGAATGGATGTTAGTAGACATGTCCGCGAGTTATATCATATATTATATGTTATAATCCTGGCTTATGATTGCTCAATTCGTATGACTTAAATTAAAATTCCTTAATTAATATTAATGTGTCAACTTATTATGGAGAGAAACTCATTACGCCATCCATAATGCAACAATGGAAAAAGATGTAAATATACACATTTAGCTTGTGGTTTATATTGTGAAAAATGGAATGGAATTGTGTAAAGATGGTTTGGGTGTGGGACTGTCACCTGCCCAACCGGTGAGACTAAGCCCTAGGCGTGAAACAGTTACCGGCCCAAGTCATTTTTACTCAACTCCACTCTATTTTTCACATTACCCGTTTAAGCTTGTAAGTCCTATTTACATATTATTTATTGAAGGTGTAAATTTACATTCATTCTACATGTTTGAAAAATAAAATATTATGCCTCTTAGTCCAGTGGTATAAAGGTGTCACTAAGACAGTTTTGAGAGTGAATTGGATTTGGTTCCCGATTCGATTAGTGACATAACAAAATAATATTTGACCAATGAAAGTCACGAATCGTAAATGAAGGTAGGGGTAAACTGATTTACATACCTTATAATATGATTAAAAAAAAAGTGAAATATTATCAATAGTAAAAAAAATAATTCACGATTACGCATTTACATCCTCCGGTGTCAATAACCTTATTCTATTTGTGTTGAATAATGGATTCCCTAGGATAGATATTGCATGGAACATGTTAGGTGGGTATATATACAAAAATGATATTCAAGAATAGTGAATTAGATTCTTCATGTTTTTCCAGCACAATGAATGATTTTGTGGTGCAATGAATATGTCCTTAATTACTCAATGGGCCTATTGCAGTAGAAACTGATTTGGTTCCATGGATATGCTGTGATTAAATATAGAGAAAAAAAAAAACAGTCCGTACAGCTAACTGTGTCAGAGAAGTGAGGCAATGGTGCAGAGTGAGAGCAACCGAGGAATCAGAAAAAAGAGAAACTAAAGTGATTGAGTGAATGAATGGCCACACGATTTGACAAGAAAACGAAATTAAAAGCCCACATTTTGGTCAGAGTTAGGAGGCAGTTGGGTCGACAAAAGCTGCACTTCTTCACATGGTTGGAGTTTGAGTTGGAGAGGGACTTTATTCATGTTCAGCTTTCTTTCGCTTCATATAAAATTGTGTAAGAATGTTCATATATACCTCTGTGGGGTTTTAAAGAGATTTAGAACGAGATTATTATTGAAATATTATTTGGGAGTGAATTAGATTTGGTTTCTAATTTGATTTTTGCTAGCGTCAAAATAATATTTAATCAGCGAAAACTATGAATCGCGAGTGAAGATTAATCGAAATGAGCGTAAACTAATCCGAACAACTCGTAATATGAAAAATACCTTACCAAAAAAAATAAAAGATTTAGTGTGATGAGAAGAGAATTTACATGTGTGGAGGAGTAGGTCAACATTTGGTGTTTTTAAGAATGTATTTTATATTCATATGATTCCAAGTGAAGTTACAAATATTATGCACGGTAAAAAAAAAACGATAATTCGTTAATATGATACGACATGACATGAAATTATAAATTAATAGATTTATTTTTTGAGGTTTGAATCATTAACGAGTTAACATAGTAGACCCGTTAACACTAACGGTTTGGATTTGAAAATTTACTTATATCCATTTTAACTCGTTTCAACCCGTTAATACCCGTTAACACTAACGAGTACTATAGGGTCACTCACTCGTACCCAATAAGAATAACCATTAAAACTCATTATTTCTAAATCTTTTAAGACTAACGGGTATTATATGGTCACCCAACTTATACTTAATCAGAATTACAATTAAAACTCATTATTTTTAAATTATTGAAGACTAACGGGTGTACTATAGGATCACCCAACCCGTTACCCGTTTAGACGCAAACTTATTCTTTAATATTTAAGGGGGCTAACGGTTTGAATCGTATACCCGTTAATATTAAAGGATCGTATTTGGGTATTGTCATTAGACCTGTTAGTCTTAACGGGTCGTGTATGGGTTAAGCATGTTTTGACCCGTAACTCGTACACGACCTGACACGACCCGTTGACAGATCTACTATGCATTCAGAACATGATACAAAATACGATTAATAATTTTAAATTTAATTAAAAATGATAATAGTGGAAACAAGAGTTGAAATAATGAATAATATGACAAAACATGATAAGACGAGCCATGATTTGAATATGAAAATGACACAATACGGCTTCGTATCAAACAATTCTAACATGAGCATTGACATATCGTGTCATGTCTAAAATTGTCACTTTTATAAGGGGTGATAAATTCGAAACGACAGAAAATAATACGAAATTGATCTGAAATTAACGTGATAAATTATATTTGTATTGGGAGTTTTGGCACGAAGTCGTGTTGCCTTCGTGTTAATTAGCAATGCTTTTTGTGTTTTTATTTGTGTTTTCGTGTCTAATCATGTTTGTTTGGGTCTGAAATTAATTAATTGTATCGTATCGTGTTGAGCTTTCAATAGACCGTGTTCATGTCAAGTGAAAAAAATACGAAGTCGAGGCATGTTGTGTTGAGCGTGTGGAATTGTCCTAGTGATAAGATACCCATTCGACCATGGGTACCACCAAAATTCAAGTCTCATCAACAGCACGGCTGCATCCCCCACCCTTTTGTAAGAGCATTAGGTAAAGTGGGACTTTTGTGTTAAAAAAACAAAGTTATGTCGTTTTCGTATATGAATGGATCGTGAGGGTCGAATCAGGTCAAAACACAACCTAAACATACGATTTGTTATCCTCAATTACACACCTTGTAATTATTTGAGTATTGATATTTTATACCATTAAGCTTCTATAGTAGATTAAGTATGTCAATGTACAACTGAGAGTAAATGTATCATTTTCATTTTAATTCACATGTTTCCCTAAAATCCTCAATCTCCGCAAAATTCCTTAACCACATATGTAATCATCAATTCAATGATATATTAGTTTTGTTAATGATTTTTTATTGATGTGCAAGTTTGAGATAAATTTAAACACCTAAGGTTAAGAATATTTAATTTATCCATTTGATTTTCATGTGATTTTTTTCCCATCATACCTAATTGATTAACAATGGTGTATTGAAGTATTTTGAGTGATCATTTGTTACTAATGTATGTATTACCATGGAACATGTGTGAGTTCATAACTCAATAATTAGTGCGGCCCTTTTACACAAATGAGAATTGCGTTATCAAAACTCTAACATGAAGTTTAACCGGTAAATGGGGGGGAAAACAAAGGGAGATTTGTTGATAACCCCTAAACTATTTATTTATCTACGCTAAGGACATGCAAAAATCTTTTTCTATCTTATGAACACTATATTTTCTATCAATTAACGTTAAATGCATCTACTATGTAGCTACACTTTTATATACGCACATCTAAAGAAAATTTAAAGCACCTCAGATATAGACAACAAATACATAATTACTCTAAGATACTAAGTTAATATAAGTTTACATTTTATTCTTAATTTTTGGCCTTCTAAAATTATGTAAGTACAATTTAATGACAGAAACAAATACACTTGAAAAAAAGCATGTCAGGTGTAATATAATTACATTTAGTCACTCAAAGTAACTTTAAAAGGTCTTAATTTTTATTTAGTGGTGGTATGGTAATAGTATATACATATACATTATGATAGTAGAGACGCAAAAATTTAGAATAAAAATATGTAGATACAGTTACTTTGGGACTTGTTGACAAAATCACTTTTAACTTGTTTTTATCATTAATTTCTAAAGAGTCTCGGAATTTAATACCATTTTTTTCTGTGACAATTGTACCCCTTCCATAGTTCTTTGAAACAAACATTTGTAGAAATAAACAACATAGATATTCCCTTTTATTACAAATACAAAAGAAAAAACTAATGACACTTACAAAATACTAAAATTTAAAAGTTAAGGTTTAGTAGTCAAGCACTTGTTTTAATGCTTCCTTTTGTCATAATCTATTGAAACAATTAATAAATGAATTGTATATTATTGAAAGGATGAAGCTAAATGATGTTGGGGGTGATCATGGGCATGTTCCTTCCAATTTTGTGTTGAAATTCGGGATTTAGATATAAGGGTCCATTTGATAGCAAAATTTGCCATGGCAAATGAGGAATCGTTTTCATTTTCCAGCTTTTAGTTGCATTTGATAGCATTTATTTGCCTTAAAAAATAATTCCATCTTAAAATAAGGTACTAACAGCTAAAGCACATAAAACTGATTTGCCATGGAATTCAATTCTATAGGGGTCTCCAAAGAATTGAATTCCAGGAAACTAATGACTTGGAAATTAATTACACCCTCTTCAATCAAACAGGGCCTAAGTTTCATTTAAGGAAGATTTCATTATACAAGTCTCAATTTTTTTTTTTCACAAAGTAAGTCTCACTTTAAATAAAAAAAAAATATTTTCAGTTAACTTAACAAAATAAATCTTGATCTCATTCCACTTACTCTATCTATCTCTCCATAACTCTCTCCCTCCCACATCTCGCGCTCCTTTTAGCCACCTGTGTTGCGAACCACCACCCCAACGAACCACCATCAATGTTAAGTTGTCGATAACAACCACCACGTTGATGGAACCTCTGTCCACTGTCATCTCGCACCAATCATCTCATAAATTTAATTTGGACAATGATACACTCACCGAAAGTTAGTACTAGGTAAGAACTGGACAAGATTTACATGGCTTGTACCATGGTGGCATCCACACCATGGTACAAGCTATGTGAAGCTTGTCTGGTACTTAATCGGTATTAACGACTTGTGTGCAAAGCATTATTCATTTAGTTTCTATACGTAAAACTTTTTCAGTTTTCACATATCCAGATTCAAAACACATGTCTTTAGCTGGTTTTTATCTTAGAGTTTTGATCATAAACTCTAATGGATTAGACAAATCATAGTTGACAATCTCGAGCTACTTAAAAGTATATTTTTTGTTAAATTTTTACTTGAAAATAAATTAATACTTAAACACTTTAATTAAATGGTGTTAAAAGTAAATATTTACTTTCAAATACTTTACTAATGAGAAGAAGAATAAGAAATTCTTCAATCAAATATATACTATTAGAAAAAAATTACCCTTTAAGAAAACATTACCCTGAGAATAAATATTTACTATCAAAGTAAACGTTAACAATGATAGGAACATTAATTATCAAAATAAAGGTATATTATCAAATTAAATAATTACAAAATCAAATAAGCACAAGAAAAGAACGAAGAAGAACATAGCGGATGTAGACAGTTCTCACCACGATATTTCAACCACATGTTGGTCATCGTTGTCGTCACCTAATGCTGGAGTGGCTAGGAGGAAGCGTAAGCCATTTCTTTATCAAGATGTGTGTGTGTGTGTGTGTGTGTGAGAGAGAGAGAGAGGGGGGGGGGGAGACACACACACACACAGAGAGAGAGAGAGAGAGAGAGAGAGAGAGAGAGAGAGAGAGAGAGAGAGGTCGTGTTTGACATTCACTATTCAAAGATTACAAAACGAATCGCTCATAAATCAATTTTTGCGAATTTGAATTTTCAAATGGTGTTTATCATGGAAAATAATTGATGTAATTTTTATAAGATCTTTTCTTACGGAGACACAAAAATATATTCTCTCACTATGAAAATTAATAAGTTTTTAGTAATACAAATTATTTACACAAATTGCTTGGTGTAATACCCCGTATTTTTTTTAGAATAAAATATTATGACATAAATAAATTTAATAATTTCTGATTTATTTTGAGAATAAATTAAATTAGGAGGATTTAAATCAAATGAGTTTTTAATTTAAAAAAACTTTATTCATGATTGTATAAATATAAAACTCTATTGGACATAATGGGCTTGCTAGTGAAAAATAAAGTACACATAAATAATTTTATGGGCGCGTATCGTCGGAACATAATAAAAATGTCTAAGTGAAATAGAAATAATTGGAACGCGTTTTGGGAAGCATTAAAGGCTCATTTAGGTGTTTTAAATATTTAGAAATAGTCCCGGGTCAATAGTATATGGGTTGAGAAACTTTTGGGTTAGTTGAATTATGGATTCGGGTTCGTTTGGGGTTCCAAAAGTTGGGTTTTAAGCCCAACTCGGGATTAGCCTTAATTAGTGTTTAAGTGGGGGTAACCCACTCCCCCATTATCATTCCAGAAAACCTAAAAACAACTGTTAATAAGAGAGGAAAGGAGAAGGACCGAAAGAGAGAAAAAGGACAAGGAACTAAGAAAAAATCGAAGGGGATTCAAAGGGCTTTTCTTCACAAATCGTTAAAGCAAGAACTCTCTTGCTTAATTTATGTTTTCAATATATTTCTAAATGCATCATTTTACCCCTCAAATTTTTGGTATTTAGGTTTGATATGATAAATTTGATGATGATCAACGCATGTAGAGGACTGAATTTAATATAGAATTAGTCCCAAAAATTTGGGTATCGAAATCTTGAAATTGATGGTGATTCCTTAGGGCTTTGGTAGTAATTGAGAATATTTTGACTAATTGATGTAGAGGATGTCACTATTAATTCATTGACTAAAATTTTGATGTAGATCCCCTAAAATATGTCTCTTATTGTGAATTAAATCTAGTTGGGATTTGGAGAATGGTAAATCCTTAAAATCTGTAATAGGTATTAATTTTGTTGGGGTTGAAAAATGTTAGTTGAGTTTTAAATTCAGGATTTTCGTAAAACTGTTCTGGGTTGGAGAGTTGGATATGGGAAGAACATAAAGGGAGAAAACGAAGTGTGGAAGACGATGGGTTCGTTCAAAAGAGGTGGGCCCTCGTTCAAGGCACATGTGATGTCGCGCGAACGACCCTATGAGTCGTTCGAGCGATGTGAAGGGATTTTTGACGGTTCGTTCCTTTCAGAATTTGGTTGGGGTTTGGTTTACTGTATATGAGTTAAAAGGGGATTTAATAAGATGAAGTTAAATGGAAGTTTAAGGAATAATAACATTAATGAGGAATATTAATATTAATGAGGGTATTGGGCGTGGGATTTTGGTTGTGAGTATTTTTATGAGTGCAAGTGAGTGAGTGGAATCGGGTTTGGGACGGTAAATAATTTATTAAAAATACAAATGTGCCCACATTAAACAGAGAAAATTACAGTTAACTAGTTGGTTAAGTAATTATTCTATGGAGTGGAATGAATAATTCACTAGAGGGTATATTATTAATAAATAAAAATATTGTGGACTTTATGTAGGATTGCGATGGTAATTATGGAGTAATTACCTATACATATTATATGAGATAATAATTTATACTTATATGTATTTGTTTGGACATACCAATGATCGTGGACTGTCCTATCGGCTCTGGTGTTCGTGCGTTTAGACCGGTAACACACATCAGCACAGGTGAGCTTGACGTTGTGTAGGTCATATAGGTACTATGTGGAGGCGCCATCTACGAGGAGGTAGGTGTTGACACTGACCCATCCTATATCACTGCTAGGTATGGGCCGTGAACAGGTATCTTGCGTAGGGACTACCCCCAACTTGTGTGTATTTTGTGATGTCCGCTTAGGATAAGAGATTCCTCTGGACTTTCCGATAGCGTACGAACTAGACACCAACGGTAGATGCCCTTATGTGTCATATATCTGAAGGGAATATATATAATTACCCGGACTTTATGTGAGATAAATTGAAATATCTAAGAATGTGGACATAAATTAAAATTGTGTTTCTTTAATGCATAATAGATGTTTATGACATTTAGATGAAGCTTGAAAGACTGGGATATTACGGGTATTGGCAATTAAATGTAGTGGGTACACTTAATCATTTAATTATCGACAAATCCATTATTATGAATTTGACACGGTTTCATAGTTATTATTTGGGGCTTATTGGGATGTTGATGATATCACACTTAGATGAAGGGTGAGGTGTTAAACACATGTGAGCGACGAAGGGGGAATATTTATTTTGCATCAATTGTATTATTGCATCTTAAATTAAATAAGTTAATTCTTGCACACCTCAGGGTCTGACCCAAATTTAAATATCTCCCTCCCCCCCACACGTTGTTTCTAGACAAGGATAACGGGACTGTTGTTGTGCCAGCCTTGCGATATCTCGTGCTTATCAGCGTTTCAGATTTATTGACTCTACTACCAGAGTTTAGTTATTTTATTTGAAAATTATTGTAAGGGCATAAGCCCGATATTTATGTATTTACAATATGTTGGATATGTGATTTTCACTTGTTGTTGGATTTATTATTTAGTTGGTGTTGGTTTGAGTTTAATTATTGTCATGGAAATATTCATAAAGTTTAAAGTATCGGTCTTTAAAATAACAATATTTATATTACGTTGTGCTGAAAATGGTGTTAATGGATCAAAAAGCCCCATCTTCGATGTATCGTGCCTGGCCAGCCTTTACGTGAGAAAATGGGGACTGTTACAGTTGGTATCAGAGCTCGGTTATAATGTCCTTAGGATATGTGTTTGAGCTCATTACGTTTTGTGTTGCGTTCTTTGATGTAAATCCCTATAATTAGGAATCATTGTATTCTTTGCGAGCCATTATTACCCGTTCAAGAAAGGGTCGATTTTAGAGAGAGAGCCATAGAGACCTTAGTGTAGATCACTTGTTAGAATTGTGAGAAGTTTAGGCAATGCGGTGATTAAAAATTAAAAAGGAGACATTTAGAGAGATAGAGGAAGATGATAGTGCACGATAGTACACAAGAAGAAGTTAGTTCATTCAGATTAGTAAGAGTGGCATTATAGTAGTAAAGATCCATCACTACGTTGGAAGAACGGGACCAATTAATTAGTGATTAGTTTCGGGGGAAGCTCGAGGAGATATTTTCGCACACATTTTTGAAATCATAAATGAAGAAAAATGCGGAGAAGAGTTTTAATTTTTTTTTATATATCATGTTAGCATGGCAAGATATGTGGTCGTAATTGTTAAAGGACCAGATAGTTGGAGGGCCTCCAATTGAGTAGTCTATGTAATAAATATAGGATTTTTGAAGGTCAGAACAAGTAGGGCCGATAAGGCCAGGACCCATAGTGAGATGGGCATCGGGTTACAGATAAATTTAATTGCGTATATAGGGACTAGTGATAGTATCAGGGATAAAGGATGTGTTTTCCCCTACTTTGGAGTATGTAGGATATGTTTTGTTAGATATGTGGACTTAGTGTTCATTCGGGCCTTGTTAGTACATCGGAGAAGTTGGACTTCGTATTTGGGATTATGTTTTACATTGGTTCAGCATGGGTGAGAAGGATCAATCTTAGGTTGGTAATTAAATGTATAGAAATGCCTACTGGAAGGCTTATGCTTATATTAGGCATAATTGTTAAGCTATGTCATAGTAAGATAATTATCCAGCGATAAAACCTTCCAATTTGTATTAAGAGTACATAAAGAGAAAAGAATTCGTATTTTAGGAATATTTGGTTCCTTTGGGAGTATTAGGACTAGTGGTAGTCACAATTATATGATGAGATGTACGATCATAAAGAATGTTATTATAATAATGATGTTATTGAAAATGGACAGTGATAACCTTTACTGGAATGAGTAGGTTTGTGAAGCTATATAAATTATATAAACACATAAATAGACTTATTCCCTGGACCGACAGATCTCAATAACCGACAGAGTTGTGTAGTAATGTATTGGGAGGGTTCCTAGTTTGGATTTCGCTCGTGAGACGTCCCACGCACGAAAGTAGCAAATGTCGGGAGCTGGGGGATGTTAGACCCTAGGATATTTTGATCTATTATTCTTAGTATAATTAAATAGGTAAATTTGTTGGAATTTAGTGTATCCATTTGGCGATATGAGACTTTAGTTGGCAATGGAAAAGGTTGTAATTTACATAATTACTGCACACATTTATTCTCATTTTCATTTTCTTTTAGTCTTGGACCGATGGATCTCAATAACTGACTAAGACGAACAGTAGTGTATTTGGAGGGTTCCCATTTTGGATTTCGCTTGCGAGACGTCCCACGTATGAAATTGACAAAATTCGGGAGTTGAAGGAAGTCGGATACTGAGATCATCATTTTCTTTTTCATGTACATATGTGGTGGTATCCTTGATATATGGATATGCTTGGCATGAATGGTACAAATTAGATGTATATGTGTCATTCATCTTTGTTAATGCTATATGCGCGTACATATAATGTGGAGTATATGAAAACCCCGTGATGTTATGATATACAAGGGTGAGCCTTTTTTTTATTTAATGGGATATGGGTATGGACTAATTGAATGTAAAACTTGGGTTAATAACGTGGATAAAAATATAAGTTGGGCTTTAGCCAATTTCGAGGACGGAATTCCGTTATAAGGAGAAGAGAACGTAATACCCCTTATTTTTTTAGAATAAAACATTACGAAATAAATAAATTTAATAATTTCGAATTTATATTGAGAATAAATTAAATTCAGAGGATTTAAATTAAACGAGTAAATTTTTTAATTTAAATAAACTTTTAGTCATGATTTTATAAATATAAAACTCTATAGGACAAAATGGGCTTGCTTGTGAAAAATAAAGTACACATAAATAAATTTACGGGCGCGTGTCGTTGGAACATAATAAAAATGTCCAAGTCAAATAGAAATAATTGGAACGCGTTTTGGAAAGCATCAAAGGCTCGTTTAGGTATTTTAAATATTTAAAAATAGTCCCGGGTCAATTGTATATGGGTTAGAGAACTTTTGGACTAGTTGGATTGTGGATTCGGGTCCGTTTGGGGATCCAAAAGTTGAATTTTATACCCAACTCGGGATTAGTCTTAATTAGTGTTTAAGTGGGGTAAACCACTCCCCCACTATCATTCCAAAAACCCTCCAAATAATTGTTAATGGGAGAGGAAAGGAGAAGGACTAAAAAAAAAAGGAAACGGATAAGGAACCACGGAAAAATCAAAGGGGATTCAAAGGCCTTTTCTTCACAAGTCGTTAAAGCAAGAATTCTTTTGGTTAATTTATGTTTTCAATATATTTCTTTATACATCATATTTTCCCCTTAAATTTCTGGAATTTAGATTTGATATGATAAATTTGATGATTATAAACAAATGTAGAGAACTGAATTTAATATAGGTTTGATAAATTTAGGTTTGATACTGACCCGAATTGCCACCCCTACAGGGGTCCCACCCCAACTCGTGTTACACTTTAGAAACCATCATTTCATGTCCTTTATACTTTAACCTTGATTTTAATACAAAAATCATGTTCATTAGGATTATAATGTGTAACACTCTTTCCAACATTTTTATTTCATAAAAATATTTCACTTTACATAAAATTACTATTTTACCCATTTATTTTCAAATTCACCTTTTACTCCAATTTCACAAGTGTTAATTTTCTCAAAATACCATTAAGTTACCCACACTAAATTCTTAAGTGTTTAAATACCTTAACACCTTTTTAACCCTTTGGAGTAATATTCTTCTCAATGGAAAACATCTTTATTTCAATACTTTCATTTCCAAGAATCATCAAACATATAAGACTACTTTATAAGAAAAATATAATTTTCTTTATTAACATTTGCAGTCTTGAAAACCTCACATTTTTAACATATTTCAACACCCATTATACACACCTTAAAGG
This sequence comes from Sambucus nigra, assembly GCA_949130495.1. NCBI lineage: Eukaryota > Viridiplantae > Streptophyta > Magnoliopsida > Dipsacales > Adoxaceae > Sambucus > Sambucus nigra. The sequence continues at coordinate 26,435,365 of OX422220.1, forward strand.
ATGAATTTTCGTATTTCTTCATTTCATGTTTAAACTCAATGAAACTTTCATTAAAGTTGTTTTTATGACCATTATCAAAATACTATAAGTTTATACGTATGAGGAGATGGATTTAAAATCCTGAAATATCATATGGGTTAAACTAGGGCTGTGTTTTTTTTTCGAACATTCCGATTTTTTCGATATCCGATCCGATATTTTCCGATTTTGGAACGTATATAAGGTTTCCGATTTCTGATTTTTTCGAAAAAAATTGGATCAAAAATTGGAAATAATTTTGAATTTTCGATTTTCCAATTTTTTCGATCCGATTTTTTCGAAACTATGCCGATCCGATTTTTTCGAATTATTTTCGAAATATTTTCCTTTTTCTAATTTTTTAAAACATTCTCACGTATCCTACATCGGCTAAGGGGAAGAGAGGCCCAAAAAAGTCCTCTATAAAAGGAGAATATCCCTCTATCCTCTACACAAATGAAAAAAATGGTTAAATCTTTACATATTTACATGTTGAGTTAAATCTTTTTTTCGATTTCTTTAAAATGAGAATTTCGAGTAATCGAAAATCCTATATTATTTTTTTTGAAATTTTGGAATTCCAAAATTTCTGAATTTTTAGTATATTTTTTGAATTTCCGAATTTTTCCGATTTTTTTCCGATTTTCCGATTTTTCCGAATTCGGAAACTTTTTGGATTTTCCGAAAAAATTGGATAGAAAATTGGAAGAAATATTTTATTTCCGAAAAAATAAGAATTTTTTTCGAAAGGTCATTTTTCGATCTGATCCGGCCGAAACACAGCCCTAGGTTAAACATACATTTCATTCTATAAGTTCATAATACATGCAAAAATATACTTTCAAGGCATAAAAGAAATTTTATTTCTTCAAACTCAACAAATGTCCATTTTTAGAAAATCTTCATATTTGCAAGAAACTTTAGAACATTATTTCAACAAATAATTTATCAAAATCAACATCATTTTCAAACATTCAATTTCATAAAATGTTTAACATCAAACTTCTAGAAATTGCACTAGTTTCATAAAAATCTTAATCTTTATTTCAAGAAACTTTGAAATGTGCATTCTTCATTTATTCTCAACCAAATGACATTTTCCAACATTATTATTTCATAAAAATGTTTATTATTAATTTGACTAAAAAATTCATCATCAAGTTCATAAGAATTCTACTCTTACATTCTAACAACAAGACTACTAATTACACAAAATAGAGTCATAAACTACGAGTAGGTTTTCCCACCTCAATGAAGCTGCATCAATGTTAGGAATAGAAAATCTAAGAAGATGGCAACCCCCCATCTCCTACATTGGCCTCAATAAGGTTGCCCAACTCAAAAGCATGCTCCATCTAGCTTCCAAGTAAGACTCTTTCAAAACCCTTTTCAAACTCCATGAAAGCTTCCATCTCTGTTTTCAAGAACCTCAACAAAAGCTCTTCAATTTTATATCTCTACTTATCTATGGTGGAAATAGGTATTTAGGGTTTGGTGATGGTGAAGACTAAAAGAATATGATAATTTATGGTGGAGGAATGGTAGTGGAATGGTGGTTTGGGAAGGAGCGAGGTGCACAACCATGGAGGAAGACCGCCCCCTCCTCTCTTCCCACTTCAAATAATAAAAATAACCCCAACACACCCTTATTAAATAACCCTAAACCTTCCAAACCCCCTTTTTGCCCATCTGGGCTTACCAGATATTGATAACTCAACAATTCAAGGGCCAAAAACGTGACAACGTACGAGGGAAATTCGAATTAAAAATTCTTGCGTAACCTCATCCAAATGAGATTCACCCCTCGTTCGAATGAGATGGGCATTTCGTTCGATCCCTTACTTATAATGACCTTTGAACGACCCTGATCCGTTATGCAGTGGAATCTTGTTCGAAATTCGTTTGGTCCTTTACATCGAACGAGCCTTGGTCCTCATTCGAACGGACCTTCTAATATTTCCTTAATTTTCTTCAAATTTAACCCACGACTCCCACTAATTATCATCAAGCCCCCCAAAATAGTCAAATGAGATTATAATTCCAATTATAATTATTCGAATCCCAATGTTCTTATTTTAGTTTGACTTATGTGGGAAAATAATCAAAATATTAGGGTGGGGTATTACATCACGGTCCAAAGCCATGATCATAGCTAATAAAGGCCTGACCAGTTTCATGACGATAAAATGTCATGGAACTGGCTGGAGTTAGTTACGGTCTTTAGCTCTGACCAGGGTAGGTCACAACGCTCATCCGTGACCAGGTCGTGACCATCGCGGTGACAAATTTGCACAAAAATTCCCTCTAAGTGTGGTCATGGACTAAGGCCATGACCGCATCCATGACCAATACAAAAATTCCATCCAATAAGATCATGGCTTTGAGCGATGACCAATTCAAAATAGTCCCAAATAGGGATCGCGGTTCAGGGTCGTGACCAATGCTATTTTAATGCCATGGTCATGGCGTTGGGTCACGGCTTTAGGCTGTGACCAGTGTCTTTATATTAAAACCCCCAGTGGCCCTTTCATTTTCATGCAAACACTCTCTTTCTCAAACCCTTTGCTCTCCCTCTAACCCTGGCTGTATCGCTTACTCTCCAGCTTCCTCTCTATTTTTCGGCTTCCTCTCTCTCTCTCTCTCTCTCTCTCTCTCTCTCTCTCTATATATATATATATATATATATATATATATATATATATATATATATATATATATATATATATATATATATATATATATATATATATATACATATGTGTGTGTGTGTGTGTGTGTATTGGTTAATGGGTCTTTATTTTAACCTTAATAAGTTTTGAAACCCTAATTTTTATGTATATGTCAGTGTCTGTTTATTTTAACCCTAATTAAAATTAAAATCATAATTTTCTTATATATTTTAATGTGTATTTATTTTAGCCCTAACTAAAATTGAAATCCTAATTTTCATATATGTGTTAACATGTGTTTATTTTAATCATAGTTAAAATTGAAATCCTAATCTTCATATATGTGGCAATGTGTATTTATTTTTGTAGAGGGGGCTTGAAGGTAATCCTGAGATTAGGGATAATACCCCCATTAGCAAGAGTATTTGGGATTAAGAAACTGAGGCAGCTCAGCATGGCAACTCATACTTTAGCTTGTTGTGTTGCTTAGTCATATTGTATCTTTGTTTATATTGACTCTAAGCTATAACGGTTGTGATGTAACGAGAATAATAATGAGTTTTAGTGTGAGGTCAAACAATACTCGTAAGAGACCAGGCTTGGCAGGACCTGGGAGAGCTTTCATGCTCTATCGAATGACCTCGTCGTGGGAACCTTAGAGGGACTTGGTTTGAAGGATTAAGAAGTGAGGCACCGTTGGGGCTTTCCCTGACCATCTTAGATACACCTGGTAAAACACCGAAGGACCTTGACCGTGGAACCTCGGGCGGAGCTGTGGAGTGGCCCGATGTGTGTTTTAAACAAAACCAATTTTTCTTCGAAAAAGATCCAATTTTTAATTATGCACCAAACTAAGATGTGAAATCCCAATTCTCACTTTAAACCAATTTTATCTTAATTAATCCTAAATATACATCTAGTTTTTAAAGCAAGTAAAGTAAAGTAAAGTGAAGAATACTCACAACGCCAGATGTACGAGGAAAAAACCCAAAGCGGGAAAACAACCTCGGACGGCCCAAGCCAGACAATTACTATGAATAATGGTTTTACAAAACCAGATTAGCCTTACATTAAGACTCGATCCCCACGGGTCTTGACGCTCCTTCTGATCTTCAACCGTTCTTCAATAGTGCCCATGCAGAAATTCCATCTTCTACGATCTTTGTCCACAACACACGCATCCACGTATGTCTCGGTGTCCACCGATATGGCTTTGCTACGTCTACGACGTCGAACACGATGTCCGTCTCTTCTTCACCGCAAAACCCTTTGTGTTCAATGTGTAGAACAAACAACTTTGGTGTAGCAAGATCACGTAAAAATATAAGAATGATAACTCGGATCTTTGCAAACTCTAAGGATGTGTTTAAGCTTTGTAAACCTTAGAAAACATATGCAAACAAGGTTCTGGTTCGTAAAACTTTTTCCAGAAAGCACACTTACGAAATTATGATGCAAATATTATTTCAATAGGATTTAAACACCGCCTCGAAAAATGTGTCGTACGCGCGACATTGTATCTCGTTCGAACGAGATCCAATGTCATTCGAGCGACCTAGTGAAAGTTTGACTTTCAGATAAAAACGTCTCTTAACATAGAGATTCAAATTAGTCAAACTCTATTTCGAGCTTATCATCATAAAACGAAGTTTAAACCATTAAAACACTTTTAAAACATTTAAAAATATTTTCTTTATAAAAAATACATCCTTATCTTTTATAAAAATAATTTCGAGCACCATTAATTATACGCATTCATACCTGAGTGATTTCGAAAAGAAATTAACGTTGAACATGAGTAAACTTGCACCAAATAAACATCAGCATGATTATTTCTTTGAAGCTTTGCCGCAACGTCTTCAATTTCTTCAATACGTCATAGACCAAGTGGAATCGTGACAAAATAAAATTCTCCCTATGACATATTACAAACATAGTTTTGTTCACGGAATTAAGTTAAAACAATACAGGGACTCAATTGGAAATTTATGTCCTTACAAATCTCCCCCTTTGACTATTCAGGCACAAAACTAAACCAGTGAAATGCCTAACCGGGCCGTCAAGCCGTATGACGCCTAAATCCCATCCCATAAACCCAAAATAAAAAATACAGGACACGGACTAATATATGTAGCACCGGCAAGCATGAACTGTCTGAATGTGATGTAGACTTGAAATCTCAAATCGCTAAAGCATTCCTACACACATGAAACAAACAGACAAATACCAAGTGAAGTATGGAGGAACAAATGAAACCAATTTATATATTCAATAAGAACATATCATGTGAAACATGAAAGCAATTATTAGATACCAATTTGTTACCAATTTGAAACAAATATAAGCGCTCAACAAATCTCCCCCTACATCACATACCAAATCTATCCCCCTTTTTATCTCGAATAGACAATCCGGTGAAAATATAAATAAATATGAAATATCTAGCATGAGAATATGATACCAAATTGAATCAAGTTGATACCAATTATGAAAAATGAAAACTGCTAGATAAATAAAAATCAACCAGGTAAAAATGATCATGTAATGAAAAAATAGTAGCTAGTAAACCAAGGAATCACACAAAGAGTATACCAATTAAATTAAGTGTGATAAACGGACATATATGAAAAATACCAATTTGGAACATAAAAGAACCTGCATATAAACCAAATATTCCAAAAAAAAAATGCTTCATGCAGTACCAAAAAAATATCAAATTAAGCCAGAGGACTACAAACCAATCAGAAGCAATTTATCACCCTGTTGTTCGAACGAGCCAGGGACTTCGCTCAAACGAGATGAGGAAGTCGCTCGAACGAAGACAGAAGTCGTTCGCACAAGATGCAATGTCGTTAGAACGACTCGCGCGACCTGCCAAAATATCCCAGTTTCCTAGAAATATTATAAAGTATTGCCCAGTGAAAAAATTTCCACAAAAAAATTCCAGGAAGGGACTGACATAACCAAAACAGTGCTAAAACAGTAGGCTTTTTGCACAAAACGCAAAAACTCATTAAAACTAAAAATGCGAGTTACATGCAAACATAGTACCGATGTGCTCAAACATGGACATGGAATGAACGGGCATGAAACTACAACAAATGAGTCACAATTCCAACACATCGAAACGATCAATAAGCTCTAATTGATAGCGATAAATCATCAAACTTTATCATAGCCAAATGACAATTAAAGTGTGAGCTTAATGAACTAAACATACTACATGCACACAAATCCAGAATTTTGACGATTCTATAAACAATAGCGTCAAATTGCAATGTTTCAACATTAGGATTAGATGTGCAAACCCGTTTAAATTTTCTCCAACCAAACACCCTCATAGAAACATACTTTTTCAAGTTCTTTTGAGGTTACTAGCATTCTCAACTTAAAGAAAATCTTATTGGCCCTTTTATTAGCATCTAGCTTTTGATTTTTGGGCTCTTTTAAACGGTGGCTTTCACGACGAGTTAAATTGAGCTCTCGCAGCCCTTTCTCGTGAATCACTCATCATTTTTTCAATTTTAAATCCTCACAGTAAACGGTTATTACATGCACACTTCTCCTTAAGTCTACTTACGCATAGATGACAAGATTGAGATAAGAACGCCTCACCAAATTCAAATATGCAAGAGAAGTCAAACATCCATATAAACTCGTGCATATGTGCGATGTTGGCATATATACAAAGTCGAATCAAAATGCATATCAACTTCGAAACCACCCCATATAAACAATGGTTAAGATCATTCTAAGTATCGATAATAATGACCAAATGTCCTAACCACATGGATAATGAAATGATGGGGGGGCGGGGGTCCAAGCACACCAATATGCCACATCAAACATATAAACTCAAAAACAAAAACCGAAAATCTTTTTGGCTTTTCAAACATATTTTGACTCAAAGAAAAGCAAAATCTTTTTGGATTTTTAAAAGTTTTCTCAAAAAAACAAAATCTTTTTTTATTTCTCAAATAAGACTCAAACAAAAGAAAACTATAATACAAATGATACACATGTCATAATACTAGCAATGAATATATCATGAAGCAAACTAGCATATGACAAACATGCAAGCTACTATCCATAAGAAATAGCAAGAGATGAATCATGTGCATGCATGTGAGAATCAACCAACGAAGCATTTAGCATCTCCAAAATGGATTTCCTAACCCAAACAGGTGTATACCTAACAAAATGGGTTTTGGGAACCAATGGGACACTACGTTTAATCTTCCTAGGGTCTTTTCTAAGATCAAAACAAAAACTCCTAAGGTGACCTTTCCTACCACAATGCGAACAGGTGAAAACACGACGAGGAACGGGACCTTTAGGTTGACCTTTTCTAATACCCTCGGATGTGGTTGACGCTCTAAAACAAACAATGGTTTTGGCCTTTACATTCGAATCACTAGAATAAGATAAGCCGCTACCATCACTACTTGAGTCAATTAAATCATTTTTTAACTTCAAAACTTTTGACTCAAGCAAACGATTAGATTCCTCAAACTTTAGGAACTCCTTCTTAAAATTCTCAATTACCCCTAGAAGGTTATCTCTCTCCCCCTCAATGTGAGCAAACTTATCCCTAAGAGCCTTTTCTCGTGCCACAAAATCATTAATCGAATTATTTTCCTCCACGGCACAAACTCTAGAATTTTTTAAATTCTCTAACTCTTTTTCTAAAACGAGGACTCTATCATCACTCTCCTTTTTACCCAATTTTAAAATATTAAAATCTTTAAACAAGGAACTAAAGTTCTCACGACAAATACCTCTTTCAATTTGAAACGTTTGCAAGTATTCAATCTTATTTTTAAAACCGGAATTTTCTTTCTCCAAAACATCAATACGTTTTGCAAACTTTAAATTCAAACGATGTAGATCGTCAACGCTTAGAGAATCCATCGAGAGAAAATAAACACTGGAGAGATAAACAAACACACGGGATCTCAAAACAAATAAAATATGTTTTCTAGCTCTAATACCAATTTGTGGAGTGGCCCGATGTGTGTTTTAAACAAAACCAATTTTTCTTCGAAAAAGATCCAATTTTTAATTATGCACCAAACCAAGTTGTGAAATACCAATTCTCACTTTAAACCAATTTTATCTTAATTAATCCTAAACATACATCTAGTGATTAAAGCAAGTAAAGTAAAGTAAAGTGAAGAATACTCACAACGCCGGATGTACGAGGAAAAAACCCAAAGCGGGAAAATAACCTCGGACGGCCCAAGCCAGACAATCACTATGAATAATGGTTTTACAAAAACAGATTAGCCTTACACTAAGACTCGATCCCCACGGGTCTTGACGCTCCTTCTGATCTTCAACCGTTCTTCAATAGTGCCCACGTAGAAATTCCGTCTTCTACGATCTCTGTCCACAACACACGCGTCCACGTATGTCTCGGTGTCCACCGATATGGCTTTGATACGTCTACGATGTCGAACACGATGTCCGTCGCTTCTTCACCACAAAACCCTTTGTTTTCAATGTGTAGAACAAACAACTTTGGTGCAGCAAGATCACGTAAACATATAAGAATGATAACTCGGATCTTTGCAAACTCTAAGGATGTGTTTAAGCTTTGTAAACCTTAGAAAACATTTGCAAATAAGGTTCTGGTTCGTAAAACTTTTTCCAGAAAGCAGACTTACGAAATTCTGATGCAAACACTGATTAAATAGGATTTAAACATCGCCTCGAAAAACGTGTCGTTCGCGCGATATTGTATCTCGTTCGAACTAGATCCACTGTCGTTCGAGCGACCTAGCGAAAGTTTGACTTTCAGATAAAAACGTCTCTTAACACAGAGATTCAAATTAGTCAAACTCTATTTCGAGCTTATCATCATAAAACGAAGTTTAAACCATTAAAACACTTTTAAAACATTTAAAAATATTTTCTTTATAAAAAATACATCCTTATCTTTTATAAAAATAATTCCGAGCACCATTAATTATACGCATTCATACCTGAGTGATCTCGGAAAGAAAGTAACTTTGAAGACGAGTAAACTTGCACCAAATAAACATTAGCATGATTATTTCTTTGAAGCTTTGCCGCTACGTCTTCAATTTCTTCAATACGTCATAGACCAAGTGGGAACGTAACAAAATAAAATTCTCCCTATGACATATTACAAACATAGTTTTGTTCACGGAATTAAGTCAAAACAATACATGGACTCAATTGGAAATTTATGTCCTTACAGGAGCAGCTTGGAGTTCCATCGGGCTTTGAGTTGTGAATCAAACAACCCTCTACTTAATGTCACATCTACTGTAGGTGATGTCACTAGCCATCTAAACAATGTTAGACCAACACTTGAGTAAATCACCGTGGTATTTGGGGTTGTCAGACAGTTGGTGAGCCACCTCTGTGACAACAGCCCCCTGACACACAGTGGTTAGGCAAAAGGCATGTCTTGGCATTTAATGTTTATGACGTGGAGACAACTAGTGCATCAGGTATTTAATGTTTGTGACATAAAGTATGAGGGATGTCTTTCACGGGCATTAATGGCTGAGTTGTCTCGGGGGTGGTGTGGGAGGCTATTTAAGGACCCCAACCACCTCTGAGGAGAGGATGATATATTTTTTAGAGTTCGGAAGTTATTACTAGAGAGAAGATACATCAGAGAGAGTTATTACAAAACCATAGAGTTTACTTACCCACCATTGTCATTTTATTACGAAGCTTTCAATACTTGACAGAGATTCTTGAGGGTGGTTGGTATGTTTGGATGCCTACTAAGGTGTATCTAGGGTGCTTACTTCTCTCTCCCTCTAGCTAAGTTACTTCTAAGTTAATTACTAACTTCTGAGTTATACACGAGAGATTTGTGAGTTCAAACTAAGTCTATCTTCATTAAGTCGTGTTTTCATGTCTTGTGGTTAATCAATAGTGTTGCTGTTTAACTTATCATTACTGTACTCAAAAAGGGATTATGCCTCCATCTTATCTAAACTACCCTCTAACATTTGGCGACTCTGCTGGGGAGGAATTCTTCTAAGAAAGGAGTATGGCTTAAGATAACGTTAATCGAAGGATCAACTTTGATGAAATTTAACACAATGAAGAACAAGCGGTGAGGGAACTGGAGGCTCTAAAGGATGGGGCCCTCGAATAGAGGTACCTCTAGTTCAGGTGACGACACAAGCTTCCACGAGTGATAGATTAGGCCCAACCCAGGTGGCACTCCTCATGAATAAGTTTTATGAGTTTTTGCAAACTTCGATAGCTTCAACGGTGTTGGGAGGATTTGAACTCAACTCCTTCGTAACACCAGGGCCAGCCCCAATGGCCCCACCAAGTGCAGGCATAACGAGAACAGTCCCAGCAAGTGTACCCTATGTTGTAAATCCATCAGTGGGAACCTTGGGAGTATTAGCGGCTCCAACTGTGATTATTACTCCAGCTGCAATGGGCACTCATCCCATCGTCCCGTTGGTTGTTGCCCCAGTAGCATCACCCATGGAGGAAATGAGGAGGGAGATGCAGAAAGAGATGCTGAAGTTTATGCAAGCCTCCTCGCAATCTGCTGGTGAGGTAGCTTCGGTTTATGATGACTTTCGAACACCTTATCCCCAGGAATACAACGATAAGCCATATCCAAAAGACTATATTCCTCATATTTTTTAAAAATACACAGGGAAAGGTGGAAATCCGAAGGAGCATAATAAGCGTTTCGTTGAACACTTGGGGGCGCATTGTAATAATAAGAAGCTCAGGTTGTGGGAGTTTTCTAAATCCTTAACCGATAAAGCATATACCTGGTATTCTCATTTGGCTCCTAAGAGGGTTTTTACATGGGAGGAGATGCATGTTTTATTCGTCCAGAAGTTCTTTCTGGCGGAAGATAAGTTTACTTTGACCCAACTTGGGAGGGAGAAGCAACGACGCAGGGAAGATGTGGTGGCGTACGTTAGAAGGTTCAGGGAAAGGTCCCTCGATGTGAGGGAGGAGGCCAAAAAGTCCAAGTTATTACAGATCTGTGCGGAGGGGCTGCTTCCTGAGTACATCGGTCATCTCATTAATGAGACGCGTGAGGGGAATTTTTTGGCATTCTTAAAAGCATCAAAAAATATCTCCTTGGTGGTGCGACCCAATCCAGTGGTGATGCCCATGATGTTTAGGCAGCCGATGCAACCTGTTGGGAGGGAGGTCTCAGCCCCCACGGGTAGGGTACACCGAGGGAGCAAATGGGTGCAAGGCGCCGAAGAAGGATAATAAGAGGAAGTTTAAAAGAAACAGGGATGACCCATCACCGTTGCCTTATACGGTGGAGGAGGCTGTCAGTTGTTACAACGCAATTGTCCAAAAAGGAACGGTCTACGAGCTAAAGGGCATTCTCATGGGGGAACCCGATGTGACGACAAGGGCGGATCCTAAATATTGCCAGATTCATCGGAAGATCCAGCATCCAACAGAGAGTTGTTTCACGCTGAGCAAAATCATCGATAAGTATGTGAGGGCAGGGACATTACAAATCCCTCCGCAGAACATTAACAACAACCCACTCCTAGCACATGGGGCCAATTTGGTGGTGGCCTATGACGAGGAAGCAGGGAGAGAAGAAAGAGAGCCAACGACAAAACATGAGGAATTCGAAGAAGCTCTAAAAGGTTGTACTAAGGGAATGGCTAATGCAGTGCTAGCCTACGATGAGGTAAGCGCCAAAGACGTGGAGGACATATACAGCGTTGAAGGTGAGGAAGCAGACCCAGTCCTAGAGTACTATGCAGTTTAAAAATCTCCAAAGTTCACATGGTTCTTCGACCAAGTGAGGATACCGAAAGGGAGTAGGTTGGAAATAACGCTGGCAATACTGGATATTGTGAGGAAGAACGCAGTCCCTTCGTTGAGATAGAAGGGGCCCATGGCCAGGTTGGTGAGGAGGTTTCTGTCAGAAGTAACCTTTAGTGATGCAGATGGGGTTGTAAGATTCCCTCATAACAGGCCATTGAATATGACCTCCAGCGTCAACGAAATTAGTTTCTCAAGGACTCTTATGGATGGGAGAGCTTCCATCAATATTATGCCAATCAACTCTTTTCACGCAGCTAATATTTTGGAGGAAAGGTTGGTCCCCATGCCTTTGGTGATTTCAGGATATGACAACCCGTCTTCCAAATTCATTGGGTACGTGAATGTTGGGATCGTAATGGGAAATCTGAGTTCCCATATCAAGTTCCACGTAATAGAGAGTTCAACTTCTTACCATCTGCTAAAAGGAAGAGTGTGGATGCACAACCAAGGCCTATTTCCCTCGACGTACCATTAATGCGCTAAGGCGAATATCAAGGGAACGGAGGTGGCCATTAGGGCTACGAAGAGGCCCTTCGTTGTCGAGGAAGCTCACTTGGTAGACGTGGCATTCTACACAGAGTTGGAGGAGGATGTCCGGGTCCTAATGAGAAGAATGAAGGGAGCATAGGTTCCCTTGATCAGAGAAAGGATTGGGCCCTTAAACAAGCAGAATAAAGAGGTTTCAAGCAGCGTAAGAGTGATGACCAATAAAGTTCACCGGATGGCCCCTCAACCCCAAAACATCTCGAAGCAGCTCAAAGACACAATGAGGCCCAGAGTGGATTCGATGGAACATAAGGTCCAACGACAAAGTGTGCTGAGTCGGTTCTCAGGAAAAAAAATGGCCGAGGCTTTTAGAGATAAAAAGATGAAAGCAACTACAACTACCAGGAGACAGTGTAAGAAGGTCGTTATCGAAGAAGGAAAGGTGATATATCGATTATAATGGTGTGAATGGGCGGTTGAAGAAGCTGACAATGAGGCTGACCTGATATATGAGTGTTTTTAGTGGATCAGCGGGGACAATATATGGTGATAGACAACTCAAATATACAAGAGTTCGTGGAAGATGGTGCCGAAGAACCAGAATACATGGCAGATCAACCGAAACCACAAGCGCAAGAACTAGAGCAGTTGAACCTGGTGAAAGAAGAGAAGGACCCAAGGACTATTTTTATCGTGAAAGATCTCAGTAAGGAGAAACGAGAGGCTTTAGTTAAGTTGATTCGGGAGTTTATAGATATTTTTTCATGGAAATACACGGGGATGGAAGGGCTGGATAAAGGAGTCAGTTGTCACAAATTAAACGTAATGCCTTCAGCCATTCCGATGAAATAAGAAATAAGAAATAAGAACGTACAAGCCTGAGCTAGAGTTAAAGATAAAGGAAGATGTCTAGCATTTATTAGCAGCAGGGTTCATCAAACCGATACAGCACCCACTTTGGCTATCTAGCATTGTCCCGGTGGGAAAGAAAGATAAAAACCAAATAAGGATCTGTGTGGACTTCAGAGATTTAAATAGAGCTTGGCCCAAGGATGAGTTCCCTCTGCCCTTCATTGATAGATTGATAGATGTAACGACTGGTCATGAGATGTATAGCTTCATGGATGGGTATGTAGGGTACAACCAGATCAAGATGGACCCCTCGAATGCAGAGAAAACGATGTTCAGGACCTCGTTGGGCAATTTCATGTACAGTAATACCGTTTGGACTCAAGAAAGCTGGGGCTACTTACCAGAGAACAATGATGGCCATTTTCCATGACTTCTTCCACAAATTTATGGAATTCTATGTGGATAATTTGGTCATCAAATAAAGGAAGGAGAAGCCCCATCTGGGCGATTTAAGGAAGGTGTTTGCCTGATGCAGGAAGTATAAATTGAGGATGAACCCACTAAAGTGCGTCTTTAGAGTAACAAGTGGAAAATTCCTAGGCTTCGTGGTTGATCGGTAAGGGGTGCAGATGGACTAGGACAAGCAGCGAGCGATCTTGGAGATGCCAAGTTCAAGAACGTCGAAGGAGCTGAAGAGTTTCCTCGATAAAGTCTCCTATCTTAGGAGATTTGTGCCTGGGTTAGCCGAGATGACACATCCATTGATGCAACTATTACGAAGCAACACGAAATTTAAGTGGGAGGAGGTTCACAAGGGTTCACTCGTTGGGCTGAATAAGCTGCTCATTTCACCACATATCATGCGTCCCCCACAGGCAGGAATACCGTTACAGTTATACCTCACATCCACTACGAGGTCCGTGGAAGCTTCATTGGCACAGGAGATTGATGGGGAAGAGCGGTCGGTCTACTACCTCAGCAGGATCATCCATGAGCCAGAAGTCATATATAGTAGCTTGGAAATACATTATTTAGCCTTAGTCTTTATAGCACAAAAACTTAGACATTATATGTTGTCTTTTACAATTCATATTGTAACTAGATGTGATCCTATTAAGTATTTTCTTGCAAGAAATATATTGATTGGTAGAGCAGGTAGGTGGTTCCTCATCTTCTTCGAATATGACTTGAAGTGTGTTGTTCCTCGCGCAATCAAAATCCAAGCGTACGCTGATCTGTTGGAAATCTTCCCCTCGAGAACGTTTGAGCCACCTAAAGAAAGTATTCTGGGAGATGATTTGAAGGCCAATCACTTAGACGCAACGAATGAGGAATGGACAATGAAGTTCGATGGATCTTCGACGGAAAAGAAAGGAGGAGCAGGGATTATTCTTTCAAAAGAAATGGAGGAGATTTGCCTTTCTTACAAATTAGATTTTCCTTGTTCCAACAACGAGGCAGAATATGAAGTATTGGTGCTGGGGTTGCTAGAGGCTCTTCGAAGAGGAATTTGTACACTTTACATCAAAGGTGATTCATGGTTGATCAGCAAGGGGTGCAGATGGACCGGGACAAGTAGCTAACGATCTTGAAGATGCCAAGTCCAAGAAAGAGGAAGGAGCTGAAGAGTTTCTTTGGTAAATTTTCCTATCTTAGGATGTTTATGCCTGGGTTAACCGAGATAACACATCCGTTGATGCAGCTCTTACGAAGGAACACGAAATTCAAGTGGGAGGAGGTTCACCAGGATTCACTCGTTGGGCTAAAGAAGCTTCTCATTTCACAACAAATCATGGTTCCCCCACAGGCAGGAATACCGTTGCAGCTATACCTCACATCCACCACGAGATCCGTGGGAGCTTTGTTGGCACAGGAGATTGATGGGGAAGAGCGGTTGGTCTACTACCTCAACAGGATCATCCATGGGCCAGAAGTCAGATATAGTAGCTTGAAAATACATTGTTTAGCCTTAGTCTTTGTAGCACAAAAACTTAGACATTATATGGTGTCTTTTACAATTCATATTGTAACTAGATGTGATCCTATTATGTATTTACTGGCAAGAACTATATTGATTGGTAGAGCAGCTAGGCGGTTCCTCATCCTCTCTGAATATGACTTGAAGTGTGTGGTTTCTCGCGCAATCAAAAGCCAAACGTACGTCGATCTATTGGAAATCTTTCCCTCGGGATCGTTTGAGCCACCTAAAGAAAGTATTTAGGGAGACAATTTGCAGGCCAATCACCTAGATGCAATGGATGAGGAATGGACAATGCAATTCGATGGATCTTCAGTGGAAAAGAAAGGAGGACCAGGGGTTATTCTTTCAAAAGGAATGGAGGCGATTTGCCTTTCCTACAAGTTAGATTTCCCTTGTTCCAACAACGAGGCCGAATATGCAGCATTGGTGCTGGGGTTACTAGAGGCTCTTCGAAGAGGAATTCGAACACTTTACATCAAAAGTGATTCGTGGTTGATCGGCAAGGTGTGCAGATGGACCAGGACAAGTAGTTAGAGATCATGGAGATGCCAAGTCCAAGAATGGCGAAGAAGATGAAGAGTCTCCTCGGTAAAGTCTCCTATTTTAGGAGATTTATGCCTGGGTTAGCCGAGATGACACATCCGTTAATGCAGCTGTTACGAAGGAACACGAAATTAAAGTGGGAGGAGGTTCACCAGGATTCACTCGTTGGGCTGAAGAAGCTGCTCGTTTCACCACAGATTATGGTTCCCCCACAAGCAAGAATACCGTTAAAGCTATACCTCACATCCACCACGAGGATCGTGGGAGCTTTATTGGCAAAGGAGATTGATGGGGAAGAGCGGTCAGTCTACTACCTCAACAGGTTCATCCATGGGCCAGAAGTCAAATATAGTATCTTGGAAAGGCATTGTTTAGCCTTAGTCTTTGTGGCACAAAAACTTAGACATTATATGTTGTCTTTTACAATTCATATTGTAACTAGATGTGATCCTATTAAGTATTTGTTGGAAAGAACTATATTAATTGGTAGAGCAGTTAGGTGGTTCTTCATCCTCTCCGAATATAACTTGAAATGTGTGGTTTTTCGCATAATTAAAAGCCAAACGTACGTTGATCAGTTGGTAATCTTCCCCTCGGGAACGTTTGAGCCTCCTAAAGAAAATATTCTGGAAGACGATTTGCAGGCCAATCACCTAGACGCAATGGATGAGGAATGGACAATGCAGTTCGATGGATCTTCGGTTGAAAAGAAAGGAGGACCAGGGGTTATTGTTTCAAAAGGAATAGAGGAGATTTACCTTTCCTACAAGTTAGATTTCCCTTGTTCTAATAATGAGGCCGAATATGCAGCATTGGTCCTGGGGTTGCTAGAGGCTCTTCGAAAAGGAATTCGTACACTTTACATCAAAGGTGATTCATGGTTGATCGGCAAGGTGTGAATATGGACCAGAACAAGTAACGAACGATATTGGAGATGCCAAGTCCAAGAACGGCGAAGGAGCTGAAGAGTTTCCTCGGTAAAGTCTCCTTTCTTAGGAGATTTATGCCTGGGTTAGCCGAGATGACACATCCGTTGATGCAGCTCTTACGACGGAACATGAAATTAAAGTGGGAGGAGGTTTACCAGGATTCACTCATTGGGCTGAAGAAGCTGCTCGTTTCACCATAAATCATGGTTCCCCCAAAGTCAGGAATACCGTTGCAGCTATACCTCACATCCACCACGAGGTCCGTGGGAGCGTTGTTGGCGCAGGAGATTGATGGGGAAGAGTGGTCAGTCTACTACCTCAGCAGGATCATCCATGGGCTAGAAGTCAGATATAGTATCTTGGAAAGGCATTCTTTAGCCTTAGTCTTTGTGGCACAAAAACTTAGACATTATATGTTGTCTTTTACAATTCATTTTGTAACTTGATGTGATCCTATTAAGTATTTGCTGGAAACAACTATATTAATTGGTAGAGCAGCTAGGTGGTTCCTCATCCTCTCCGAATATAACTTTAAGTGTGTGGTTTCTCGAGCAATCAAAGCCAAGCGTACGTCGATCTGTTGGTAATCTTCCCCTCGGGAACGTTTGAGCCACCTAAAGAAAATATTCTAGAAGACGATTTGCAGGCCAATCACCTAGACGCAATGGATGAGGAATGGACAATGCAGTTCGATGGATCTTCAGTTGAAAAGAAAGGAGGACCAGGGGTTATTGTTTAAAAAGGAATGGAGGAGATTTACCTTTCCTACAAGTTAGATTTCCCTTGTTCCAATAACGAGGCCGAATATGCAGCATTGGTGCTGGGGTTGCTAGAGGCTCTTAGAAGAGGAATTAGTACACTTTACATCAAAGGTGATTCATGGTTGATCGGCAAGGGGTACAGATGGACCAGGACAAGTAGCGAGCGATCTTGGAGATGCCAAGTCCAAGAACGGCGAAGGAGCTAAAGAGTTTCCTCGTTAAAGTCTCCTATTTTAGGAGATTTATGCCTGGGTTAGCCGAGATGACACATCCGTTGATGCAGTTCTTACAAAGGAACACGACTCGTTGGGCTGAAGAAGCTGCTCATTTCACCACAGATCATGGTTCCCCCATAGGCAGGAATACCGTTGCAGCTATACTTCACATCCACCACGAGGTCCGTGGGAAATTTATTGGCGCAGGAGATTGATGGGGAAGAGCGGTTGGTCTACTACCTCAACAGGATCATCCATGGTCCAAAAGTCAGATATAGTATCTTGGAAAGGCATTATTCAGCCTTAGTCTTTGTAGCACAAAAACTTAGACATTATATATTGTCTTTTACAATTCATATTGTAACTAGATGTGATCATATAAGGTATTTGCTAGAAAGAACTATATTTATTGGTAGAGAAACTAGGTGGTTCCTCATCCTCTCCGAATATGACTTGAAGTGTGTGGTTTCTCGTGCAATCAAAAGCCAAACGTATGTCGATCTATTGGTAATCTTCCCCTCGGGAACGTTTGAGCCACCTAAAGAAAGTATTCCGGGAGACGATTTGCATGCCAATCACCTAGATGCAACAAATGAGGAATGGACATTACAGTTCAATGGATCTTTAGAGGAAAAGAATAGAGGAGCAGGGGTTATTCTTTCGAAAGGAATGGAGGAGATTTTTCTTTCCTATAAGTTAGATTTCCCTTATTCCAATAACAAGGAAGAATATAAAGCATTGGTTCTCGGGTTGCTAGAGGCCCTTCGAAGAGGAATTCGTACACTTTACATCAAAGGTGATTCATGGTTGATCGGCAAGGGGTGCAGATGGACCAGGACAAGTAGCGAATGATCTTAGAGATGCCAAGTCCAAGAACGGTGAAGGAGCTGAAGAGTTTCCTCGATAAAGTCTCCTATCTTAGGAGATTTATGCCTGGGTTAGCCAAGATGACACATCCGTTGATACAGCTCTTACGAAGGAACACAAAATCAAAGTGGGAGGAGGTTCACCAGGATTCACTCGTTGGGCTAAAGAAGCTGCTCGTTTCACCATAAATCATGGTTCCCCCATAGGTAGGAATACCGTTGCAACTACACCTCACATCCACCATGAGGTCCGTGGGAGCTTTGTTGGCACAGGAGATTGATGGGGATGAGCAGCCGATCTACTACCTCAGCAGGATCATCCATGGGCCAGAAGTCAGATATAATAGCTTGGAAAGACATTGTTTAGCCTTTGTCTTTATAGCACAAAAACTTAGACATTATATGGTGTCTTTTACAATTCATATTGTAACTAGATGTGCTCCTATTAAGTATTTACTAGCAAGAACTATATTGATTGGTAGAGCAGCTAGGTGGTTCCTCATCCTCTCTGAATATGACTTGAAGTGTGTGGTTTCTCGCGCAATCAAAAGCCAAGCGTACGTCGATCTGTTGGCAATCTTCCCCTTGGGAACATTTGAGCCACCTAAAGAAAATATTCTGGAAGACGATTTGCAGGCCAATCACCTAGACGCAATGGATGAGGAATGGACAATGCAGTTCGATGGATCTTCGGTGGAAAAGAAAGGAGGACCAGGGGTTATTGTTTCAAAAGGAATGGAGGAGATTTACCTTTCCTACAAGTTAAATTTCCCTTGTTCCAATAATGAGGCCGAATATACAGCATTTGTGCTGGGGTTGCTAGAGGCTCTTCGAAGAGGAATTAGTACACTTTACATCAAAGGTGATTCGTGGTCAATCGTCAAGGGGTGCAGATGGACCAGGACAAGTAGCGAACGGTCTTAGAGATGCCTAGTCCAAGAATGGCGAAGGAGGTAAAGAGTTTCCTCGGTAAAGTCTCCTATTTTAGGAGATTTATGCCTGGGTTAGCCACGATGACACATCCATTGATGTAGCTGTTACGAAGGAACACAAAATTCAAGTGGGAGGAGGTTCACCAGGATTGACTCATTGGGCTGAAGAAGCTGCTCGTTTCACCACAGATCATGGTTCCCCCACAAGCAGGAATACCGTTGTAGCTATACCTCACATCCAACACGGGATCCGTGAGAGCTTTATTAGCGTAGGAGATTGATGGGGAAGAGCGGTCGGTCTACTACCTCAGTAAGATCATCCATGGGCCAGAAGTCAGATATAGTATCTTGGAAAGTCATTATTTAGCCTTAGTCTTTGTAGCACAAAAACTTAGACATTATATGTTGTCTTTTATAATTAATATTGTAACTAGATGTGATCCAATTAAGTATTTGCTGGAAAGAACTATATTGATTGGTAGAACAGCTAGGTGGTTCCTCATCCTCTCCGAATATGACTTGAAGTGTGTGGTTTCTCGCGCAATCAAAAGCCAAACGTACATCGATATGTTGGAAATCTTCCCCTCAGAAACATTTGAGCCACCTAAAGTAAGTATTTTCGGAGACGATTTGCATGCCAATCACCTAGACGCAACGAATGAGAAATGGACAATACGGTTCGATGGATCTTTGGCAAAAAAGAAAGGAGGAGCAGGGGTTATTCTTTTAAAAGGAATGGAGGAGATTTTCCTTTCCTATAAGTTAGATTTCCCTTATTCGAACAACGAGGAAGAATATGAAGCATTGGTCCTGGGGTTGCTAGAGGCTCTTCGAAAAAGAATTCGTACACTTTACATCAAAGGTGATTCATGGTTGATCAGCAAAGGGTGCAGATGGACCAGGACAAGTAGCGAATAATCTTGGAGATGCCAAGTCCAAGAACGATGAAGGAGCTGAAGAGTTTCCTCGGTGAAGTCTCCTATCTTAGGAGATTTATGCCTGGGTTAGCCGAGATGATACATCCGTTGATGCAGCTCTTACGAAGGAACACGAAATTAAAGTGGGAGGAGGTCCACCAGGATTCACTCGTTGGGCTAAAGAAGCTTCTCGTTTCGCCACAAATCATGGTTCCCCCACAGGTAGGAACACCGATGCAGCTACACCTCACATCCACCACGAGGTCCATGGGAGTTTTCTTGGTGCAGGAGATTGATGTGGAAGAGAGAACGGTCTACTGCCTCAGCAGGATCATCCATGGGCCAGAAGTCAGATATAGTTGCTTGGAAAGACATTGTTTGGCCTTAGTCTTTGTAGCACAAAAACTTAGACATTATATGTTGTCTTTTACAATTCAGATTATAACTGGATGCGATCCTATTAAGTATTTGCTGGCAAGAACTATATTGATTGGTAGAGCAGCTAGGTGGTTCCTCATCCTCTCCGAATATGACTTGAAGTGTGTGGTTCCATACACAATCAAAAGCCAAGCGTACGTTCTGTTGGCAATCTTCCCCTCGAGAATGTTTGAGCCGCCTAAAGATAGTATTATGGGAGACGATTTGCAAGCTAATCACCTAGAAGCAACGGATGAGGAATGAACAATGCAGTTCGATGCATCTTCGACGAAAAAGAAAGGAGGAGCAGGGGTTATTCTTTCAAAAGGAATGGAGAAGATTTACCTTTCCTACAAGTTAGATTTCCCTTGTTCCAACAACGAGACAGAATATGAAGCATTGGTGCTAAGGTTGCTAGAGGCTCTTCGAAGAGGAATTCGTACACTTTACATCATATGTGATTCGAACTTGGTAATTCGGCAGGTGAACGGAGAATATGCATTAAAGCACATGAGCTTGGCACCATATATGACAATCATTCAGAGGCTCCTCCGCCAGTTCCATTGGACCAAGATTAAGAGACAGTCCAGAATGTTGAATCGTTACCCAAACGCCTATACCACCATTGCCCAGAAGATGATCATGAGAAATGATAAAACTACTGTCGTAATCCAATAAAAAATAGCTCCTTCGATAGTACAGTCAATTCTACTGATGGAGGAGGACGCAGACTTGAGGGGAGAGATCAGAGGGCAATCCTAATACTTTACGAACCAAGGAAACCTTTACTTTAGGAACGCATGAGGATGGTTGTCGAGGTGTATCATTTCAGAAGAGGCAGAAAGGAGATTGAAGAGAACACACAAAGAGCACTGCGAGATAACTAAGATACCCCTCTACCGAAGAATTCAAAGAGAGGGGTATTTTTATCCTAAAATGAAACAGGATGCGGTACGGCTACAACGGAAGTGCGATAAATGCCAGTTATTCTTCGAAGTAACTGAATGTCATTTCACCGAAGGTCAACCTGATTGGAGACAGCCGTATATTGACTTTATCAGAGATAGAGTTATCCCAACACAGAAAATTAATGCGATGGGACTCCATCGAAGGGCCCTGAGATTCTACGTTCAGGAGGGGCATCTTTATCGAAGATGATACTTCAACAGGCCATTGCGTTGCATCACGAAGGAAGAAATATCCAAAGTCCTCAAACAGGCACACGCTCCAGCTCACATAGGAGGGGCCAAGTTGTATGACCAGTTGATGGCATTGGGATACTATTGGCCAATAATGGCGAAAGATTCTGCTGAGTTCGTTCAAAAGTGCAAGGCTTGTCAATTCCATGAAAATATGATCCATGCCCCATTGGTGGTCCTAAACTCCCTGGTAACGCCTTATCCTTTTCACTCTTGGGCGTTCGACCTGGTAGGGGAAATATACCCTGCTTCGAGGGGGAAGATAGGGATACTAGTAGCAACGGAGTGCTTCACAAAGTGGGTTGAAGTGATACCACTAAGAAGGGCAACAGCAGGGGTAGTGAGAAACTTCATCAGAGAATACATCATTTGTCATTTTGGGATCCCAAAGGTTATCCTTTCAGACAATGGAACCCCTTTCGTCAATTCAGAAGTAACAATGCTCACAGACAAGTACTCCTTTGTTCATCATACTTCGACGGTGGCATATCCAAAGGGAAACGGTCAGGCTAAATTAACTAATAAAACTTTGGTTAATATCTTGGCCAAAATGATGGAAGATTTCCCAGGATCGTGGGATGATAAGATACCAGATGTATTGTGGGCCTATCGAATAACTAAGAGAAAGCCCACAAGGTATACTCCGTTCTCCCTCGTCTATGGGGCCGAGGCGATTCTCCCAGTGGAGTTAGAAGTTCCCTCTGCTAGATATGCTTTGTGAAGTAGCATGCTCCCTCATAATAGATATGTGCAGTTGGAAGCGTTAGATGAACACAGAGATAATGCGATGCAACACTTTTAAATGTATACGAAACAACTCTTCGGGGCATATGATAACTTAGTGAGACCAAGGAAGTTTGTGGAGGGAGACCTCGTATTGAAAGCAGCAGTGAAGCACATCAGGGGGCTTCCCCTACCTAAGTTTGCAGTGAATTGGGAGGGACCTTTTATTGTAAAAGAAGCTCATGATTCGGGTTATTACTTGATTTCTAAGATGGAAGAAGATAAACCATTCAAGATTAACAATAAATGGTTGAAAGTCTATCATGTGTAAGCAATTAGGTTTGGACCACATATGTATCAACTATTGTTATGAATACATAATTCCGTTTTATGATGAGTATCCAAGTTCTTTTTATTATAAATCGGGTGGAGATGAAAGAATCATAGAACTTCGTAATATACGCAAACAGTCATAATACAAAGGAAAAGCATGAGAAAACATATATCTTTCTTCATTCATAAACTTTGGGGCATTACAAAATTGGGAGCTATTGCCCAAGAATTACATAAGAAGAAGAAAAAGAAATATATATACAAAAGTTCATTAGCGTAAGAGGAACCATAGATCTGGGAAAGAGAAAAAATCTCCAGGAAGGTCCGAAGCAGCTGCTAGGCAAGACCGTTGGGCGTTAATAGAAACTTCCAACCTCGTTTGCACTTGTGTACGCTCGATAAGGAGTTTCTCTCGTTTCAACTTCATCAGACGCAGACCTTTTTTGATGTCTTCCACCTCTTTGTCAATAGCTTCAAGAAGGGGTGCTAACTCGGCCAATTTAGCTTCCTCATCCCATTGATCCTCCTGATGTTTTTGGAGTAATTCCCTCTGGCTGTCCAGCTACTGGCTCTTCAAAGTCTTTAAATGCATGATGAGCCATTCAAGATGGAAGCCATCACGACCTAACTCTCTCAGATAGCCCAGGAATTGGTTAAGGAGGGCTCTAATAATGTTTGAGGTCGGAGTGCTAGCAATTTCAGCAACAACGGTATCCATGCCCTAAAGCCTGTAACTCATAATGGAGATGTTGGAACGCAGGCAATCCACCGTGAACATTTCGAGATGATGGTTTACAAGCTGCTCAACTACCAAACGATGGTTGACAGGCATTTGAGGAGAACACTGAAGCACCATCAGGCAGAAGGTATGAGGAGCCAAGCTCGCAGCCAGATTCGCTCTCAACAGTAGCACCGGTCATAGAACCTTGATCGTCGTGGATGGAATCTTCTGAAACGACAGGTTCCCGATGGGGCGAGGCAATGGGCGAAAGAACTGGTGGGGAATTCTCCCGTGCAACCAGAGAACAGGTAGAACAAATAATGAGTGCATGAAAAATCTTAACAAGTGTTTTCATTGTTAAGTCAACATTACAGGTGGAGTTCATGAAAAACCTTAAAAAGTGTTTTCATTGTTAAGTCACCGTTACAGGTGGAGTTCATGAAAAAATTTAACAAGTGTTTTCGTTGTTAAGTCACCGTTATAGGTGGAGTTTATGAAAAATCTTAACAAGTGTTTTCATTGTTAAGTCACCATTATAGGTGGAGTTTATGAAAAATCTTAATAAGTGTTTTCGTTGTTAAGTCACCGTTATAGGTGGAGTTTATAAAAAATCTTAACAAGTGTTTTCGTTGTTAAGTCACCATTATAGGTGGAGTTTATGAAAAATCTTAACAAGTGTTTTAGTTGTTAAGTCAGCGTTATAGGTGGAGTTTATGGAAAATCTTAACAAGTTTTTTCGTTGTTAAGTCACCGTTATAGGTGGAGTTTATGAAAAATCTTAACAAGTGTTTTCATTGTTAAGTCACCATTATAGGTGGAGTTTGTGAAAAATCTTAACAAGTCTTTTCATTGTTAAGTCAGCGTTATAGGTGGAGTTTATGGAAAACCTTAACAAGTGTTCCCAGTATTGAACCACCATTATATGTGAAGTTTGAAAGGTTGAAAAAGTTAAAAAAAAAACTGGCGAAGTACCTCAGAAGTAGCAGGAGCGAGAATGGGAGTCATAACGGGAACCATAACGGTAGAAACCATTGGGGGCAGACTTATTCCCTGAGGAACATCAACGGCGCCCTCAACCGAAGAAGCCTCAACGGTCGATGAACCTTCCTCGCCACTAAAAGGTACTAAGGTCAACATGGGAATTTCACTGGGAGAAGATATTGGAACCTCAAGAGATGCCCCAATGCCGGTGGGTACAGAAGAACTAACACGATGAGCAGCAGAATCAACCTTAGCCATAGAAATGTACATACCACCAAGAGCAAAGGGTGGGGATAGACGGGGAGAGTTGCAGACAACAATGAAGTACGAAAAAAGAAGCTCGGTAAAAGAAGGGTTGGGAATGAATATGGAGAAGCACAACCACAGGTGGTGGCGTAAAAGATGAGAGAATGAAGAAGCTAGGTAAGAGCTTGGTAAACAATGGAGTTCGCACAGAGTTCTCTCTCTAAAGAAGACGGGAGCTTGAAGAAGATGAACGAAAAAGAATGGATTTTGAAAAAAGAGACGTTTCAAACCTTTTAAACCTGTCTATTAAGTTTCCCACCACCACACGTGCAAGGTCACCTATAATCATTTCAAATGAACACGTGGCACTTCGGGAAGTGTTTTGACAGCGAAAAAAATAGTGCCGCGTCATTTACGAAGTGACGCCTGGGGAATATAAAGGGTTGCCTTCTTCAGCAAGTTTGAGTTTTGGCGCCAGAATTTTTGTCAGACATATCCAATAACTCCCAATAGAAAAGATGTCCCAACGGTTCAAAAAGTTACGATGACCCCTCGCTACAAGTCCAAATGTTGTTTAAATGGTGACTCGGCTACATTGGGGAGAATTTATGCTTTTTTGAACATAGTGAAGCATCACAAAGGAGAATTTAACTTACCAAGAGTCAAAACGAGTATTTGAGAAGGTTAACAGGCCTTTCGGGAGAATTTAAAATAATAAAGTTAGAACGGTTGAAGCTCAGTATATGGAAAAAGTGGCGATGTCCTTTCGTCAAAGCACCAATAAGTCGCAGAGCTTTGGTTCAGGTACATCGGGGAGAATTTTACTTTTTTCTGGAGATTCTTATGCGGTGGTTTTAATGAAGGAAAGGATGCCAAATTTTTACTCAGAGAGGAGGTTCATCGGATTGAAAAGTTTTCGTGCAGATCATTCTTGTGCCAACAATAAATCTCTCCACTAAGGGGCAAATGTAGAGGGGGCTTGAAGGTAATCCTGAGATTAGGGATAATCCCCCCATTAGCAGCAGTGTTTGGGATTAAGAAACAGAGGCAGCTTAGCGTGGCAACTCATACTTTAGCTTGTTGTGTTTCTTAGTCATATTGTATCTTTGTTTATATTGACTGTAAGCTATAACGGTTGTAATGATGTAACGAAAATAATAATGAGTTTTAGTGTGAGGTCAAACAGTACTCGAGAGAGACCAGGCTTGGCAGGACCTAGGAGAGCTTTCATGCTCTATCGAATGACCTCACCGTGGGAACCTTAGAGGGACTTGGTTTAGAGGATTGAGAAGTGAGGCACCGTTGGAGCTTGCCCTGACCATCTTAGATACACCTGGTAAAACACCGAAGGATCCTGACCATGGAACCTCGGGCGGAGCAGCTTGGAGTTCCATCGGGCGTTGAGTTGTGAACCAAAAAACCCTCTACTTAATATCACATCTACTGTAGGTGATGTCACTAGCCATCTAAATAATGTCAGATAGGCACTTGAGTAAACCACCGTGGTATTTGGGGTTGTCAAATAGTTGGTGAGCCACCTCTGTGACAAAATACCCCTGACACACAGTGGTTAGACAAAAGGCATGTCTTGGCATTTAATGTTTATGACGTGGAGACAACTAGTGCATCATGTATTTAATGTTTGTGACATAAAGTATGAGGGATGTCTTTCACAGGCATTAATGGTTGAGTTGCCTCGGGGGTGGCATGGAAGGCTATTTAAGGACCTCAACCACCTCTGAGGAGAGGATGATATAGTTTTTAGAGTTCGAAAGTTATTACTAGAGAGAAGATACATAAGAGAGAGTTATTACAAAACCAGAGAGTTTACTCATCCACTATTGTCATTTTATTAGGGTGCTTACTTCTCTCTCCCTCTAGCTAAGTTACTTCTAAGTTCATTACTACCTTCTGAGTTATACAAGAGAGACTTGTGAGTTCAAACTAAGTCTATCTTCATTAAGTCGTGTTTGCATGTCTTGTGGTTAATCAATAGTGTTACTATTTAACTTATCATTACTGTACTCAAAAAGGGGTTACGCCTCCATCTTATCTAAACTACCCTCTTACAATTTTAACCCTCGTTAAAATTGAAACCCTAATCTTCATGTATATATTTATGTTTATTTATTTTAACCCTAATTAAAATTGAAACCCTAATCTTCATGTATATATTTATGTTTATTTATTTTAACCCTAATTAAAATTTAAACCCTAATTTTCGTGTACATATTAATGCGTATTTATTTTAACCCTAATTAAAATTAAAATCCAAATTTTTATGTGTATGTTAATGTTTGTTTATTTTAACCCCAGTTAAAATTGAAACCCTAATCTTCATGTATATGTTTAAAGATAAATTACCTTACTTTAGTGAGATATTATGATTATTGATATATGTTTTATCGCGTAGATGATAAAGGAAGTACGGGATAATTATTGGTTGTTGGATAGTATGTTAAATTTTTTGAATTGTGTAAAGGGGGCTTGAATGTAACCTTGAGATTAGAGATAATCCTCCCATTTAACAATAGTGTTTGGAATTAAGACAACGAGGCAGCTCAGCGTGGCAGCTCAAGCGAGGTAGCTTAGTGTGGTAGCTTAGCATGACAGCTCATACTTTAGCTTGTTGTGTCACTTAGTCATATTATATCTTTGTTTATATTGACTATCAGCTATAACTACTTTAATGATGTAACGAGTATAATATTTTTTAGTGTGAGGTCGAATGGTATTCGCGAGAGACCAGGCTTGGCAGGACCCAAGAGAGCTTTCATGCTCTATCGAACGATCTCGCCGCGAGAACTTTAGAGGGACTTGGTTTGGAGGATTGATAAGTGAGGTACCGTTGAGGGTTGTCCCAGCCATCTTAGATACACCTGGTAAAACACCAAAGAACCCTGACTGTGGAACCTCGGGCAGAACAACCTTGAGTTCCATCGGCCGTTGAGTTGTGAACCAAAAAACCCTCTACTTAATGTCACATCTACCATATGTGATATCACTAGACAGCAAGTCAATGTCAAATATTCACTTGAGTAAACCACCATGGTATTTGGGGTAGTCAGGCAGTTGGTGAGCCATCTCTATAACGACAGTCCCCTCACACACAATGGTTAGGTAAAAGGCATGTATTGGCATTTAATGTTTATGACGTGTAGATAACTAGTGCATCGGGGATTTTAATGTTTGTGATATAAAGTATGAGGGATGTCTTTTACGGTTATTAATGACTGAGTTACTTATAATACACAAATATTGCGTATTTCATCTCTCGAACCTATGCATTTTAGCTCCCTCGGGTGCCTTAATCTCTATATATAAGCCCGTTAACCAGACAACCTCGGTTTATATTGTTAACATGTTATATGAGGAATAATTGGGCTTTTGTAGGTATTTAGGTACTAAGTATGGAGTTTGGACGTATTCCGCTCAAGTTCCGTACGCAATCACACGTTCAAGGGCAATTCGGTCAATTCACAGTTTGGGCACCTGGCTCAACATCTACACGGAAGTTATATCCCTCCTCACAAGCTTCACATAGCCGCGAACGGTGCGTGATTCAGATCCTTAACGAAGAAGTTATGGCACTTTTGGCGAAAGAGAAAAATAATGAAACCAAAAGAGAGGAGAAGAGAAGGAAAAGGGAATGCAGTAGGCTCACACCTGTTTGATCGATCGATCAACCAAATGGGTCGATCGATCGATCCTTCACATTTTTCCATCGAGTTGAGACAGTGGTCTTGGTTTTTTATCATCGATCGATCGATCCCCTGTTTTTTTGAGATATTTTGCTTTTCTTTTCTTTTTTTTCTTTTCTTTTCTCCCAACTTACTATATAGCCCAATTTTGTGTAATATCATATATACTTAGTTTTAGAAGACATTTTAGGTTAGGGTTTGGTTTTGAAAGCTCATCTTCTTCTCTTCTTGGGGTGACATCCATTTAGTTTTGTAAGATTGAATTATTCACTATCATCTCCTTTAATATAGTTTTGTTCTTCATTTTCCTTGCTTTGTAAATTAGTTTCATGCTTTGTTAATTAGTTTACTTTCTTTAATTCTTGATTTCCTAGTTTAATTAATTTTAATTTAGTTTAATCATTATGTGCCCCTAGATAAATAGGGTCGGGATTTCGTTCCGCCATTTTCGGGCCCCGAGCTCCGAAAATTAGGTTTTGTGCAAAATTGCGTTTAATTGAACCCGCGCGTATTAAAGTCAAATTATTACGCGTTTAACTTTGTCTGTCATGCAACGTTAGTGTTTATAGCGATAATCCGAGTTTAATCAGCATGTGACCAATTTTCGGTTAAATATTTATTC